>CM031604.1:16370930-16436222 GCA_018398815.1 Conus ventricosus | reverse complement strand
ATCTCGGAAAAAAAAAGTGAATAAACTTATCACAGTCGAAGCACACACATATCACGTAATCCAATGACTGAAGGTATTCCAAGTGAAAAAACATATCACAGATCACCACAAACCGAAGCACTCATATTCCAACTCATCCACTCACTGAAGGTACTCCACGTGAGACACATCACAAATCACAACATCAGAAGCACATGCAGTACAGGTAATCCACTCACTAAAGGTACTCCACGTGAGACACATCACAAATCACCACATCTGAAGCACATGTATTCCGGCTAATCCAGTTTCTGATGTACCACACAAGAGACACAAAACATCTAATCCAGTAAGTGACCGAGGATGAAACTAGAGAGGAGAGAGGGTGGGGAGAGTCGATAGTTGGTCGGACAGATATCCAATAAAAACACAACACCAAACAAAATAACGTTTCTGAACAGCCATTACAGTCACACAAACATTACATTAAAAAAACATTTCCTATAAACCATGAACAAAGATCTGAATCCAAATTATCTCAACAAATTACTCAACACTCTCCTTATGTAGAACACGTGAGCATGGTAATCCAGTCTGTGAAGGTACTCCAAGTGAAGAAACTCAGCATCACAAGCGATGTCCATATCCAGTAGTTAATCCAGTCGGTGAAGGTAATCCAAGTGAAAACACATCACAGGCGAAGCACACATATACCACGTAATCCAATGAACTGAATGTATTCCGAGTGAAAAACATATCACACATCACCACAACCGAAGCACATATATTCCAACTCATCCACTCACTGAAGGTACTCCACGTGAGCCACATCGCAAATCACACATCTGAAGCACATATATTCCAGGTCATCTACTCACTGAAGGTACTCCACGTGAGACACATCACAAATCACCACAACTGAAGCGCATATATTCCAGGTCATCTACTCACTGAAGATACTCCCTTGAAAAACATCACAAATCACCACCTCTGAAGCACATGTAGTCCGGTAATCCAGTTTCTGATGGTAATCCAAGAAAACAAACATCACGATTCGCCACATCTGAAGCACTTGTAGTTCGGGTAATCCAGTTTCTGATGGTACTCCAAGTGTTGGGAAAATCACTTTTCACCACACAACAAACACAAACCACCTGCTAATCCAGTCAGTGAAGGAAAGTGAAACACATATCACAGTCGAAGCACACACATATCACGTAATCCAATGACTGAAGGTATTCCAAGTGAAAAACATATCACAGATCACCACAACGAAGCACTCATATTCCAATCCATCCACTCACTGAAGGTACTCCCGTGAGACACATCACAAATCACCACAACTGAAGCACATATATTCCAGGTCATCTACTCACTGAAGGTACTTTACGTGAGACACATCACAAATCACATCATCAAGCACATGTAGTACAGGTAATCCACTCACTAAAGGTACTCCACGTGAGATACATCACAAATCACCACATCTGAAGCACATGTAACCGGCTAATCCAGTTTCTGATGGTACTCCAAGTGTTGGGAAAATTACTTTTCACTACACAAGAAACACAAAACATCTAATCCAGTAAGTGATGGAGGGTGTGATAAATACTAGAGAGAGAGAGGGTGGGGAGAAGAGAGTCGATAGTTGGGTCGGACAGATATCCAATAAAAACACCAAACAAAATAACGTTCTGAACAGCCATACAGTCACACAAACATTACATTAAAAAAAACATTTCCTATAAACCATGACCAAAGAACTGAATCCAAATTATCTCAACAAATTACTCAACACTCTCCTGATGTAGAACACGTGAGCATGGTAATCCAGTCTGTGAAGGTACTCCAAGTGAAGAAAACTCAGCATCACAAGCGATGTCCATATCCAGTGTTAATCCAGTCGGTGGAAGGTAATCCAAGTGAAAAAAACACATCACAGGCGAAGCAACTATACCACGTAATCCAATGACTGAATGTATTCCGAGTGAAAAACATATCACAGATCACCACAACCGAAGCACATATATTCCAACTCATCCACTCACTGAAGGTACTCCACGTGAGCCACATCGCATCCTGTTATTTCTCTGATCTTGAGTACTTTCTTTTGCAGAAATCCATCGCCTCTTGAACTTTCCATTTTCTGCCTGTCTTCAAGCTGGGGCTTGATTGCTTCTATCACCTTGTCTCCTGAGTCCCCAGCAGCTTTGAAGTCTGATCTTCCCTGCTTTGTATTCCCCGGATGGATTTCAGTGGTAGTTTGAGCTTTGCTTGGCGACAGTACAGCGCGATGTCAGTCAGACACGGGTGGGACACCAAGCCATTTCCTTGTGAACTTGTTGATTTTGGCTTCCATTGCCTCCACTGTGCTGGTGCAGATGTCGTATATCATTAGAGGCAATAGGAGCTTTGGTTCAGCATGAACTGCAGACACCAGACCTTGTATTTGCCAGAGAGCCCACATGGTCAAAGGTCTCAAGCCTTCTTCCGCCATCTGCTTGGTTTCTTTTGCTCTTTGTGTGTCTTTCAGCGTATCATCATACAACTTCCAAAGGCTCTTGATGGTTCTTCTGTGACTGTTGGAATGGCCTGGTTGGCAACACTGAAGACCACAGATTCGGCCACTTTTCCTTTCTCAGTGAGAGACTCCGTGATTTCTTTGGCTTGAACTTCATTCTGGATGAGGCAACTATGTCGTCCAGCCTCTCCAGCACATGACGTGTCTCGTCTTCTCTGGATGAAATCACTGTAGTGTCATCCATGAAGGCCTTGAGAGGAGGCATCTTGTATCCATCGCCAAGGTCTGTTTGTCTCGCGTTGTTTGTTGCTGCTTTCAAGATGAGTTCCATTGCCAGCACGAACAGTATCGGGGAAATTGCACAGCCCATTGCAATGCCCACTTCCAAGTTGATCCAATCAGTTGTATACTCCTTGGTAGAGAACCGCATTGAGAAGCCATTGAAGTACTTCTTGAGCATGTCGCGGATGTTCTTTGGCACATGGTACATCTCAAGAGCCAACTGTATCATCTCATGGGGCACAGATCCATATGCGTTTGCCAGATCAAGCCACACAGTCCAGGTCTCGCTTTTCTGTTTTTGCTTTTTGGATTGCGTCCCAGAACATTGTGGCGTGTTCTACACAGCCAGCCACGCCTGGGATGCCACCTTTCTGGACTGACACATCCAAGTACTTGTTTTCCATCAGGTACTTGGTCAGCCTTGCTGCCATGACAGAGAAGAAGATTTTCCCTTCGACGTTCAGTAGTGATATTGGCCTGAACTGGCTGATGTCACTTGAGTTTTGCTCTTTGGGGATGTACACACCATCTGCCGTCATCCACTGGCCGCTGATCTTCTGGTTTCTCCAAGCCGATCGCAGCAGCCTGTGGAGCCACTCCAGCACCTTGGGACATTTCTTGTAAAGCTGGTAAGGTATTCCGTTTGGCCCTGGTGATGATTTGGCTCTGGCTTTGTCGACCACCTTCTTGATTTCCGCCAACGTTGGAGGCTTGCCATTGAACTGTTCCTCAGGGTTGGTTGGCCATACCAGACCTTGAATGTCGAGTGGTGCTTTGCTCTGTGAGTCAGAGTATGTTTTCCTCAGATGCTGCTCAAGAACTCCTTTGTCCACACTTAGGGTCCCAGATTTTGGTAATCCAGTTTCTGATGGTAATCCAAGTAACAAACATCACGAATCACCACATCTGAAGCGCATATATTCCAGGTCGTCTACTAACTGGAATCGTTATGGTTTTGGACACGTTTGGGAAAGCCAAGGTGTCGGAAACTGCAATTTGTTCATATGAACCTTTAAAATAGATTAATAGAGTGTTATAAGCAGGAATGGCATTTTGACATAACAACAAGAGATAGATTCTCTTTCTATAGTTCATTCAATTCGGCGTTACGTGTTAGTTTTCAACTAACTACAGTAAAACATGTTCCTGTGCGAAATGCTTTGACTAGGTTAAGACTTGGTGTCTCATCATTGAAACCTCATCGTTTACGACATTTTCAAAATGTTTCAGGAGAAAATTTTGAACTGCCCATTTTGTTTTGTTAGAGAAACGGAAATACACTTCATTTTAGTATGTCCGAAATATAAGGAACTAAGGGAACAGTATATTCCCACCAAGTTCTATAAATACCCATCATGTTTTAGATTATCAATGATTTTGGCAAACCAGAATAGTAAATATTCTAGCAACATTTATATTCAAATCATTGCAAATGAGACGGCTTTTCCTGATTTAAAAGAATTGCAAACCAGTTTCAAATCATCTGGTATTCCAGCATGTACTTTTGCTTTCGTATTGGTGAACATGTTCTTATAGTATGACTAATGTTCGACATGTTACACTATAATTGTTGTCATATTGTACTTTGAACTCAACTCCCATGATATGGGCTGTAGGCATAATCATTAAATTTCGTATTCGTATTCGTATTCTCTCTCTCTCAGGCAGCCAATGGCTGGCAATGATTATATTCCCAGTGAAGTCACCATGACGTCATACAACTCCTGGCTGCTGACGGGATCAGCTGACACAATGAAACGCTTCCACCGTGACCTCATCATTTCCCTAGTCATTAGTAGCGGAGGGCAAGCCGACGTGTGATCGATGGAGGAGCAATACGCCTTGACGTCACAGGACACAGCGCGATGCTCAAGCATTGGTGTCTGCGCAGGCCACAAGCAGGTAGTGGAAGATCCACGGTGACTTCAGGAACTCGTCCAACAGGTCCCCAGCTGCGCTGACTGTGGCAGTGAAGGAACAGTGAGTGACGGAAAGAAACAGGCTAAGCTCGACCATCCAGGTGAATGGACGTTTTCTTCTATAGTAATATCAAATCAAAGCAAATTAAATTTGTCATTTGCGAAGTATATCTATTATTTCGACAGTTTTTGACCGAGAGGGGGTCATACAAAATCCAGTGCTCCTGCTGTTAAACTACCTCCTCGTGGGAAAAATTCTGGGTGTGTTGATAACGGTCAGAAAAAGTATTGAGCACTTCGTGAAAGAAAAAAAAATTAGTGTCAAAACGCAATGGTTGTTGAAAAAGACAAAAATGTGTTGATAAATATGCATCACTGGTTGCTTGTTATGTCGCCCAGATGATATGAAGTTGATAATGGAGTAATAATATTTACTAAAAATCTGTATGGGCCGGCAGCACGTATGCTGCAAGTTGTTGGAAAAGCAAAGCAGTTATAGCGACTGGTTTGACAGTGCGTCAACTGAATATTAAAAAATAACGGACAAGAGGCTTCTGAAGATATTTCAAAGATGTAAAACAAAAATGATCAGGAAAAAGTAATAAAAAGAATGTGTAAATATTCAAAAATAGGGAAAATCAAAATTAAAGAGGACTAAACAGACAAAAACCGTAGATGTGGAGAAAAAAAATACATGAAAGGCTGTTCAACATCCAAAGCTTTCTAGGCCAATGATAAGATCAGCTAACGGAAAAAACTGTCATGTATCACTAGTGATATCACTTCTAAACAGTGGTTTTACCATTTCTTCTCTTCCACATTTAAACGAATGGGGTAATGACACTTATTTGATGACATAATGGTTGAATAAAATAGAGATCTACGTGAGGAACCTTTGTTCAACGACCCAGTATCTGAGCTGGAAGTTACAACAAGCGTAAGAAATATCAATCCTGGTAAAAGCACCGGTCCCGACGAACTAGTCGGTGAAATGTTTAAAACAAAAAAAAAAAAAAAAAGAAGAAGAAATTGCTTGCATTTTAGAATGAAATTTCTTGTCGATTTAAACAACAAATCATTTGGTGGCGGGACATCTCTTTCTGAATCGATAAATCTATCATCATTCCTATGCACAAAAAGGTGATACACATAATCCCGATAATGACACTATAGTTGCATAAACTGTAAGAAGAGAATCTATACTCATATCTCAATCAAGAAAACTTCCAAAGCAGACAGAAAAAGAGGAAAACCTCATTGAATAACAGGGTGGATTTTGATCCAGTCATGTCATCGTTGTGTTCCTGTGACACAAGCACTCCACTGGCTCTCATCCACAGATCAGCTTAGAACTCCACAATGCCTGATACTGGCCGACTCCATGAACCTGCTTCAGAAGCGGAGAGTGGAATGGGAAGCCATGCTGGGCATGAAGTAATGTGCAGCCTTCCATTGGACAGACTCATACGGATTACTGTCCAGGGCATGCGGGCGTCACAAGAAATGAGAGAGCAGATACAGTGGCGAGCAAGGCGACGACAAGAACTGAATTACGTTGTTGTTGTTGTAGCTATATGTCCTCTTTTGAACGTTCGTTTCCCATTACTAATCACACACTCACTCACTCTCTCTCTCTCTCTCTCTCTCTCTCTCTCTCTCTCTCTCTCTCTCTCTCTCTCTCTCTCTCTCTCTCTCTCTCTCGTGCGCACTCACATGTGCAGGCGCACGCGCGCATGCACACACAAACACGCACGCACAACCATGTGCACGCTCGCACAATTATGTGCACGCATACACACGCCATTTTCTACACACACACACACACGCACACACACACACACACACAGAGCCACGCGAACCTGCGTCTTCACACTCACACACACACACACACACACACACACACACACACACACACACACAGAGAGTAATACACACGCACGCGCGTACATACACACAAACGACTTGTCGAGCTGGTCAGACCTATTGGTCTTCTGTACAGAGAGAGAGAGAGAGAGAGGAGAGAGAGAGAGAGAGAGAGAGAGAGAGAGAGAGAGAGAGAGAGAGCGAGCGTACACGTACTCGTACGTATACACTAAAGACAAAAAAGAAAAGGGGGGTGGGGTGCGGGGAAGACAGACAAAGAGACATTCAGTGTGATAGAGTGAGGGTGGGACAGAGAGATACACAGAGAGAAGTCCAGACAGAATGGGAAACATGAAACCGCGTAAAGATATCACCGTTAACGTCCTTATTAAACCTACTCCCCTTAGAGTGCGCATCGCGTTTTCGTTGGTCTGGGAGCAAGTGACATGCCATCAAAATAAAGGCCAGCCGTTTCACGATACTCTCATTCCTCCTGTTCAGGACTGGCCATCCTGGTCAGACTGTGGCAGCCGGGCGTTAGGGAGAAGGTAAACTGGAGGGGTACGTGTGGTTGATGTTGACACCAGTTCAAAGCCAACTCTCACACAAGACGAGGCGTGACACTGCTGACTATCCGCTGTCCCCGGGTTCTGAGGCAGGAAAAAAAGGCAAGGAGTAAATCGGAGAGAGAGGAGGGGGGGGGGGGGGGCTGTTGACGGCGGGGGAGGTGTGGAAACAAGCGTTGGGAATAGGAGTGTGGGGGGTGCAATGTTCGGGACTGGAAGACGGTACACAAACTACTTCTATTTCGGACCACATGTATTTGTTACTTTTTTTCTTACAATAAAAAACGGAGTTACACTCCAAGATGATCCTTGTTTTGGCAAGCATTCACTATGTATTTGACCAATGGTTGTCTTTACTCTTTTTCAAAAGTTGTTTTGTTTAGTTTTGTCCTGGAAATCCATAACACGTAGAAGCGCAAAATACGTGCATTCACTTTTTTTTTTAAGTACAGATTTTTGTTTGGATTTATTTCCGTAAAAAAAAATAAATAAATAAAAATTAAAAAAAGAGAGAAAGAAGAAGAAGAAGAAGAAGAAGAAGAAGAAAACCGCATGAAATAAACGGCGGGTTTCTTTGTTTTGTTTTGTTTTTTTCAAAATATGGGAAAAGCACCTATAACACCAGCTCCCACCATCCCTTCTCTCTTTTGTTCCCCTGGAAAAATCTGTGAGACGTTTTCCTGGGTTGTTTTTTGTTTGTTTGGTTTTTTCGTCTGTTTATCAAAATGTGAAGAAGATGACGAGGGGAAAGCGTATGACACCGATGAGATTAAGTCACTCATGATGTTTTAATAGATGGATAGCAGTTAATGAAAAAAAAATAGTAATAAGAAAAAGAAACACCCGAAGGTGCTGGGAGGACCCAGAGAAGCACCGTCTTCACCTGCCTTTAGAGCAGTCCTGTACCACCCTTGGAGGCCTGCGCTGTGTTGACGATGGGTACAGGCACGCGCAGGACACTCCATTAAGATATTAAGGGACATAACTGCTCCTGAACAGAGGTAAATTAGACTACAGGATGCAGCTCATAACAGCCTTAAAGTAGCATCCCCATGGGTGTACCAGCCCGTATTTCATGACTGCAGAGCCCACCGGCGAAAAACACCACCCTCCAGCTGCCGAGCACACCCCCACAGACCAACCACCCCTGCCCACGGACAGATGAAGACAGTGCCACTCCAGACACAGCCAAGCTTTCGCCATACGGTCTTATGTGCCCTCAAGAGAGAATCCAAAGTTGTAGTCTTTCCCACTGTCAACAGGACTTTCCCTGTGGTCAGTGGGTCTTTCCTCACCGTCACTGGACCTTTCTCCAGGGTCAGCCTAGTTAAGGCAAAGAAGAAAAAGAAACACCCGAAGGTGCTGGGGAGGACCCAGAGAAGCACTGTCTTCACGCTGCCTTTAGAGCAGTCCTGTACCACCCTTGGAGGCCTGCGCTGTGTTGACGATGGGTACAGGCACGCGCAGGACACTCCATTAAGATATCAAGGGACATAACTGCTCCTGAACAGAGGTAAATTAGACTACAGGATGCAGCTCATAACAGCCTTAAAGTAGCATCCCCATGGGAGTACCAGCCCGTATTTCATGACTGCAGAGCCACCGCAAAAACACTATCACACCCCTCCAGCTCCCGAGCACACCCCACAGACCCACACCCCTGCCCCACGGACAGATGAAGACAGTGCCACTCAGACACAGCCAACTTTCGCCATACGTCTTATGTGCCCACAAGAGAGAATCCAAAAAAAAAAAAGTTGTAGTCTTCCCACTTCAACAGACTTTCCCTGTGGTCATGGGTCCCTTTCCTCACCGTCACTGGACCTTCTCCAGGGACACGCAAAGAAAAAAAGAAACCACCCGAAGGTGCTGGGAGGACCCAGAAAGCACCGTCTTCACCTGCCTTAAGAGCATTCCTGTACCACCCTTGGAGGGCCTGCGCTGTGTTGACGATGGGTAAAAAGAAAGTTGTAAGGCCCTTTGGCAGCTTAGCGTTTGAGAGCTGACACAGTGAGGTACGGAAACCTGAACTAGGGAGGAAGCTCTGGTCTTACATCTTTGGTAAGTAGCTTCCCTGGATGGCTCATGTGGATTTTTACCCTTATACTTCCATTTTACTTTGTTGCCGAGTCCTGCTTTTATTGTTCGAACTGAGCACAGGGATTTATGATACCCGACTAAAACAAACAAACGGAAAACCTCCTCTTGATGATGGTAAAGAAGTTGAACGTCGGTCTCGCTGCCGACAACCTTATTCTTTTAACGTTGCTTTCCCTTACTGTCCCTGACAATTCCTTGTTTCTAGCTAAAAATGACTTTCATTAAATACAGATTGTTGTTTGGATTTATCTCATTAAAAAAATACGAGAAATAATCCCAACCAGGCTTTGGTTTTTTCGGTTGTTTTTTTTTTTCACTGTTTTATTAACTTTTAAATACATAGAAAAGATTGCAAGACATTTGGTGGCTTCGCTTTGTCAATGGAGGAACTCAATGAGGGAGCGAACCTGATCAAAGGAGGCAACATATGCCTTTATGATGCGTTCATTTTTCTCAGTTGTACTCCCAAACAATGCCCAATTAGAGAACATAAATATGCCGACTCCTACCCCACTGCTCCTTCCACCAGGGTTTTTGGGCGAAAAGTGGCCTAGAATCACATATTACTGTTCCTCTGACAAGTACACGTCAATAACCAAAAATAACGATTATCTACAAACAAAACTACTGTGCAGGTTTATCCGTTTTCAATACAAATTTTACTAAAACTTTTTCAGATTTCAGTCTTTTGTATAATCCTATGTTATTCCTGGTCATTTTCCAATAACAATCATTTTCGCGCAATACAATCTCAAATGAGTCCTCTGTCTTCATGTGAAATATAACTACAGTCTTTAACTGTTTCTCTAAAGTCTTTTAAAACCGAGTTATATTTCTGCATAAATCCACACACTTATACCCAGCATGTCTTCGCAGAAAGACTATTTGACAAAGTGTTTCTCTTTTTTAACTATGTCTCTTTCTGCTGACATCACTAAAATAAAATATGTCTTCGTTCCGTCAACAGTCTCTAAAACATGATCTAAACCCTCACACAGGTTATTGCTGGGTCCACAAAATATATGTCACATCTGTCCATATAAACCTTCTAACATGAATACTTAGTTCCATTTAATTTGGACAGAAAACCACACTATGATTAAAATTATAAACATAAAACTGTTTTGTTAACAGGTCGAGGATAAATATTTTTTTCCACAACCATTTGCCCACAAATCAATTGAGCAATGAGATTTTTGTCATAAAAGTTAAACTGCTCCAAATTTATAGCAGAATTTAATCTATTCCAGTTATTATTTTATATCATACTCTCCCGTCAAAACTTGTTCATATAATAAACCCCATATGCCTAAAAAATTTTAAAATTAATTCCCAATTCAGTTCTTAAGATTGTTTCTATTTAATCAACATTGATTTTGTGCTTGTTTGTTATGAACTTAATATCCTCGCCATTGTGAAGAACGAATGGTAACGAGTTATGACTTTTTACCGACTAAGATTTGCCAGCTAATATTAATTCTTTTATAAGGTCAACACTAACCCCACAACCCCATCCTCTCTCACATCTTTAAAGACAGAAATTTCAAATATATTGTGAACGGACTCCTAATTTTTCTGCTTGGAAAGAACTGTAATTTTGTAGAAGCTTTTTTTACAACTGTTTCTTTCTGTGGAAGATGTACTGCTTTTTCCCATACGGCGTTATTTCAATTTCATTCCGACCTAAAAATTATTTTTTTTGTCGTCCGCATAAGACTTACATGTAAAGGGCCCATATTGAATGCATTTTCCTGAACATTATTGACGCTAAAATATGTAAAAGGGCTTATGAATTCAAATTTATTTCCCCAATCAAAATAGGTTTCAAGTGCCATTTGAGTCAGTTTTCGAACTATTTTATATCATACTGGCCAACATTATTTGCCTCTAGAAATGCGCCGTGTTCTAGTTTAGGAAACTTATTGCTGTGCGCGTAACCTCTTTGCGCTTATAATCACCGTCTTTATGACTCAAAACCTTACAAAGCGCCAATCTCACCTTCAGTCAAAAGTCCGCAACATCTGCAAGATCTTTTTAATTCTAATTGTTATACCACCTCACAGGCCTAATGTAACTCCTGATTCCTTCTGCCCAGCACGACATGTTTTAGTACAGATTATTATTTTATTTCCAAAACAATGTGCAGGTTATCACATTTTACAACTTTCCCGATTGGTCTTTGTTTTTATATTAAATGATCCGACCCTCCCACAAACGTAATCCTTTTAAACAGTAATTAGGGAATTGTATAATTTCTTAATCGCAATATGCACCATTTCCCTGACGGAAGACTCTTAAAACAGTTGAGGGACCTTCCATCATATAAGTTTTCATCAGTGCTCAGCTCATCTAAAAGAACATAGAGTAATGAATGTAATGCAAGATTGGAGAGATTTTCTCCCTCATAAGTAGTTTTGTCTGCCGCAACTCTAAAACTATGACTGACCCGATAGGCAGTTGCAAAGCCTAACATTTTAGCTAGGCCTCATCAAAATAGTAAACTACTTCTTTCTTTTTCAGTAGTTGAATGTCACAACATTGTTGTCAAATTTGCATTGCTAAGTTTGAGAGTAATGTTGAAGTAACTCCATTGCTTCTTTTAGCGAGCAAAAACCCTAATAACCATCAGGTATGGTTAACTGGCTAACTAATTGGCCACTATTATTAATTTTTTTAATCTAATTATACTCCTAGGCTTTGCTTATATTAAACCAAACGACTTTGTAAATATTTCTTGGAGACGCGACGTTCTGTTTCCGCATTCGTTATTAATAGCTTGTTCTAAAAACGAAGGCGGTCCTTGAGTTGTTATTGTTACAACATTTTTTAAAACAAATTAAAAATGAGTGCAATTCATAAAAAACTGATCACAAAATATTCTGTTGGCCCGCACTACAAATCTTAAAAATAAAACAACTGACACCCACGACATTTCTGTTACCCAGACTGCACCTTTCATAAAAAGGTAAGTACTCCCTTAAGCAGATATCTAACCCTCCTATTAAAAACGACCACATCGCAAAAGTGTGGTACATCCATCCGATGCAGTTTTAATCAGAACCAGTTAAACTATGCTGTGTTTTGTGCATCAACTGGTGAGGAGTGTCGTATACCTGATCACTTTAAAACATCCAAATCCTTTGGTTGGTCAGTGTATAGATTTCATTTCCAATTTACACCTTCAACGTAATTTGACTGAACTGTCAAGCACCATTACCCAATGACAAACCGTATTAATCCATTAGCAACAGAATAGACCAAGTAGGCTTTTGAAAGAATCTGTAACGCAAATTCAATAATAACATCAAGAACAGACTTTTAGACAAAAGTTGGACCGCCAATCATGCTTAGGCACCCTTAATATTGGGGCGTGCACAGAAAATATAACTATGACTGGAATCCACCTTACACATCTTTCTCTCAGGCACAGCTGTTCACCTCGGGTCCATAGAGCAAGAGCATAAAACAGCATGACAACAATTATCTTAGACACTTCTAAGGGCCTAACTAAAGCAGAATAGCACGAATAAACGACTCTGTTCGCACTTACGTTTGGTGTTTGCTAGGTTCACAAACGACAATGATAGAACATAACAGATCCTTTCTACTGATTTGACGCAACAAAAACAATACTTAGCAAATTTAGAGGACGCCATTAATTCTCCTGTTGATTTAGCCTTCAAGTATTAAAAGGTACCAAAATGGTATTACAAAACCAAGATACGAAAGTAACTTGCTGTTGGCACGTTTTAAACATGCTGGCCTTCTGACCTCAGCTCCCAGATAGAACAATAATAAACTACACAATGAATTCACGTTGCAGGAAATGAACAAAGGTCGGCAAAACGACATAAAATCTGAGCCAGTAATATTGCAAGCAGTAAAAAAACACCCAAGAAAAGTCATCCAATCCCCGAAGTCCAAAGCCAAAGGCCATTGAAGACTCATCCAAGCACGCGTACTCATTTCGCGATGAACAGAAATAAGAAAAACAGCGCTTGTTCTTGATTAACAGCCTATTACTGGTCCTTTATCTTACTAAATAGTAACCCAACTATTAAGCAACTAATGCCCCCATAAGTTGCACGCCATAAAGCCAACAACTTGCTTGCAGTAGACAAAAGCCAGCTGACAATACCCCCTAATATACTCGGTAAAGATCAAATAGCTTTACTGCTAATTTTTTTTAATAAACTCGCAAGATGATCAATCTGATTTTTTACCCATGATTTATCATGGGGAGGCGATGGCGGCGGAGGTATGAACTTGACCACCGCCGCCTGTATAGCCAACACCAGTGTACTTATTGCCAATCCTAAGGCCGATATAACGCTTGCTAATGTGACGCCTTGCTCACTAAACAGAGTTCGTATTCGATCTGCTAGCGTGTGTCATCATATAAAATTTTCCGGATAGTTTTCACATATTCTAATTCAGTCATTGAGTTCGGAATTGGGTCTCGGTTATAGTTGTCACTTCGTAAGTCTAGCTGGTCTCTCTGTTCAAGATCTTTTAGTCTTTGGGTTATTCTTTCTTTAATATCAGGCCTAAGTTGGCGTCATCACTTAACGAGTTTTCTTTTCTCTTTTATTGCCCATTTAGTTTCACCTAGTTTGCTAAATTGTTGTTAATTCGCCTCTGATGGTTCTTAAAGCAGATCAAGCCGTAGTTCTCCATGGGTACGGAGAGTCGTGTATAGTCTTAACGCTGATCACTGAAAAACTGATTCTGCTTCTCATTACATTTATTAATTCACCTGCTGAATGATTTAATTCTTTAAGTTCCATGTTTTGCATTTGGTTCTCTGTCGGGAGTTCTTGCAGTGGTTTTGAAGTTTTGAAACTGCCTCCGCACTTTAAATTATGGCCAAACAAGCCAAGGCGATTTTTGGATCGTTCCACACTAGCCTTTGTCTGAAAAAAAACAAAAAAAAATTGTACTCAATTTTAAAAACTTTGATGCGTCCCAGGTTTCGATGTAAGCAGAACAAGTTGTCCTTGGTCTGCTCCACACAAACAAATGGTCACTTTTACTTCAAAATCATAGGGCTAAAATTCGGAGGTTCTTGGCCTAAACTTTGGTATAAGATCTGACCTTATCTTTCTATTAAATCACGCCGCAATGAGGCGCCGATGTGCTTGTATTAAAGGATCATTTCACTCATGTCGTCTCCAGGATCAAAAACATCCTAATCATCAACTTGCAATGCCTCCATGTTTCTTATAATTAAATTTTTTTTATTTTGTTTTATAAAAAAATGTAACATGCATATGCTTGATTCTTGACCCGCATAGAAGACTGAAACAACCCCCTGGCGTGAAGGGAAATAAGCGACTATTAATTTCCAAATAATACCATCTACTATTGATGCGGATCAAATCCCTTACGTCAAATTCCCAGACCTAGGAGCAAATGACGTGATTGTCCCAGGCTCTGCGCGTCTTACTTTCAAAATAGCGCTCGATTCAACAACAGACCCAAACAGGACAGTTGTACAGAACCTGGGGCGGGCAATCGTTAAAAAAATTTTCTATAAAAACTTGAGGGGCAAGAAATATTTTCTTTACACAATGCAGACATATTTTTAACCTATTCTGATCTATGGCTAACCGCGAATGAAAGGGCTGACTTTGCGTTTCAAGGAATAGAAAATGAAGAAGCACTAAAACATAGAATAGGTGCCGCAGATACTAAAGACGGCAAAAAGTATGTGGCTGTAAATTTTGCGTTGGAAATCGCTTTTCCATTCCCTTAGATTTTGAGTTGTTAAAAGCGCATGCCCCATACTTTCAAGGAGCATTAAAAGACAGATTGTCATATGAACTAACTTTTAATGAATACAAACGGTTATCAGATCAACAGACACCGAAGCAATGTACAGCATTTCTGACATCTCGTTAGAGTTTGACGTTGTTAGCAACCCTAATTTAGCAAGGCAGATTGAGAAACCAATATCAGTCAAAATTAGCAATATATTACGAAAGAGTAATTCATCATACAACAATCCTAGAAGCAGGGCAGACACTATATGGAATTTTATTTTTAGCGTCTCAGCAAGATCGCTTAAAGGTATTTTATTGCTGTGTGAAGATGAAGAACCATTCAAAAGAGGAAGTGAAAAGTTTTTTAATCCAAAAATAACGAAAGTAGCAATGTTCGATTGAGGCAGCCCTAACCAAATCTATGCTAGCGGGCTTAAACCTTATCAGCATTTTGATGAAATAAGAAAACTGTTTGGGGGTGGGGGGTGTAGAAATCCAACAGTTGACCTTGTGGCTAAAGATCTAAAACCTTCACAGCGTAAGACTTGATGATTATTTAACAACAAAATACGGTTTATGGGATGACCTAAGGTCAACGGAGGATAATCAGTTACATGGAAGCGGGAGAACTGTGAGAGACGTAATAAACATTCAAATTGATAAAGAAGAAGAAGCCCGATAAACCGCTTAATGTACATTTGTTTTTAATATATGATGCGCAGCTGAATATTGAAATAACAGATTAAAAGATATACAATACTAAATTATTTTTATTTTATAAAAGCATGTCTGTTCAGGTTTATCCAAATGTGCCTACAGCGCCGCCAAAAGAAAGAGAATAGTAGAAACCCCTAACATAAAAACCTTAGATTAACCACATTACACAAATGCAGCAAGTACTAGAGCAAGACCTTTCAAAATACAGCAAAACCAAACGAAGGTATTCTGCTGCCTTTAATGCTGTTACATAAGTTAATACTGGAGCATCGACTATAAGCTGCTCTATCAGCAGGAACGAGTGTTGGTCTCTTAGCAACGGGCATAGCGCACCCGCAGCTTTACCTCTAGGAGGTTTGTCTTTAGCTCTCGGTCTGTGTTCATTAGCCGTAGGGCTGCTAGCAAAAAAAATAAAAACTAAACTCCAAAAGCACACAGCTATGGTTCAACAAATAACAGCTAAACTTAGTTCGTTTAAACTGACAATAAATAAAGCGCTTGTTTTACTCAAACACACGGATGAAATTTAATCGTTACAGGCCGATTTGATGACACAAAAGACAAAAGTTTGATCTTCAAAGAAAGGCGGTGACAAGTTTTTCTCAACAGCCAGACCCGAGCAGATAAAAAAGGAAGCTTAAAAAAAGTAAACGAACATTAAACTCTTTCTAAACAGTCACATTAACACACCAAAGTTTTATACTTAGTTTAAGTCCAAGCACAAAAGACCGTTATATTGGTTTGTATATTTTTTTTAATTTAAATAAACTGAAAAAATCAATCCTTTGGAGGCCCCGCTGTTTTTGACAAAGGGGAACAGGCACGCGCAGGCACCCCTTAAAATATTCAAGGGACATAACTGCTCCTAAAACAGAGGTAAATTAGACTACGGGATGCAGCTCAAAAACACCCCAAAAGTACACCCCCCTGGGTGTCCCACCCGTATTTCATACGCAGGAAAAACCGGCGAAAAAACACCCCTCCAGCCCCGAGCACACCCCCCCAGACCCAACCCCCCCTTGCCCACGGACAATAAGACATTGCCACCCCAGACACAAGAAAAGCTTTCCCCAAAAACGGTCTTATGCCCTTTCAAGAAGAATCCAAATTTGTAGTTTTTTCCCCACTGTCAACAGGACTTTCCCTGGGGTCAGTGGGTCTTTCCCCCTCACCGCACGGACCTTTTTTCCCAGGGTAAAGAAAGCAAAGAAAAAAAAAGAAACACCCGAAGGTGCGGGGGAGGACCCAGAAAAAGCACCGTTTTTCACCTCCCTTTTTAAGCAGTCCGTACCCCCCTTTTGGGAGGCCTCCCCTGTTTTGCGAGGGGTAAAAAAAAAAGTTGTAGGCACTTTTGGCAGCTTGGGGGGCTTTGAGGCAAAAACGGGAGGTAGGGGAAACCTAAATCTAGGGGGGTAGCTGCTGGTCTTACATGCGTTGGAAAGTATTCCCCTTGGATGGTTTCATTTGTTTTTTACCCTTATGATCGTTTTCCCTTTTTTAACTTTGTTGCCGAGTCCTGTTTTTAAATTTTTTCGACTGGATACCAAACTAAAACAAAAAAACGGAAAACCCCCCCTTCGGGAGGGGATGGTAAAAAAAGGGTTGAACATCTGCCCTCGCCCCCGGACAGACCTTATTTTTTTTAAAAGTTTTCTTTACTTTCCCTGACAATTCCTTTTTTCTGGGCGAAAAATGACCTTTCTTAAATAAATTTTTGTTTGGTTTTTATCCATTAAAAGAATCAGAAATAATCATCCTGCTTTGGGTTTTTCGGGTTTTTTTTTTTTTCACTGTTTTTTTTAAACTTTAAAATACATAGAAAAAAAAAAGTTGCAAGTACTTTGTGGGCTTCGCTTGTCAATGGAGGAACTCAATGAGGGGGGAAAAAACCCTGATCAAAGGGGGCAACATATCCCTTTTTTATGGGGCGTTCATTTTCTAAATTGTCCCCCATACAATCCCATTAGAAACAGTAAAAAGCCGACTCCCCCCACTTGCTCCTCCACCGAGTTTTGGCGAAAGTGGCCTAAACCCCAGCATATTACTTTTCTCTGAAAAGTAAAAACCCAAAAATAACCAAAAAATAACAAATTAACTACAAACAAACATACGTGCAGGGTTACCCGATTTTAAATACTAATTTACTAAACTTTCAGATTTCAGTTTTTTTTAAAACCCAAATTTTTTTCCCGGTCATTTTAAATAACACCCTTTTCGCGCAAACTTTTCTTCAAATGAGCCCTCTGTCTTTCATGGAAAAAAAAAAAAACAGTTTTTAACTGTTCTCTAAAGTTTTTTAAAAAACCGAGTTATATTTCGGGCCAAAATCCACACACTTTAAACCCAGAAAGTTTTCCCGCTGAAAGGGTTTTAGTTTTGAAAAAAGTGTTTTTCTTTTTAACAAAGCCCCCTCTTTCTGCGGGAACCAGTCATCATAATAAATATTTGTCTGCGTTCCTTCAAACAGTTATAAAACTGTTCAAAACACCCCACTCAGTTTTTAGCTGGGGTAAAACTAAATAAGTCTTTCATCTGCCCCAAAAAAAACCCTTTTCTATCATGATATTTTTGGGTTCCATTTAATTTTTTTGGACAGAAAACCACAATATGATTAAAATTATAACGAAAACCCCCTTTTTGAAACGGGTCGGGGAAAATATATTTTTTTCCACAACCATTTTGCCCACAAATCAATGAGCAATGAGGATTTTTTTGTCATAAAGTTTAACTGCCCATGGGTTTTAAAAAGCAAAAATTAAATCTAAATCCAGATTATTTTTTTTATCATCCTCTCCGAAAAAACCCTTTGTTCAGTATAATAAAACCCTATGGGGCCTAAATTTGAAATTTTAAAAACCCAATTCAGTTCTGTAAAAATTGTTTCTTTTTAAGTCAACATTGTTTTTGTTGTTTGGGGTTAAATGATTTTTAATATCCTCGCCTTTTGTGAAGAACGACGATGGTAACTTTAAAAAACTTTTAAAAACGTCTAAGTTTGCCAGCAAATAAAAATTTCCTTTTTAAAAGGTCCACAAACCCGCCAAAAAACCCCCATCCCTCCCACAATTTTTAAAGCCAAAATTTTTCAAAAATTTTTGGGAAACGTGTCTCCAAATTTTTTCTGCTTGGAAAGAACTGAAATTTTTTGTAGAAGCTTTTTTTAAAAAAAAAACTTTTTTTCTTTTCTGGGGGGATGTACGGCTTTTCCCAAAAACGGCGTTATTTCAATTTCTTTCCCACTAGGGTCTCCGGCCATAAACTTACATGAAAAGGGGCCAGAGTTAAAAATGTTTTTGGGGGGGGAAACTTTTTTGACGGCTAAAATATGTAAATGGGTTTTTATAAATTAAAATTTTTAATTTCCCATTCAAAATAGGTTCTAAGTCCCTTTTGGGAAGGTCAGGTTTCGAACAAATTTTATTCAAACGGGCCCAAACTTTAAATTTGCCTCTAGTTTTGGGCGCAGTTTTCTAGTTTAGGAAATTTTTTGGCGGGTCGTAACCTCTTTTTGGCGCTTAAAATAAACCGTTTTTTAATTTCCTAAAAACCAAACCCAAAACGCCAAACTCCCGCGTTCAAAGTCCGCAACTCCCCAAGATCTTTTAATTCAAAGGGTTAAACACCTCACAGGCGTTTTGTAACTCCTGTTTCTTCTGGCCCACGCACATTTTTAGTACAGTTTAAAATTTTTTTTCCCAAAAACAATGTGCGGGTTATCACATTTTAACAATTTTCCCCCGTTTTTTTTTTTGAAATTTTTATATTAAATAAACCCGCCCCTCTCCCACAAATTTAACCCTTAAAAAAAACTGAAAAAAAGGGAAAAATTTGTATAATTTCATAATCGCAAAAATGCACCCTTTCCCCTGAGGGAAGACTCTTAAAACAGTTGGGGGCCTTTCCCCATCATATAAGTTTTCCAGTGTTTCAGCTAAACAAAATGAAAAATAGATTTAATGAATTTAATGAAAGTTTGAGCGGATTTTCCCCCTCATAAGAAATTTTTTGGGCCTGGCCCCAACCTAAAAAAAAATAAAATGCCCCATTTCAGTTGCAAAGCCTAACATTTTGGGGCTGGCTCTCCCATCAAAAAAGAAAAACCCAATTTTCCCTTCTTTTTCGGGTTTTAAATTCAACATTGTTTCAAATTTGCATTTTAAAAAGTTTAAAGGAGCAATGTCGAAGTTACTCTTTTGCTTTTTTTAAGCGAAAAAAAACCCGTAATAACCATCAGTAGGGTTAACTGGCTAACAAATTTGGGCCAAAAATTATTTTTTTTTTAATCTTTTTAAATTCCCCTTTGGGCCCTTTGCTATTTAAACCAACCGACTTTGTAAATATTTCAGGGAGGCAAACCGTTCTGGTTTCGCAGGCTTTTATTAAAAGCATGTTCAAAAAACAAAGGGGCGGCCTTGATTTTGTTTATTTTTTACAAACATTTTTTAAAAAAAATTAAAAATGGGGTGCATTCAAATAACTGATGCAAAATTCGGGGGCCCCCCGCACTAAAAAACTTAAAAATATAACAACTGACCCCCCTCGACTTTTCTGTGCCCCAACTGCCCCCCCTTTCAAAAAAAGGAAAGTATTTAAAATTAAGCGAAAATTTTAAACCCCTCCTAAAAAAAACGACCACATCGCAAAAGTGTGTTCAGTCATCCGATGCAGTTTTATCAAAACCCTTTTTAAAATTTTTGGTTTGGGGTTTTGTGCATAAAACTGGGTTGGAGGGGCCCGAAATGCTGATCATTTAAAAACACCCCAACCCTTTTGGGTTAAAGGTCAGTGTATAGATTAAATTTCTATTACACCTTCAAAACGAAATTTTGACTAAAACTGCAAGCACCCATACCAAATAAAAACCCGGGTTTAAACCCTTTTAGCAACAGAAAAGACAAAAAGGTTTTTGAAAGAATCTGAAACAAAATTTTTTTATTAACAAAAAAGACAGACTTTAACAAAAGTTGGCCCCCGCAAAAAAGGTTTAAGGCACCCCCTTTTTAAAGGGGGGCGTGCCAAAAAATATAACTTTTACTGGAACCCTCCTTTACACATTTTTTCTCTTCAGGCACAGCTGTTCACCCCCGGGCCATAGACCCAAGAGCAAAAAAACAGCAGGGAAACAACATTTATCTTAGACATTTCAAAGGGCCAAACCAAAAGGGCGGGAATAGAAGAAAAAAACGACCCCTGTTCGCATTTACTTTTTGGTGTTTCCCTGGGTTCACAACCCACAAAACAAATCGAACAAAAAATTTCCTTTCCCTACTGGCTTTAAACGCAAAAAAACAATACTTCCCCAAAATTAGGGGCCCGGCCAAAAATTTCTAACTGTTGATTTCCCCTTCAAGTAAAAAAGGGTCCCAAAAAATGTTTTTAACAATACCAAGATCGAAAGTAGATTTTGCTTTTGGGCCCACTTTTTTAAAAAATGCTGCCTTCTACCTCAGGCTCCAAATAGGAACAAAAAATAAACAAACAACAATAAAAATTCCCGTTGCAGGAAATGAACAAAAGGGTTTTCGGGCAAAACGCCAAAAATAAATTCTGAGCCATAAAATTGCAAGCAGAAAAAAAAACACCCAGAATAAGTAAACCAATCCCCGAAGTCCAAACCCCAAAAGGGGCCATTAAAAGCCCTCAGCAAAGCTCGCGATTTCTTTTTGGGCGATGCCCCATGAAAAAGAAAAAAACAGCGCTTTTTCTTGGTTAACAGGCCTGGGTTTTCCCTTGGCTTTTCTTACAAATAGAAACCCCCAACTATTAAGAGAACTAATCCCAAATGCCCGGCCAAAAGCCAATTTAATTTGCTTGCATTAGACAAAAGCCAGCTGACAATACCCCCAAATATATCGGTAAAGAGTCTTTTATTTTAAAACGGGCAAATTTTTTTTTAATAAACTCCAAGAAATCAACCCTTTTTTTTTCCCCATTTTTAATCGGGGGGAGGCGATGGCGGGGGAGGTAATGAATTTTGACCACCGCCGCCGAAAATACCAAAACACCAGGTACTTTTTTGCAAACCCAAGGGCCGTTAAAAAACCGTTTGCTAATTTTACCCCTTGCTCTTAAACAGCTTTTCGTTTTCTTTCTGCAAGCGTTTTGTCTTCATAAAAAATTTTTTCCGGATGTTTCTCTTATTCTTTTCACTTGGGGTTCAAATTTGGGTTTTCTGGGTTAGAAATTTCACTTCTAGTCTTGCTGGTCTCTCTTGTTCAAGATCTTTTAGTTTTTGGGGTATACCTTTTTTTTAATATCGGGCCCAAATTTTTGGGCGCCCAACAGCCTTAACATTTTTTTCCTTTTTCTCTTTTTAAATGCCCTTTTATTCACCTATTTTTTGCTAAATTTTTTTTTAATTCGCCCTCTAAAGGTTTTTAAAAAGCATGATCAAGGCCTTTAAAGTTCTCGCATTGGGTAGGGGTTGATCGTTTTATAGTCTTTAAAGCTTTTTCCCTTCTGAAAAACTGGATTCTGCTCATTACTTTTTAAAAAATTTCCCACCTGCTGATTGTTTTTAAAATTTCTTTAAGTTCCATTTTTTTCCCTTTTGTTTATCTTCGGGAGTTCTTGCAGTGTTTTTTTAAAAGTTTAAAAAACCCCCCTCCCCCCTTTAAATTTGGCCTAAAAACCCCCAAAGGCAAATTTTGATCGGTCACACGACCCTTTTGGGTCAAATTTGTACTTTTTTTTTAAAAAACTTTAAAGAGTCGGGTTTAAAGTAAGCTGAAACAAGTTTTTCCCTTGGGTTCCTCCTCACAAACAAATGGTCATCTTTTACTTCAAAATCATTAGGCCCTATAAATTTCGGGGGGTTTTTGGCCAAAAAAATTTGGGTAAAAAAGGGATCTGACCTTATTTTCCCTTTTAAATTCAGGGCCGCAATGGGGGGCGCCGAGGGGTTTCTGTTTAAAGGGAATCATTTAAACTCATGTCGCCTCCAGGATCAAAAACATCAAAATTTTCATTTTAAATCCTCCCCTTTTTTCTTTAAAAATTTAAAAATTTTTTATTTTGTTTTAAAAAAAAATGTTAAAATTAAAATGGCTTGTTTCCCTGACCCGCTTAAAACTGAAAAAACCCCCTTTGGCGTAAAGGAAAAAAGGGCCGGACTTTAAATGTTCCAAAATAACCCCTCTACTATTAATGCGGATCAAATTCTTAACGTAAAATTTCCAGACCTGGGACCCAAATGACGTGTTTGGCCAGGCTCCAGGGGGCCCCTTATTTCAAAATGGCGCCCCGTTTCAACAACAGCCCCAAAACAGGACAGTTGAACAGAATCTGGGGGGGGGCAATGGGTTTAAGAAAATTTCTAAAAAAACTTGAGGGGAAAAGAAATATTTTTTCCTTTACACAATGAAAGACATATTTTAACCTTTTCCCGATCAAATGGCAAAACCGGGAATAAAAGGGGCTGACTTTTGCTTTTAAAGGGAATAGAAAATAAAAGAAGCACAAAAAACATAGAATAGGGCCGCAGATGCTAAAGACGGCAAAAAGAATTTGGCAAAAAATTTTTGGGCTTTTGGGAAAAACCTTTTTTTCCATTCCCTTAGATTTTGAGTTGTTAAAAGGCAGCCCCAAACCCTTTCAAGGAGCTTTAAAAAAGACAGACTGCCAAATAAACAAATTTTTAAAAACGAATACAAACGTGTTATCAATCATCAAACACCGAACAAAGTACAGCATTTCTGAAAATCTCGTTAGATTTTGGGAACGTTGTTAGAAAACCCAATTTTTAGCAAGGCGGGATTGACCCCAAAATATCATCAAAATTAGCAAAATTTTAACAAAGAGTGTTTTTCATCAAACAACATTTCCTAAAGCGGGGCCCAACCTTAGGGAAAAATTTTTTAAAAGCGTCCCCCGCAAGATCGTTTAAAAGGAATTTATTGCGTGTGAAAAAGAAGAACCTTTCAAAAAGGAAGTGAAAAATTTTTTTAAAAATACCAAAAAAAACGAAATTACAATTTCGTTTGAGGGAAACCAAAACCAAAAATCTATGCAAAGCGGGCAAAACCCTTATCAAAATTTGATGAAATAAGAAAACTTTTTTGGATTTGGGGGGTTTGAAGAAATCCAACAGTTGCCCTTTGGGTGGCTAAAAATCTACCCCCTTCAAAAAAGCGTAAGACTTATAAAAATTTAAAAACCCAAAATAGGGTTTTAAAGGTTTGCCCGGGGGTCAACGGGGGAAACCCAAAACATGGAAGCGGGAGAATGTGAGGACGTAAAAAACTTTCAAATAGATAAAGAAGAAGAACGAAAAAACCGTTTAAAAGTACTTTTTTTTTTAAAATTATATGATGCCAGAAAAAAAATTTCTAAAAAAAATTTTAAGAAATTTGTAAATACTAAAAAATTTTTTTTTTTTATAAAAACCCAAGTCTGTTCAGGTTTTTTCCAAAAAGGCCCTACAGGGGCCGCCAAAAAAAGAATAGAAAAAACCCCTAACATAAAAACTTAAATTAATAACCAAAAATCCCGCAAATCAGCAAGTACTAGACCCAAGACCTTTCAAAATACAGCAAAACCAAACAAGGGAAATTTCTCCTCCCTTTTAAAGGGGGGTTCCCTATTTTAATACGGAGCATAAATTTAATAAGTGCCAAATCAGCAGGAACGATGTGGTCTTTTAAGAAAAGGGGCATGGGCCAAAACCCGCAGCTTTAAACCTCTGGGAGGTTTGTCAAACCCTCTGGGCCGGTTTCATTAGCGTAAGGGGCCCGGGAAAAAATTAAAAACTAAACCCCAAAAGCACCACTATGGTTAAACTAATAACACTAAACTTAGCTCGTTTAAACTAAACAATAAAAAAGCGCTAGTTGACTCAAACATCACGGATGAAAAAATTTAAAACGTTTACGGGCCGATTTTGATACTCAAAAACAAAATTTTGATTTTTCAAAAAAAAGGCCCCAAAAAAGGACAACATTTTCTCAACAGCCGACGCCGGGGCGATAAAAAAGGAATGTTTAAAAAAAAAGAAAACGAAAAAATTAAACTCTGTTTTTAAACAGCTCACATTAAAAAACCCCCAAAAAGGGGTTTTTTAAAATTTTATTTTAAAGAGTCCAAGCACAAAAAGCCCGGGGTTGATATTGATTCGATTAAGCCGTTGTATTTTTTTTAATTTAAATAAAAAATTTTGGGCTTAGAAAAAAAGACACAGGGCAAAGATAATGAAGGCCCAATAAATTTATTTTAAAAGGGAAAATGCCGAAAAAAGACGTTTATCAAAGCACTGAATGAAATGATTTAAAGTCATTAAACCCAACAAACAAACAGGCAAGTGTTTTCATGCTATTTCTAAATTTTCCAGGCAAACTAAAAATTTGACCCAAACCGGGTTAAATTTTTTTTTAAAGTTTTTTAATCGCCTAGGGAAACAAAAAAAGGAAAAAAATCAAGAAGCCGGGGGCTTCGACTAAACAACAGCCCTTTTTTTTTCCCCTCAAATGATTTAAAACACCCGGTTGGGAAACGAACTGCTTACAAAAATTGACGCGGGCCGCGAGAAGCTAAAATGAGGGGCCTCTGGTTGGTCAGAGGGCGAAAGTCTTAGAGATAGATTAAAAAACTAAGAAATTCACCCGGTTGTGGAAAGGGCTTACATTCCGCAACCTGGGGATTTTGGTTTTTAAAAAAGGGGCATTTTTTAAACCCAAAAAAAAATTCAGAAAACAAAAGTTTAAAGGGGGTTTGTTTTCTTCCCAGGCGCATAAATGTCCGCAACACGCAGAAAGTGACTAACAACGGCAATACGCCAAAAAATTTTAAAATTTAAAAGGGAATTTTCCTTTCCTTTTAGTGAAAAACCAAATTAAACAGTTTTGAAGAACAAAACAACCCAATAACTTTTTAATTTGTAACAAGGGGTGGGGAAAAAAATTTTGGGTCCCCTTTAAAAGGCCAAAAAACAGTCCAACAATAGGTCCAGCCAAAAGTCATTTTGACTTACCCTAATTTTTTCCCGCCAGCGGGCTGGCCCCCCTTAACAATTGATACCCCAATGAGCAGATTATTAGCGCATATTTCAAACAAAAAACCCAAAAACCCAAGAATTCGGGTAGAAAAGGGGTTTAAAAAAGGGGAACCAAACCCGCCAACCCGCCGAACAATAAAACTTTGTAAAAGTTCTGTAGACTTAAAGACAGAACTAACAACGCCCCCCGCCAGGTTTCAAAAGTTTATTTTATAAGAACGGGAAAGGGCTGCAAAGACCCATACGAAATTTACGCCCCCTTCGATCGCTTTTTGGGTTCCTTTTTAAGGGGCCCAAACGCCACCAAAAACTTCGAAAAACAGTTTTAAATGAGTAATAAATCAGTTTTGTATAAATTTGCCTTCATTTTTGTTTAGGTGGGAGGGCGCCTTTCCCAAACCAAAATTTATATAGAGGACCAGATGCTGGGGGAAAACATTCTTAAAACGCATGCAGCAAGTGCGTAACCCTGTTCTAAAAAAAAAAAACTTATCTGAAACCCTAAGGCCCCTGAAGACCAAAAAACAGAAAGACTCAGCCACGAAATTTGTTGGATTTGGGGTTTAAAAAGCTAACGCCCAAGAGTTAAACCCCACAGTAAGAGCCCATGATCACATTAGGGGGAAAGAAAAGGGGTTTTCGGGCGCACAGAAAATGCAATCTTCAACAAAAGTTTGATCCTAAAAACAGGGAAAGCTGCCTGTTTTCTTTCATAATTGCGAGGTTACGACTCTCATCTTATAATGAAAGCAGTGGACGATCCCTTCAGGGTGTCTGAAAGGGCACAGTCATAAAGAAAAGAAACATGTCTTTTAATCTGAATAACATGTCTTTTTTTTTTGACTCTAAAGCACACATTTTGGGGTCATTAAGTCCCCCGGCCAGTCCTTAAAGTCCGCCCCCAAAAACAGAAGAATAATTTTTACTTTAAAATCTTGTTAGAAAGGGGGGTTTTTCCCTTAAGAAAACATGGGAACAGTTGGGAAAGGTTTTTACGAAGATACACTTCCGCCTAAAGGCCGTTCTTTTTTATTCCCTAAAAGGAAAGGACATCAGCACTTCCAATTTCCAGCATGCTCAAGAAGCTTGGGAAAAGTTTGATTGAAAACGAAAGGGAAAACAAACATGACCCCCAAAAAATGGGAATGTATGTTTTTTGGGGGGACGTCTTTGAAAAAATTTTAAAAAAAAGACCTTCAAAGAAACAAAAACAGTTTTTGGGTCCGCCATTAAAAATTTTTTGCACCCGGGGAAGGGCGGGGGGGGCCCCTTTCTTCTTAAAGTTTTCTTGGGGACGTTGATTTTAATTTTCAGTTTTTCCCCAAAGCTTCAGAAAGATTGAAAACGGGTTGCGTGGAGGAAATTTGTAAAGCGCCATTTATTACGTAAGGGAAAAAACAAAATAACTTGGGCAAATATTATCCAAGAAAAAAAGGTTTTAACTAAACTTTTGTATTTAAATTTCAAAAAATCGTATGGTTTTTGGGAATTTTGGGGCAATCAACTTCCCTTTACGTAACTTTAAAAAAGTACACAAAGGGGGTCCGGGAAACCCAAAAATAAATTTAAAAGGGAATAAAGGTTGGGGAGCATTTTTGGGGCCTGATCAACAAACGTGGTTTCATTCTAGAATTTTACTTAGAAAATCCTAATGAAAAAACCCCTTACCGCAAAAAAGACAATTTTCCCTTCAGCAGAAAGTCTAAAGTGGATCCCAAAAGAAACCCCCTAAACCTTTTGCCAAAACTTTTGGGGCAAAAAAAAATTTTGTCTGTCATTACAGACTTCTACAATTTTATTTAAGACCCGGGTTTTAAGTTAACAGCGTTCTCCCCATAAATTTCTTTTTATCAAGAAACAGGGTTTAAAAACCATAAAATCCCTAGAAAAAACACTTTATCTTAGAACTAAATCCCCAGATGCCTCAAAAAAGACCTTTTTTTAAGGCTGATGAACAACAAAACTGTTTTTTGGAAAACTAAGGGGAAAACCCACAAGCGTAAAAGATTCGATTAGTCACCAAAGAAACGAAAACAATTAAGGGACTTCAAAACCTAATTAATTTCAGGACTTTTGAAATTTTTTTGATCCCCCTTTTTTGGGGAAAAGATAAAAAAAAGAAAGTCAAATTGGACAAACCCGTATTAAATTTTGGGGTTTTCTGTTTTTGAATTAAACAAAGCTTTTGATGTTTTAAAAATTTTCTTTAAGACTACTTTAAGCCCTTTGGGATCCCCGAGTCCAGAGAAAATATAACAAAAAGATACAGACAGTTTTGTAAATAGAAAAACCCCCACGAAGACCCCTCAAAAAGAAAATGGAAACCGAAGGGCTAAAGGGGATGCGGGGTGGATTAAACCTCCAAAATCCTAAAACTTTGCCTTTTTGCATTCAATTAATAACAAAAGGTTTTTTTGGAAAAAAGAAGGAAGAATTTTCCCGGAAAGGTATCAAGGGGAAAGTGGGGTTTTAAAACGAAAAAAAAACAGTATTTCGAGCCAGGAGAAAAACATTAAAAAAGCAAAGGGAAAAATCTCGCCCGTTGTGCAATTTAAACATATCACCTTACAACAAAAAAGAAGCATTGGGTTTTTCAATAAGCCTTTTTATCATGACCAAATAAAAAAACGATCAAAACAAAAAGAAACAAAAACAAATGTTGTAACAAAGAAATTTGTTAGATAGAACAAACACAAAACGCGTGTTTGTTTTTTCCAGATTTTTCATATGCCCAAACGGGCACTGGAAACCGAAAAATTTAATTTTAAAACGGGAAATGTGTTTTGGCGGGAAATTTTCTGCAGTTCTTCTTTTACAAAAGATCTTTGAGGGCTGGGTTTTTTGTTGTGTCAGTTTCCCCGTAAATAAAAACACGGGGGGATTCATTTTTACAATTCTTTTTATTTCATATGGAACAACACTCCAAAAAAGGGGTCTGTTGCCCTGAAAAAGAGTGTCCCCTTCTTCTTCCCCCGTAAATAAAGGTTTCCTTACTTTCCCAAAACCCAAAAGGTTTAAAAGTTTTTCCGGATAAAGAAAACCCCTTCAACAGCAATTTTTTGTTTTTCTTTTTGATTGCTTTTACGGGGGTTTTAAACCCTTTTAAATTTTTCATTATTCATGGGGGCCCCCAAAAATGAGGGCAAAACCCAACCCATTCTGTGTTGGGGAGAATTGTCAATCACTCCTTTTGATAAATTGGGAAGGGAAAAAAATCTTTCGGCTAAAATGGGTTGGGTTTAAAATTTTTTAACTAAAGCCTGTGATCTGTGAACTCCCCCGGAAAACCCTTTTAAAAGGGGAAAATCTATGTTTTTAACAAAAATTGATTCACTTGGCCTTTTTAAAATTCCCTTTCCCCCCCAACGACTTTAATCATGCAGGATAAATTTTAAAAGGCCCCCGTTGGTATACAGCTTATGGGAACAGCAACAGCAAAAGCACTCTTTTTGTGTTAATTTTGGGTTTTGCATTTTTGTAACCCGAAGCTAAGGCAATGACTGTGAGTGCGAAATTAAAAACTTTTTCGTCTAATCCAATCAGAGGGTAAAAAATAGAAAATCCATTTGATGGGTGTCGTTTTTGGGGTTTTAATTCACAAAGTCGGTTTTCTGGATTCGCCTAGGGGCAGAAAAAAAATTTGCCAAATCGCTTGGTTTTTGGGTAACCAATTTTTTTGCTGTTTTTTTCACCCGACCCCCCAACCCCGCTTCGCCCTTAAACTTTTTGATTGGTGGAAACCCCTTTTCCCCTAAAACCTTTTGGGGTAAAATAGATTTTGTTCCCTATTTTAAAATTCCCCCAAAAATTTGCCCAAAAAAAAAACACGACCGGTCATAAACCAAAAGGGAAAAAACGCATTTTTTTTTTTTTTGCATCTTTTTTTTTTCCGATGGGTGATAAAAAATCACTGAATTTTGTGGGGGGGGAATGTTTGAAAGGGTTTTGGCCCCGTTACAAGAAAATATTGTTTATTGCTTTAAACAAAAAACCTTTAAAAATTTTAAGCGGCCAAAACCCCCGTTTTTTCAGTGTGTTAAATTTAAAAAAATCTAACTGCTCCCCCCTCTGCTTTTTCATAGCGACTTGTGCTGCAGCTATTGGGTTCCACGCTTTTTTATGTCTTTTTCTCTCGGGGCCCTTTATCCTTTGCAGTTTAAATAAAAAGGGGTAATTTCTTTCCACAAAAAAGGGAGCGCCCTTTAACCCAAAAAAAAGCGCCGCCTATCCCCCAATTACCCAATTTAAGGGCCCTTTTTTTTAAAAGTAATTTTTTTTTACAAATTTATATTTGTCCGGGAATTTTATTCCTTGCTTTTAAATAGAAAATTTTTTCGTTTTGCAAACGAACCGCAAAAAGATAGCAAATTTTCTTTGCTTTAAACCTCAAAAATCTAGTTTTTCCAAATCTGCTGGTTTAATTTTAAAAAACAAAACTTTTAAACCAAACATTAGATTTTCCTACACTTAGGCCTCCAATAAAAAGCAGAAATGGATACCCAATTTGGCAACCAAGTTATTTTTCGTTTCTCATTTTTATAAATAAAAATAATTATAAAATTTTTTAAAAAACATGAACATGAGGGCACTACGCAAAAAGGCGGGCCAAAACCCTTCCCCAACTTCTGAAAACCAAGTTTTAAAGATCAAAACTATTTTGCCCCAAAAAGGGGGAGGCCCGTATTTCCTTTGGCAGCATGTGGGAAAAACCCAAAACATTTTTCCCCGGAAAAGAATTTTTCCCCTTGGGAACCCAAAATTTAACAGATGTCCGCCCAAAAACATTATTAAAAATAACATTTAAAAGGTTTTGAAGCCCCAGCTGGGTCTAGAATGGTTTAAAAGTTTGGGGGAAAAAGGGTTTTTTAATTTTGTACACTAAACTAAAACAGATTTGCTCCCAAATTTATTCTGAAAAAGATCTTTCTATGATTTTAAAAGCAAGATCCAAATTTTTAAAAAAAATCATTAGGTCTTTAAAGGGGTGATCCCCATCTACCGATTTGGGGAAAATTGTTACGCCATTAATCATGGGATTTAAAACCCTTTTTAAAAAAAAAAGATTTTGTTTTCCCCTTCAAAATGAAAGAGCCCCGGGAAAAACATCAGAACCAGAATCAGGAAAAAAAAGAATCAGGGGGAGAAAGTAACCAAGCCCGAAAAATCAGCAAAAACACTGAAAAGGTGGGGGGCCCTGGGAAAAAAGGCCCCCATCCTGGGGGTGTTAAAACAGGAAAAAAATTTGCAGAGTGGAACAGACAAAAAAAAATTTAAAGAAAAAATAACTCATCAAAGAAAAAATAACACCGCCAGCCGCCAGAACAAGTTAATTTAAAAGCCCGCTTTTAAAAAACTTTCCAAAGTGATTCAAGGGCAAACCCAAAATCTTTAAAAGAATATTGAACCCTTAAAAATGTTGCCCATTTTTGGCCCCCATTCGGGTGTTGGGGGCAGTTATTAAAGGTTTAAAAATAAAAACCCCAAAGGCCCAAAAAAAACCCCAAAACAATTCCCCCAAAAAAAACCCCCCGAAAACCCCTAAAAGGGAGAAAAAAGACAAACACGCCCAAAAAACCGGGCCAATAACAAAGCATCATTTTGATCCATTTATAAGCAAAATATTTTAAAAACTTAATTTTAAAATTTTTAAAAAAAAAATAGATCATGGCGTATTATAAAATGATAAAAACAATAAATAAAACATGGGTCAAAAAAGACATTTTCCCTAGACCCGAAATGAAATCAATGCGGTTGCCCTTTAAAAATGTAAGAACCCCCTTTAAAATCTAAAGCAGAGAACGCTGAGCAAGACAAACCCCAACGATGAAAGCGTTTTTTTGGGGGCGTGTGGTACTATATTAGGCATCCCGTAATTTTAAAATTTAAAAAAAATAAAAGGGATTTTTTGATAATTATAAGATAACCTTTAATAAAGAACTTGGGTTGTACTTTTTAAAAGGGTGACTTAGTTATGATCTTTAGGTGACTTTTAAACCCAAAAACTTTTAAAATTAAATTAAAACAAGAAATTATTTAAAAACTTGAAGTAACTTTTTTAAAAAAATTTTTTAAGAAAATTGGGGGGACTTAAAAAAAAAAAATTTAAATTAAAAAACTTGGGGCGACTTTTGGGGTAGGAGTTGTGGGGATTTCACAGGCTTTTAATTTTGTCATGTGTAACAAAACCCCTTGGAGGCCCAAAACGGGGCCTTTGCGTTTTTTTGATTCATTTGGCCCCTTTTGTGCAAGTTTTTAAAAGGGAGCCCAAACCAAAAAACATTTTTTCAAAAGCTTTGGGTTTTAAAAAAACAAACAGTTAAATAAAGTTAACACTCTGTGGGCCGGGCCCGAAAGGCAGCAAAAAAAAGTTGAAGCAGGGGGGGTTGAAAACAGTGAAGACAGGCTTTAACGTCAGTGAATCAGCAGTGTTTTTAATACAAATTTACCCTAAAATTTTAGCGCAAAAGGCGGGCCCCCCAGAACAAATTTAAAAAACATTGTGTCACCTAGCCCCGTATTTCCCCTGCCGTAAAACAAATTCTACCACCAGCACCGGCAAAAAAGAGGGTTTGCCCCACCCCTCCCTTTTCCTTTCTCATATTTTCCCAAAAAAAAAGACATCTCCACGGGGTAGGCCCAGGTGGAAATTCAAACAGTCAGCTCTTTAAAATAAATAACCGGGTTTATGCCCGAACGGTTTCAATATTTTTTAGCCACAAATTTAGTTTGGGAGGCCCGCAGGGGGTCTTACAGTCGGGGCCGGCCCCTGTTGCTAAAAAGCCCCACCCAAACCCCGCCCTAAAAAAAAAAACCCCACCGAATTTTATGCAAGAACGGTACTATATAAAGAGCCACGTCCTGGTAGGCCTGGGAGAAAATCTTTCAGTGGGGCGCCTGGGTTTCTAAAAAAACCCCAAAACAAACAAACATTGTAAGACTAGGGGTGACAAATTGAGGTTCAAAAAAACCCATATTTGGAACTTTTGACCAGAAGTTTCTTTATTCCCCCAAACTGTAACAAATTTTTTTAAAAAGGGTTCAAATTTTTTTCATGTAAAATTTAAATGGCAGACCAATAATTAAAAACTGAGGAAAAGGTTGAAGTACTTTTGCAAAGAGTACGAAACTTGCCCTACGTGAAAAACTTTAATTCCTGTTTTTTCTTTTTTAAACCCTTGTGCCCCCCGTTTCTTTTTATTCTTCTTCCTTTTTTTTCCCTTTTTTTCTCCTGGCCCTTTTTTTTTTCCCCAAAATTTAGAAAACCCAAAAAACTGAATAAGAAACAATTTTTGTTTGGGGGGTTTTTGTCTTTTTTGATTTCTAACCTTTTTGGGATTTTTCTATAATTTTCAATTTTCCCCCCCCGGTGGTCAAAAAGGGAAAAAATCTAAAAAGGCTTTTCTTTTATATGCCCGTTTCTGGTTCCCGCTTCAAATTTGGGAAAAGATAATTTTGCAAATTTTGTTGGGGGAACAAGCCCCCCGCCCCTCCCGTTTCTTTTTTTCCTTGTTTTTTTTTAAAAAAAATCTTCCCCTTTCGTTTTTTGGCCTTTTTTGGGAGTTTTTTTGGGCCCACTGTTTTTTTTCCTTCCAGATAAGTTTTCCCCCTTTCCCTTTATGAAAAAGCCTGTTCTCTTTTAAAATACATTCTTTTCTTCTTCGGTCCACCAAATTTTGTTGGGGTTGGGGGTGGGAATGGGAACCCTTGCAAGCTTTATCCCTGTCAGGTAAAAAAACAAATTTCCCCGCCTAGAATAATCTAACAATTCCCTTTTGAGGGAGCCGTGATTCAAGAATTTTCTCTATCCCAAAATTTGGAAGAAAAACTACTTCAAAAATTTGGGACATTTCGCCTTTTTAAATTAAAAAAACTTTTCCCCACGAAAAAAACACCACAGCACAGCACACCGCCTTTCCCAAGTAAAATGACCCGTAGGGTCGGTTGTCAAAACTGGGCTGGGAGCGGAATGGGGGGGGCCCTTTTTATATCACGTGAAATTTAAAACTTGGCTTATGGTTTGGGAAATGCAAGAAACATGTTTAGATTTTTTTTGGCCCAGGGGGGGAAACCTTATTGCGCCTTCCCAAAATCATAAGACCCGACAAAACCCCTTAAAAAATCAGGTGGGCGAAACCCTAAAAGGGTTTTCTTTCAGTAATCAAAAAGTGCAGAGTCCCGGGGGGGAAGGGGCCCCAAATAGCAATTAAAGGGTTACCCCACCGTTTGTATATGAGCCGTTCCCTTCCCAAATGCTTTTCCCTACGTTCCTATGGGCCGTGTTCACCACGTCTACTTTTTTCCCACGTTACTCCATGAAAACTTTAGTAAATTAAATATTAAAATGGATAACCCGCCAGTATTTTGTTTTTAGATAATCGTTATTTTTTTGGGTTTTTGAAATCTTTCCCGGGCAAGGGGAACAGTAATAAACCTGTTCCCAGGGCACTTTCGCCCGAAAAATGTTGGGTTAAAGTGGCTTAGAGGGCGGCATATACTGTTCTCCCCTTGGAAATCCTTAAACCGTTTAAAAACAGTAAAAAACAGTTTTCTTTTTTTTAACTAAGATTTTCGCTTTTATTCATTTTGTAAAAATGTTCAATAAATAAACTTTGGTTTTGAAGTGTGGGGAAAGCCACATGGCACCCCCCTCCCCAAACCAAACGGGAAAACCCTTTGAAAAAGTTTGGGGAAAAAAGTTTGGCAGTTTTTTTTCTTCCACATCTGAAACGAAAAATTAGGGGGAAAGGGGGGATTAAAAACAATTACGATGTCTGAAAATTTATGATTCAAGAAAAAAAAAAGTTGCAATTTCTTAGTTTTGCTTGGACCGGCGAGGGGGTTTTAAAACCCCTCTAAGGAAATTTTCTTCAATTTTTGTAAAGCTTGGAAAATTTAGTTGCTTCCCCCCGGGTTGCCAATCCGGGGTTTTTTTTCCTTTTCGATGGTTTTTCCCAAACGTAGTTTTGCCCAACAGAGAAAACCCTTGAATGGTTCGTTTTTATTTTACACAAGGGGCCCAGAATTTTTTGGGGAGTAAATTTTTTGAGATGGGATGGGAAAGGGGGGGGGGGGGGGGGGGGGGGGGGGGGGGGGGGGGGGGGGGGGGGGGGTGGGGGGGGGGGGGAAAGAGGATTTTCTATTCCCCAAAAAAAACCCAAAAAAAAAGTCCAAATATGTCTTTTTTTTTATTGTAAAAAAAAAAAACACAAAGGGCCCCTCCAGGGGAAATTTCCCCCGATTTTTCTGAAGTGTGAAGGGAAAAAGATTTGTTTTTTAAAATTTTTTTTGAACAAAACGGATTCCCCCCCTGAAAGTGGATAATTCTTCGTGCATATCTAAACCCCTTTTCAATTTTCCCAAACACCCACTGTGTTGTTTTGGGGTGTGGGGGTTGTGTGGTGTGGGGTGTGTGGTGTTTTTGGGATTGCAACCCGGGGGGAAAGGGGCCCAGCAAAAGACACCCACACACAAACCCAAAAGCTGTTTGGTGTGTGTTTTGTGGTTGTGTTTTGTGTGTGTGTTGGGTGTTTCACTTTGGGTGAATTCCCATGGGGCCAAAAGCTTTTAAAAACAGAAAACCCCCCCCCAAATGAAAACCAATTCAAACCCTTTTAAAAAAATTTTTAAAAACCCTTTTCTTTAAAAAAAAACAATGTTAAATTTACCCTTTAAAATTTTAAAGAATTTTTTAACAATTTAAGGGGGGGGAAAATCAGTGTTCTAAAATGTAGAAAAAGTTTTTAAAATTAAAAGCACAAAAGAAGTTTAAAATCAAAACATAACACACACAAAAAACCACCAAAAACAACCCCAAAAACATTTACAAGAAAAATGCTTTAAAATCGATTTAATTGATTAAAATTTCAAATGGGAAACGAAATAAAAAAAGCACGGCGCGGCTCGCGCACCCCCACGCGCACCCCAACACACACAAAACACACACACACACCCAAAACCCCCACACACACCACACACAGGGTGTACGGTGGATGCAAAAAAAGATCCAAAACAAAATCTAAGTAAAATCTGATAAAAAGAAAAATAAAGTAAAAATAAAGTAGAAGCCTACACATACACGCGCACGCACGCACGCACGCGCGCGCATACACACACACACACACAGGGTGTACGGTGGATGCAAAAAGAGATCCAAAAACAAAATGCAATATAAGTAAAATCTGATGAAAAGAAAAATAACACAAAGTAAAAATAAAGCAGAAGCCTACACACACACACACACACACACACACACACACACCACACTTACACAATCGCGTACAAGCATATGCGTGTATGATTTAACCAAAAATTGTAGTTTCTGTCCGTGTAAGGGATAGTTCAGTATCTCTATGTAAAGGATGCTTGAAAATTTCAAATTTCAATGGAACATTATAGTCATAGATTTCCTCGTTAAAAAAGAATTTTAAAAAATAAAATAAAAAATAAAAAACCCACTAATGAGCGAGTGAATTTCAGAGACAAAAGAAATCTTCCCCCGGGTAACTAACTGTGTTACATGCTGACGTCGGCAGCTCCAATGCAAACACATGCTGGTCCTGCAGCATCAAACATCGTCCTTTGGTGACGTAGGCTGGTCACGAACTGACAGAACCCGGCCTAATGTCACCGGATTCTCATTTGCACCATAACATACATACATACATACATACATACATACATAGACAGACAGATAGATAGAGATAGGTAGACAGACAGATAGATAAACAGATAGATGGATAGACAGACATATATTTGAAATTGTAAATAACTAATAAGCAGAAAAAAAAAAACAGCCGTATGCCTGTGCTGAAGCAATATGTAACTTTTAGCCATTTATATAGGTTTTGACATTGACGTAGACAAGTCCACTCAAGAACAGTTTGAAATGTGAAGGGTTGATTGAAATGTACGAAAGAACTGGAAGGCAGAACTTGTGGTTCAGTGTCCATGTCAAATGCAGACATTTTACTGGAAATATATACTTAGCGCCATTAAAAACGCACGGGTCAGAAGAACAAAATAACTCGACAGAGGTAAATCAGTTAGGGGTATGAAAACTTTAATGTTGAATGACAAAGTCATGAACAGAAAAGAAGTGCGCAATGGACAACATGTGCTGAACATTTGGCGTTCAGTAATCGCAAACACAACTGGCGTCAAAAAAGCAAAGTCACCATTCAATACCGGGTGTGTCCCCCTCTGGCTGCCAAACAAGCCGTGCAGCGACGACGCATGGATCGCACCAGTATCATGAGCCTGTGTTGCGGGATCCGATTCCACTCGTCCTGCACAGCCTGAATCAGTTCCTGGTTGTTACGTGGGGCAGGTTGGCGGCGTGCCACGGCTGTCTTCAGCTGTCCGTGTTTCATGTGCTTGTCGCAACGCTCATGCCCAGCGTGTCTGGCCACACCCGGTATTGAATGGTGACTGCTTTTTTGACGCCAGTTGTGTTTGCGATTACTGAACGCCAAATGTTCAGCACATGTTGTCCATTGCGCACTTCTTTTCTGTTCATGACTTTGTCATTCAACATTAAAGTTTTCATACCCCTAACTGATTTACCTCTGTCGAGTTATTTTGTTCTTCGGACCCGTGCGTTTTTAATGGCGCTAAGTATATCATTTCCACAGGCCTTCCAGCAAACCAGACATCAACAAACACTACAGTAAGACACCGGAATGACGGCACGGTATACTGGGGGGGGGGGGGGGGGGGGGGGGGGCGGAATAGCTCAGTTGGTAGAGCGCCGGACCCGTAGTCCAAGGGTTGCGGGTTCGAATCTCCGCCGGGCCGTTTCGTTAAAGGGGGATTGTTCCCTCGGAGTTAACATTAGTTCTGACTCCATTTTCCATACAGTCCTTCGAATGAGACTATAAATCGAGGTTCGGTGTGTGAACGCACGCATAACATCTTGCACACACGTAAAATCCCATCACCAACTTTCGGAAGAGAAGGCCAGTTTGGCCGTCAGTTTGGCCGTTGGTTTGGATGACACGTTACACATAGCATGCACCTTCCCCGAAGATGGAGTATGGATGCCTTAATGGCGGGATAAAAAAAAAAGGTCATACACACAAAACTGCACTCCCTTTGTTGGGTAGATGGGATTAATACTTGTCTGTCCATATAGGGAGTGTCCGCAGGAGTATCAGCCTGCGTACGCAGAAGAAGAAGAAGAAGAAGGCACTGAACTCCAAAATGTACTATTAAAATGTGTAGAGTGTACAATTACTTCCGCTTCACTTCACTCGAGAGAAAACGAACGACAGTGTGTCTGTGTGTGTGTGTGCGCGCGCTTGCTTAATGTCTTCTCTTCCCGTTGTTCCATCGTTCAACAGTCCAACACAACCTGTGCATGCCAGCCAACTGGCGGGCCTCTGCGTGCAAGTTGGCGTCTCTTGTGGAGCCTCGCTATGTTACAGTGGGAGGAGCTTCGCTAGGCCTTCGTATTTCTATGGTCATATTCAAGCGTCAGAAGATGAAAGTATGGAAACAAGATTGCTTGAACTTTATTTTCGTTTCTCATTAGTCTAGACAGACGTGGGGGAAGAAATTTAAAAAAAAAAAAAAAAAAACTACCCCAAACTGCTGTGCATGATGCTTAAGTTATTTTTGGTTCAAAAGACGACGACAAAGAAGATCCATTTCTTGAAACCAACACAAACATCAGTCTGAGATGTTCAAGTTGTAACAGTCTTACCTTTTCTTCAAACAGCATCACTAAAATCTGCTTCTGATTCTAAACGACAGAAGACACGGTCTAGGAGCATGCGTTCATTCCCTCGTGTGGGGGCTATCAGCGTCAACCCTGACTTGATCCACCCCGTTCTGCTGGGAACATGGCGATGACCTGTGACCTCTGACCTGCTGACTGGGGAATGGCAAGGTAGGTCGGGGAGGCAAGAAGCACTTTCAAGACCAAGCCTCATCACGTGACACGTCAGATATCTCCATGGACTCGCCCCCCCCCCCCCCCCCCCCACCCCCACCCCCCTCCCATTACACACACAACCACCATCAACACCGTGTGTGTCTGTGTGTGTGTGTCTGTGTGTCTGTGTGTGTGTTGTGTGTGTGTGTGTGTGTGCGTGTGTGTGTGTGTGCGTGTGTGTGTGTGTGTGTGCGTGTGTGTGTGCGTGTGGTGTGTGCGTGTGTGTGTGTGAGTTGTGTGTGTGTGTGTGTGTGTGTGTGTGTGTGTCTGTGTGTGTGTGTGTGTGTGTGTGTGTGTGTGTCTGTGTGTGTGTGTCTGTGTGTGTGTGTGTGTCTGTGTGTCTGTGTGTGTGTGTGTGTGTGTGTGTGTGGTCTGTGTGTGTGTGTGTGTGTGTGTGTGTGTGTGTGTGTTGTGTGTGTGTGTGTGTGTGTGTGTCTGTGTGTCTGTGTGTCGTGTGTGTGCTGTGTGTCTGCGTGTGTGTGTGTGTGTGTGTGTGTGTGTGTGTGTGTGTGTGTGTGTGTGTGTGTGTCGTGTGTGTGTGTGTGTGGTTGTGTGTGTGTGTGTGTGTGTGTTGTTGTTGTTGTTGTTGTTATGTCTCGTATGTTTGATTCACTATTAGATTTGAACACAAGTGTGTGTGTAGTGCTGAAACCACACGTTCATAGTCGATGGGTTTCCCACGTGGACCCACATTTCATGTTACGCGCCGCAACTGGGCTTTGATTATTATCGTTGATTTGCCCATTCGGTTGTAAATGAACATGCAACTAATGCATGTGAATGAACTGATAATCTATATGCTTGAACGTATCATCGACAAGCAGGCATATATACTTAAATAAGAATAAATCCATATAAAAACAAATATTAAAAAAATAGGTCTACATAAATGAATGCGAGATCAAAATTGTTTGTGTTCAGTGCTACGAACTTTCACAAAATAAATCAAGGAATAATCTACACCAAACAAACATGCATGAAAAATGAAAGAAAAAATACACAGAGAGAGAGAGAGAGAGAGAGAGAGAGAGAGAGAGAGAGAGAGAGAGAGAGAGAGAGAATGTCTCTGCGTGTATGCCTTCGAGCGCAACGCGTAGCATGTGGTTCGTCTGGTCAAATGTTCGTAGCCATCGTGGGACAAAGACTTCTAAGGAGAAATTGAATTTCAACTTTACACCATTGACTGAACTGCAAAAAGAGATGTTACAACCTCATCTCAACTATCATTATTATTATTATCATTATTATTATTATTATTATTATTATTATTATTGTCGTTGTTGTTTTTATTCTTATTATTACTATTCTTATCATTATTATTAACAACAGATTGTTTTTGATACCGTCTTTGCACAAATTTAACATGTGTGTATATATGGCCAACAGTTCTCTTTTTCCAGTTTCAGACATCGATTTATCTGTTTTCTCTCCCTCCTCCCTACAGGGCCTACAGTGTATGTATGTAGAAGTGTGAAATGTAAAAAGTTCTCTCTGTTTTCCTTTGTTTTGTTTTGTTTTGTAATTACACACTTTGGTTCCGACTTTTTTTCTTAAATATATAAATAAGGGAAGTTAACACTGACAGATGAATATTTTTTTGTCTGTGAGCGAGCCTCTTTTAGCTGAAAATGGAAAACGGACGAAAATCGTATGCTTTGTCCAGGGTTTTTCTTTGTTTTTAAATGAAAGGAAAAATCCGTCATACACTCCCATGGTCTCCACCCATTTCATTTCTACTAAATCGTCTATGGCATCGTTTCTAGATTTTGTTCCCGTAAACTAGTGTTGGTGGGTGTTGGGGGGAGGGTGTTGAAAAGACAGAGAAGGAGACAGAGACAGAGAGACAGAGCTAGACAGAGACAGACAAAAAGAAATGTCCGTAGAAATGTTTGTGAATCTTTTTCTTCCGTCTTAAATCCAGTGTGTGTGTGTGTGTGTGTGTGTGTGTGTGTGTGTGTGTGTGTGTGTTGTGTGTGTTAATGTGAAGGGGAGAGAGGGATAAATCTTAGTCTCTTAAGAAGTTTAGTTCACATAAAATTAAACTGGATAGAAAAGAAAAAGAAAAATACGGACGTGTCTCTCTATTTTCTTCATTCTTCTTTCTCTCCCCCCCCCCCCCCCCCCCCCCCTGCTTGTTTGCTTGTTCATGAGTTATCCGAGTAATAATGCAAGTAGACGTTTAATGTCTGACATGGCTACGAGATGACGTCATTATCACAAATGCTGTTCTATAACCGTGTCAAATACGCATATTTTACTGGAGATATAGAATATTGTTTTCATTTACCTACATGGAAGAGAACGTCGATTTCAAACACTTCATCGACTGATAATAGAGAGGAACTGTCATGAACTATGACACTGACAAAGTAACTGGTAATAGAAAGGAACCGTCATGAACTATGGCACTGACAAAGTAACTGGTAATAGAAAGGAAACGTCATGAACTGTCATGAACTATGGCACAGACAAAGTGACTGGTAATAGAAAGAAACCGTCATGAACTATGGCACTGACAAAGTGATTAGTAATAGAGAGGAATTGTCATTAACTATGGCACTGACAAAGTGAATGGTAATAGAGGAATTGTCATGAACTATGGCGCTGACAAAATGATTGGTAATAGAGAGGAATTGTCATGAACTATGGCACTGACAAAGTGATTGGTAATAGAGGAATTGTCATGAACTATGGCGCTGACAAAATGATTGGTAATAGAGAGGAATTGTCATAAACTATGGCACTGACAAAGTGAATGGTAACAGAGGAATTGTCATGAACTATAGCACTGACAAAGTGATTGGCAATAGACAGGAACTGTCATGAACTATGGCGCTGACAAAGAGGAACCGTCACGAACTATGGCGCTGACAAAGAGGAACCGTCATGAACTATGGCGCTGACAAAGAGGAACCGTCATGAACTATGGCGCTGACAAAGAGGAACCGTCATGAACTATGGCGCTGACAAAGAGGAACCGTCATGAACTATGGCGCTGACAAGAGGAACTGTCGTGAACTATGGCACTGACAAAGAGGAACCGCCATGAACTATGGCGCTGACAGAGAGGAACTGTCATGAACTATGGCGCTGACAAAGAGGAACCGCCATGAACTAGGCGCTGACAAAGAGGAACTGTCATGAACTATGGCGCTGACAAAGAGGAACCGTAATGAACTATGGCGCTGACAAAGAGGAACCGTCATGAGCTATGGTGCTGACAAAGAGGAACCGTCATGAACTATGCACTGACAAAGAGGAACCGACATGAACTATGGCACTGACAAAGAGGAACCGTCATGAACTATGGCACTGACAAAGAGGAACCGTCATGAACTATGGCACTGACAAAGAGAACCGTCATGAACTATGGCACTGACAAAGAGAACCGCCATGAACTATGGCGCTGGCAAGGGGAAACCTCATGAACATGGCGCTGACAAAGAGGAACCGTCATGAACTATGGCGCTGACAAAGGGACTGTAATAGAGAGGAACCGCCATGAACTATGGCACTGACAAAGAGGAACCGCCATGAACTATGGCGCTGACAAAGAGGAACCGTCACGAACTATGGCGCTGACAAAGAGGAAGCGTCATGAACTATGGCGCTGACATAGGGACTGGTAGGGGAAACCATGGTAAACCAGTATTATGCAGCGACCACCCGCAAACTACCTTGGTTTTATCGTAACCGGCTCTTCGTCTAAATACTACTATGGTGCTCTGCCCGCGTCAAAAGATGAAAGCTCGACGTGTTACTGAGACCGTTTCAGTGTGATGGTGTCGCAACAACTTGGCGGCAAAACGTGGACTGTCCACAATCCCCTCTGATCAAGATGTCTAGACAGAAATGCTCTCGGATAGGAAGAACTCGATGAGAGAGAGAGAGAGAGAGAGAGAGAGAGAGAGAGAGAGAGAGAGAGAGAGAGAGAGAGAGATTCATCGCTTTACAATCACGCTTAGCACACATCACACATTTTTTGTTTTTGTGAGAAAAGTTTAAAAGCTATATAAACAAATCATGAAATAGCAAATGAATTCTGCCTCAACAAAAGGAAGATTAAACTACACAAATTGTGAAGAAATACATTATATGAAAAAAAAAAACATAAAATCACATGAATAATGGAGAAAAGGACGTGGGGGGGGGGGGGGGGGAGAAAGAGAGAGAGACGCAAAGTATGTGCAGGGAGGCAAAGGAGGTTGCTGTACTGCAGTATTCCCCGAGAAGGCCAGTCACGTAATATCTCAAACATCGACGTTGCGTGTTCAGCCTCCTTATACTCTACAATGTTCTGACCAACGGAGGAGGGGGAGTTCAGGGGAACGGGTGGAGGGGGGGGTGTGGGGGAAGGTACCATAGGCTGCCGGTAAGCCGGACTGTCCTGTGTTGGGGGCAGTCTGAACGTGGGGTGGAAGGAGGAGGTAGTAGGGTAGGGGGCGGGATTGCGGTGTGGTCAACTCTGGCTGGCCCAAATTGTCCGTGGTGGTACTGCCTGACCAGGAACAGTTTGGACTGGGACACCGGCACAGGGTCGGTGAAGGAAGGGGGGAAGGGGCCGAGGACTGTGTTGCTGACGTTGACACCAGCTGATGCTGACGTCAACTGCATTAACTGTACGCAAGAAGCGTTAGAGAAAGGGGTGAGGAGGGAGGGGTTGTGGACAAGAGACGGCGGGGAGGCGGGGCGCTAGGAAAGAGGGAAAATGAAATGGAGGGTGAATGATCTGGGATAGTAGCGGAGTACAGGAGCAGAGGTGTGGTAAATGTTGCTTCGCAAGTTTGTTTATATACACATTACTTGCTTTTTCCGAGGGCTAAAATCCAGAAAAAAGTAGTTCGGAATATTTCTCCTGTACTCGTAAACATTCAATATGATCTTAGCTTTTTTTTTCTTTTTCTTTTGTTTGTAACAAAACATGTTCGGATTTTTTTGTTTGTTTGTTTTCGTACGCGATAACGATTCCTCCTTTTTAACTGATGTAAGCTTACAAGCATGAAGTAACTGAACGATAACGAGTTTTTAACTGACGTATAAACAAATCAGACTGCAATTTCCCGCCAGACAAATTACAAGACCATTTGTGTGTTAAATTTTTTTGTCCCTTTTGTCCGGCGGAACGATTACAAGTTTTCTTTCAAATTTGTTTCATCAATGTCCGCCTGCAGTCAGCTCACTGTGAACCTGACCTATATAAACGTGAAGTGACTGAACAATAACGATTTTTAACCGACACACACCGAGGAAAAAAAAAGTTAGCAGAGAAAAAAAAAGTTGGTCGTCAACAAAAAGAACTCAACGGTATGTCTGGAAGAGAAAAAAAACATTCCGAACAAATTCACAACTAGTTGCAAAATGACGCGACTTACAACTACTCATCACTCCCTCTCTCCGCACTTCTTTCCAAGAACAATTTTCGGAATGGTCGTTCCCCCCCCCCCCCCCCCCCCCCCCCCCCCCCCTCTTTACTAGTCTGTAAAAACTGTGCATGTGTGTGTGTGCGCGCGCGCTTGTGTGTTGTGTGTGTGTGTGTGTGTGTGTGTGTGTGTGTGTGTGCGCGCGCGCGCGTGTGGTTGCCTATGTGTACGTATGTCTGGTGAGGAGTGCGGTGTGTGTGTGTGTGTGTGTGTGTGTGTTGAAGCAAAGTCTCGAAGGCTACAGTTCAAGACGCTGATTTCCGTGTTCTCGAACAGTCTGGAGGCGACAGACGAGGTGGGCCTCTCCCCTCGACAGTGGGAGGAGCTTCACGCGGCACGCTTTGCTCTCTAGTCCTGCCTCCATACTGCTCGTTCTCTATGATACAACGCTCGTGTCATAAGCTGAAAGTATATGGCAGTTCGGCATGCCACTGATCGTTACGAGTGGACAGGTGCACAGGGTCGACACCTTGGCAATAATTACGCGGACTGTCAGCAATGCCCAGTTAACGAACTGTTCAAGATGTTGGGAGTAAATGTCCACGGAATGTGGAAAGGGAAGAACGTGCAAAGATCATGCTTCGTACACAACACACACACGCGTCCGCGCGCACACACACACATGGAAAGGGAAGAACGTGCAAAGATCATCCTTCGTAGACACACACACGCGCGCGCGCTCGCGCATAAACACACACACACACACACACACACACACTGCGGGATGGTGAAAGAAAAATACACAGAAATAGAGCAGATAGACAATGGAACAGTTACACGGTAATGTTAGGGAAATATAATAGACCAACACACACTCACAGAGAGACAGAGAGAGAGAGAGAGAGAGAGAGAGAGAGAGAGAGAGAGAGAGATGGAAACGAACAGAGAAGCATACAGATAAACAGACACACAAAGAAATAGAGAGTGAATCTGAACACACACACACACACACACACACACACACACACACACACACACACACACACGGTAAAACATGACACACCATACAGTCGGACAGAGTGAAACAGCTGAAGAAAGGGAAGAAAAACAAACAACCAAACGAACGAACAAAGCAACAAAAACAACGAACGGAGAGACAAAAAATACAAGTCGTGCAGAAGAAGAAAAAAAAAAGCCACAGACAACACATACGGACCAAACATTCTCAAATGGGGTCCTACCTCTACTCCACACAGGGTCACCTCAAATCACTTCTGGTTCTGGGAAACGGTCGCCGGGATTGTCGCGGAGAGAAGAAGCAGGTCGAGGAAGAAACTCGACAACAGAAGACACTGTGTCCGTCATCAGGCCGACACTTCAGTTAGCCAACAAGAAGTGGACTAGAAAACGAATCCACTGATCAGTCTCTGATTCGATCCAAGTGGAGAAACAACTCTGCGTCTTTGAGATCCTCTCTGAATCCGATGCGGGCACTTCACCTGCAGCCGACTCCCTGGTGTGGGGTGGACAACGTCAGCTGGGAACATGGCGGTGACCTGTGACCTCTGCCTGCTGACTGGGGAATGGAAAGGAAGGTCAGAGACACTGGACGTAAGCCGGCCTCGTCACGTGACTGATCGGAGCTCTCCCTGGTGTTGGCGTCCCTCAAGATGTCATGTGACAATGACTCCGTCCCTCTGTGTGACTGACGTCACCTCTGTGTGACTGACGTCACCTCTGTGGGACTGGCGTCACCTCTGTGTGACTGACGTCACCTCTGTGACGCTCCACACAGTCACTGGTGGTTCTGCTTTCTTTCTTTCTGAAGCCTGACCCCTTTCAGGGCCTCCTGCCTGCATCTTTTGCCGATATGCCCACTGCCTTGTGTGCATCGTATCCTACTTCACATGAATGAATACATAAGTTAATCGACATCTGACCCTACATTAGACCCGATAGAAAAAAAAAATTTAAAAACACAAACGCAAAAAAAAAAAAAATGAATACGTGGAAATTAGAAAAACATATTAATTTGAAGGTAATTAATTAGATATATAAGTTAAATACAGCCAGATGTGCGTTTGGTGGTTTACAATAACACTTTATCAATACCATAATAAATCACACAAACAAACAAAAAAGCACAAAATGAAGACTGAAAAACGAAAAGAACCAAAAAAAGAACAAATGTATATATTAATATTGAAAAATAATATTGACGATCATAAATAAATGAATAAATAAATAAATAAGTAAGTGCATAAAATAATGATAAGGAACTGCAAATGAATCAATGCCTTAACAAAAATCAGGTTAAATCTAAACAAACTAAACTAGGTAGAAACAAATGAATCCAGAAATAGAATTGTTTAATGAACAAACAAATAATTAATGATGACAATGTGTCCGTGCGTGCGTGCGTACGAGCGCGCGAGGGCGCACACATAAACAAAGAAATTATTGATGACAAAGTGTGTGTGTGTGTGTGTGTGTGTGTGTGTGTGTGTGTGTGTGTGTGTGTGTGTGTGTGTGCGTGCATGCGTGCATGTGAGTGTTGTGTCTGTGTGTGTGTGTGTGTGTGTGAGAGAGAAAGAGAGAGAGAGAGAGACAGAGAGAAGAGAGAGAGAGAGAGAGAGAGAGAGAGAGAGAGAGAGAGACGTAAAATGTACATACAGATTAAGTAAGTCGCCATGTTGTTTAATTCGCCAAGAAGCGCAATCACCTAATTCCATAATCGTCGAACTTATCTGTTCAGTCATTTATTCTCTATGGTACCCTGGACCAAGGGAGGCGGTGTGAGGGGAAAGGAGGGGTGGGGGGGGGGGGGGAGCGCCACGTTAGGTTGTGTTAAAAATATGACTAAACATAAGCGCGTGACGGGGAAAGGGATGGCCGGGTATGGGCTTGCTACGTCAAGTAAGTAAAGACATGTCACCACAAATATATCGAATAAAATGGCAAAACACACACCGCGCTAAGCGACATAAGCCAGTCCCCTCCTTCCTCCCACCCACCCCTCTATGTCGCCATTTTTCCTCGACACCTCCCCCCCCCCCCCCCCCCACACACACACCCCGAATCCACCACCCCCTTCTCCTCCACGTCTCCCTCCATTTTTGTGGTGGTGTCGTCCATTACCAGCACCCCGTACACTGGCCATTGTTGCGTGCCATCAGTACAACCTGGTTTCATTCAGTTTAACAAGCAGCTAAACGGAGACCCAAACACCCGATTCAACGCAAATGCTCGGCTGCTCAAGACGACGTTCTTAGTCGCTGCAATTTTTTTTTTTTTTTTTTTTAATGTAACGCGGCACTGAAGAGGATTTCTGCAGCCATCCGTGTTGTGGAGAACTTAGCAACTGGTCTTCCCCCCCCCCCCCCCCCCCCCCCCCCCCCCAAAAAAAAAAAAAAAAAAAAAAAAAAAAAATCGTGTAGTAACTTAAGTGTTTGTAAAATGTTCTGAAGTTGAGCATAGCTCATGATTAGTTCTAAAAATCAGTCTTTAAAGTCCGGTTTGGGTTTCAGTATCATAACTACTTGCAATTCGCTCGTGTCGGACTAGATCCAGAACAGTGAATACGACCCGTTGGCAGGTAGGTACACATGAAGCCAAACCAACGGAGAGAAAACTTTTCATCGCTATTTCCACATTTTAGCCGAGTTCTAGTCTAGAGACACATCCGACTGTGTTGCTGTTGTCGGTTCGTCATTTCATGCCGTCACGAACTGATGATGGCAGAGAAGCCATTCTGACTTTGTTCGTGCGATTCAAAATCAAGACGTAATCAAAGTGAATACTAGATATTCTAACGATATTCTGGTAGGAGTAAGTCTTGATGGCGGGACTCTCACATGCTGAGTGCTGCATTCTGTCAAAACAATGTTGAAGTATTAACACACACAACAACAAAAACAAAACAAAACAAAAAATTGAAACAAACAAATATACAAACAACAACAACAAAAAGAAAAGAAACACTCGTACCTTTCATGGATATTCCCGAGGAACCAAACAGCGTGTCGAGGGCCTTTTCTCCCCGTGTTCTCCAGCTGTCCGACACCGGCCGACGTCTGTGTCAAAGTGGATGTGACTCGTCGAGCCCCGACTCTCCCCGGTAGGAGGAGTTGGACTGGCAAACATGGGCGCCTCTGTCTTACTATGGAAGGACGCGTGCGTCAAGAAATGAAATGACAGACAGTTCGCTTGTTTCGGATACCAGTGGCGACAAAAGCTTAAGAATTTGGAGAATCGTGTAGCTTAGTACGAATACTAAAATGAATGAATAGGAAATACAGGAAAGAAATTCAAAAGTTTAAATCAGTCAGCAAATAAACTTTGTCTCTAATTTAGCTTCTTTACATTACAAAAATCCTGAAAATTTTTCAATACAAACGAATTAAATGCTGTCTCTTAAGTCCACAGGTCAAAAAGGATATTTGTTGTGGTTGTAATCATGTAACCCATTGTTTTGTTGTTGTTTTTTCTATCACATGTACTATCGATAGTGAAATCGGCTTAGTACAATGAAAACGTAATTCAAATTCTCACACTCGAGGGTTCGGCGTGTAAATGAGTGGCGATGGTGACGGTTCGGGTGTTCGGATAATTATTTACAAGAGGTCTGGTGACAACGCCTGACTCACAGACTGGTCAGGGTGTGTGAACAACACGTTCATGGGGTGGACAGAAGTCATGAAGATCATCCTGTGATTCCACTGTCCACGTATCGTCTCACCCAACACAGTTACATTCCAGACGACTGTACATTTATCTCTTGACGCGGCATTCTGCCGTAGCCGCCATAGCAAACACCTTCTACGGGCCGGAATAGCTCAGTTGGTAAGAGCGCCGGACTCGTGATCCTGGGGTTGCGGGTTCGAATTTCGATACAGGGGATTTTTCCCTCGGAGTCAACATTGGTTCTGACTCCATTCCCCACACAGTCCTTCGAATGAGACTATAAACCGAGGTTCCGTGTGTGAACGCACGCACATCTTGCACACACGTAAAATCCCATCACCAACTTTCGAAGAGAAGGCCAGTTTGGCCGTTGGTATGGATGACACGTTACACATAGCATGCACCTTCCCCGAAGATGGAGTATGGCTGCCTTAATGGCGGGATGGGAAAAAAACGGTCATACACACAAAACTCCACTGCCTGTCTATACAGGCAGTGTCCGCAGAAGTATCGCGTACGCAGAAAGAAAGAAAGAAAAAGAACCGCCTGCTACAAACTGCCCGTTTCACAACAAAACTGACCAGCCACCAGAGCAAATAGAAACAGCCTTTCCACTTTGTCTGCCAGCCACCCAGGAACCTGCTTTCCGTAGACAGTGGCGTAACGGACACTCAAAACGGTGCGTTTGACTGGCCGTTATGCCATTGTACACGGTAGGTAAGTCACTGGTCGCTGGTCACTGTCTTGCGCAGAAGCGGTACTTTGTAGAAGGCATGGGCCATGAGAGATTGTACTGACCGAGAAAACAACTGTGGTATTAAGGAGTTACAGCGAGAATAACTGACTTGCCAGTATCCCTGTCTTCTTTATGGCCAACGTGTTCAACATGCAGCTAAACAGAGACTCAAACACCCGATTCAACGCCTATTGGTTCGCTACTCCAGACGACGTCATTCGTCGTCGCCGTATTTGATTTATACGTCTGCAACGCGGCACCGAAACCCAATACTACAACCAGCTGTGTTGTGTAGATCTTAACAACTGGTGTTCAGGAGAAGAAAGGGGAAAAAAAGGAGAAAAAAAAGAGATCGTAAATTCGGGAGAATGTTGGGGGGAGGGTGGGGGGAGGAGAGGAGGTTGCGAAGCGAAACACCACGAGCTAAGAGCACTATTCAGAGTTGAAGTTTCGCCGATCGGTGTAGCTGCTGTGAAAACTTGCCGGCAGGACAAAGTTGGCGGCACTAAATGTGCGTCATCGTCCCACAGGCGAGCGATGGGAGCACACGTCTCAATTTAGCTGCATCCACACCCTCACCACCACCCTCCCCATCCTAGGACAGCCGGGGATGGAACCAATGTAGCACTACACTAACACCACCAGAACAACACCAAGTTCTGACAGATAACACCGATGTTCACGTTAAGTTTCAAAACGAAGTGACTGAGGGCGGAAAATGAAGCAAAATTTAGAAAGAAAAGGGGTTAGTTACCACCAAGGACACGGACAGAGTACTGGACTAGACACAATGCATTTCAACCTCTTGGGTCTTCTTCATGTCCAACACCAGCGGACAGGGCAGTGGGCTGGCCCATGTCTGCATCACAGTGGACGTCACTCGTCGAGCCTCGCCTCGCCGCGGTTGGTGGAGATCGTTTGACGAACAACGCGCCTTTGTTATGCTACGGAACTACGCGTACGTCAAAACAACAGATTCACAACGGACTTTTACATCAGAAGCCGCAAACTTTCCACTGGAAAATAAGGATCATACCCCCTCCTCTCTCCCGCTCAGATGAGGATAAGGCCTACACCTAAAAAATCTATACATAGCAAAACATACTTGGAATCTGACAGAAGACACAACGCTACGATCATACGGTTGTTTTTTGTTTTTTTTCTTAATTCAAACTGAACATTAATTTACTGGTTTGGGATCCATTGTGCGAGGGCTGATGTCAGGACGTTACAGGGCATTGTTCTTTGTCATTCTGCAAAAATAAAACCGGTCCCTGGAGAACGTGACTTTGTTTTGTTTTGTGACGTTACTCTGCCAGACAGGAAAAGGTTGAAGGGGAAGGAAAAGGAACAAACGCATATAGGAGAGGGAGAGGGAGAGGACAGGGTTTCTTTCCCCTCCTTAAGCCGCCGATGAGCACTTGAGACGCAGCGTCCAGCCAACAAGACGCCAGCCCCTATCACCTGTGTCAACAACAATCGGCGCTAATAACACTGACCGGAGAGTAGCCGCCTGTCAAATGGCTGTCATCAGAGCAATTGGAAACACCTGGGCTTTAACAGATGGTAAAGTTGGGACGAATTGCGTTGGGATAGGGGTAGGAGGAGGAAGTGTTAGAGCAGCCTTTGTTTGTCGATTTCTCTCGAGGGCATGGAGAGAGAGAGAGAGAGAGATCCACAAAAACGAGAGCACAAACTATCAATCGGCAGCCACTGGCAGCCCTTTCTTTCTGCTATGGTACCATATTAGCGTCATTAAATACCAAGCTTGTTGGAAAATGATCTCTGCCGTGACAACTTTCGACATATCCAACTGCGCATGTGACAATGCCCTACCCAATCTCTCCACGTGAAGGTGTGTGTGTGTGTGGGTGTGTGTGTGTGGGTGTGTGTGTATGCGCGCGCCTGCTGTGCTGTGTGTGTATGCGTGCGCCTGCTGTGCTGTGTGTGCGTGTATATGCGTATGTGCGTGCGTACCGTGTGTGTGTGTGTGTGTGTGCGTGTGCGTGTGCGTGAACCTGTGAGACAGGTCTTCCGAACTCGTTTGTGCCCATCACAGAAAAAATGTAACCGTGAAGAAATCTATTTTTAGACATAACACTACTGGCTGGACTGAAAAACGTTCATTAAAACGTCAGAATATCAACATGTTGGGAAGGGGTGAGGGTGGGGGTGGGGGAGAGCGCAGAGATGGGCTAGCACTTGGCTCAGTGGTTACAGAGCCGATCGAGTTCGCAGACTTTGCGAGTTCCAGTCCTGCTGGCGTTCAATACAACAACTATCATTTTCGTAATCCATCTTCTTTATTCCGATAGTGTCGGTGTCTGTTAAATAACCCCCCCCCCCTCCCCCCCCCCCCCCCCCCCCCCCCCCCCATCTCATCGCTTTTGGCCAGCGTGGTTATTAAACCGTACATTTTTACCTTCATCATTCCTCCCTCCTCTCTATCTCCCTTTACCTCCCCCCCCCCCCTCCCCTTTCCTACTCCTCCACGCCTCCATCGTTCAGACACAGTGCACCTGCTCCAAAAGGAAGTATTTGAATGCGATTTTTTTGTTTGTTTGTTTTTTTTGTTTTGTTTTGTTTTTTCCTTGCGCGTTTCTGGCTATGGTAAAGTGCTCGCATCACAAGGTGAAAGTGTGACGGGTCTGCTAGTAACGAACTGTCAGACTGAAGTCAACATCAGGCCAGGACACCAGCCGCCTTGACGAAGAGGGGAGCGCCGCGGACTCCTGGCCAGAAGATCGTGGGTTCGATTCCCACTGAAGCATTTTTAGTGGGATTTTTCTGCCCCGACGGGCGTGCTCCTACCCAGAGTTGAGTTTGCTCTGGGTTCAACTGGGATGGACGGGACACACAGTCGAGGTTCTTCCGCTCAACAGATGTCTTTCTGAAATTCCTTGCTCAAAATTCATGACCAGCACTGCAGGTGTCTGTATCTCTCGTGCCTGGTCGACGCCACAAGAAATATCACAGAAGTAAGCGTAAGAGCACAGCCCTGAATGGAAATCCATCGCACCATCATCCTCATCCTCATCCCATCGATTAACAAGAAAAAACAAAAAAAGTCTCAAATTCTGTGGCCCTTCATATGCCCTGCTCTCAAGGTGAACTCAGTTGCGATCACTTCTCTAAGTCTGAGCTCGTGGTTTGGTTCTGTCGGGTCACAGTGCTGGCAAATTCATGGAACTGTCGTTGGATGGACGTGGTGGCGCCATGCGGAAGGACAAGCTCACTGACGCTGGCTCCGCGACAAAGCGACTTTTATCGTCAGTGGGGGTTTGATAGGCGTTGTCCTAGGTACACTAATCAGAACAGGCGCCAACATCACCACAGTGACTCGAACCAGGGCAGTGAGTTCTCTGCGGGTTTCCTCATGACGATTTGACACGGACTGCTCCGTGTGGAGTGCCGGTGCCCAGGTTGTGGCACGACGGGCCAAGACGAGGCCGGGGTGGGTTGGAAGGGTGGAGCTGGTAACGTGGTGGGGGGTGGGGGGGGAGGGGGCGGAATGAACGGCGTAGGTGTAATACCGACTGAAGTGGTACGCTTAAGTGATATTGTACCTACGCCGCAAGATGAACAGCAAAAACAAACACACACACACACACACACACACACACACACACACACACACACACACACACACACACACACAAACAGAGAACCCAAAAGCATTTTTTTTTTTAAAAACAGAAAAAGATTAGGCCAGGACAGATAATAGCAGACGAATAAACTGACCAAGAAGGAGGCTTAACAAAAAAAAGGTGGGGGTGGGGAGAGAAAAACGACAATACAATCAAACAAACAAAAATAAAAACAGCGAAAAATACAAAGGGAAACTGTACAAAACAGATAGGGAGACAGTAGGCAGAGCAGTAAGAGAGACTCGGAAAGGGTGGGGAAGGAGACGGAAGGAGTGGGAAATGCAAAGAAATAAGAGGCAGTGAAGAGAGGGGGAGGTGAGAAAAGAAGAGAAGAGAGAGAGAGAGAGAGAGAGAAGAGAGAAGAGAGAGAGAGAGAAAAAGAGAGAGAACGAAAGAGAGAACGAAGACGGAGGCGGGGTTAACAGATGAGGGGAGAGTGGGGAATGGGGGAAGGGGAGGTATGCATGCATTCAGGCAAACAGCGGGTGGGCGGTTACACAAACGAGAGAGACAGACAGAGACAGCATACAGACAATGACGGAGATGGAGAGAAACTGTATGTGTGTCTGTGTGTGTGCGCGCACGCGTGCGCTCATGTGTATGCGTGTGTGTTGTTGTTGTTGTTCTGTTTACGTCTTTCCACATTACGTGATATTAGACGGAAAAAAAGGGGAGGGGGGCGGGGAGGAGGGGAGGGGTAAAAAACGGTTAACACTATGAGGTACAATAACTAACTTATCTACAGCAATAACACAAAAGTAGAAAATCCACTTAATCAAAGACTGAAAAACAAAAAACAAAAAAAACAAAAAAAAAGAAAAAAAAAACACACAAAAAAACCTCGAAACATGTAACTCTTCTGTCTCATCGCACCACTGACTGTTATATGTTATAAAATATTGCCAATTGGACTTTTAGCTAAGTGCAAAAAGAAAAGATACGTTCACTTGCTGACAGTGACCGGAAAACATTTTGACTAGGCTGTACAGACGTATTTGGAATGAATTTTTTCATTAAGTTACACAAAAGAATGTGATCATGATATGCTATGACCACATATACAATGTATATTTTTGACATACTTTGTTTTAAAACAATCCAATTTCCATCTACAGATCAAGGAACTTATCTGTCGTCTACGATAAATGTTTTGATCATACTTACTTAACATTTCATGAATACTTCTCATTCATCGTGTAAACCAAAACACCCAGTTTCTTTTTCTATCAAATGAAAATTAGAAAATTGTACTTTCTCTGCCAAAGTATAGCACTCTTGCATTGACATAGAGAAGTTCAAAAAATGCGAATCTGATGATCGTTTTGCTCCTCTCTTTGCCAGAACATCAACCTTTTCATTATAGTATAACCCACAGTGGGAGGGCACCCAAAGAAAATGTTATTTCAGTGTCTCGGCTGAGAGGAAGTGTACTAAATTATTTATTTCAGTGATCATCTCAGGTCGAACTTTTAATCTAAAATTCTTCATTGCAGTAAGAACTGACTTGGAATCTACGCATAAAACAACTTTAAATAAATTTTGGGGGTAATCAATAACACACTTTAAAGCCATAATTATAGCAGTTAACTCAGCAGTGAATATAGATTTGTTTTTTCCAAGATAATAGGACTTTTCTTCGTTAAGACCTGGGATAATGTATGCTGCACCTGCATGTTCATTGATTAATGACCCATCATGTAATATCTTAAAATGGTTGGAATAGTGATCATGCAAATGCATTTTTATATTGGATAATAACAAATTAGTATTTTCAGCCTTTGTTAAATCTGTATGGTCAATATCAAAACGTGCTCGTATTATTTTTCCATGGGGGATAGGAGACACAATAGATCTTTTTGCAATAGATGTTATTTAATATCTGAGGATTCTAAAATCGAGGAAGTATATGTTCTTAGAGTCGTTTGAGATGATATATTTTTAGCCCTTTTGGAAAATCAATGTCCGATTAATATTTATTTCAGGGCCTATATTGTTATCTATAGTAGAACTTCTTATAACAAATTTGGTGCATGCAAGATTCCTATATTCTTCCAGTGGTAATCTCCAGCAGCACTGTATGCTTTTGTACAAGAGGCATGGACTGGTAGTCCCATGGCTATCTTATATGCTTTGGAATCAATACTTTGAAGTTTTTTCAGTAAGTATTTGGTGCACTGAAGAACACCTCTTGTGCATACGTTAATTTTGATCTAACCAGTGCAGTAGAAAGGTGCAAAAGAGCAACTGTGTTTCTGACCCCAAGCATGCTTGCTAATAATCTTTAATAGATTTAAACTTTTTCGAGCTTTTGTTAGAATATGCTCTATATGAAAATTCCATGACAACTTTGATGTTAAATTTACTCCAAGGAATTTCACTATTTTGGTATATTTGATGGGTATGCGTTGACGTGAAATGAGGCATATTAACTGGATCAGATCCAGTATTAAATAACATCATGTGTGTTTTTTCAGTTGATATTTGCAAACCATTTTCAGTCATGTAAGCAGAAAAGGTGTTTAATTCTTTTTGATATAACTTTTTAATATAGTTTTGTGATCTGACAGATGTACATTTTTTTTAATGTCACTTTCATCCATATGCATATGTCATCTGCATATTGGCTAGTTCTATATTTTTAGTAATTTTTGTGGTAAATCGTACATAAGAATACTAAAAAGTAAAGGGCAATGACAGACCCCTGAGGAATGCCCATGTGTAATTTCCTTCTCGTAGAATAGGAGTTCCCTACCTTCGTTCTAATATATCTGTTTTCTAAGAAGCCCTTTAAGAAACTCATAAATGTTTCCTGATAATCCAATCTCTTTAAGTTTATAAAGCAAACGAGAGTGCCATACTTGATCGTAAGCTTTGGTGATATCAAAAAGGTTGCCAGTAAACATTTTCTCCTGGAAAACGATGTTTAATTTGAGTGGTAAGTTTTGACCAAGTGTTCAATAGCACTTCTTCCCTTTCGAAAACCTGCTTGGTTCGTTGGGATAACTCTGTTCTTTTCACAAACGTAGTTTAGCCTATTCAAAACAATTGTTTCATAAAGTTTACAGACATGAGAAGTTAATGAAATAGGTCTGTAACTATCTATTCTTTCTTTCAGTTTACCTTCCTTGTGAATCGGTACTATTACTGATTCTTTCCATATTGTGGCAAAAGACCTGAACTCCAGCATTTTTTAAATATACTAAGTAAAATGCTTATCCATTTGTCTGGAAAATGTTTAATCATTTCATTAGAAATGGCGTCAATCCCAACAGCTGTTTTTTTATTTGGTAGAGAATCTATGGCGTCTTTCAGCTCTTGTAATGTAATTGGGGCGTTGATGTCGCTTGTGTCATTATCAATACATCATTAAAGACATGGGCAATTCTTTATCCTCTCTGAATTTTCTTTGGTTTTCAGACAACCCATCTAACCTGCTTACTTTAGCAAACTGGTTGACAAACGCTTCTGCTTTGTCTGCGGATGATGGTAACTTATTATTATCAAGAATAATAGGATACTCTGGGAGTTTGATTCCATTTTTTATCGTTTTATCTCTTTCCATACCATTCTACTATCTTTATGATCGAATGTGTTTCTTTCGCAAAAAACATCCCAATAATCCGTTTTGGCTTGTTCCATAACTCTGTTACTATGTATATTTGAGTGTTTCATTTCTTGAAATTTTTCATCTACCATTTTCTTATCTTGATTTGTCTTAGAGTGCACGTATTCCTTGAATAACCGTTTTTTCTCTTTAACTGCCTTATCGCCCCTCTTCAGTCCACCAAACATTACCGAGATGTTTATCCCCTTTAGATCCATGATTCTTCAATTTAGGAATACATAAACCAGACACTTTCAGAACAGAAGTACAAAACATATCATACATTGTATCAATATCATTATCTGGGGACAAGCTTATGTCTAGATCTTTAAGTGTATTGTAAAATTGAGACCATTTGGCATTTTTATAATCAAATCTTGGGATTGTATCATCAGGTTTTGTGTCTTCAAAACTTGGGGACTGATTAATTGTAATAATGATTGGTATGTGATCACTCCCAAGTTTTCACTATACGTTTCCCATGCACACGACAAAGCCATTTTAGTGAAACCATAGTTAAAAACAATAGCAGTAGGTCTATGTGTAGATACATCAGGAACTCTGGTATAAGAACCATCATTGAGTAAACATAAAGTTGAGTCTACAACATTTTCCACAAACCTATTACTACTGACCTGTGTGCACTCTTTTTTCCCCGAAAGGGAATGGCATTAAAATCCCCTCCTACTAACCATTTACCATTATCATTCTTGATATTTTTCATCCATTCAGTATTAGCTTCATCTGGACCCTTAGGTAAATATACAGAAGCACAGTTTACTTTTAAGGAGTCCGAAAACTTGACAGTTACAGCACATGAAAAAATCCCATGTAATCCACTAGCACAGGTGATTGTTTGTCACAGTACTGTAGTCCAGTGTGAATATAGATAGCACAATTTACTCTATCACCATTTTTTTCTGTATCTACTACTGGTGGATAGTAGTACTGTTCCAGTCTTGGTAGTTTGTTCTTACTGATATTAACAGACTGGAATAAGAGAACATGCAGTCAGACGACACTAAAAATTGACGTAAGCAGTCAATATTAGAATAAGAGAGCGGCAGTTCCATTGCAGAATTTTTATATTGTTTTTAAATTTCATGTTTGAAAAAATAGATAACTAAACAAATAAATATATGTCGCTTTAACACAATTGGAGCAATACTAAATTATACTAAGCTAATTTTCCACTTGTAGTGATTTTGTGTTATTATTGAAGGAAAATGTTCGATACAGTAAAACACAAATGGCGGTTGAACTGTCAAAATGCTGGTGCTGGAGTTTTCACAAAGTGTGTCCAGTGGTGATTTTACCAGTCATACAGTGGACTGTACATGTTCATCCACGGTCCGAAGGAGTGACGCGGATCTGTTGTGAAGGACTGGTAGGCCCTGGGTGGACGGCTCGGGGGGCGTCGAGCGACCTTTCCGTGTCTCTGCCAGAAGACGTCCCTGATGTGTCGCCCGATGTTCTTTGCGATGACACTGGCCCCTCGGTAGGTGGGATGGAGGCCGTCCTTGAGGGTTTCCCCGAGTTGACCAGGAGGTTGGAATGGCTCACGAAGGAGATGTTCTTGTCGTCACTTAATTCCGAACTTAGGAGGGCGTTGAATAATTCTCCCTTGATATTTAATTTGGATTCCCTGACTGGAGCCATTTTGCTGACTATGACTTTCAGGTTAGGTACTGTTTAGTAATGTTCCGGATACAGTTGGCAACGACTGGCTGCATTCCATGGGAGTTCTGCCTTGACATCGTTCACAGCACAGTGAATAACTACCGCATCCAGTGGTTGTCTTGGTGATTGGTGAGCAGACTCAAAGGAAGGCTGGAGGTCTTTGATCATAGTAGCTTTTTTTGACACTGCTCTAAATCCATAGGAGCGACCAAGCCTGTCTTTATTCACTTTGTTTGCCACTGAGTCGTGGAGAAACACAACTTTGGAAGGTCAGGGTTTGAGATTTCCTTTTTCTGTTCCGGATATGTTCGATTGCGTACTTTGGCATCAGACGTATTGACGTTGTTTTTGTTCCTTACGTCATAGTTTCTTTTTTCCACATTTTTGTTCTTTTCTTCTAGGTTTTTTTTTGCCGCCTACCTTTTGTTTTGGTGCTCAGGCTTTTCTGTCCCCGAGTTGTGCTGAGGGCGACCTTGGGCAGTGTAGACGGCTGTGGGGATGGTGGGCCACAGCGTACTGCTTCAGCATAGGAGCTGTAAGTCAGCGTCTCTTCTGGGTCCCGGCATTGTCCATCTTCATCTGCTTGCTGGAAAAGTGAGTTTTGAGTATTTCGGACTGTACCTGAATGGTTTGTTCCAATTTCGCAACCCGATCGCACAGAGTGGTGATTATTTCATGTAATCTTTCAGTATTGCTGGTAGTTTCTCCTGTTGGGTTGTTATATCTCTTCGGAGAAAATCCGGATCGAAGGATTTGTCCACCGGCAACCAAACGGTTTTCTCCGACTGGCAGTCTTGATTTATTTTTTCCAGTCAATTTGCCTTTTGGTAGGTCACTTCGACTTAGTTTCGCAGCGGAAACTAATGAACTGCCTGCCTCAGCTCTGCTTCTGGTCAACATGGCCATTTCTCTTCACTATTTTGCGAAAGACTCCGCACGCTTCTGGTCTAGTTGGTGACGGTAGCCGCCATTTTGTGTGTGTCCATGCGTGTGTGTGTGTGTGTGTGTGTGTGTGTGTGATGGACATACAGCCAAGGGTAATGTACAGGTAAACAAGTAGGCAAGAAGAGACAGAGAGACATGCTGGGTGCCGAAGTTGCGAGGACGAGGTGGTGTCACAAACAGTGAGGGACTGGGGAGGAGGTGAAGAAAATGGCGGTACTGTTGTGCACAAGGCTTGTCTAACCGAGCGTGCTCCGCTCGTTACAGTCTGTATTGCAAACACCTTCCAGAAACTACCTAAGTCACCACCAAAACTCATGTGACCAGCGAGCCAGTGACCTACTCACCGTAGCCGATGGTGAAACGGCCAATCAAGCAGGTAATTGAAAAAGATACACCTGAAGGTGTGGGTGGGAGCGAGAGAAGTGTTGTCTTCAACCGCCGAACAAACCGGGCGTTTGATTGTCCGTTACGCCATCCTCTAGACGGTAAGTAGGTCACTGGGTCGCTGGTCAGTATCTTGTGATGAAGAAGGTAGTTTCAAGTTGGCGCTTTGATGTCCGTCACGCCATTGTTTACGGTAAGTAGGTCACTGGGTCGCTGGTCAATGTCTTGTGAAGAAGCAGGTAATTTCTAGGCCTCTGCTATGAGAGACTGTACCGAGTGGGGGAAACATCTGTGGTCCAAAGGAGCAACAGAAACGATCACTGACCATCTAGCATCCCTGTTTTCCCTGAAGGACATTGCGTGTTTTCTTTTTCAGGAGAAAAAAAAAGCTCACATCGACTTCATACACGATGATCCCAAACAGGAAAATCGTTTTAGTTTTTTTAACTAACATTAGCGTCGTTATCATCTCCCTGTTAACTCTGACATGTGTTTGCGCATAGATATTGCATTAGCCAGGCATGGGTGTAGGAAAGATAGTTGCCATTCTTAGTTTTTAAAAAAAAAAATGTAAAAGCTGTCTTCTGTGCTGTTTTTGCCCCCACCCCACCTCTCCTCTCCCCTGTTAACGCTGTGTTCACGACAGACAATGACTGTTTTGTTGAAGAAAAGGGGCAAAACAGTGGTGACGCTCGGAGTGGAAAAACAACTATTATCGACTATGACGCGACGACGCTCCCATAATTAACGCGCTGTTTGCGTACGTTTGCAACACAGAGCCGGGCAAGAAACACTGATACGTCAAGTGTGTGTGTGTGTGTGTGTGTGTGTGTGTGTGGTGTGTGTGTGTGTGTGTGTGTACGTGTGTGGTGTGTGTGTGTGTGTGTGTGTGTGTGTGTGTGTGTGTGTGTGTGTGTGTGTGTATGTGCGTGCGCGCGCATGTGTGTGTGTGTGTGTGTGTGTGTGTGTGTGTGTGTGTGTGTGTGTGTGCGCGTGCATGTGTGTGTGTGTGTTTGTCAGTACAACCTTGAATTAATCTGACAATAAATTGGTTTCAGTCAGTGTGTGTGTGTGTGTGTGTGTGTGTGTGTGTGTGTGTCCTTTCCCCCCTCCCTTGTCTTCACCCCCACCCCCCTCACCTAAGCCCTATCTGCTGCTCCCCGCTTCTCATATCCAACTCGATCTTTCTTTCCCAATCCCTGCGTACCATCCATCGACTTTCAGACACATGTCTGTGACCCCACCACACCTTCGCCATCACAGTTTCAATTCTATGTGTGTCCGTGTACGTGTAAAAGTACGCGTGTGTCATTTCTCACTTGAGGTGAACAAATAATCTTATGTGTATGTGTATTTCATGGTACGCCGCAGCTAAATTCAGACTGTTTTCATTCATCACTTGATTCGGTCAAATACGAATTAAATTTTTAGTTAACCGTTTCAACAGGATTCTTTATACCTTATCTCTTGTCGTGTTGTATAGTCTACATAGGTATCGTAGACATATAAAAACAAACGGGATTTAAATAAATACCATAATCAATTTATGAATAATAATGATAAAAATGAATTAGAAATCAATGGATGTATATATACCGTAGTCGTACTCAAATAAATCTAGAAAACAAAGCACATCAAACAAAAAAATGAATAATTAATCACTTGCAACAAAATTAGACGACGAAAACACACCCACGAAACATAATAAGAATACAATACCGATAAATGAAATAACCAGATGAACAATTAATGGTCAGGGGGCAGGCAGGAACAGCGTACGAAGGTGAAGGTAGATGGACAGACAGGCGGGTAGGAACGCACGCGCTGAGAGAGAGAGAGAGAGAGAGAGAGAGAGAGAGAGAGAGAGAGAGAGAGAGAGAGACAGACAGACAGACAGACAGACAGACAGACAGACAAGAGAGACGGGGGGGGGGGGGGGGGGGGGGGGGGGGGGGGGTGGAAGGAAGAGGAGAAGGAGGAGGAAAAGGATGTGGTAAAAGTCCATACGGGTGTGCATGATAATCAAGTTACAATCACATCACATACAATAACGAATAAAACAAAAACAACATCGACAACATCAACAAAGTACGACAACAAGAACAAAGCGAACTGCTTTGCACAACAAAGAATGCATTAGCAGAAGACAGCATACATCACAATTAAGGCAAAGTGCTCATGCTGTAGTAATCTTACCTCTACGTCAGACGGGATCATCAAAATCCAATTCTGGTACATGGTCACTGGATTGTCGACAGACACAACAGCACGTCAACAGCCAATTGATCATACCCTCCATTTTCTTGGGAACATGGCGATGAACCTGTGATCTCTGCCTGCTGACTGGGGAATCGAAAAAGGAATAGCCAGCCTCGTCATGTGACCAGTCAGCTGACAGCAACCCCTGGTGGTAAGCGTCCCTGAAAACTTCACACACACACACACACACACCCCATCCCCCCACCCACCCACCCACCCACCCAATCCTGTGTGATGGACATAACCCTAGGCCCTTTCCACTTTCTTCGACAGAAGTTCTCTTTAAAACGCTATCAGCGGTCGCAAGTGTACCTGTCTTTCTATGTGCTGACCCATTACAACCCCCCCCCCCCCACCCCTTCACAATCAGCGCCTCTTGTGGTGCGGTAGGTTGGTGCTGTGGGCCATACACCCGGATTTGAGTCTTTGCAAGGCGTTGTTTGACCCCCGCCAATAAAGATACACGCAAGTGTGGATTCGCTTTCTCTTCAACATAAACAAGTTTGTAAAATTACAAATTGGACTGAATAGAATAGATAAACCAATTTAGAAACAAATGCATGGAAAAGGAGAAAGAAATAGTATGTTTGTAGCCAGGGCAATGCACAGAAATATTAAAAGGAAAGAAATCTATATACAAAAAAAAACAACATAAAACTATAAATACAAAAATGTGAATAGTAAGAAAAGTTAACTAACGTGAACTGTGGACATGTACATGAACAGATAGTTTCAGTTTCAGTTTCATCAAGGAGGCGTCACTGCGAGCGGACTAGTCCATATACGCTACACCACATCCGCTAACTTTTGAGACCACACTACCCATGATTTGAAGCTGATGGATAAATGAATTAACAACATTAACAACAGATGAGACAATTGAAGAAGATGGTCTCCTGGTTACGACTCAGCGGATGTCTGACCTAGGCATTGACCCAACGCACTGGTCAGACCTTGAGTGCCTATCTACCAGTGTGTGTGTGTGTGTGTGTGTGTGTGTGTGTGTGTGTGTGTGTGTGTGTGTGTGTGTGTGTGTGTGTGTGTGTGTGTGTGTGTGTGTGTGTGTGTGTGTGTGTGATGAATGTGTGTGTGTGTCTGTGTGTGTCTGTGTAGTGGGTGTACACGTATATGTATGATGTATGGGCATGGGCCCATGTGTGTGCGTGGGCGCATGTGTGTGTGTGCGTGTATGTGTGTACGCGCGCCGGCACTTGCGAGCGTTTCTTTGTGTGTGTGCATGTGTGTGTATGTGTGTGTGTGCGTGTGCAGAAGTGCGTGTGTGTGTGTGTGTGCGTGCGTGCGTGCGTGCGTGTGTGTGTGTAATTTGTGGGTTTGTGTGAGCACACGTATCTGCATATAGGCTATATGTGTACGTATCTGTGTGTATGTGTGTGTCTTTGTATGTGGGCGGGTGTGCATGTGTGCATTTGTGCGCTTATGTGTATGCGTGTGTGTGCACGCGTGTGTCGGTGTGGACGTGCACATGCACACATGTGTATATGTGTGGGGGCAAGAACGAGCGAACGTACGCGCATGAACAGATAAATAATGATAATGAACTAAATAAATAAAATACATAACATAAATGGAAATTAAAATAATCTGATAGAAACATCGATTAACGTCTGTGTGTGTGTGTGTGTGATGTGTGTGTGTGTGTGTGTGTGTGTGTGTGTGTGTGTGTGTGTGGTGTGTGTGTGTGTGTGTGTGTGTGAACGTAAAAGCTAAGCAGAAAATAATGTATATACATGTAGGTGCAGAAAGTGTGTGTGTGTGTGTGTGTGTGTGTGTGTGTGTGTGTGTGTGTGTGTGAGTGAGTGAGTGAGTGAGTGAGTGAGTGAGTGTGTGTGCGCGCGCGCGCGCGTGTCTGTGTGTTTGAGCGCACGCGAACGTAAAAGCCAAGCAGGAAATAATGTACATGTAGGTGAAGAAAGTTGCTATACTGCGTTAGTGCCCCCCCCCCCCCCCCCCCAAAAGATACTCATTTGGCAACCGAATTGTCGATATCATTTCTTCAGCCTGTTTGTTGTCCACAATTTCCTGATCAAGGAAGAAAACTCTGGTTCGGCAGCTCAGGCAGGGGGAAGGGTGGAGGGGCGGGGGAGAAGAGGGAGACTGGGCTTGGGGCCCGGGAGATCGGCTGGGGGTGGGGAGGGGGGGGAGGGGGATAGGAGTGGGAGCTGCGGGTGAAGGGACTGCCAGCGAGACAGCGTGGGATGACCCAAATTCCCGTGGTGGGACAATCTTAAGAGGGTACAATTCCAGTTGGAACACCGGTTCAGGACTGGTGACGGAGGGAGCGCCGTCATGAGACTGAAAACCCTAACAGTGTGTACTATGAGACCTGCACCGTTTGCCATACGCGGAATGTGTTGTTGACGTTGACACCGTTTACCATACCCGGAATGTGTTGTTGACGTTGACACCGTTTGCCATACCCGGAATGTGTTGTTGACGTTGACACCGCTTGCCATACCCGGAATGTGTTGTTGACGTTGACACCGTTTGCCATACCCGGAATGTGTTGTTGATGTTGACACAGTTTGCCATACCTGGAATGTGTTGTTGACGTTGACACCGTTTGCCATACCCGGAATGTGTTGTTGGCGTTGACACCGTTTGTCATACCTGGAATGTGTTGTTGACGTTGACACCGTTTGCCATACCTGGAATGTGTTGTTGACGTTGACACCGTTTGCCATACCCGGAATGTGTTGTTGGCGTTGACACCATTTGTCATACCTGGAATGTGTTGTTGGCGTTGACACCGTTTGTCATACCTGGAACGTGGTGTTGACGTTGACACCATTTGTCATACCTGGAATGTGTTATTGACGTTGACACCATTTGTCATACCTGGAATGTGTTGTTGACGTTGACACCGTTTGTCATACCTGGAATGCGTTATTAACGTTGACACCATTTGTCATACCTGGAATGTGGTGTTGACGTTGACACCATTTGTCATACCTGGAATGTGTTGTTGACGTTGACACCATTTGTCATGCCTGGAATGTGTTGTTGACGTTGACACCCGTTTGTCATACCTGGAATGTGTTGTTGACGTTGACACCGTTTGCCATACCTGGAATGTGTTGTTGACGTTGACACCGTTTGCCATACCTGGAATGTGTTGTTGACGTTGACACCGTTTGCCATACCTGGAATGTGTTGTTGACGTTGACACCATTTGTCATATCTGGAATGTGTTGTTGACGTTGACACCATTTGTCATATCTGGAATGTGTATTTGACGTTGACACCGTTTGCCATACCTGGAATGTGTTGTTGGCGTTGACACCATTTGCCATACCTGGAATGTGTTGTTGGCGTTGACACCATTTGTCATACCTGGAATGTGTTGTT
>CM031604.1:16360930-16365930 GCA_018398815.1 Conus ventricosus | reverse complement strand
CACATCAGGTGAGACACCTGTGAATGGGATGGATGACATAAAAATCAAATGCATGCACACTGATGTCATGCTTAGAAATTATACCCGAAAACGTGCGCGCGCACGCGGATGTGTGTGTGTGTGTGTGTGCGCGCGCGCGCAAGACACAGAGACAGACAGACAGACAGACTGACTAACTGACTAACATACCAGACAGACAGACAGACAGACAGAAGAGTGGTGAGGGAGAAGAGAGGGGAGGAGGGGGGGAAAGAATAAAAATTGATAACAAGAAACGGTCAACTGCACTAGACAAACAGAAACTAGTCAGTTTCAAAAAAAAGATTATCTGGAAAGGTGACAACTTTTTTTTTCCCTAAATCAAGTCCAAACTACTTTCTCAGGTTAAAGAACACCGTATCTCATCAATGAACAATTTAAAATACGCTCAATTGTCTTTTTTTTTTTTTTCCAAAACGCTGGATTTGTCCACTTCGTTTCCCTGAGGTTCCACTGAATGTCGAAGCACTGAATATGAGCAGATTTTATTTCATAATCAACATAGATGTTATTTGTTTTTGTCATTTCAGAATCGAATGAATGAACGTGAAGTAACTGAACAATTAAAAATTTTGTTGTTGCTCAAAACCATCAAAGTCAGATTCTAGTGGTAAATATGCTGAAGTAACGGGGGGAAAAAAAGATAAAGAAAATCAACCGTGTATGTGTAAAAACGAAAAAGAGATCGGTGGGTAAAAAGGCAACCATCCCACCACTTCTGTCGTTCCCTCCTCCTGCCCAATCCTTTCCCCGTCTTTTTCCTTTCGAAACAAATGTCCCTGGAACTGTTGCTTCTTTTTTTTCCCGATAGAGTACATTCGTGTGTGTGTGTGTGCGTGTGTGTGTGTGTGTCAGTACAACCTTGAGTTAATCTGACAATAAATTGGTTTCAGTCAGTCAGTGTGCGTGCGTGCGTGCGTGCGTGCGTGCGTGCGTGTGCGTGTGTGTGTGTATGTGTGTGTGTGTGTGTGTGTGTGCGTGCTCGCGCGCGCGCGTGTATATGTATGTGCTTACCTAAGTGAATTATAATGTTTTTCTAACTTTTGAAACATAAAAATAAGGTGGCAATGTTGCATGTGCGGTGTGCGTCTACTGATGCTTTCTGCCGTTGTTTAGTATAGTTCCTAGGTGTGTGTGGCCATATGGATGTAAGTATTTGTCTACTGTATAAATGTCTGACAAGGTTAGGAGGAGCACTTTATTTAACATTATGCTAATTACTATTACGACGACGACGACGACGACGATGATGATGACGATGATGATGATGATGATGATGATGATGATGATGATGATGATGATGATGATGATGATGATGATGACGACGACGACGATTATTCTTATTATTAAAAACACCTTTAATGAGACAAAACAAATAATAAACAAGTGGGCACAATAATCTTCATACTGATCGTTTTGGTGTCGAGAACGTAATATGTACCAATTAAGGTGTTTGGAACAAACAAGGTATTTTTTTTAAGTAAATAATGAATTGATAAATACAATGGACGCTGAGCGCACTGGCCTGTGCGGCATGACTATTAGTCAAGCTAAGGCGGCCCGCAGAAGCAGGAGATATTTTCTCTGTTGGGACATAACACCCCTGCAGGCGTGTAGCAATCTACACTCAAGGCACACTGTTACCTTATTCGCATACACGACCTTTCACCTTGCTTTATGCGTGCGCAGTCTGCATGAACACTGACCTTTAGCACAAAGAAATTGAATTCACTGTGACATCAATGCGGAATGAAATTCTGGCAGTAGTCAGTAATGCTAACACTATACAGTAACGCTTTAACGTTGACACTTGCACGTAAACTTTGATATTCGACCTAGCTGACATCCGTGTCCCGTACAACTGAGGCAAGCCCTCTTACGGCGAAAACTGTGAGGGTTCCTCTATTGTGGTTGTATCTGCATCTACCATTTCAGAGAATGTCATGTAACTTTTAAAAAAAGTATCTTTCGAATTGACATGGGGCCACTGGTCAAATGACCAATGTCATTGGCAACTGGAGCTAAGTGTATGCACAAATGTCATTGGCAACTGGAGCTAAGTGTATGCACGACCAGCTGATTGAAAGTACTAAAAAAAAAACAGTGAACAAGTGGGGTAATGTTTGCTCCCATAAGAAACCTAACACAGAGTAACTTTTATTCAAGACTGGCACAGCCTTTTAAACTTGAATAAAGTCAGACAAATACATAGACGAACAATCTAATAATGGGGAAGAAAAAAAAACAAGCGCAGGCCAACAACTGAACTGTCTTCATAGTAACGACTTGGCAAAGATTTGGACTTAAGGAGGAGGAGGAGGGGGAGGGGGGGGGGCGAGTTTGAAGATGGAGAAACTGGGAACATGAAATTAAGAAAATATATTACAGATATGAAAATCCTTCACTAGCTGCATAAGGGAACCATCGCAATCCCTTTTGAAGGCAGATATATTTGTATTGCTTGCTCTGAGGCCTTTCGTCTGCTGGGTCGGAACTCATCAGGGAGACACGGCTGGTTGTGTCTGCGCTCCTGGCGTCATCCTCTGCGGTGTGTCTATTTGACGCCAGGAGCGCAGACACAACCAGCCGTGTCTCCCTGATGAGTTCCGACCCAGCGGACGAAAGGCCTCGGAGCAGGCAATACAAATATATGTTGGCCTGCGCTGTTTATTGTTTACTGTTCCCTACCTCATTTCATTTCCAATTTTGAAAGTACTAAGCCTGTAATTTTAGAACAAACCGGTTAACAGTGCGCAAGCAGCCCGCCAGTAATAATCGACCTGTAAATTGATTACAATTGCGCGAACAGTCTGCGAATTTTAGCAATATGCTTATAAACGGATTAGAATAGCGTGAGCAGTTCGCGAGTTTTAGTAATAGGGCTATAAATCGATTGGAAGAGCGAGAGCAGTCCGCGAGTGTTAGTAATAGGGCTATAAATCGATTAGAATAGTGCGATCGGTCCGCCCGACAAGGCAAAGGCGTGCGCGTGGACAATACGATAGAGCGGTCGCACTAACCCATGCCAAAACGCAGTATCAATATGTAAATAAAATGAATATGAAAACAGACTCGTGTTTAGCGACAAACTGGATGAAATGCGCGAAAATACTGGTAAGCTAGGGGGAACAGGGCGGACTTGGGAGGGGGGGGGGGGGGGGGGGCTACTTCAAATAAATATTTTATTACAAATAAATTATTTTGTACGTCCATGACAAAACAGGCATCTTGCTCAAACTAACGACTGTTAACATGCTCCGCCCTTTCAACCACCACCTCTATATCCCAACCCTCCTCTGTGTTGCCTCCCTGCAACCCAACCCCTGCCTACCTTCCGCCGCCACCACCTCCTCCTCCATCCTTGTGTCCTCTTCCTTCGAACACAACCGCTTTTGGCAGGTCACACTGGCGATTCTGATGCTGGTTTCAAAGCGGAGCGACTGCGGACGGACAGTGATACATAAACGCAAAAAAACAGAATGAGTGGGCCGACAAAATGCAGGAACAAACAAATTACAAAAACAGACACAACTCGTTTTGACCATCTGGATGTTCTTCAGGCAAGGCAAACAACATTTAAATCAAAGGACGTACATCCACTTATCTCTTCGATAGGGCGTGAACTGTATCGTGGGCGAAAAATTAGAACTACGGACCGGAACTGAAGAGATGAGGGAAGAGGCTGGTGGGGAGTTATACCGATTATTGAAACAATAAGAATTATTTAACGTTAATACATATCATTTTAATGAAATTTCAATGTACACACATCCCGTAATCATCGAACCAATGTTTCGGGAGGTAACGTTGGTAAAAGAACATTGATACCACCTGAACAAAAGTGAGAAGGCGCAGCAGTATTTCCCGTTTTTATGTCAATTCGACGCGAGCAGATTCGAACCTACATCTGACAGCTGACTTGGAGATCAACAACACATAAAAATCCAATAAATACATGTGTATTTACTACCTACCCTTCATCTCATTGAAGACGAACCAAACTGTACCGCGTTCGTTCAAAACCGCTCCTCGAACTGGCTGTCGTCTGCGTGAAGGTGACGTCCCTTGTCGAGTCTCACGTCCGCGCAGTGGGCGGGGCTTAACGCGGCAAGAGAGTGCGCCCCGCGTCCTGCTATGGTACGCTGTACCCGTCAAAATAGAAACAACGGATGCAGATCGCGGATTGTGTGTGTTTTGTGTTTTGGGTTTTTGTTTTAAACGATCGCGAGACAATTTCAGAAACTGGCGAATCACGCAGATTCACACTTATGTTAGTATACGTAAATGTAGAAACAAGGGTGAAACAAACACATTCTTTCCACTAAAAACATTATATTAATCCTCAATACAAAGAAGATATATGCTATCTTAAAAGGCTAGAAGTCAGATTTTCTTATCAAACACTGCTATTCACTGCCTCCATACATAAGTGGTAACGTTCTCTAACTACAGCATAAAGTAATTCAGTTAAAATGTAAGGTATAAATACAAACAATGCCTAGTCTCAAGATGTAGACGCTACATTCAGCTTACATTTCTTTTCTGACAATCAGTGGAACTTGACACAGAATCTCAGAGGAGGAGAGATTGATATTCCCTCTCAGGCAGACACTAAGTGCTGTTGTGGGGCTTCATCGCCTCTTTTTGAGGTTAAGCTGCCCATCTTGTTTGTGATGGCTATCTCATTGACTGCTTTTCAGAGGAACATGACATCCAATAAAAATTACTCTTTACTATTTATATATTGGGTATTCATATAGCGCCTATCCTCGATCACAGACCAAGCTCTAAGCGCTTTACAATAAACACACTACCTCACTCACTCAACGGGCTGCCTACCCAGGTAGAGCCGGCCGAAGAGCAGCCTACGGTCGCTCATTCAGTTGTTTCCCGAACGATTCAAATATCAGTCACTCATTCTCATTTATGTCATTTAGATTCCTCCAGTTTCTCACACAGGA
>CM031604.1:16328430-16345930 GCA_018398815.1 Conus ventricosus | reverse complement strand
TAAAAGCAAACAGAGTTACAGCGCAAGCAAAAGACAATACTGGTCACAGTTCTGTCTAAATGAAGTAATCTGACTGTAAAGACTGAAAAAGGTGTGGATAAGGTGAAAGAAATGAAACGGGCATTAAACTCCAAGATTACCCATCAAAACAACAAGTAAAGAATTTCTATCTCCCAAAGAAAAGGCTGAGGAATTTGCATCTATGTACGTTAAAACATGTTGTATGGAATGTTTGCCTAATGAGCAAAAAGTCGTTTAGATTGAAAGAAAAAAATACTGATAACTATAGAGATCCTGTACCAAACAACAATAGTACTATAAATGTATCAATATCTTACAGGAAGTCAGAATGCTGTCCGTCTGTTGGGAAATAAAAAGGTTCGGTTGGTTTGGATGGGATTTCTTACACTAGTTAAACCATTTACCAGAGAACTGGATAGTCATTTTACATAAATTATTTAACAAATGTGGGAATGTGGACAAATTCCCATATATGGAAGACGTCTATTGTGACTCCTATTCTAAAGCAGGGCAAGCCTCGGTCTGAGACGTCTAGCTATAGACCCATTTCAGTCACGTCTCATACTGGAAAAGTCATGGAAAAAATAATAAATTTTAGAATGGCCTATTACTGTGATAAAAATGATGTATTTTCTTCACATCAATCTGATTTAGAAAAGACGAAGTACAATTGATCACCTGACACGACTAACTACTCAAATTAAGAAACAGTTTGCTAAACGTAAAAGTGTCCTTGCTTCCTTCTTTGATCTACTAAAGCTTACGATAGAGTGTGGCACAGCCGATATTATAAAATTAAAACAAATGGTCTTTCTGGTCACGCCTACAATTATGTGAAATCATTTTAAGTGGGAGACACATAATGACCAGAGTTGATGTGACTTTATCATCCTCAAGATCTAAAATAGGGAATTCCACAAGGTTCTATAATCTCCCCATTGTTATTCAATGTAATGCTATATGACTTATATACATGTTTTTCATCATATACCAAGGTAGCTCAATATGCTAGATGACATTGCAATATGGATTAATGTATCTTTAAAGAAAAGAACAAATTTACGTCACATAAATTATATTCAGAAGCTCTTTCACACGAGCTGGATAAATTAAATAGTTATAATGCATTTGAAATGGCTTTCAATTCTCTGTTGAAAAGACACATTGGTTCTCTTTAACAATGGATATAACCCAAGTAACCTGCCTATATTCTTTCTGGAGGACGTGAAATTTTTTATAAACTTGAAGTAAAATTTTTAGGTGTCCTACTTACACCAAAACTAAACTGGAAAAAACATATTGACTCAATTGTTACTAAAGCAGTTAAAAGTTTGAATTTTCTAAAAATTGTCAGTCATTCTCCATGGGGACAGGATCCTAAAGTTTTGTTGCATTTAGCAACCAGTCTTGTACGATCAAGATTGACTAACGGACAGGAAGTAATTCTTTTCTGCTTCGCGATCGCATTAAAAGAAACTTCAAAGAATTGACAGTAAAGCTGTAAAGTTGCCCTGGGTGTACCTGTGCACACTAAGTCCTCTGAAGCTTATAAGATAGCAGGCCTTTTGCCACTTGATGAAGAAAGGAAAATAAGTTCTGTAAAATATGTAGTGAGACGGATGCGGTGGACGACCTTGAAGAGCTAAATACCGATCCGACATTGATTTTTCGAAAAATGCACAGAAAAATTCAAATTTAGAGACGCTTGGTTCATATGTTTCAGACGTTTTTAATTCATCAAAGATTGACCCACATGAGGTAGCGCCTCGCGTACTGGTTCCGCCGGTACCCCCCCTTGGGAACTAACGGAAGTAACAGTTAACATTTTTTCTTCTAGATCTAAATAAAGCGATTTCGCCGCATGTGTTAGCAGCATCTATCAAAATTGACATGGAAGAAAAGTTTACTAACTATTTGAAAGTATACACTGACGGCTCATTCTTGATGATGGTAGTGCGGGATCTGGCTTTGTAATCCAGATTTCAAAGCTGAAAAATCATATATTTAGGTAAGGGTCATTCCATATTTACAGCTGAACTAGTTGCTGTCCTGATGCATTAAATTATTTAATTTCCTTGCCAGTCTCAATATTTAATATCCTGTTTTGTGTTGATTCACAGTCAGTATTAAAAGTTTGTATTGTTTTGAAAATACACAAAGAGAGGAATTATTATTTGAGATTAAGTACATGTTGCACTGTCTTTACATGAATGGTACTAATGTTGTATTTTCTTGGGTTCCATCGCACACCTCCTTCGTTTTTAATGATCAAGCAGATAGAGCAGCAAAAAGGGGAGCAAAGAATATATTTGGTAGTATTAAGGTTGATTGTCCTTTATCATACAAGGAAATTAGTCATATAATCGAGAGGGATTTCTGAGTCAATACAGTCCTCATCAAAACCTCGTCAGCAAACTCTGTCAAACTTTGTGTCGATTAGCCGACCGGTTTCTAGCCTGAACTTTTAGACTTTTATGTAATTCCCTACGAACCAAGTATTGCCAGACTGTTAAGTGCGTATGTCGTGGGGATCTTCAGTTCACACATGTGATTTTTGATTGTGAACTAACGAAACCCTTTTTGAATGTGTTATACCAAGTGCTGACACTGGGGCATGTTAATGTGTTTGACTTTTTAGATTCGTTGCCAGTTGTTTTCTCTGTTAAATTAACGAGTAACCTTTTGGGAAGTCCATTAAGGAACATTTTATAATCATAAATCGTAAGTTAGATTATTTTAGTTATTTTTATTAATTTTTCATAGTTACTGTCCTACAATTCATCTATCCTTATTTTGTTCCATGTAACCACATCGTCCATCTTTTTTTTATGATAATAGTCTAAAAATTGTAAACAATATTTTATTTAGACGTCTGCAATCACCTATATGTGTGACGAGACGTAAAACAGAATCCCTTCCTACACACACACACGCACGCACGCACGCACGCACGCACGCACACACACACACATCACGTAGACCGACATATTTAAAAACATAGAACCTAAACACAAAGTCGGAGTTTTCCTTCTTTCGGTTTCAAATTTCGACAGAAACGAGAGAAATGTAAACTAGAAGTCAAGTAGGAAATCTTTTCCAATTATGGTCAGCCATTAATCAATTATTGCCGAGCACTGAAAATAGCGACGTCCTGTGATTGGCAGGAAGAGCCATCGAACTTTTCACTCTCCGACAAGAGAAGAGTAACTCCTCACGTTTACCTTTTCAACTTGAACTTGAAATTTAGTGTTGAATGCCGTTTAGGCCTGTTCACTTTCCTTCGATAGAAACTCTGGTAGTGTTGGCAGCATGTGTGGCTAGCTGGTTAATGTCTGTATTTCCACTGGATTATGTGTTGCTTACTGACTATATTGCGGATCGTACACGATTGGGAGGTTGGCCCAATGGGCGTCGAGTCAAAGGCTTGCGTTATGCAAACAACGAATGATACGTAACATTTTTGTCATTACATTTTGATGCGGGTGTCCTTCCCAAAAACCATTACTGAAAACTGTTTGGGTTTGAAGACTTTGAAACCATCGTTTCGGAAATCGTTTTCGGATTCGGAATGTGAGTCTCGGCTATGTCATTCTCGCAAACTAAACCTCGACATTGATATCAACATTCCATATAAAATTGTTCTGGTATTATAGTCACTGAGGGTGGTTCAAAGAAACGGTATCATGTTTTGGAATAACGAAATGCGGTTATGTGGTTATTTTCCCACCATTACGCTGCGTGATCTGGCCAGATGTTGGGCCGCCTTGGGAGCCAGAATAGCCTCAGATTGGTAGAGCGCCGGGACTCGTGATTCTAGGGTTTGCGGGGTTCGATCTCGGTACAGGGGGATTTTTTCTCGGAGTTACCATTGGTTCTGAATCTCAATTCCACGATTATACAGTCCTTCGGAATGAGACTATAACCGAGGTTCCGGTGTGACGCACCGCCACAACATCTTGCAGACCACGTGAAATCCCATCACCAACTTTGGAAGAATGGTCAAGTTTGGCTGTTGTATGGATGCACGTTAACATAGCATAATGCACCCTTCCCGAAGCTGGAGTATGGGACTGCTTAATGTGGGATAAAAAAACGGTCGTACACACAAAGCCTCCCTGCGTGTCTTACAGGGAGTGTCGCAGGAGTATCAGCTGCGTACGGCAGAGAGAGACAAGACAAGACAAGACAAAATTCTTTTATTTACGAGGATAATAGATAAGCAAATCGTGCTTTTTACATCCAGTCCTCGCCTGTGTAGGGACGACAACATGCAGTGAATCAATTAATGTAAGAAATCAAAGAAGAAGCCCAAAGCGGTTCATGTAATATATAGAGGAAATCAAATGAAAACGAAGATAAATGAAAACAAAAAAAAAATAAGAATTAATAACAAACAAAAAACAATAAAAATAATAATAAACAAAATAAAAAAATATAAAAAAATAAATAAAAATGAGAATAACAATAATGACGAGGAAGGAGAGAGGGGGGGTAGGGAGTGAGGTGGGCCTGGGAAACATATGTTAAGTGTACTACAACGTTTACAAGATGGATGTATGAAAACAGACAGTGAAGTGAAAATGACAAAGTGCGTACATATTTTGAACACACAAATTATACACGCACGTTCGCACGCCATTGAGAGAGGGGGAGAGGTAGAGAGACACAGAGAGAGAGCGAGAGAGAGAGAGAGAGTACAGAGGGGAAGGAGAGAGAGAGAGCGGCGAGAGAGAGAGTGAGAAAGAGAGAGAGAGAGCAAGGCACCAACATGTAATATTTTTCGCAAGGCATGTAAATAGGTTAGACATGTAAGCTTTATTAAGCAAGTGAGATGAAATGGTTGGGGGGGGGGGGGGGGGGGGGGGGGGCGGGGAGAGACAAAAAACAGCGAGCGAGCAGTGCGAGAGAGGATGGAAGGGCGAGGGGCACAGCATGAAATTTACATATTATACCCATGCAATGTCACTACCTTCTCACCCCCTCCACCCCTTTAACTAAAACGTACAATAATTAGCTGTATAAAATCAGAAGTCAAATGAACATGCAAAATATGTCCGGAATTCGGAAACATACACACGCACGCATGCACAGACAGAGTCAGAGAGAGAGAGAGAGAGAGAGAGAGAGAGAGAGAGAGAGAGGATGAAAGAGAGGGCGATGGAGGAGAGGAGAGATGAGAGCGAGTGAAAAAAGGGGACAACATATCATATTTTTCGTAAGATTATCTCCATATGCAACATTATATAACCCACACACACATTTATGATACTCACACACACAAACACCCACACACACACACACACAACCACACACACACAGATTATATATATATTTATATATCATTTATATATATATATATATCATATATATATATATATATATAATACATAATACATTACAAATCCAAATACAAGAAGAGAGAAGTGGAGAGGAGTAGGGAGAGAGGAGAGAGAGAGATGATGAGAGGGCGAGAGCGGGAGAAAAGAGAGGAGAGAGAGAGAGAGTAGATGAGAGAGAGAGAGTTGGCCGCCACAGAGGGTGGACAACCAGCTTTCTCATTTGTCTTCGTTCCCGGGGTATATTTCATTTTCCATTCATCGTTTGTTTCAATCTTCGATTTAGGTCGACGGTTTGTTTTGATGCATGTTCCTTTCCTATCTTCCTTCGCTTTATTTATTTTTTATTTTTTTTATTCTTCAGTTTCGCCCTCTGTTTTGTTGATTTCATTGAACTAAGGATGTAAATAAATTTGCGCATTATTTTGGATTATGAAGTAAGACTTGGAAGGAGCAAAAGGAAAGAACAGCTTTTATTTGATTGATTGTTTGTTTGGTTGTTTTTTTTCATGAAAAGTCTTGTGATGGTACAAAAGTAGAACCGTAAGTCATGAAGGAAAAGAAAGCCTGCCGCGTTTGTTTTCATGTCACTAGCCAAGGCCTAACAAAAATACGGGAAAGAAATGGAAGGAAACTTTCGTAAAGGAAAGCGAAGACTCCTGTTAGGAAATGAGTTTTCTTCAGAGTTGCTTCCCTTACAAATCTTTCTTCTATCATTCTCGCAGCATCTGACTGACAGTGTATCAAACCAGCCAATTCAACTTATTTCGCATGGAAAGGCTTTATGATTCATCAATCCAACGGAGGGAGTCCACATTCTTTGGGAAATCATAGTTCATTACTACATTGAGCATCAACTTTCTGTACCATACTTTTCGATCTTCCCTTATACTATGGATAGCCACATTATACGCACCGAACGTGTCAACTGTGCCTTCACCACTTGCTATGCTCTGTCAGCTCTGCTCAGTTGCTCTCCTCTCCTCTCATATACATACAACTACATACTCTACTCTACTCTACTCTACTCTATACCGACCCATACTCTTATCTACTCTACTCTTACCATACATACCATACGATACCATACCATACCACCCCATACCTTACATACATACCACGCCATGCCATGCTATGCTATGCTTATCGCTAGCTATGCGTATGCTATGCCTATACTATACACTACACGACACGACACGACATCCACCGACACGGCACGGCACGGCACGGAGGCACGGCACGGCACGGCCACGGCACTCTACTGTACTGTACTGTACTGTACTGTACTGTACCGTACCGTACCGTACCTTACCGTACCGTACCCGTGACTAACGTGTGAGTAATCACCTTACGGTTCTTTCTGCCTGTCTTCAATCCTTTCTTTCTTCTCCTGTCATCGCTGTCGTCCTTCCATGATGTCTTGTCCTCGCAAGTGACGTCATGCAGACATTTTGCGGTAGGGGTGAGGGGATGGTGGGCGCGGGGGGGTGGGGGGGGGGGGGGGGAAGGGGGGGGGGCAGTCTCAGCTGACAAAAAATTACTGCAGTCTTCTTTTTTTTAATGATAAAACGAAGGACGGCCTTGGGTTTGGGTGGGAGAGCGCGATCCATTCTTCCAAATTTTCATAGAAGTTAAAGGGGGGGTGGGGGGGGGGGGGGGGTGGAGGAAAAGGGGGGGTGGTCTGTAAATGGAGGGGGAGGGTTGTTCATTCACCAGATTTTTTTTTAGCATAGATGTTCTCTTATCTTCCAAATTTCCTATAAAAGCCCGTGGAAGAAGGGGCCCGGGGACGGGAGAGGTGGGGGGGGGGTGGGGTCGTAACTGTCCTGTTCTTCCTCTTCTGTGCTTCCAGTCTGTCCAAACCCGTCCTGCTCTCTGATTATGCCCATGCACTTTCCTGTAGTCCAACCTTCCCTGACTCTTCCTGTCCACTGTCTGTCGTTCCCCCCTCAAACCCCCCCATTCTGTCATTTCCTGTCTTGTCCTGTCCATATCTTCCTGTCTGTCTGTCGTGTATTTCCTGCTTGTTCTGGTCCTTATCTTTTCCTGTCTGTCGTCGTGTCATTTCCTGTCTTGTCCTTGTCCATATCTTCCTGTCTGTTCTGTGTGATCATTTCCTGTTTGTCCTGTCATATTTCTGTCCTTGTTATATCCGTCGTCTGTTCGTGCAGTATATTTTCCTGTCCTTGGCGACCTGTCTTCATTTACTCCAACTCTTTCTCCCTCTCTTCTATCTTTACTGTACTCTACATCTCACAGGTTCAGGTTGTTGAGATCTTCTCTCAGGTCTCCAGGTCTTTGCCCCCGTGTCAGCGACGCCGACTACGTTCCGTTTGCGCCCCCTAGCGACCATCTCCACATGGACGGTCATCAGGTCAAAGGCCCCGAAGGGAAGAGTCTGTTCCTGTATACAGCGATGAGGTAGACCCAATGCAAGATTCCAGGGATACAAACCGAGATGGACCACAGAAGAGCGGAGGGACACGCCGTGGAGACGCAACATGAGACGAAAGGAGATCTGGCGGATCAGCGAAAGTAGCGAAGACGTTGTCCTGGATTGCTCCCATCAAAGGCATTAGTCTGAAAGAAGAGTGGGGGTAGAAAGGAAGTCCCACAGCCTGACGGTTTCAGATCGGAACCAGCCCACCCTGGACGGCATTCAGCACCCCCGCATGGTCGGGCAGGGAGGAACCTCCTCGCCCGAGCCCTGTGGAAGGTCGCCCGAAGCTAGACTCCACCTGAGTCCTCTGAAAGAAAGCGCCCAGAGCAGCGCAGACATGTCCCCATCTTGGCAACCCCTCCAGCGATGTCATCGCTTACCCGCGCAGCGTTGCCGTGTGTCACCATGATGCTACCACGGGCGACTACGGACTCGGTCGTTCAGTGTCGGCAACTTCGAAGTTTTGGGGAAGATGACTTTTGGGAGAAGGAAGATCTGGCAGCCGGTTCTGTTGACGTGACGATCTTCTGAGGATCACGGAGGAAGCCTGAGGGCCACCGCCTCCGGTCAAGGAGAAGTTATGTGGACAATTCTGACCTCCTTTATTTATAGAGAAAGCTTAGTTAGGGATAATGCCTAGCTGAAGGCGCGGCACTTTGTGGTGTCAGAACGGCCCTTCTTTTGAAGATAAAGGAGAGTGCGCTGACACCGCTCATGGTGAGGAGGCAGCAGAGTGTTGCCGATCAGCCTTCTGATGATAAAGGAGAGTTCTGAAAGACACCCATTCCAGATGAAGGCAGCTGTCATTTGACAGATTCAGCCCTTCTTCTGATGATAAAGAAGAGTTGTGCGGACACCACTTCAGGTGAAGACATCAGTTCAGTTGACGGATCTGACCTTCTAATGATAAAGGAGAGTTCTGCGGACACCACTTCAGGTGAAGACATCAGTTCAGTTGACGGATCTGACCTTCTAATGATAAAGGAGAGTTCTGCGGACACCACTTCAGGTGAAGACATCAGTTCAGTTGACGGACCTGACCTTCTAATGATAAAGGAGAGTTCTGCGGACACCACTTCAGGTGAAGACATCAGTTCAGTTGACGGACCTGACCTTCTAATGATAAAGGAGAGTTCTGCGGACACCACTTCAGGTGAAGACATCATTTTAGCTGACGGACTTGACCTCATAACTGTAGAGGTCAGCTCTGAGACCACCGCTCCAGATGAGGCCGGCGTGTAGGATGAAGATGGCGTCTGTGATGGAAATAGTGGACTGGACTTGTCACTGAACCTGTTTAGGGGGTCAAAATTTAATCAGAATTGCAAAAAAACAAAACAAAACAAAAAAGGAATAAATAAATTAATTTTAAAAAAAACAAACAGGGAAAATATTTTCAAAGGAAGAATGGTCGACGGGTAGAGGATTATCGGTAGAGAGGATTGTCGATAGCAAGAGTATTGTCAACTCTGTGCGAGTCAAAACGATAGATGTCTTGAAATGTGTAGAACTGAATATTCTAGCCCATAGCTGCAGGGGAAGCACACACACACACACGCACACACACACACACACACACACACACACACACACACACACACACATATATATATATATATATATTTCTCTCTCTCTCTCTCTCTCTCTCTCTCTCTCTCTCTCTCTCTCTCTCTCTCTCTCTCTCTCTCTCTCTCTCTCTCTCTCGTGTTTCATGTATAATCTTACAGTGAAAGTATTTTTATCTGAGTTTACAAATCAAATGTTCAATATGGTGTTCCGCGCATTAACAACACAGTGCCACGGTTTGTTCTACCCGCGCTTCCGACCAAAAAAGAGATTTATATGACGTTCAGCTGCAAAAGATGGTGATTGCTGGAACGCGATGAACAATTTCTTCCATTTAGACTATTTTGTGAATAGCTACTTGGCTGATAGGTCTCAAATGACAACAACAATAACAACAACAATGACATCCACAACAACAATGACAACAACAACGACAGCAGCAACAACAACAAAAACAACAGTAAGAAGGTATCTCAAGTTTCAATGCTAAAGAATGAATCAGGATAAATAGAAGGATGTCTTCCGATTGTCGAGTGCTAGATACAGAGAATGGGTCGACGCAACAAAATGCAATATGTACCTAAAGGACAACAGCAAAACGCCTCATGAACGGCAGAAGATAATGACAACAGACCTTCCTGGCTCCAAGATATGTTTTAGAGCGGGATACCCCGAGAAAAGGCACAGTGAGCAAACGATGAACGGAAAAATGACAAAGTTTAAAATACCAGATTAAAACAAAAACAACAACAAAAAACAGAATACTAAGACGATAGGTGAATGCCTTTAAAATTTATACTAAAATTAGATTTTATTGTATTCTATTTATTTTTTATTTCGCCTCACTTCATTTATTTTTGTTCTGCCTTTTATTTTTATTTTTTTTAAATCCGAAACGCTCTTAAACAACTGTGACACATTGACGATGTCCAAATTGTGACAATGGTCAAACTTCTACATCAAATTGCAAGCAGTCATGAACCGTGTTGTTTTATGTAACATAGGCTGTATATTTTATTTATCCCCCCCCCCCCCCCTCCTCCCAAGCCACTTTTTTTTTTAAAGAATGAAATTGAATACTAGCGATGATACTCAAATGGCCACTGCGGTTGGCTGCACTGTATCTCTTACGATTGATTGTTTGACTGATGGATTTTAAGGGGGGGAAATAAACTCAACCTGTTTGGTGTGTGTGTGTGTGTGTGTGTGTGTGTGTGTGGTGCGTGCGTGCGTGCGTGCGTGCGTGCGTGCGTGCGTGCGTGCGTGCGTGCGTGCGTGCGTGCGTGCGTGCGTGGGTGGGTGCGTGTGTGCGTGCGTGTGTGTGTGTTTCATTTTTTGTTCCCATTGCATTTTTCTTGCGTTTGAAGCAACTTGAGGAAGAATGAGCCCAGAACAATGAACGTCGCATGTCTGAAGACGTGACAGAATTCCTGGTTTGAAGGAAATGATAACTTCCTCCAGGAAAATTGTGCTTTGGCCCATGGTTTATTAATTACTAGCTTGTCTGCCAGCCAGATTTCAAACACACACACACACACAGACTAATCTCACAATTCCACCCCTCTTATTAAACCTCCACATTTATATCACCCCCACTTCCCATCCCTGCAATTAAAAGTATTTCATATTCAAATCTTAAATAAATGTTAGCGAACCGCCCAGAGAACGTGGACAAACGAGTTACAAGACAAAACACGACGCGTTTCGACCTCTTAGGTCTTCGTCTGGTGATAAAATAAACGAATAAAACAACGAAAATTCACTTAGCTTTGGTCGCTTCAGATCGCTCAGGGTTCAGCGCAAGGTTCTACTTGTGTCTAGCACTGCGCTGAACCCTGAGCGATCTGAAGCGACCAAAGCTAAGTGAATTTTCGTTGTTTTATTCTAGTTGCAAAGCGAGACGACTGCAGGCGGAAATCTAAACAAATCTTAAATAAATGTTAGCGAACCGCCCAGAGAACGTGGACAAACGAGTCACAAGACAAAACACGTTTTGTCCACGTTCTCTGGGCGGTTCGCTAACATTTATTTAAGATTTGTTGTTTTATTTCGTTTTATTTATCACCAAAGACGAAGACCTAAGAGGTCGAAACGCGTCGTGTTTTGTCTTGTAACCGTTTGTCCACGTTCTCTGGGCGGTTTTCGCTAACATTTATTTAAGATTTGTTTAGATTTCCGCCTGCAGTCGTCTCGCTTTGCAACTATTTCATATTCAATCAAACAGCAATGGCATTCCACCGTCACTTGGTAACACATTTTTCCTTCTCCTGAGAGAGTTCTCCCGTCTGCTCTCTACTGACCGTTGTTTGGCGTGACGTTTAGGCTAACCTGAACCTCCCTCCCGAGGATTGTAAAGGGAAACAACTGGCCAAAGACCTACACTTCTGTTTTCCTCCCTTTTTTTTCTCGTAGTTTTCTCCCGTTGTATGTGATACCAAATCACAACCCATCTCAGTGGTCTTCTTCGTCTCCTCGCTTTCCCTTGTTTGCCAAAAGCGCAAATTGATAGCTTTGTATGGAACTTTTGTAGCTTCAAAAGGTCGAGCCTTCCTGCTTTCAGTCATCAACTGTGATATTTAATATTTTCACGACAAAAAACGCAGTGATCAAGTTAAACATAAATACAATAATATATATATATATGTGTAATAATTATAAACAAAGCTTGCTCTTATGTCTTAGATTGAAGAAATAAAGGGGAGATAAGTATTCACATCTGCAGTGGTAGGTAATTCCTGCCTAACTAACAGTGTCTGTTTGAGTGGGTGAATTGGGAAGAAATAAAAATAAATTAATTAAAAAAAAAAATGCTTCTCAAAATGAACCTTCAGCAAGCTTATAGTCTCCAAGGAGTAGACAATCTCCAATAGGGAGGGAAACTCACTAACATATAACTCTGGTCAGATACCGGTAATTTCTAAAACCCGATTGTTTTCTCCTCAGTGACCGCGGAAAGTGGTAAATTGACTCATCTGCCTTTTTCGGTTTTTAAGAAGAATGCTAAACCCAGAAAAGGCTGGTGTGCAATACCGTAGAAATGTTTGTTGAGTTTTCAAAAAAACCAACCAAAGGTGCCACCTAAGAAGCAAAAGAAAATCATGAAAGAGCAAAACAAGCTACATTTTCTTGTGAAAAGTAGAAACTATAAAAAGATAACCTTTTAGGACACAAGTGCTGAGGGCCAGTTCCCTTTGGGAAAGAATCCGCAAGGGACTAAATTACAACAAACTAATAAATTCCAAGGATAAGTACCGAGCACCATTCCAGCAATTTACAGAGCAGCTTGGTGTTTGCAATGACTGCAAGAAATATTGAATTATAAACAAAGCTTTGCTCTATGTCTTAGATTGAAGAAATAGGGGGAGATAAGCATTCACATCTGCCAGTGGTAGGTAATTCTGCCTAACTAACAGTAATGTGTTGAGTGGGTGAATTGGGAAGAAATAAAAATAAAAAAAATAAAAAAAAATGCTTCTCAAAATGAACATTCAGCAATTCAGCAAGCTTTATTTATTTATTTTTTTTTTTATTTCTTCCCAATTCACCCACTCATGTATATATATATATATATATATATATATATATAATAATATATATATATATATATATATATATATATATATATATATATATATATATAAAAAAACTAATAAATTCCAAGGATAAGTGCCGAGCACCATTCCAGCAACTTACAGAGCAGTTTTCAATGACTGCAAGAAAAAATTGAATTATAAACAAAGCTTGCTCTAAAAAAAAAAAAAAAAGCTTGCTGAAGGCTAATTATTGAGAAGCATTTATTTATTTATTCATTTTGCAGCAGAGCCTGAATACTTCTCTGAAACAAAATGTTTTCATCGTCATTTTGTTGTGGAGGCCGCATACTTGTGTAACACTATTTGGCCATCATTTTGTCACGAAGCCTGATTACTTCTCCTGAAACAACATGCTTCACCATCACTTTGTGGCGGAGCCTGATCGCTTCTCCGTCCTGGATGACCTGAACGACGTGTTTTATACCCCCCCCCCCCCCCCCCCCCCCCCCCCCCCGCACCTCTTTTCTTTTTTTCTTTTTTTTCCTTGGTGAAGGGAGGGGGGGTAGGGTGGGGGGTGGGTGGGGGTGGGGAGGCTATCCTGAAAACAGACATATTATAAAGTTATGAGGATGATTTAACAAAACAATCTCACTGTCTCTCTCTCTCTCTCCCCTCCTCTCTCTCTCTCTCAAACACACACAACACACACACACACACACACACACACACACACACACACACACACACACACACACACACACTTCATGTAAGGTCAATGACCGCATTGAGCCACAGACTTAAACTTAATGGTTTTAAAACAAAATTTACAAATGACATAAAATACAGCTGTGGCGAAAAAGATATCAAATATGCAGAAACTTCTAAGATGTGAACCGTTTTTTGTTTTTAAAGGACTTTTCTTGCTTTAGCTGAATCTTCCCTGGATGAAATTTTAAGTAAGTCCTCAATAATATGTGACAATGGCATTGACTCGGTGTCCGATTCTTACATACCTGTAAAGAGATGCAGATGTTGTATCTTTATTGGATGCTACTTGGAATATTTTTTAGTGCTTTCTGCGTTCTTCATTTTGTGTGTCTAGACCACATAACGTGAATAGACATTAGATTGAAGACTACGCGCTCACACAACACACACACACACACACACACACACACACACACACACACACACACAACCACACACACACGAGCGCATGCACTCGCACGCGCACCGCGCAAAGCGCACGCGCACACACGCACCCACTCACGCACGCACGCGCGCGCGCGGGGCGCACACACACACACACACACACACACACACACACACACACACACACACACACAGAGCTTTCATCCATCAAATTACTACCTGTGACACGTTCTGTCGAGTTACGTATCATTCTAGTACGTAATTTGTTTTATATTACGTCATATTGAAATATTTACGTCTCTTCCCTCACTACCTTACCTGCTGACACTCAGGGAGGATGCATGTGCTGACGAAGGCAAATAAAGCCGAAAATTTCATTTTTAACCAAGACAGCTTGTTGTTCTTGTGTCTTTTTTCTTTTGTATTAAATATATATATATATATATATATATATATATAATATATATATATATAAAATATATATATAATGTTGCTCCCCAAGGGGTCGAGCACTATCAAAATCATTTTGGGTATTTTAACCACACTAATATATATGTCAGATCTATTTTCGTGAAAACAATTATTTTCACAGGTTTTGGCGCTGACAAGGTATTAGGTAATAAGTTCAAAGAAAGAGAACGACCTTACGATTCTAATCAGCGGTGAGCAGTGAAAAGTATGATTATGACCGTGATTTTCGACATCTGACATTTTGTGCTTTGCAAGTGGAATGACAAGAGAACACAAGACAAACTAGTCATAATGATCTGTTTTCTTCAGTTACAATTATCTGTTCTCATTACACATGATCACTGTTTTCATAAGTCATAATTAATTATTGTTTTCAGGAGTCATACCCATCTGATTTCAGTAGTTCAGTTCATGTTGCTAATAGCCCAGCCGACCACGGGTTATCATTCACATTCGATCACACTTACCGCAGTCGACTGCTATTATCGGGTCAAAAGGCATGACAAGGGTAATTATATAGCAGCAGCATCAGTGTTGGCAGTGACGGTTTCCTGGACAAAAATAGCTATTTTCTCACACACGCACAACACACACACACACACACACACACACACACACACACACACACACACATATATATATATATACAACACGCACACACACACACACACACACACACACACACACACACACACACACACACACACACAACACACACACACACACACACACACACTTACACACACGAACACACACAACACACACGATACAGAGTCGGTTGTTAGGGGTTAATTCAGCTGCTCAGGTCCCAGAGTGGTGTTCTGTCTTCTCTGCAGGGTTCCAGTCGCGCGCTGCTCGCTCACAAGTCTCAGTCTGTGCTCCCAGCCCTGAGAAAAATGTCCCCCAGTATGACTGGAGTATTGGACAGAGAAAGTCTGGATTCATCCCCTGTGTGACGCTCCTCCTCGTTATTAAAACATGATTATCATATTCAGGATGCAGGGGGTATAGACAGAAGTATTTACGCTTTCACAACCAAAATGCGCTCTCGCATAGGCCACACGCACTCTGTCACACCCATCGGGCCCGCACAAAGGTGACGGGAAACCAATAACATTTCATAGAAAATAATCAACTTTTATTTAACTTGACTCCGAGCCCCCACCCGTCACTATACAGCACACTCATCTGTATCATACACAAATGTAAACATCACACAGATAATCTCATAATCGCATCATTTTTCCTTCAATGACTCTTAATTAACCGGGAAAGACAATATTCCACTATTCTGGTTGCACACTTATAAACTTGAGAACAAATACACGTTCATAACTTGCCAGCATTCCTTGGTTGACTAGTCAGTTCTCTCATCACTCAGTGCGACGACGATCGCTGAAGCTGCCACACTGTTGTGTCCTCCCGATTGGCCAAATTCCAGTTGGGGGGCACTGGCAACGTAGCTCGCGTTGCACCCTCAGACTGAGTCTCCCGGACTCCACTGTACTTCGCCCTCGCCACGGAAAGAGCTCCTGTTGGCCCTCTCCCAAGGTCTTCTCTGGCTGCAAACACCCCACCGTTGACTGGCAGCTCCCTGTCTAGGCTCCAACAGCTGACACGTCTTACTGTCGACCGTCCCCACACAGGAGACAATTCTTCTCGTCGTCGGCTCCGAGGCTACAGCAACCTCCACTGTCTTTCGTTCCCATCCAGGAGACAATTCTCTACCGTCGTCGGCTTCGAGGCGACAGCAAACCTCTGCTTCTCGCTGTATTTTCTTGAGCCCTCAGCAAGAGGGGTGAATCACTTTCCCTTAGTGAATCACACACGTCCTGGTTTTCTGAGCATCTTATATACATTCTCAAACAAGAGAGAACCCGAGTTAAACTGTTTCAACCAATGGAATCACCGGCACACACACACATGATCTGAACCAATAACTCCCCGAGTTATTTTTATTCCACCAAAGGAATCACTAGTCACCCACACATACACACACACTACAGCTACGAGCACCAACAAGAGTTAGGTACCAAGTGGTTAATGCATAACCTCCACTTCAAACTCATGTTCGAGTCCCCAAAGCTACCCATTGTACTAGCAGCCTGGACTTCTCCACAGGCCAGACCGATGTTCAAGTGTTTACTCCACTCCATAGACAACAAGGTGCAAATCATTCAATTGGCCGAAGCCTTCCATTCATCCCTCAGGACAAGACGACTGAATGGCACTGTACCCTGCCTGCAGGCCGACGACGGTCACCGAACCGTGACGGTCATCTCCTCTCAGGTTCGCTGGAGAACCCAATGAATAGCCAGTGGAGGAGTGGACACTCTCCCCCACCCAGGACAGGCAGGTCGGCATGTGCTTGTTACTATCCCCCCTGGACATGCGAACCACCTCCCAGTAACTCTCCCTCCTTCAGTACACGACTCGGGTATTGCCCTCTGGTGATGCCCGAGTTCGCACACTTGAAGAACCCAATGAGACTGCAAAACTACCCTTAAGTTGCCTAAAGGACTCGAGAACATTCAGCCGACTTGTGACACCCTTTTTAATCAGCCCTCCTCCCCTCTCCTTCCTCCACCCCCCCCCCCACCTCATCCCCCACTCCTCTCTCTCTCTCTCTCTCTCTCTCCTCTCCTCTCTCTCTCTCTCTCTCTTCTTTTCTCTCTCTCTCTCGCATATGGATGCTTGCACGATTTTGTCGTTTGCTTTTGTAGTATTAGTCTGTACTTCTTACAGTTTGCAACTTGACTAGTGTATTCATTTTTTCCTCTTTGTTGCCATATTGATTTGTGTGTTGTCCATGTGCTTTGTTGTCCCCCCCCCCCCCCCCCCCCCCCCCCCCCCCCCCCCCCGCCCCATGGCTGGGTGGAAAAAAGCATGCGCAATTCGCTTATCATTACCCTGGTAAAATAAAATTTCGTTCGTTCGTTCGTTCGTTCTCTCTCTCTCTCTCTCCTCTCCTCTCTCTCCTC
>CM031604.1:16281870-16323330 GCA_018398815.1 Conus ventricosus | reverse complement strand
CAGCGTCCTCTGCCGGAAGGGGCGGGTGGATCGTGACGTCCAAGGCACTGCTAGGTAGAATCTGCCTGGATTTCCCATCTGTAATCAGTAAGTCAGTCAGTCAGTCAGTCAATCAAATCTTTCAAACAAACAGATCAGCCGCGTCAACCAGTCAATGCAACAGCAAAAGCTCAGTCGTCCGTGAAGCTATACCAGGCACTGTCACAACTAGAGTCAACCTGAGCTTTACTTCAGACATGCAGGTTATCAAGAACAGTAAACAGAACGTGGTAGTGTTCTACGTCATTTTTCCACAACACAGACAATTGTCAGAAAAGATCGCTGTCACTGGCATAAACGCTGTGCTTGCGTTTCCACTCCCATTCCTCTCTATACAATTTCTCGCACACACTGTTCAAAAGATCGCACGAAAATGGTTAACACACTTGATAACCTACTCCACATTCAAGACAAGGAAGGAAGACCTCCAAAAGAAACAGAAATACTCACTGCAAAATCCAGAGGGGGGGGAGGGGGGGGGGAGCAGGAATACTTTGTCTACAAGCTGACGACTGACCAGAAAACGTCAAACACTTGTTACAACGCACAAAGGACTAAGTCCATTAAAGAGCAGAACAAGTTTCATCATGAGAAACCAGTGTATGCGGGCTGGTCCACAATCGCTACGCCGTACGCACTGAGCAGGAAGACCTCCAGTGCGCACCCGACAAAACGAAGCTGACCAATGATTATGTCAAAGATGCGAGGACTGAGAGAGCTGGGATCGGGAATCACGGTCAAGGCTTAGCTGGCATCCCACCTGCGCATTCCCCCGCTGCTGGTCAGGCTTAGAAAACCCATCTTACGTAGTTTGAGTCACAGCGTGAACTTGTATCTGTAAGTCTGTGTGATTAAACTGCAACTTGGGTACACACACACACACGCACGCACGCACGCACACACACACACACACACACACACACACACACACACACACACACACACACACACACACACACACACACACAACAAGAAAAGAATGAAATGCAATAGAAAAGAGGGATTCTTTCTCACAACTTTCAGAAGACGAAAAGACTTTTCATGACAGAAAAGAAAAAGACAGGGAGACTATCGACAACAGAAAAAAATGTTCATAACAGATAAAAACTAAAACACGGAAGAATATACATATAAAAAAACAAACAAACAAACAAACAAAATACGAAAATAGAAACAAAAGCAAAACCGACACAGGCGGACTATCCATCACACAGTAAAGAGAAAAGTGAAGACATCAGTAACAAACAAAAAAACAGGCAGACTACGGCGCTTGTCATAGCAGAAGAACGGTTGAGATTGTTGTTTATAACAGACTGAACAAAGCCACGGATACTTCTTGATAAAGAGAACAAAGACAGAACGACTGCTCCAAGCGCAGAAATCACGGGAAGGCAGAGGCAAAAAGCAGAGATAGGCATAGTACTTGTAACACACAAAAATAAAAGCAGGTACTGCGCTCGTATCAGGGGAAACAAAGATACCAGATTATTGATAATAAAGATGACAAAGACAGAAAACTAGTCACGACAGAGGAAACAAAGACATACAGCCTGCTCGTAACAGAAAAAAAAGACATGGAGACTATTAATAACGGAGAGAACAAAGACAGGAAACTAGTCATAACAAGAAAAAGAGAGACTACTTGTAACAAAAACAATGCCACCCCCACCCCCCCAAAAAATAATAATAATAATGATAATAATAAATAAATAAATAAATGAATAAGTAAATGAAAAATAAATATATAAATAAATAAATTTTAAAAATCTGGCACACTCAACAGAGAAATCAAAGGCAGCGCATTAGCGATAACGTAGAAGAAAATTGACGGCGACACTGTTTAAAGAAAAGAAAACTTTGACAGGAAACCTACCCATGATAATAATAATAATGATGATGAAATACTTATATAGCCCCTATTCTCGGCTAGAGGCCAAGCTCTAAGCGCTTTACAACCCACACTCGTTTACACAACGGGCTCCCTACCGGGTTAGTGCCGACTGAAGAGCTCCCAGCTGGCGTTTCATTCGGGTCGTTTCCCGTGTCATCCAGTCAATATCGTTCAATATCGATCACTCATTTTCCTTACTTCCTTCATTCTTTCCATTTCTCAGCAGGGTGCATGCTATGTGTAACGTGGTCATCCATACCAACGGCCCAAACTGGCCTACTCTTCCGAAAGTTGGTGATGGGATTTGACGTGTGTGCAAGATGTTATGCATGCGTTCACACACGGAAACCCTCGGTTTTTTAGTCTCATTCGAAGGACTGTAATGGGGAAAAAAGGAGTCAAAACCAATGTTTAACTCCGAGGGAAAAAATCCCCCTGAAACCGAAACGCCCGGCGGAGGTTTCGAACCCGCAACCCCAGGATCCCCAAAGGGATTACGAGTGTCAGGCGTTCTAACCAACTGAGCTATTCCGATGATAAAGAGAGAGAGAGAAAAAAAGGGAAGAGAGAGGAGAGGAGAGAGAGAGAGATGAGGGAGAAGAGAGAGGGAGAGAGAGAGAGAGAGAGTAGGGGGGGGGGACTCACAACAGAGAAATACCCAGTCAAGGAAGATTATTCATAACAAACAAAACCAACGACAGGAAGACTACTCACAAAAGAAAAAAACCAACGACAGGCAGACACTTCGTATATACGACTAACTCCCAACACACAAACAGTACCATCACTGGAAAGCTGTGTCTGAAATCCCCCACCTGGATTGTGTGGCCGTGTGTTCTGTCCTTCCGACGTTGGCCGAGGACTCCAGGGCTTTAGAGAGTCAGGTCCTCTCTCCTCACTTGTGTGCCGCGGGTCTTGAAGACAGCTCTGCTGCACGTGCCGGTAAGTCTTGTGCGGGGGGCTCCCTTGACGATGACGTCACTTCTGACGATGTCGAACGTGGTTTTGTCAGAGTGTTGGACCTTGACGACGAAGGTCCGCAGCTGAGGATCCGTCTGAAACGTTCACGATTCGCACAGTGGACTGACATCTGTAATGTAGGCTGTTGGTCTGGTGCTGGATGGCAAAACAACAAACACCGTTACGTTTTGATTCATTGAGTTAAGAGAGCTGACCTATGCACGTGCAACACAAGTTTCGGGCTGAGACTCGGTAGACTAGTGGCTAGTGGTCGCATCGAAGTTGATGGACAAGAATCAAAGTGGACAAATACGTGACTTACCTTCTGATGAGGAAGCCTTGTCCGTTTATTCTTGTTTAATTGCAACTCGAATTTTTAAAGTGTGAATTTTTTTTTTAATCCTTGTCATTTTTTTTTTTACGTCAGAAAGACCTTTAAAAAATGACGAAGGGTTTTAATGTCCGATCCGTCATCTGGATCACTCATCTGTTGTATTTTACTCTGTAAATGTGATGATGTTCGGGGTTCTTTTTTACACACAGCTTTTGGTGGTTGTTGTTTTTTTTTTTTTTTGTTTTGTTGGGGTTGTTTTTGAACGACTGACCTTGCTTCCGTCTAATTTTGGAGACGAGTTTAGACTTTCGTTTTGACTGTGCAAGGTTTGAGCGAATTCAAAAGAACACGACTGGACAGCTTCTGCCAAAAAAAGAACACGACTGGACAGCTTCTGCCACAAACGAACACGACTTGACAGCTTCTGCCAAAAAAAGAACACGACTTGACAGCTTTCTGCCACAAAAGAACACGACTTGCCCAGCTTCTGCCACAAAGAACACGACTGGAGAGAAACAGGGAAGGGGCATTCTGGGCCACTTCCCCCCTCACCCAGTTTCGGGCGAAAGTAACCCAGAATGCCCCTTTCCCTGTTCTTGACAAGTAAGACTTCATAACTAAAAAATAACGATTATCTACAAACAAACGTTACTGCGTGGGGTTATCCGTTTTTAATACTAATTTACTAAACTTTCGATTTCGGGTTTTCCGCGTTTTTCTTGATCATTATCAATAACATCATTTTCGCGCAGACAGTCATTTTCAATACTTCATTTTTGCAGAGACAGTAACCAAACTAAAACTTAGCTGAGACACTGTGCGAACACCCCTTATTAGAGGGCTTGGGGTTTGTGGCAGGCAGTACCTGGACGGATCCTTGACCTGAAATTTATGGCGCCATAAGGTAGGGCTGGCGTAACCGGGACCGTTGTGGCGAAGGATTCTTTGTGATATTTTCATTTGACACGGGGCCATAGGCATACGTGTTTTGCGTTTCAAAAAAATACGTCGCACACACACCACACAAAACAAAACACACACACACACCCCAAAACATACGCACGCACGCACGCAAGCACCCACGCACGCACACACACACACACACACACACCCCACACACACTACACTCAACACACACACACCCCCTATTTAAAAAAATGTGTCCCTGGTTTACAGTGCATACCCCCCACCTACGGTGGCGTGCTCCCTGTCTACATTGCAGGTGTGCCTCGGCCAAAAAAATCAATACTCCCTGCACTTACTCCCCCACCCCCACTCCTTCCCCACCCCAGCCTCCCCGGTTACAACATAGGGACATCGGCAAAACTGCCGCGTGGCGGCGCTCTTACACCCTTTGGCCAATCATCGAGTTTAAGCGTTATGCTTCCGGGCGCTCACATGATTTAGGTAACCCACAAAATTCTTTCGCTGACAGTCAGACGAGCAGGACGGTTTACTGTGCGGTGGGTGTGTTATTTTAATAACCGGTTTACCGAAGAACAGATTGTGTATCTTAAAGTTTGTTGGCTTGTTGAAGACAATATTGTTGACAAAGATACAGCTAGTTTTAATACGTGTTTGGCTATCGATGAGATTGTTTCGAAAGTCGGCCCGAAGCAAAACAAACCATCACGCGTTGATTGTTGGGAGCTGGTTTGGGAGACAGCTAAAGCCATGTTTAAAAAACATGGCGTTCATTTCTTAAGGCGGAGGTAAACACGGCTGATTCGTATGCAAAAAAACTTATATTTGAAACATTTTTGCTTTTCCCTCCCCAAGTAAAAATGTTCTTAGTTTGTATCAGACTTGTTTGGGATTTTTAAAACTACAGATTCAGTGTTCATGTGGAAGGCTGTTTGTGTATTAAGTTTGTGTATACTTTTCTACTTTTCTAATTCTAATAGTTTATCTGCCTTCAAGTGTGCCCTTATGCAACTGAATGGCGATTTTTTAATGTTCTGGCAAACAAACTAGATAGGGTTGGGCAGACCTTAGTACATCTACTAGTATGGAGAGGAGTAGTGTTTTGGCCGGCACTATCTTCTTTATAAATGTCCAAATATACAATGACGGATGTACTACTACTGGCGATTAGAGCCGCCATAAAAGCTGGCTACAGCAGTAATTGCTGTAATTTCTGCTAAAGCAAGTTGGCAAGCCTGTTTGAGAAAAGAGGAGCACAGCAAACTAGGCCAAGTGATCATATATTGATCACTTGACCTGCAAAGCGCGGCAGCCTGCCGCCAATGACGTCAGCCCGGGGAGCACCTGCAAAGCTCGGCGGAAAAGGGGGGTAGGCCAAGTGTTATATTTTGATCACTTGACCTGAAAAGGGCCCCCGGCAGCACCAGCAAAGCTCAGCGGCAAACTAGGCCAAGTGATCACATATGATCACTTGGCCTAGTTGATTGAGGTTTCGAGCAAGACACAACCTGTTTAGTCACAAAGCAAGAAGTGGTCCTAGTAGTTCTACTTTTTGTTTGTTTGTTGGTGTTTGTGTGTTTTGGCCCTACCCCACGCACGCACGTCCTCCACCCACCCCTGGACTGTTTATTGTGTGTTTGTTGTTTGTTTGTGTTTGTTGTTTGTTTTGTCTACCCCACGCATGCCACCCGCGCATGCACACACTCAAGTTCCCTTTTAAGTTTTTAACTTAAGTTACCCCAAAGTAAGTTCTTACTCAAGTTGTTTTTTAAGTCATCCTTAAGTTATCCACAAGTTCTTACTTAAGTTACTTCTAAGTTTTTTATTAAGTCGGCCCCAGGTTCTTAATAAGTTCTTGATCAAGTTCTTTTTAAAGTTCTTGATCAAGTTCTTGATAAGTTCTTGATTAAGTCATCCTCTAAGTACAACCAAGTTCTTTATTTAAGTTTCTTATAATTATCAAAAAAATACAATCTATGTTTTTATCTTAAATAGTAAATGCCTATATAGTACACACACGCCTCAAAAAAAGGGGTCATCGTTTGAGGATGTCTTGCTCAGCGTTTCTCTGCATAGTCTTAATGAAGTTTCTTACAACCGAAGCACCGCCAAATTGATTACAATTCTGGTCTATGGAAATGTCTTTATAGACTCCATGTCTTTATTTATTGACTTTATATTTTATAATACGCCATGATCTATTTTTATTAAAAAAATTTAAAATTAAGTTCTTAAAAATATTTTTACATTTCAAATGGGGTCAAAATGATGCTTTGTTATTGGCGGTTTTGGGCGTTTCTGTTGTCTTTTTCTTTTATTTAGTGGTTCAGATTTTTTGATTGCTTTTGTTTCGGCCGCCATTGTGTATATATTTTAACAGTAATAACTGCCCCCAAAAAGCAGCAATGGCGCCCAAAAATGGCAAAAAGTTTTAAGTTCAATATTAATGAAGACTTTGGTGCTGTAGGTCTTGTATCCCATGGAGGTTTTTATAGCTGGCTTGAACCAATTGTTCTGGCGCGGGCCCGGGGGCGTTATGTTTTCATGATGAGTTATATTCTGTAACATTAATTTTTTTTGTCTGTTCCACTCTGCTAATTTTTTTCCTGCCCTTTTAACACGCCCAGGATGAGGATTCTTTTCAATGGTCCCCACCTGGTTCAGTGTTTTTTGCTGATTTTCTGGCTTGGTTACTTTCTCCACCCCATTCTGATTCTGGGTGATTTTCCGACTCGTTTTATTTTTTAAGGGAAATAAAATCTATATGATTAAAAGTAATTAAATCCCATGATTAACGGCGATAACAATGTTCAAATCTGTAATATAAATCACACCTAGAGACTCTAATGACTTTTGTTAAAAAATGGTTTTTGCGTTTAAATCATACGTAAGATCTTGTTCGAATCAATGGGACAAATCTACTGACTAGTTTAGTGTCAAACTAAGAACCGTTTGCCCCACGCTTTTCACCATTCTAGACCCCAGCTGCGCTTCATACCTGTTATGATACTTTATAATGTCTTGCGGCGAATCTGTTGAAAACTGTTCAATGCTGAATTCATTCCGAGGAACTGTTTTGGTTTTCCCAAATGCTGCCAAAGAATACGCCTCTCCTTTTTGGGCATAATAGCTTGATCATCAACTTTGGGCATTCATAAGTTCAGGAAGGTTAGGCCCCCTGTAGCTGTAGTAGATCTCCTGTTCATGTTTTTTATTAAATTATAATTATTTTATTTTTAAAAAATGAGCACCGAAAAAAACTATTGCAACCCTTTTATACCATTCTGCTGTTATTGGAGGCCTAAGTATAGGATTTCACGATGCTTGGTAAACTTGTTAAGAATTAAACCAGCAGATCTTGGCAAACTAGACTTTGAGGATTCAGCAAAGCTGATGCTATCATTTTCAGCTTCGGTTGCCACGAAAAGATTTTTTAGTTAAGCAAGGAATAAATTTCCAGGGCAATATAAATTTTGTAAGAAAAAAAAAAACATTTATAAAACTGGCTTTTACTCGCAATAATGATAGGCGGCGCTGTGGTGAATGCGTTTCTTTTAGCGGCAGTAAATTTTTCATTTAGTAAATGGGGAATGACGGCGAGAGAAAAAGGCATAACAAAGCTATGGAGCAAACTAGCAGCTGCACAAGGACGCCTATGAAAAGGCAGAGACTTTGAGCAGTTAGATTTTATTAATGACACCCTGAAAGAACAGGGGCATGCAGTTACACATTTTTAAAAATGTTGACCAAGCAATAAAAGAATATTATCTAGTAACAGGCAAAACCGGTCCCCGACATTGCCCCCACCAAAATTCAGTGACTTTTATCAAAACCCTCAGAAAAACAAAAGATGCAAGAAATCGCGTTTATTGTACGTTGGTATGACCCTGTGTATTTTGTTTTCACATAATATTGGCTGTGTAAAAAATGAAACAAAATCTATTATTCGCCAAAAGGATATTGGAAGGGTATCACAGCAATACAAAAGCTAAGCCAAGCGGCAGGTGTCAGTGAACAAACAGCAAAGGAATGGTTATCTAAACAAGCGATTGGCAAATTTATTTACCTGCCCTAGACGAATACAGGGGACCGCACTTGTGAATACAATACCGAACGACACCCATTAAAATGGACCTTCTATATTTACCCTCTGATAGGATTAGACGAAAAAGATTTAAGTACGCAATCACAGTCATTGATTATAGCTTCAAGATATAAAGATGCGGAACCATTAACACAAAAGAGTGTTCTGCTGTTGCTGTTGCCTACAACTGATATACCAACGAGGCCCCCTTTTTAACTTACCCTCGCATGATTCAAGTTGATGATGGAAAAGAATTTAAAGGCCAAGTGAATCAATTATTGTTTAAAACCAGAGTTACTATTTAGAAGAGGCATTCCGGAGGGTTTACAGATCACAGGCTTTAGTTGAAAAAATTTAACAAAAAAGTTAGCCGAAAGACTTTTCTCCTACCAGTAAAACACAGAGAGCTGATTGACAATTCTCGCAACCCCAGATGGGTTAGAAGACTGCCCTCAGTTTTGCGCGCCCAAAGAATAATGAAGAATTAAAGGGCTAAAGCCAGTACAAGCAATCAAAAGAAAAACAATAATGTTGCTGAAGGAGAGGCTTCATCCAGCAAACTATTACCATTTGGATTGAAAGTAAGGTAAACCCTTTTTTTACCGGGGGGAAGCAGAAGGGGACACGGGATCAGGGCAACCGATCCAGTTTGGAGTGTTGACCCATATGAAAAAAAAAAAGAATTGTAAAGATGAATCCGCCCCGTGTTATTATTTACGAGAAACTGACACAACCCAAAAAAGCCAGCCCCCTCAAAGATCTTTTGTGGGAAGGAAGAACTGCAGATAATCCCGCCCGGCACCGTTCCGCTTTAATTAATTTACGGTTCTCCAGTGCCCGATTGCATATGAAAAAAATCTGGATTACAATACTCGTTTTGTGTTTTGTTCTATATCTAAAAGACTTCTTGTTTACAACTGTTGTGTTGATCTCATTTTAGATTAGATGCAGTTTTCACGTTGTCATGATGAAAAGTCTTATTGCCAAACAAATTTTTCTTTGTAGTTGTCATGTGATATGTTTTGACTGCCCCAACACTGCGAGATATTCCCCTTTTCTTTCTTAATGATTTTTTTCCTGGCCGAAATACTGTACATTTTTGCCTTAACCCCACATACTCCTTGGGTCACCTTTTCCCGATAATTCATCCTTCATCTTTCCTAAAACCTTCTTATTACGGATGAAGTAAAGCGAATCTTTAGGGTATCGTGTATCATACCATCCGCATGACCTTAGCCATTCTAATCATGTCTTTTAGTGTTTCAGTAGGGATATCTATAACAAAAAATATCTGTATCTGGTTATTGTACTCTGGCTCAGGATACGAGGCTTAAAGTGTCATAAAGAAACTCTAACTCAAAGCTTTGATAATTCTAAACAGTAACCAATAAAAACAGGTTTGTCTAATTTGCTTCTTTTTTTTCTCTTATGCCGAAAAAGTGATATGAATCTTGAGTCTGATATTTAGGTTTGAAGTCAGCTTAATTGCTTCATTCTCTCTGGTGACCAATTGAGTCTTTGGCTTGTGCGTTTCCAAGTCTTCAAAACGTTGTTATCACTTGAAAAAGTCTTTTTCTGAAAATCTGGGATTTATTTGAGGTCAGTGTTCTAGATGTATGGTTTCATGAACTGTTCTTGTCGAAAGCAATAACGATGGACGCTGTCAACTTCAAACCAGCCTTAATATTTGTAAGTCGTAATGACAGACATAATTTTTTGCTCGAAGTAGGAAGTTTAGGCGGTTTCTTTGGATCCATCTTTAGACTTTCTGCTGCTAATGGATAGTCATTATGCAGGTCATGGAGTTCATGAGGATATTCTAAGTCAACTTCTAGAATGAAACCACGCTGTTGGTCAGGCGTTAAACTGCCCACCACTTTAATGCCTTTTGAATATTATTCGGATTGTCTTCTGTGTACATTTTAAAGTTGCGTAATGGAAGCGATTGCGCCATTGCCCAACCATACAGATTGTTTGCATCTAAATACATGAGATAGTTAGACCTTTTACTCGATCATAATGATCCAAGTATTTGTTGTTTGCTTTACAGTAATGATGCGACGCCATACTAATTCCCCACGCAACCCGTTTTCAATCATCTGAATCATTGGTAAATCTGACAATAAATCAATTTGTACTCCAGTAAACTTTAAGAAAGCATCCCAACTCATCCCGGGCGCAGAAATGTAATGCGCAGGATCCAAACTGTAATGTTTCATGCAGGTCTTTCTATAATTTTCAAAATATCCGCCAACAAACATACATCTGCCATTAAATAGGAGTCATGATAGTCTCCCATCGTTTTACAATCTAACTTTTGCCAAGCATCTTGAGCATGCTGGTAATCGGAGTCGCTGATGTCCTTTCCTCTAAGACTAGAAAAGAACGCGCCTTTAGGAGGAAGCGTCTCTTCGTCAAACCTTTCCCAACTGTTCATGTACTCATAAGGGTAAACACCCTTTCTAACAAGCGTTGGGTCAAAATATTCTTCCGTTATTGGGCAGGACTTTAAGGACATAGCCAGTGCCTCTAATGAGCCCATCATGTGTTGCATAGAGTCGTAGAAAGACATATTATTTAGATTAAAGCACATGTACTTTTCTGATGACTGTGCAATGCATGCTACCCTGAAGGCCTGGTTACTGCTTGCATTATAAGGTGAGAGTCATAACCTCGCAAGTTGTGAAAGAATACAGGCAGCTTCCATGTCTTTGGATCAAACTTTAGTTGAAGATTGCATTTACTGTGCGCTGCACCTCTAAACTTCCCACTAATGTGATCATGGTCTCTTACTGTGGGGTTTACACTCTTGGGCGTTAGCTCTAAACCGCAAATCCAACAATGCGTGGCTGAGTCATACTGTTGTTGGTCTTCAGGCGCATTATGATTTCAGATAAGTTTAGATTATTAGAACAGGCGTTACGCACTTGCTGCATGCGTTTTAAGAATGTTTCTGCAGCATCTGGTCCTCTATATAATTCTGGTTCTGAATAAACGCCATCCGACCTGACAACAATGAAGGCAAATGAACAAATCTGATGATTACTCACTAAGACTGTTTTTCGAAGTTTTTGTGGCGCTGGCCCTTCATAAGGAACAATGAGTGATTCAAAGTCTGCGTAAACACATATGGAGAATGTTGCAGTTTTTTCCAGTTCTTAAAACTAACTTTAGATCCGGGTGGGGGCGTAATTAGTTCTGTATTACAGTCTACAGAACTTTTACAATGTTTTATATGTTCACTCGCAGCTTGCACAGATGGAATTCTTGTTAAACATTTTCTGCAGAATTCTTGTTTGCTATGTTTGTTTGTAGTATAACTCAATAATCTACTCATTGTGCGTATCATGTGTAATGGGGTAGCCCCGCTGGTGAAAACATTGTAGTAAGTCAACATGATTTTTGTCTGGTTCGCCTATTGTTGGACTGTTCTTGGACACTTTAATTGGCGCCAAATTTGTTTCCTCATCCCATGTGTATACATTAACAGTTATTGGGTTGTTTTGTTCTTCAAACTGATCAATTTGGTCTACACTAACAGGAAAGGATATTCCATTGAAGTTAAGATCTTTGGCGTATTGCCGATAGTTAGTCACTCTCTCTGCGTGTTCGCGGACATGATGCAGCCTTGCAAGAACGCACCACATGAAACATTTGTTGTCTGAATTTTTTATGTTTAAAACTGCTCTCTTTAAAACCAACTCCCGAGTAGCGGAATGTAAGCCTTGCCTACAATCGGTGCATACTTAGCCTGTTTTAATCTAATCTCTAAGACTTCGCCCTCTGACCAACCAGAGCCTCTCATTTTAGCTTCTTCAGCGGCAGCGTCAAACTGTGTAAGCAGTTCGTCTGCCCAACCGGGGTGTTAAGTCATTATGAGAAAGAATAGTCTGCTGTTTAGTTGAGACCCAGACTTCTAGATTTTCTTCATTTATTGTTACATAGTCGATTAAAACAGCTAACATTACTTTAACCGGTGGGTCTATTGTTAGTTTGCCTGGAACTTGAGAAATTGCATGTACAACGCTTGCCTGTACGTTTGTTGGGTCAATGACTTCTAAATCAATATCATTCAGTGCTCTTGATAAACGCTCTCTCTCAAGCATTCCTTCAAACAATTCGTCTTGTCCTTCATATATCTTAGCCATGCTGTCTTTCTTTTCTAAGCCAACATATTTATTTAAATTAAAAAAAATACAACGGCTTAATCAGAATCAATATCGACGGTCTTTTTGTGCTTGGACTCATAAACTAAAGTATAAACACCTTTTGGTGTTGTTAATGTGAGCTGTTTAGAACAGAGTTTAATGTTTCGTTTACTTTTTTTAAGCATTCCTTTTTTATCTGCTCGGGGTCTGGCTGTTGAGAAAAACTTGTCCTCGCCTTTCTTTGAAGATCAAACTTTTGTCTTTTGTAGTCATCAAAATCGGCCTGTAAACGATTAAATTCTTCATCCGTGATGTTTGAGTCAGTCTAGCGCTTTATTTATTATCAGCTTAAAGGAACTAAGTTTAGCTGTTATTAGTTGAACCATAGCTGTGTGCTTTTGGAGTTTAGTTTTTATTTTTTTGCTAGCAGCACTTACAGCTAATGAACACAGGCCAAGAGTTAAAGACAAACCGCCTAGAGGTAAAGCTGCGGGTGCACCTATACCTGTTGCTAAGAGGCCTACACTCGTTCCCGCTGATACAGCATAATAGTCGATGCTCCAGTATTAACATATGTAACAGCATTAAAGGCAGCAGAATACCTTCGTTTGGTTTTGCTGTATTTTGAAAGGTCTTGCTCTAGTTTTTGTTGCATTTGTGTAATGTTTGTTAATCTGAAGGTTTTTATGCTAGGGTTTTCTACTATCTCTTTCTCTTGGCATCTCCGGTGCTGTAGGCACATTTGGATAAACCTGAACAGACATGCTTTTTATAAAATGAAAAAATAATTTAGTATAGTACATATTGTAATCTGCTATCTCCAATATTCAGCTGTGCATCAATTAATAAAAACAAATGTACATTAAGCGGTTTATCAGCTTCTTTTTCTTTCTCAATTTGAATGTTTACGTCTTTAACCTCTCTCCCACTTCTATGCAACTGATTATCCTCTGTTGACCTTAGGTCAATCCATAAACCGTATTTTGATGTTAAATAATCATCAAGCCTAACACTGTGAGGTGTAGATCTTTAGACGCAAGGTCTGCTGTTGGACTTCTACCCCTCCCACCCCCAAACAATTTTCTTATTTCGTCAAAATGATGATAAGGTCTAAGTCCCTAGCATAGATTTGGTTAGGACTGCCGTCAATTGTACATTGTACTTTCGTTATTTTTGGATTAAAAAACTTTTCACTTGCTCTTGCGATGGTTCTTCATCTTCACACAGCAATAAAATACCTTTAAGCGATTTTGCTGTGACACTAAGATTAAAATTCCATATAGCGTCTGCCTGCTTTTAGGATATGTTGAATGATGACGCACGTTTTCGTAATATATTGCTAATTTGGACTTATATTGATCCTCAATCAGCTTTGCTAAATTAGAGTTGCTAACAACATCAAACTCTAACGAGATGTCAGAAATGCTGTACTTTGCTTCGGTGTCTGTTGATTTGATAACACGTTTGTATTCATTAAAAGTTAGTTCATATGACAATCTGTCTTTTAATGCTCCTTGAAAGTATGGGGCATGCGCTTTTAACAACTCAAAATCTAGGGGAATGGAAAAGCGATTACCATACGCATAACTTACAGCTAAAGCCTTTTTGCTGCTTTTAGCACCTGAGGCGAGTTCGGCGCCTATTCTAAGTTTTAGTGCTTCTTCATTGCCGATTCCTTGAAACGCAAGATCTTCCCTTTCATTCGCGGTTAGCCATAGATCAGAATAGGTTAAAAATATGTCTGCATTGTTTAAAGAAAATACTTCTTGCCCCTCAAGTTTTACAGAAATTTTCTTAACGATTGCCCGTCCCAAATTCTGGACAACTGTTCTGGTTTGGTCTGTTGTTGAAGCGAGTTCTATTTTAAAAGTAAGCCGTGCAGAGCCTGGCACGATCAAATCATCCGCTCCTAGGTCTGGAAATCTAACAGTAAGAATTTGATCTGCATCAATAGTAGATGGATTATTTGGAACAGTAATATTCCGTTTATTTCCCTGCACGCCAAGGGGTTTCTTTCACTTTCTATACGGGTCAAGAAATCGAGCCATATGCTTGTGACATTTTTTTATAAACAAAATAAAAAGTTAATTATTTAAAAACATGGCAGGAATTGAAGGCGAAGAAGATTATGATGTTTTTGATCCTGGAGACGACATGAGTGAAATGATCCCTTTGACACAGCATCGCTCAGCGCTCTCAATGCGGCGTGAATTAACAGAAAGTACGGTCGGAGCATTTTACAAAAGTTTAGGCCAAGAACCTCCCGAATTTATAGACCCAAATGATTTTGAATTAGAAGATGGTCATTTGTTTGTAAGGGGCGATCAAGGAGAATCTGTTCGGCTTACAACTAAACCAGACCCATCAAAGTTTTTAGCCAAGAGTACAATTATACAAAGACTTAGTGTAAAAGATCAAAATCGCCTTGGTCTTGTTAGACCAAAATTAGATAGGGATGCAGTTGCTAAACTTCAAAACACACTACAAGAACTCCCGACAGATAACCAAATGCAAAACATGGAACTTAAAGAATTAAATCAATCGGCAGACGAATTAATAAATGCAATAGAAACGAAACCAGTTTTTTCAGAAGAAACAGCGTTAAAGACTATACACGACTCGCCGCTACCCATGCGGGAAATAGCGGCCCTTGATCGTGCTTTAAGAACCATTAGAGGCGAATTAACAAACAATTTAGCAAAACTAGGTGAACTAGATGAGCATATAAAAGAGAAAAAGAAAAACTCGTTGAGGCTGACGACTCCATCGTAGGGCCTGATATTAAAGAAAGAATAAGACAAAGACTAAAAGATCTTGAACAAGAAAGATCAGCAAGACTAGAAGTGCTAACTACTAACCGAGACCAATTACGAACTCAAGTGAATAGAATAAGAGAAACTATCCGAAAAATTTTATATGAAGACACAACACTAGCAGAACGAATACGAACGTTGTTTAGAGAGCAAGGTGTCACATTAGCAAGCGTTATAACGGCTTTAGGATTTGCAATAAGTACACTAGTAATGGCTATTACAGGCGGTGGTGGAGGGCAAAGTTCAGTGCCCCCGCCGCCATCGCCTCCATCACCGCCTGATAAATCATGGGTAAAAAAAACAACTTGATCATCTTGCGAGTTTATTAAAAAATTAGCCAGTAAAGCCGTAGACGCTTTACCCGGTATATTAGGCGGTATCGTTAGCTGGCTTTTGTCTACTGCAAGCAAAGTAGTTGGCTTTATGGCCGAGCACTTATGGGCATTAGTTCTTGTAATAGTTGGGTTAATATTTAGTAAGATAAAGACCGAGTAATCCTATGCCAGTTAATCCAAGAACAAGCGCTGTCTTTTCATATTCATGGTCATCGCGAACAGAGTCTGCGAGCTTTGCTGAGTCTTCAATGACTTTGGGGGTTTGGACTTCGGGAATTAGATGACTTAATCTTGGGTGTTTGTTTACTGCTTGTAATATTACTGGCTCAGAATTTATGTCGTTTTTCCCAACCTTCTGTTCATTGCCTGCTATAAGAATTTCATTATTATAGTTTATTATTATTCCTACCTGGAGTCTAAGGTCAGAAGGCAACATGTATAAACCAGTGCCAACAGCAAAGTCTACTTTCGATCTTGCGTATTGTAAAACATTTTGGTACCTTTTAATGCTTGAAGGTAAATCAACTGTAGAATTAATGGCGTCCTCTAAATTTGCTAAGTATTGTTTTTGCGCGTCAAAGCCAGTAGAAGGATCAGTTATGCTCGATTTGCCTGTGCTTGCGACCCTAGCAAACACCAAACGTAAGTACGAATAGAGTCGTTTATTCGTTCTATTCCCGCCCTAGTTAGGCCCTTAGAAGTGTCTAAGATAATGTTGTCCATGCTGTTTTATGCTCTTGCTGTAGGGACCCGGGCTGAACAGTTGGGCCTGAAAAGAAAGTTTTGAAAGGAGGATGCCAGTCATAGTTATACTTCTGTGCGTGCCCCGAAAATAAAGGTCGCCTAGGCCATGATTATGATCCAACTTTTGTCTAAAGCCTGTCTTGATGTTAATATTGAATTCGTACAGATCCTTTCAAAAGCCTTCATGTCTATTCTGTTGCTGAGTGGATTAAACGGTTTGTCATTTGGTAATGGAGCTTGCAGTTCAGTCAAAATACGTCTGAAGGTGTAATAGAAATGAAATCTGTACACTGACCTCACCAAAGGATCATGGTGATTTAAATGATCAGCATACGACACTCCACACCCAGTTGATGCGCAAAACACAGCAAAGTTTAACTGGTTCTGATAAAACTGCATCGGATGACTAAACCACGCTTTCTTGGTGTGGTCGTTTTCAATAGGGGGGTTAAGATATCTGCTTAATGGAGTGCTCACCTTTTTATGAAAAGAGGCAGTCTGGGTCACAGCAATGTCAAGAGTATCAGTTGCTATATTTTTAAGATTGTAGTGCGGCCCAACAGAATATTTTGCATCAGTATATTTGAACGCGCTCATTTTTATTTCGTTCAAAAAAATGTTTGTAACAATAACAACCCAAGACCGCCCTTCGTTTTTAGAACATGCTATTGATAACAATTGCGGGGCCAAAATGGTCGCGCTCCATGAAATATTCTACAAAGTCGTTGGTTTAATATAAGCGAAGCCATAGGAGAATAATAAGGTTCTAAAAGTTGACAAAACAGGGACCAAAGTTAGCGAGTTAACAATACCTGATGGTTATTACGGGTTTTGCTCACTAAAAGAAGCAATGAGTAACTTTGACATTACTCTCAAACTTAACAATGCAAATCTAAAAACAATGTTAACATTCAAGCCTGAAGAAGAAGGAGGTTACTATTTTGATAAAGAGCTAGCTAAAATGTTAGGCTTTACAGCTAACAATTATAGATTTAGAGTTACACCAGCCAAAACTACTTATGAGGGGGAAAGTCCGCTCGATCTTGCATTACATTCATTACTCTATGTTCATTTGGATGAGCTAAGCACTGATGAAAACTTATATGACGGAAGGCCCTCAACTGTTTTAAGAGCTCTTCCATCAGGGAAAGCTGCATATTGCGATTATGAAATTATACAATTCCCTAATTTACAGTTTAAAAGATTAGTTTTGGGAGGGTCGGATCATTTAATATAAAAATCAAAGACAAAGCGGGGAAAGTTGTAAAATGCGATAACTGCACATTGTTTTAGAAATAAAATAATACGTTACTAAAAATAATGTCGCGTGGGCCAGAAGAACCAGGAGTTACATTAGCGCCTGTGAGGTGTATAACTTTAGAATTAAAAGACCTTGCAGACGTTGCGGACTTTGAACAGAACGGTGAGATAGGCGCTTTGTATGGTTTTGAGTACACTAAAGATGGTGATTATAAACGCAAAGAGGTTGGCGATAGCAAAAAGTTTCCTAAACTAGAGCAACTGCGCAATCTAGAAGCAAATAATGTTGGCCAGTATGAATATAAAATAGTTCGAAAGCCTGACCTCAATTGGCACTTAGAACCATATTTAGAATGGGATATAAAATTTGAATTCATAAGCCCATTTACATTTTTTGGCCGCCAAAAAAAGTTTCAGAAAAGCATTCAACTCTGGCCCTTTACATGTAAGTCTTATGCCAGATGACAATAGTCGGAAAGAGATTGAAATAAAGCCGTATGGGAAAAAACAGTACATCCTCCACAGAAGAGAAACGGTTTTAAAAGATGCTTCTACAAAATTACAGTTCATGCCGCAAATGAAATTAGGAGACACGTTCACAATGATATTTGAAATTTCTGTCTTAAAAGATAAGGAGAGGGATGGGGTTGTGGCGTTAGTGACGTCCTTTTTAAAGGAATTCTAATTAGCTGGCAAAATTTAGACGTTGACAGTCTTAAAGTTACTGTCGTCGTTCTTCACAATGGCGAGGATATTAAGGTCATAACAACAAGCAACAAAATCAATATTAGTCTAAATAGAAACAATCTTAAAGCACTGAATTGGATTAATCTTACACATTTAGGCCTCATAGGATTTTATTATACTGAACAGGTTCTAACAGAGAGTATGATAAAAATAATAACTGGATTAGATTAAATTCTTCTATAAAACCATGGAGCAGTTAAACTTTATGACAAAAAACTCCTCATTGCTCATTGATTTGTGGGCAGACTGGTTGTGGAAAAACAATATTTGTCCTAGACCTATTACAAACAGTTTATCGCTATAATTTTAAATCATATTGTGGTTTTCTGTCCAATGCTTAAATGGAAACAAAGCATATCATGATAGAAGGTTTATATGGACAGATGATGACATATATTTAGTTGATCCTAGCAATAAACTGAGTGAGTGTTTAGAACAGTTTTATAGCCTGTTTGAAGGAACGCAGACACTATTTATTATAGATGACTGTTCGGCAGAAAGAGACATAGTTAAAAAGAGAAACACTTTGTCAAAACTAGCTTTCAGCGGAAGGCATGCTAGGATAAGTGTGTGGATTTTATGCCAAAAATATAACTCAGTTTTAAAAGACTTTAGAGAACAGTTAAAGACTGTAGTTCTATTTCACATGAAAGACAGAGACTCATTTGAAGAATGTTTGCGTGAAAATGATGTTATTGAAAACGACCAGGAAAAAACACAGGATTAAGCAAAAACTGAAATCTAAAAAGTTTAGTAAATTAGTATTGAAAACGGATAACCCTACGCAGTACGTTTGTTTGTAGATAATCGTTATTTTTTAGTTATTGAAGTCTTACTTGTCAGAGAACAGGGAAGGGGGCATTCTGGGTTACTTTCGCCCGAAACTGGGTGAGGGCGGAAGTGGCCCAGAATGCCCCTTTCCCTGTTCTCTACTGGACAGCTTCTGCCACAAACGAACACGACTTGACAGCTTCTGCCACAAAAGAACACGACTTGACAGCTTCTGCCACAAAAGAACACGACTGGACAGCTTCTGCCACAAAAGAACACGACTGGACAGCTTCTGCCACAAAAGAACACGATGGACAGCTTCTACCACAAAATAACACGACTGGACAGCTTCTGCCACAAAACAACACGACTGGACAGCTTCTGCCACAAACGAACACGACTGGACAGCTTCTGCCACAAAAGAACACGACTGGACAGCTTCTGCCACAAAAGAACACGACTTGACAGCTTCTGCCACAAAAGAACACGACTTGACAGCTTCTGCCACAAAAGGAAACGAGATGTGTTGTTGGTTAAACGGGTGTGACGCAAATTCGTGACTGAACATGTCATAACTGGCCACACTAGCATCCTGTCACAGCAGTGCCGTGATGAACGCTTTAATTGCCACCATCTCTGTTACTCTCTGCCGGATTTATCAGCCTCTTGGACGTCTGTATTGCCGGGATTTTAAGTTCACAAATCTTTGGAAATAAACTAGTTGAATTTCGGATGAAGATATTGTTTTCACATCCAATTCAAAGCAGTTCTAAGTTCAGCAGACCTAACTGTATATCTCAGTCACCAGACCTAACTGTATATCTCAGTCAGCAGACCTAACTGTATATCTCAGTCAGCAGACCTAACTGTATATCTCAGTCAGCAGACCTAACTGTATCTCAGTCGAGCTTAAGGGAGCAGTGTTGTGCAGGCTGTGTTCTCTTCCTTGAGGAAAGCTCGTTCAAACTTCAACCAAATCAGTTTCTAGTTCGTCGTTCAAACTTCAACCAAGAATCAGTTTCTAGTTCGTCGTTCAAACTTCAAGGAAGAATCAGTTTCTAGTTCGTCGTTCAAACTTCAACGAAGAATCAGTTTCTAGTTCGTCGTTCAAACTTCAACCAAGAATCAGTTTCTAGTTCGTCGTTCAAACTTCAATGAAGAATCAGTTTCTAGTTCGTCGTTCAAACTTCAACCAAGAATCAGTTTCTAGTTCGTCGTTCAAGCTTCAATGTAGAATCAGTTTCTAGTTCGTCGTTCAAACTTCAACGAAGAATCAGTTTCTAGTTCGTCGTTCAAACTTCAACGAAGAATCAGTTTCTAGTTCGTCGTTCAAACTTCAACGAAGAATCAGTTTCTAGTTCGTCGTTCAAACTTCAACGAAGAATCAGTTTCTAGTTCGTCGTTCAAACTTCAATGAAGAATCAGTTTCTAGTTCGTCGTTCAAACTTCAATGAAGAATCAGTTTCTAGTTCGTCGTTCAAACTTCAATGAAGAATCAGTTTCTAGTTCGTCGTTCAAACTTCAATGAAGAATCAGTTTCTAGTTCGTTGTTCAAACTTCAATCAAGAATCAGTTTCTAGTTCGTCGTTCACACTTCAATGAAGAATCAGTTTCTAGTTCGTCGTTCAAACTTCAACGAAGAATCAGTTTCTAGTTCGTCGTTCAAATTTCAACGAAGAATCAGTTTCTAGTTCGTCGTTCAAACTTCAATGAAGAATCAGTTTCTAGTTCGTCGTTCAAACTTCAACGAAGAATCAGTTTCTAGTTCGTCGTTTAAACTTCAATGAAGAATCAGTTTCTAGTTCGTCATTCAAACTTCAATGAAGAATCAGTTTCTAGTTCGTCGTTCAAACTTCAACGAAGAATCAGTTTCTAGTTCGTCGTTCAAACTTCAACGAAGAATCAGTTTCTAGTTCATCGTTCAAACTTCAACGAAGAATCAGTTTCTAGTTCGTTGTTCAAACTTCAATGAAGAATCAGTTTCTAGTTCGTCGTTCAAACTTCAATGAAGAAGCAGTTTCTAGTTCGTCGTTCAAACTTCAATGAAGAATCAGTTTCTAGTTCGTCGTTCAAACTTCAACGAAGAATCAGTTTCTAGTTTGTCGTTCAAACTTCAACGAAGAATCAGTTTCTAGTTCGTCGTTCAAACTTCAATGAAGAATCAGTTTCTAGTTCGTCATTCAAACTTCAACGAAGAATCAGTTTCTAGTTCGTCGTTCAAACTTCAATGAAGAGTCAGTTTCTAGTTCGTCGTTCAAACTTCAACGAAGAATCAGTTTCTAGTTCGTCGTTCAAACTTCAATGAAGAATCAGTTTCTAGTTCGTCGTTCAAACTTCAATTAAGAATCAGTTTCTAGTTCGTCGTTCAAACTTCAACGAAGAATCAGTTTCTAGTTCGTCGTTCAAACTTCAATGAAGAATCAGTTTCTAGTTCGTTGTTCAAACTTTAACGAAGAATCAGTTTCTAGTTCGTCGTTCAAACTTCAATGAAGAATCAGTTTCTAGTTCGTCGTTCAAACTTCAACGAAGAATCGGTTTCTAGTTTGTCGTTCAAACTTCAATGAAGAATCAGTTTCTAGTTCGTCGTTCAAACTTCAATGAAGAATCAGTTTCTAGTTCGTCGTTCAAACTTCAACGAAGAATCAGTTTCTAGTTCGTAGTTCAAACTTCAACGAAGAATCAGTTTCTAGTTCGTCGTTCAAACTTCAATGAAGAATTAGTTTCTAGTTCGTCGTTCAAACTTCAATGAAGAATCAGTTTCTAGTTCGTCGTTCAAACTTCAATGAAGAATTAGTTTCTAGTTCGTCATTCAAACTTCAATGAAGAATCAGTTTCTAGTTCGTCGTTCAAACTTCAACCAAGAATCAGTTTCTAGTTCGTCATTCAAACTTCAACGAAGAATCAGTTTCTAGTTCGTCGTTCAAACTTCAACGAAGAATCAGTTTCTAGTTCGTCGTTCAAACTTCAACAAAGAATCAGTTTCTAGTTCGTCGTTCAAACTTCAACAAAGAATCAGTTTCTAGTTCGTCGTTCAAACTTCAACCAAGAATCAGTTTCTAGTTCGTCGTTAAACTTCAACGAAGAATCAGTTTCTAGTTCGTCGTTCAAACTTCAACGAAGAATCAGTTTCTAGTTCGTCATTCAAACTTCAACAAAGAATCAGTTTCTAGTTCGTCGTTCAAACTTCAACGAAAAATCAGTTTCTAGTTCGTAGTTCAAACTTCAACGAAGAATCAGTTTCTAGTTCGTCGTTCAAACTTCAACGAAGAATCAGTTTCTAGTTCGTCATTCAAACTTCAACGAAGAATCAGTTTCTAGTTCGTCGTTCAAACTTCAATGAAGAATCAGTTTCTAGTTCGTCGTTCAAACTTCAACGAAGAATCAGTTTCTAGTTCGTCGTTCAAACTTTAATGAAGAATCAGTTTCTAGTTCGTCGTTCAAACTTCAACGAAGAATCAGTTTCTAGTTGTCGTTCAAACTTCAACGAAGAATCAGTTTCTAGTTCGTCGTTCAAACTTCAACGAAGAATCAGTTTCTAGTTCGTCCTTCAAACTTCAATGAAGAATCAGTTTCTAGTTCGTCGTTCAAACTTCAACAAAGAATCAGTTTCTAGTTCGTCGTTCAAACTTCAATGAAGAATCAGTTTCTAGTTCGTCGTTCAAACTTCAATGAAGAATCAGTTTCTAGTTCGTCGTTCAAACTTCAATGAAGAATCAGTTTCTAGTTCGTTCAAACTTCAATGAAAAATCAGTTTCTAGTTCGTCGTTCAAACTTCAACGAAGAATCAGTTTCTAGTTCGTCGTTCAAACTTCAACAAAGAATCAGTTTCTAGTTCGTCGTTCAAACTTCAATGAAGAATCAGTTTCTAGTTCGTCGTTCAAACTTCAACGAAGAATCAGTTTCTAGTTTGTCGTTCAAACTTCAACGAAGAATCAGTTTCTAGTTCGTCGTTCAAACTTCAACGAAGAATCAGTTTCTAGTTCGTCGTTCAAACTTCAACGAAGAATCAGTTTCTAGTTCGTCGTTCAAACTTCAACGAAGAATCAGTTTCTAGTTCGTCGTTCAAACTTCAATGAAAAATCAGTTTCTAGTTCGTCGTTCAAACTTCAACGAAGAATCAGTTTCTAGTTCGTTGTTAAAACTTCAACGAAGAATCAGTTTCTAGTTCGTCGTTCAAACTTTAACGAAGAATCAGTTTCTAGTTCATCGTTCAAACTTCAATGAAGAATCAGTTTCTAGTTCGTCGTTCAACTTCAACAAAGAATCAGTTTCTAGTTCGTCATTCAAACTTCAATGAAGAATCAGTTTCTAGTTCGTCGTTCAAACTTCAATGAAGAATCAGTTTCTAGTTCGTCGTTCAAACTTCAACGAAGAATCAGTTTCAGTGTTATAGCACTGACGGAAATAAAACCGAAGCACCCAAATGTTTTGAATGAATCGGAGTTTGCCATCCCTAATTATGACATGTTTGTAAACAAAAACCAGTTAAGAGGTGTAGCATTATATGTTGAAAAGTCAATGAATGCGCGAGAGTGTGAGGAAATAAATGTGTGTGAATTTCAGGAAAGTGTGTGGTGCTCAGTCGAAAGTGTCCAAGATGGTAAAATTTTATTTGGATGTATTTACCGAAGCCCAAAGACTAGCAGTGAAGAAAATGATAAGAAATTATTTCAAATACTTAAATCTGATATGGTATCGAAGTATACTAAGGTGTGCATTATGGGCGACTTTAATTTTCCAGGCGTCCATTGGGATGGAAAATGGACAGGAGAAAAAAATGACAGCATTAAACAAAATGTGCTAGATTCCTTTTTGATACAGAAGGTAAGCAAACCGACAAGGAGGAGAGTTGATCAAAACCCTACATTGGACGACTGGATACTTGTAAGTGAAGATAATCTTATTTCGGACATTGTGCATCTTGACCCAGGGGGTAAAAGTGACCATGATTTTTTGGGCATTTCAGCTTCACATTTCAATAAAAAAGTAAAAAAAAAACGGGTTTAAAGTAATTTACAAATTTTGGGCAAGGGTGATTATTATAAGTTTAAAAAGATTGTAATGATCTTTTGGCTGTGATGCAAAATGAATAGCGAAGAGAGTTGGAACTACATAAAAATTAAGCAAATTTGGTATGGAAAATGTTCCCAAAAGTTAAAGTTAGGGAAACTAAAAAAGTACCCCCTTATGGATAATAAGACAGCGTTCGATGTATCAAAAAAAATTAAACTATTAAAAAGATCCTTACCATTTAATGGGTTATGTTTATCTGAAATACATAAAGGAAAGAAAAAAAGTAAAAATTGTTAAAAAGAAAAAGAAAATTATAAACAATCCCCAATGAAGGAAAAAATTAAATAAAAAAAAAATTTTAGATGTGCAAAAAGAAAATGTAAAAAAATCTTTGCCTGGGGGGGGGGGTGGATGAATGGAAAGGCTCAAATGTTAAATCATTTTTTTAAGTGTATTTACCCCAAGAAAAATTTAGGACAAATTCCGGACTTGGGGGGGAAGGGGGTTATTAAAAGGGGGTAATGTTTAACAAAACGAATCACTCCCCAAAACTGTGGGATAAATAAAACAACTTAACCCAAAAAGGCACGGGTCCTGATTTATTGCCCCCAAAGGGGTAAAAAAGAGCTATGTGGGGGAATATCTTTCCACTGTGTTCATTTTTAATAAGACACTTGAAACTGGTGCATTACCTGAAACTGGAAAACGGGAGGTGACACGATTTTAAAGAAAGGTAAAAAAATGTGAACCGACAATTCAGATTTAAATCTTACTTGTATTTTATCGGGTTTTTTAAAACTTGTCAGAGCCCAAAATGGTCCCTATTTTACAGATAATAATTTATTTCTAAATGTCACAGGGTTTTAAAAAAAAACGATCTGTGTCACAACCGTTAATTATGGAGGATAAAACAACAAGGCAATGGCGAAAGGGAATTTGATATCATATACAGGGGATTTTAAAAACTTTTGATAGGGTTCCCATAAAGACCCCTTATAATACAGCATAGGTATTGGGGCATTTTTAAAAGGGTTTAAAAAACCGGTGATAGAATCAAAGCAGAGTGGGGGCACCAAATAAAAGAAATGTAATGTATTTTGGGGTATCCTCAAGGAAGTATACGGGGCCCCGGTTCTTTTCACATTTTTATAAATGATTACCAAAACCTTTCACCTTTAAAAATTCGCAATGTCAAAAGATTTACAATTGTACACAAAGAGTACTTGTATTAAAAACCATATTAAAAAACTGCAAAAGGGGTCTGAGTCGGGGAATCGTATTTCAACTGACCAAGTGTGGTGTATTGACTCGGGAATAATAATCAAAATAATAATTTTTAAAAAAATTGATGGGAATGATGTTTACACCAAGTAGGGGCCTTACTGAAAAAAAAAGACTTGGGTTTCCCTTCGTAGCGGGTTGTCATTTACCCTCACTTACAGAGAGTGGAAAAAAAAAACTAACCCAAGTTAGGTATCAAAAAAAGGGTTTTACTTTTTAGATAAAGATATTTTTTTGAAATTAACAAAGTTGTCAGGCCACTTTGGGATATGCAAAGGGATTTGGGGCCCTTTTTTAAAGCGTAAATCTAATTTTAAAAAGGTTCAAAAGCCCTACCAAAATTGTGAAGCATTGCAAAAATTATCGAAAGGAAAGTTTTAAATTTTGAACTGACTCGCTGGGGGGAAAAAGGGATCAGGGGGTGCCTATTAAGTTTATAAGTTTTTAAGGGGTAGATGATATGGACTTGGACTTTTCTTTTCCTTTGCACAAACTTCGAGTCTAAAACTCTAAAGGGAAAATTTTTATAAAGCATTTTAACACAACAACGTAAATTTTTTTCATTTTCTTTAATTTTCAAACCCACTAGAATAATACCACTCCCAAAAATTTTGCACCCCATATTAATACTTTCAAGAATTTTCTAATAAATGTTAAAATTTAGAGAATTGTTTCTGACTAATGGTTTGAAATAAAGATATTAATTTTTCAGCATATACCCAAAAAGTAAAAAATTTAGGGGGGAAACATATAGACCGCAGTCTGGGCTAATGAAGCCACCCCCTACTACTACTACACTATTTTCTTTTAAAAACTTAAAATGAAATCGTTTCTAGTTCTTTGGTTAAAAACTTCACAAAAAACATTTCTATTCGTCGTTCAAACTTCAACGAAAAACAGTTTCAAAGTTCGTCGTTAAAAATTTTAACAAAAATCATTTCTATTCGTCGTTCAAACTTCAATGAGAATCATTTCTAGTTCGCTTTCAAACTTCAACGAAAATCATTTTTCTTTTCGTCGTTCAAACTTAAACGAAAAAATCATTTCTAGTTCGTCGTTCAAACTTCAAAAAAAAAAAAGAATCATTTTTCTAGTTCTCGTTCAAACTTCAACAAGAATCTTTTTCTATTGTTTTTCAAACTTCAACAAGAAATCATTTTTCTATTTCTTTCGTTCAAACTTAAATGAAAAATCATTTCTAGTTCGCCGTTCAAAATTTCCAACGAAGAATTTTTTCTATTTCGTCGTTAAAACTTCATAAAGAATCATTTCATAACTCCCTATTTTGTTTTTTTTCCTTTCCCTTGCGAAAGAGCGAGACGAAACTACTGCCTCGCCCCCCCGTTCCTACCTTACCATTTTACCTTTTGGGCTTTAAGATTTCGTGCCCCCTTTAAAAATGGGTTAAAAACACGAAAAGGAAAAAAAAAAAAAACCAAAAAAAAAAAAAAACACCCCATCTTTCATGCATGCTTAGACCCTTTGGTCAGTACAAATATCGAAAAAAAAGGGTGAAAAAAAGAAAAAAAAAAAAAATATTACAAGAAAACGTGGGGGGGGTTTTGGTTTTTTATGTATCTATACGTTGTGACAAAAAGGGAACAAAAAATTAAAGTGAAACAAAAATTCGTCGGGGGTGAGTTGTAAAACACCGATTCATGATAAACACTCAGAATAATTCAAGAAAATTCAGCCACTTTTCCCAAACGGAAAAAAATTTGTCCGTTTTTTTTTTGCATCAATACATGCACATAAGCCAAAAATTTAAGGATCTTCAGTCGCGATAAAAAATTTTTTCTTATCAATTTTATGGATCAGAAACACCCGCCATTTGGTGTCCCAAAACCAAGACAAAGAAATAAGAATTTCAATATAAAAGAATTTTTATTTTCCCCAATTTTTAAATTGTTTTGTGAAAAAATTTTAAAAAAGGTGCTGCTAATACTGAGAAGATTTTTAAATGCGTTGAGTGTGGGAAATTAAAAAAGGGGGATTTTAGTGAAAGTGGTGGTGTACCTTTAACGGATCAAAAGGAAAAAGTTTTTGAGGGTTGCATATAAGAACCCCCCAAGTAATAAACAGAAAACGAAAAACAAGTTATTTAAGATCCTATATTAAAAAAGTTAAAAAATAGATAAAATTTGCATTTTTGGGGCGATTTAAAACTACCCCTTTTGGGTTTGGAAGGGAGGTGGAAAGGGGTTTTAAAAGCAAGAGTAATAGGAATGTACGTGATCTTTCCCATTTCAAAGGTTCTGGAACCAACTGAAGAAGAAAAGGGACGAATCCAAACCTGGATGACGGGTTTCAGTAAAAAAACAAAGATAGTTTAAAATTTCAAAACAAGAACACTTGCCCCCAGTAGCAAAAGTGACCACACGATTAAAATTCAATCTGTAGTTTCAAAAAAAAAGGGAGCCAAAGTTATAAAATTTAAATTAATTTCAAAAAAGGGTGTTACTAAAATAAAAATATTTTAAAAAACGGACGGACAAGCTGTGTCGAGTTTGTCACGGGCCTATGACGTTGCCCTTTAGGGGGTGGAATTATTATTTATTTTTGTCGGTTTTGTCGGTATCCGTCCCCAAATGTGGCGGGTGCTTTCCCATTTTGTCTTCAGCATTAGGTTTTACTTTTCCCTCTTCCTAATTTCCACTCCCCTGCATTCTCCTAAGTTCACGGGGGGGTTTCCCTTTTTTGCTTGAACGGGCTGTCCTTCGGCCTCCCTTCTTTTTTACCTGCCCACTCACTTTCCCTCTTGGCTTGGGTATTTCACTTGAGGGCGGGAGTTGGCGCCATTGTTTGGGAGGTTTTCTTCACTCGGGGGAAAGATGTTTGGGGAGCCCCTGCTCCGGCCTGGTTCTTCACCATTCGCGGTACAGTCGGTACCTTCATTCCTACAGTGGGGCCCTGTAGGGAACATCAGTCACTTTTTTCCCCGCCTGCTCTGCTTCCTCCGACGGACAGGGGGCAGAGAGTCGTTTGACCCCGCCATTGGGTCCCCCCGGGTAGCTGGAAGCATCATTTTTGTGTTTTTGTTGTTGTTTTTTTTTTGTTAGCCGGCTAGTTCTTCTCTTTTGCGCAATTTCTTTTGGGTTAAAAATTAAAAAAGAAATATTTTTGAGACCACTTTTTGGTTAATTCATTTTAAAACCTTTCCCTTCAAAATTATACCAAAAGCTTTTCCCCTTTTTATGCACGGGTGTTGCGGTGCCCGGGGGGGAGGGGGGAGCCGGTGATTAGGGTGGAATTGCTTGGCCCCTCGCTCTCCCCCTGCACAATCGCCGGTCCTTATTTTTAAAGCCCCCCGTTTTTGTGTGTGCAAGGGGAACGAGGGTTTATTTTTGCGAGCGTGGACGAATTTTTATCGTTTGGTTTGCGGGTTGGAGAATTTTTGTATTTTAAAAATTTTACATAAAGGGGGGATAACGTGCCATTGAATTTATTTGAAAATTTTTGGGGGCAGTTATAAAAAAAGGGTTTTGCTGTATTAGTTCAGTTCCTAAAAAAGAAAAGGTCAAACGGGTGGGGGGAAGGGATAAATATAAATTGTTTTTTAATGCAAATTTCTTACCTGCTTCTGTGGGGAAACCCTTTACGAACTTCCCCCTTTTTGGTTTGTTTACTTGTTATGCTCGGGTCTTGTTAGCGGGGGTTACTAATGTAGCGGCAAAACACCTCCCCTCGCCATCAGCGAGTGGCGTTGGTTAAGCAGCCAAGTTCAGCCCTTATGATGCGGGGTTCCAACCCTTTCTTTTTTCCTTCCGTTCCTTCCGTTCCTTCCCCCCGGGGGTTTCCACCCAAACTTGCCGTTGGTGCCCACGCAGGGGAAAAGCACTGGACCTTGTGGGGGGCCAAACCCCTGCCGGGGATTCCCCCCCAAAAAAAAAGGGCCCCCCATCCCACGGGGGGCTTCTCCACTGCCCCCGGACCTCCTGCGCACATCGACGGTGTGGTTTAGCTCTGTGTCGTCCTTTTGGGGGGTGTGGTGCGTAAAGGGGTGTGGGCCTTAAAAACTCTTTTCGGAAACAAAAACCCCGTTTTGGGGAAACCTATCAACCCATACTCTCAAGGATTGGGAGAGACAGAAGGGGTGGGGAGTGTTTGGTCAAGGGTGTGGGCCTTAAAAAAGATCTTTTCGGAAAAACCCATTTGGGCCCGAGTCAACCCGAAATCCGGAGGATTTTGGAGGGACGAGGGGGGGGGGAACCACATGAACCCGGGGAAAGGGAATGTTTTGGGGTTGAAATTTTAAATTGTTTTGTGCATGTTGTGTGGTCGAAAGCTTTTTTTTAAATTGTGTATGGTTGGTGTTTTGAAAGCTTGTATTGTGGTTAGGTGTTGGAATCTTATTTTACTATGGGGGTTCGTAGAATAAATGGTGCTTGTATTGTAATCTTTTTTGTGTGGCCCTTTTTGCGGGGCGTTGAGGTCAGTCCCCCCCTTCACTTCCATCGGGACTGACCCTTTCAGGGAACCCCCGGGGTCGGTCGTGATTTTTGGGGGGGCTCGTCCGGAGTAAGGGCCTGGCTGTTCTCTCTCGTTTCGCGGATACCTGCCATTTCTTCTTGTTTGTTTAGCCCCAGTTTGTCGTGTTTTTTTTGGGGGGTGGTTGGCTGGTGACTCAGTGTGGGGGTCTTCTGGGGCCTGAAGGAACATCCAGTGTGACTGGGAGCAGTCGAACAAAGGGGTTGACCGCATAAAACCTCTTTTCCCCCGGGGTTTGCCTCACGCAGATGGGCCGTAGACTGCCTCTGTTCCGCTCAGCTGCCATCCCTTTTTGTTTAAACCCATTTTCTTACCAGGGTTTGAGCACAGGGGGGTGTATCGATAGTGTGGGGTTTTTTTTTTTTTTCCCCCGGATTCCCTTCTGTCATTTTTTTTTTTTGTGGGTGACCCCCACCGCCTTTTGCTCGGTTTAGGCCATGTTCCCGAGGGGGAGCAGCCGGCCAATTTTTTTGTTTTGTTTTTTTTGTCGGGGCCCCCCGCACGTTGCTCGTGGTGGAGCGCGGTGTTGCCTGGGGCACCCGAACTGTTCGTTGACGTTTTTTTAATTTTTGTGTTTCTCAGTCAGTCCCCAAAGAGAGTACATACCGGGCGGTATTTTTTTTTTTTCAAGGGAAATTTGTTTTTCCCTGTATTTGAAACCGAGGCATAGCTGTCATGGCACGTCCGGTGCTGGGGTATGGCACGCGTGGGCCGAAGAAAAAAGGTCTTCAAATAAAAGTCCCTACTATTAGTACCAGTACTTCGACTACAGGACTTCTATTATTCCAGTGCGTAGCCGATAGCCCTTGAGCTTTCACTACTTTTTTCACGGGGGATCTTCCGCTGGACCCCCGACGGCACTTCCGCTCGGGAAGAGTATAGCGAAGCAACTGGGGGCTTTTTTGGTGCAGAAACCGAAACCCTTTTTCCCATGCTTCCCCTGTAAGGTATCCCCCGGGGAGATTTTCCTCAGGGGAAAGTGGGCCCCCAAGGGCGGGTCAAAGGGGTCTCCTCCCTGTGGGGGTGGTGATCCCCCCGGACATCTCCTCCGTCTGATGTTTCGGGAGCGAAGCGCGAGGGGGCCTGCCACGGGAAACCCTGAAAGGGAAGAAGCTCCAGACGGAAGGCCTGCGTAGGGAAAGGGCAACGCTGCGTGGGGAAAGGGCTGCCAGGCGGGAAGCCCTCCGGGAAAGTTAGATCTGCGCAGAGGGAGACTGCCGACGAAAGCCTGGTAGGAAGAGCCGACGGGAACCCTCCGGGGGAAGAGTTAGATAAGCTAAAAAGGGCGCTCCCCGGGAGAGGAGTGCCAGACGGAAGCTTTGCGTAGGGAAGAGATGAAAAAACTTCTTTCACGGACCCCCCGCATCTTAAATCAGGGGTTAATAAACAGGAAAAGTGATAGATTTAGGGCCCAAAATTAAAGTTCCGGTTTTCCCCCATGGGACATTGAATGTTTTTGGGAAAGTTTTTTGAAAAAGGAATTCTCCCAAAATTGTCCGAAAAACAAAAGGCCATGCCCCTTTTTTTCTGGATTATAGTGCTGAAAGGGGAGTGTGTGCTCACCCCAAAAATGAAGGTGCTTTATGCAGAAGCATTGGCTCTGCGAAAACTTTTCCCCCTTTTCCCCAGAGACGTCCCAGGAAGTTTAGTCCAGAAAAAAAATTAAACGACAAAACCTTCAGAAATTTTTGGAGATAGGCTGCGCAAAACCTAGGTACCGGGCAGTTGGCTAAGCGGGACTTAGGATCGATTCTCACGAACAGTTTCCCAACCCGTGCCCCCCAAAGGTTGGGAACCGTTAGGCGAGACAGCACCTCAGGATTGCGGTGCTTTCATCCCGCTGAGGTTTTTGCTGAACCCCCGGTAGGGTTTATGGGCATCGCCCAATACGGACGGAAGCCCTAAAAATTTTGGGGGCAAAAAAGGGCCCACGATGCGCGGGTCGAAAAAGGCAGGCAGTTCACGGGGACCTCAACCCCGACTGTTTTTTTTCTTTGTGGTCGTTGGCCCATTGGGAAAATTTCCCCTAAAGCCCCCGGTAGTCGGGGGCTAGTCCTTTCCAGCGTCCTCGTGCCCGCAAACGTGGGGGCCACCCCAGTTTTGGTGGTCAGATTTCCCCGTGTTTTTTCTGTTTTTGTTTATCCTTGGTCGACACCATCAGGATTGGGGGCATTTTCACCTTTGTGGTAAGGATTTGGTTTTCCCCCCCTGAGGCTCCGGGGGCGCCATTACGATTTGCGGTTTGGAGGGGGTTTTACCTCACCCGCCCTTCTGTACTCTTTCCCTTCTCCACCCCCTACTTTTTGTGGCGGGTTTTGGGCCCATCGCGGGGGAGCGCCCATGTATTCCCTCTCATGGGAATACTATCACCTTTGCGGACGGACGCGCACCCCGTGTTAGGGATCCCCCTTTACAGGTGTTGGGGGAGTTACCCCGCGCCAAAGCTAAGGGCCGGAGCAGAATTGCTCCCTTTTTCTTAAGCCGATCCTGACGGGGTTCTTGAGGCTGATCCGCTACCATGGTCCGTCTTCGGGCCAGGACTTGGATGTCCAATGCCTGCGAAACGGGTAGATCCCCCCGCTCAGTCTGCCCGACACGCCAAGGTGAGCTTAAGCTCCACAAGGGGATCCTTTTAGGGTTTTAAATCGGCGATCGTGTGGCCAAGCAGCAGAGCCCCCAAGCTGAAGAATCTTTTCTCCCGGGGGGGCCCATGTTTCACCAGGGAGGTCATATGGGCCAAGCGGGCTCCGAGCGAGTAAGACAAGACTTTTTTTCTGGCCGGAGAATTTGCGGTTAGGGATACGCCCAGTTGCGTGTCTGCCAACGACAAAGCCTAAGGGCGCTTGACGCGGGGTTCCCCCAGGATCAGTGCCACTGGTTGGGGACCATTCACAAAAGGGGGTCGACCGGTGGGGCCATTAATCCACCATCCATCGCGGTCACCGCTCAAATTTGGGGTTTTTAGACTACCGACTGGTACCCGGGCTGTCCCCATTGGGCTATCGATGCCCCTACTGTTCGAAGCTTCTGGCAATTTGGCGCGCACTGCGGCCCAAGAAAAGCGGCCCGGGAAATTTGTCTGGGGAGCGATCATCATCCCCCCAGTCCTGGCCGGGTCCAGCCAGCGGTCGTCGAAAACTTTTTTTTAGGCATGGGAAAGCAAAGTCATTTTCGCCATTCAAGGGTTCTAGAATCGGATGCTGATACTCCCGAGCTCCGTAGTCAGCACACCTTGGGGAAAAACAGTCGAGGACAAATTCCCCTCAGCCAGGGTTATGTCCCCTTTTTGGTCGGTACCAGTGAGTGCAGGTCGTAGTGAAAACATACCCGTTGGATGCAATTTATTTTTGGGAAAGGTTTTCATAGTTTTTTGATAAAAGTAGATTTTGTATCTCCCTGGGGAATTATATCTGGAAAGTTTTTTTTTGGATGTACGTACTCTGTCGATCAAAAAAAAAAGGGTTGGGTTCGGGCCCAGTTTTGGAATTTCACAGCCAAAGGTTTAAAGGGGGACTGTATCTCAAGAACGTGCTTTTTGGGAAGGGGGGGTTTTTCACAGTTTTTTCACGAGGGGCCCAGACGATTGACCCACTTGGGGGGGGGAATTTTTCATTTATTATTGTCGTGGTTTTTGTCGGTATCCGTCCCCAATGTCTTGTGGGGGGTTTGCACCTTAATGTCGTTCACTCAGGTTAGGGTTTTCTTTCCCCTCTCCTCTCTTAATTCCACGCCCGTGAATTCATCCCCGCAATTCACAGGGGGCTGAAAACCTTTGCTGAAGGGCTTCTCTATCGGCCTCTCGCCGTCTTTTTTACCTGCCCCACTGCATCATTCTCTTAGGTTGGGTTTCTCATGTACTAGCGGGAAAAGTTGCTGCCATCGTTTTGGCAGGTTTTTCTTTACTCACGGAAAATGTCTCGGGAACGCCGCCTGGCCTGGTTCTTCACCACTTCGTCGAAGGTCATCGGTACCCTTTATTCCTACAGTCGGCCCGAGGGAGGGAACACGTCATCTCTTTTCCGCAGCTTGCGTCCCTCGACGGACAAAGGGGAGAGAGTCACTTTACCCGCCCCTTGGGTCACCCGGGTACGGTGCATCAGTTCGTGATTTGTTGTTTTTTTTTTTTTTGGGTTTCCCGGGATTCTTCCTTTTTCGCAATTTCTTTTGGTTTTCAAAATTTTAAAAGAAATATTGTTTGAACCACTTTTTCTGGTTAATTCAATCTTTAACCCCTTTCAGTCAAAAAATTTTATCCAAAATCTTTCGCCTTTTATGCTTGGTGATGCGGTATCGGGGGGGATGGGGGGGAAAGGTGATTCGGGGGTTGGAATTGCTTGGGCCGCTCGTCCCCCCGTCACATCGCCGGGGCTCTTATTCTTTGGCCCCCGTCTGTTTGTGGGCAAGGGAACGGAGTTTTTTGTTTGGGGCGGCGTACGCATGATTATTTTTTGGAGCGGGTTGGGAAATTGTGTAAAAATGGGGAAAAAAAGGGGGGTGGGGGAAATTTTTTTTGGGGGGGGGGGTTTTGGGGTGTTTTTGTTGGGGGTGTGGGGGGGGAAGGGGGTTTTTTTTGGTTTGGGGGGGGGGGGGGGGGGAGGGGGGGGGGGGGGGGGGGGGGGGGGTTGGTTTGGGGGGGTTTTTTTTTTTGTTTTGGGGGGTTTTTTGGGGGGGGGGGGGGGGGGGGGGTTTGGGGGGGGTTTGTGGTTTGGGGTTTGGGAGGTTATTGGGGGAGGATGGGTTTGGGGTGGTTTGTTGGGTGTTTGGTGGGTTGGGTTTGGGGGGGGGTTTAAAATTTTTTTAAAAAAGTTGGGGACCAGCAACCATCCCAGTTGGGAAAAAAGGGGTAGGGAGGTTTGTGTAGGGTGTCCTTAAAAAAATTATTCGGAACAACCCCAAAAAAAAACAACCAAAACCCCGGGGGGACTTTTGGGGGCAGGGGGTGGGGGAAACCCCAAGCAAAGGGAAAGGGGTGGTGTTAAAAATTTCTTTTATTCGTTTTGTGTCTCTTGTTTTACAGTGGGGGGGGGGGGGGGGGGGGGGGGGGGGGGGTTTTTTGGTGGGGGGGGGGGGGGGGGGGTTTTTTGGGGGGGGGGGGGGGTGGGGGTACCCCCCCTTTTCCCCGGGGGGGGGGGGGGGGTTTGGGGGGGGGGGGGGGGGGGTTGGTGTTTTTCGTTTCGGGAGTACCGTCCAGTCCGGTTTTGTATGGGGGTTTAGTCAGTTTGGCTGTTTTTTTGTGGGGTTTGGCTATTGTGTGTAGGATCTTCTGTGGCCTAAGGAAAATCCCCCGGTTGGGGAGTCACGAACAAAGGGGGAGAGACCCAATTTTGGGGGGTTTTTAGCAAAGGGTGCGCCTTGGCCCTCAGGGGCCATGCCTTTTTTGTAGTAACCGTTTCCCTTTTCCGGGGTTTTTTTGGGCCAGGTGGGGGTTACGAAGAGGGGGGTTGTTTTTTTTTTTTGGTTTTTTTGTAAATTTTTTTTGTGGGGAGACCGAATGGTGTGTATGAGGGTGTTTTGGGGGGAGCAGTGGCCAAATTTTTTGTTTTTTTTTTTTTGTCGGTAGAACCCCCGTTGCTCGTGTTTTGGGGGCGGGGGTTTGCCAAAGGGGAGCAGGAACATTGTTCGTGACTTTTTTTTATTTGCGTTTTATCGTCCGGAGTACTTCCCGAGCGTTTTGTTTTTTTAATGGATTGGGGGTTTTTGGGGTTGGGGTATAGGTAGGGAGTCCTCTGGGGGTGGCACGGTGCCGTCGAAAAAGAAAAAGGTAAAATTTTACCCCATTAGACCAACTTTTCCCCTTTTTTTTTTCCCGGGGGGGGTAGCGTTTGTTGGAGTTTTTTTCTTTTCCCCAGGGGCTCCCCGCGAGACCCCGCTATTCCCCAGGTGATATAGGAACAACGTGGGTTTTTTATCGAGAAAGAAATTCGTTTTTTTTCCCCCGGGGGTCCCCGGGAATTTTTTTTGGGTCGGCCCAGGGGGGGGTCCGGGTAAACCCCGTGTCGGGAGGGGAACCGGCCCCCAAATTTTTTGATTTTTTTTTTTTGGGGGGGGAGGCGCCCAAAAGGAAGCCCCTTTGTGAAAAAGGGAGGGGGCCCCCTTGGGAAAAGGCAACGCTGCGTAAAAGGCTCCAGGCGGAAAAGCCCTCCCCCGGAAAGTTTCTCCCAAAAGGGAGCTCCGAGAAACCCCGAGGGAAGGGCGTCAGCAGGAACCCCGTCGGGGGTTGTGGTAGGGAAGACAGCTCTCGAGAGAAAAGGGGTCCCAAAAAGTTTTGTAAAAGTAACAAATTCTTTAACTCCCCCTCGTAAAAATTAATCCACCCCGTGATAAGGTTTGACCCAAAATTAAAGCTTCCAATTCGACCTGTGAGACATTTTAGTTTTGGACATTTTGACAAGGTCAATTCGACCCAATTGTCGAGGAAAAAAAAAAACCACCCCTTTTTTCTTTATCATGCTGCACGGGGATTTTTGTGCTCCTCAAAAAGAAGGTCGTTTATGCAGACATAGGGTTGCGGGAAACGTTTCCCCTTACCCCGGGGGTAAGGAGGAATTTAGGTCCCGAAAAAGAAAACGACGAAACCTTTCATGAAGTTTGGAGAAAGGCTGCGCAAAAACGCTAGGGTACTGGGTCATTGGCTAAGGGTGGAGCTTGAGATTGTTTTTCATCGAAAACAAAAAAAAAACCGTGTCCCCAGAGTTTTAGGATCCCTATGGGCGAGACAGCCACCTCAGGGATTTCGCGGGGTGCGATTCATTTCCCCCTGGTGTTTGCCTGAAGCCCCCTTGGGCTTTTAGGGCACGCCCCCCCAATCGGAAGGGGACCTCACAGGGTTTGGTGGGAATTTTAAAGGGGCCGACGACTGCTAGCGGGGCGAACAAGGCAGGCAGTTCATCGGGGACCTCAGCCCCCGAATGTGTTTTCTTTGTGGTCTCCTGCCCATTAGGAAAGATTTCCCAAAGCCGCCCGGGATATGGGGCATCCTTTCCAGCGTCCTCGTGCCCCGGGTAACTGGGGGGCCCCCCAGCTTGGTGGTACAGCGTGTCCAGTGTTTTTTTTTCTGTTGTTGGTTCATCCTTGGTCGACACCACGGGATTTGGGGCATTACATCTTTGTGGATAAGGATTTGGTTTCCCCTGAGGCTCAGCGGGGCGGGCCGTTTAGATGTGTGCGGTTGGAGGCGGTTTTACCCACCCGTCCTTCTTCCAAAACCTATCTCCCCCCCCTACTTCTGTGGCGAGGTAGGGCCTCGCGGGGGGGCGACCTATTTTTCCCTTCTCATAGGGGAAACTATCACCTTTGCGGACGGCGCAGTCACCGGTCTACATCTGCCCTAAGGATGTTGGGAGTTACCACGCGCGCCAAAAAAAGAAACCGGAGCAGGGAATTGCGTCCCGTTCTTCAGCCCTTCTGACGAGGTTCTTGCTAGGGGTGATCCGCTCCCTGGGCCCCTCAGGCCCGGGACTTGGAGTCCAATGCCTGCGACAACTGGTAGATCGTCCCCGCTCCGCTGCCCCCACACGCCCCCAAAGGGGAGTTCAAAGCTCCAAAGGGGATCCTCTTAGGGTTTTCATCAGGGAATCGGTGGGCCAAGCACTAGTAGTTTTCCCCAAAACTTTAGAGAATCTTCCCCAGGCCCTGATTCCCTATGGGGAGTCATATGGGGCCAAACGGGGACTCTCGAGCGAGGGAAAAAAACTTTTTTTGGCCGGGGGGGAAATTGCAGGTTAGGCAGTACTGCCGCGTTTCGTGTCTGCCAACGGACAACGCCAAAAGGGCGCTTGACGCGTGTTCCCCTAGGATCAGTGCCCGGTTGGGGGGCCATTTAGCAAAAGTTGGGGCGCCTGGTGGGACCCTTATCCACCATCCGACGCGGTCACCCCCTCTTGGTAGGGTAACACGCGACCGGTACCCCGGGGGGTCCCGTTGGGCTACGATGCCCAATGTTGCTGAACCTCGGCAGTTTTTGGACGGCACTGGGGTGCCCCAAAAAGAAATCGCCGAATTTTTTACTAGAGCGTCCTCTTTTCCCCTCCCTGCCCGGACCCGGATCCAGCCAGACGGGGCGTCGACCATCTTTAGGCGGGAACGCAAAGTCATTTTGCCCAAACGGGGTTCTAGCAATACGGATGCTGACTTCTCGCCCATCCCTATCAGCACACCCCTTGGGGAAAACATCAGGGGACAATTCCCCCCACCCGGGTTATGTCCCCTTTTTTTCTTTACCAGTGTGTGACGTTGTCGGTAGTGAATCATCACCCGTCTTGGATTGCTACTTTTTTTTTGAAGGTTTGCATAGTTTTTTGATAAAAGTAGTTTATGTCTCCCCGTGTAATTATATCATGGAATGTTTTTTATTGGATGTTCGTACTCTGTCGATCACAGAGGGTTGGGTTTTGGGCCCTTGGTGTGAATTTGCACAGCTCAAGGTTTAAAGGGCATGTATCTCAGAGAAACAAGGGGTTTTTTTAAAGGGGGGTTTTTCAGAGTTTGTCACGAGGCCTATGAGATTTACCCCTTAGGGGGTGGAATTATTCATTTATTTATTTTTCTGGTTGTTTTTCGTGTATCCGTCCCCTAAAGTGGTTTGGTCTTTGCACCTTTAAAGTCGTTCACTCAGTAGGGTTTACTTTCTCTCTCTCTCTCCTAATTCCACGCCCGTGCAATTCATCCTGCAAATTTTCCCGGGGGTGATACCTTTTGCTTGAACTGGCTGTCTCTAAAACCCCCCTCTCCCTGTCTTTTTACCGCCGACGGCATCAATTTTCCCTTAGTTGGGTATTCCACTGTGAGTAGCGTGGGATGTTTGGTGCCATCGTTTAGGCAGGGTTTTTTCTTTAAATCGAGCGGGAAAGTCTCTGGAAGCGCCCCTCGGTCCGGTTTTCACCACTTCGAAGGAAAAATCGGTACCCCATTTTACGTCCCTGTAGGGGGGGACATCATCATCTCTTTTTGCATCTCTCTGCTGTCCTCTCGACTGGGCGAGGGCAGAGTTTACTTGACCCCCCCACTTTGGGCCAAAAAACGGGTACTGGGAAGCACATTTTTTGGGTTTTTTTTTGTTTTTTTTTTTGTTAGCCGGCTAGTTCTTCTCTTTTTTCGCAATTTTTTTGGTTTTCAAATTATAAAAAAAAATATTGTTTGAGACCCCCTTTTTTGGGTTAATTCAACTTTAACCTTCCGCAAAAATTTTATCCAAAAGTCTTTGGGGCCCTTTTTATGCTCTGGTGAGGTAGTCGGTGGGGGTGGGGGAGAACCTGGTGATTCAGGTTGGAAATTGCTTGGTCCCCGTCCGCCCCTGTCCAATCGCCGGGCTCTTTTTCTTTGGGCCCCCGTCTTTTTGTGGTGCAAGGGGAAAGAGGTTTTATGTTTTCGAGCTGCGTCGATGATTAGTCGTTTGGATGCGTGTGGAGAATTGGTCATTTGAAAGTTACTATAAAAGGGGGTAATCGGCCATTGAATTATTATTTTCAATTGTGGGGGGCAGTTATAAACAATGGTTCTGTAATTAGTTAGTTCTAAGAAAGGAAAAAGTCGAACGTGAGTGGGAAGGATGAAATTAAAAAATTGTTTTTTAACAATATTTACCTGCTTCGTGTGGGAGACTTTCGAACATTCCCCTTTGGTTTTTTTACTGTGTTTTGCTAGGTCCCCGTGTTTTACTGGGGGTACTAAAGTGTCGGCAAAAAACCTCCCCCCGCCATCAGCGAGTGCTGTTAATTAAACAGCCAAGTTCAGACCGTACTGACTCGGGGGTTTCCCTCCCTTTTTTCTTTCCTTTTCCCGTTCCTTTCCCGGTCCTCCCTCCCGGGGCTCCATCGAACTTGCCTGTTTTGCCACGCGTGAAAGGGGCCGTGGACCTTTCTGGAGGGGCCTAACCCTGCCAGGACTTTCCGCAACAACGCCTGTCCCCCGGAGGCGTTTCCACGTCCACGGGCCTCCTGCACGCAGCGACTTGTGGTTAGCTCTGTGTCGTGCCATTTGGTGGTGTGGTTTTCGTCAAGGGGGCGGCCCTTTAAAGACCTTTTTCAGGAACAGACCCATTTGGGGCACCGAGTCAACCCGATACCTTTAGAGGACTTGAGAGACGAAGGTGAGGGGTTGTTTGTCAAGGGGGTCGGGCCCTTTAAAGACTCTATTTAGGGAAAAGACCCCGTTTTGGGGGACCGAGTCAACCCGATACCTTTGGGGGGACTTTGGAGGGGGCAGAGGGGTGGGGGCACATGAAACACGGAAGGGAAAGTGTGGTTGAAAAGCTTATTGTGATTGTCATGTTGTGTGTGTCGAAGCTTGTTTGTGACTTTGTGATGGTTGTGTGTTGAAATGCTTAATTTGATGTGCATGTTATGTGTGTTGGAATGCTTATTTGTGACTATGTGGGTGTCGGTATGATAAATGGTGTGTTGTATTGTAATCTTTCTTGTGTGGTCTCTTGCGAGGCGTGTGAGGTCAGTCACTCCCTTCACTCCCATCTAGACCGATCCTGTCAGGGCCAGACCTCCAGGGGTCGGTCGTGACATTAGACAATATGGATGTGGAGAGTGCATGGAGCATGATAAAAGATGTGCTAAATGCTGGGTTGAGGAGTGTGTTCCAAAAGTGAAAGTTAATAATAATAAACGTTTCAAAACCTATATGGCTAGACAAGAAAGCTATGAGAAAAATAAAAAAAATAAATATAATGCGTATAAAAGATATTTAAAGACAAAACATGGTACAGACTATGTCAGATATATTATAGTAAGAATGAATGTGCCAAACTACTGGGGGAAAAAGAAAAAATTATGAGAAAGATATTGCTAAGAAAGGTAAAAACTAATCCAAAAACATGTTGGAAATATGTGCAAGAAAGGACAAAAACTAATACAGGTATTAGTCCCTTAAAAAGTGAGGATGGAAAGACGGTTGTTACAGATAAAGACAAAGCAATATGTGCAAGAAAGGACAAAAACTAATACAGGTATTAGTCCCTTAAAAAGTGAGGATGGAAAGACGGTTGTTACAGATAAAGACAAAGCAGAGGTTATTGAATAATTTCTTTGCAAGTGTTTTTACAACTGAGAATGTAAATACATTACCTTATTTAGAAGCAAGCTCAAGATCTAATGGTATATCACTATGTGACATGAGAGTCACTCCTACTGCTGTATAGAAAAATTAAGTGAACTTAATCCTAATAAAGCCAAAGGGCCTGATCCATATCCCCTAGAATACTAAAAGAACTGAGCAAAGAAATTGCAAAACCACTTTGCATATTGTTTAATAAGTCTTTAGAAACAGGAGGGTTACCAAATGATTGGAAAACAGCTGATGTTATTGCTTTGTTTAAGAAAGGGAATAGGAGTGAAGCTGGAAATTATAGACCAGTAAGTCTAACTTGTATTGTATGTAAAGTATTGGAATCACTAATAAGAGACTGTATTGTTTCCCACTTTGAAAGTAGTCAATTATATGCAAAGTGTCAACATGGATTCCGAGGAAAAAGATCATGTGTACCCAACTATTAGAGGTAATGGAGGATTTTACCAATATGATGGATGATGGGGATTCTTTTGATGTTGTGTACTTAGATTTTAGAAACGTATTTGATTCTGTACCTCATGAAAGGTTATTGATAAAATTAGCATCATATGG
>CM031604.1:16276987-16279788 GCA_018398815.1 Conus ventricosus | reverse complement strand
GTTCAAACTTCAACGAAGAATCAGTTTCTAGTTCGTCGTTCAAACTTCAACGAAGAATCAGTTTCTAGTTCGTCGTTCAAACTTCAATGAAGAATCAGTTTCTAGTTCGTCGTTCAAACTTTAATGAAGAATCAGTTTCTAGTTCGTCATTCAAACTTCAATGAAGAATCAGTTTCTAGTTCGTCGTTCAAACTTCAATGAAGAATCAGTTTCTAGTTCATCGTTCAAACTTCAACGAAGAATCAGTTTCTAGTTCGTCGTTCAAACTTCAAGGAAGAATCAGTTTCTAGTTCGTCGTTCAAACCTTCAACGAAGAATCAGTTTCTAGTTCGTCGTTCAAACTTCAACGAAGAATCAGTTTCTAGTTCGTCGTTTCAAACTTCAACGAAGAATCAGTTTCTAGTTCGTCGTTCAAACTTCAACGAAGAATCAGTTTCTAGTTCGGCGTTCAAACTTCAACGAAGAATCGGTTTCTAGTTCGTCGTTCAAACTTCAACGAAGAATCAGTTTCTAGTTCGTCGTTCAAACTTCAACGAAGAATCAGTTTCTAGTTCGTCGTTCAAACTTCAACGAAGAATCAGTTTCTAGTTCGTCCTTCAAACTTCAAAACGAAGAATCAGTTTCTAGTTCGTCGTTCAAACTTCAATGAAGAATCAGTTTCTAGTTCGTCGTTCAAACTTCAATGTAGAATCAGTTTCTAGTTCGTCGTTCAAACTTCAACGAAGAATCATTTTTCTAGTTCGTCGTTCAAACTTCAACGAAGAATCAGTTTCTAGTTCGTCGTTCAAACTTCAACGAAGAATCAGTTTCTAGTTCGTCGTTCAAACTTCAATGAAGAATCAGTTTCTAGTTTGTCGTTCAAACTTCAATGAAGAATCAGTTTCTAGTTCGTCGTTCAAACTTCAATGAAGAATCAGTTTCTAGTTCTTCGTTCAAACTTCAATGAAGAATCAGTTCTAGTTCGTCGTAACTCTGGACAAGATCGTAGATTGCAGTCTTCAGTTAAAAGAAAGAAACTACGGTTGGTCACTAACTCATCATCTAGATTCGCGAACGTTGGTCCGTTTAATCGGGAACGACCTTCAGTCTGTCACCCTGAACAAAAGCAAACAGAGAGACATGCCTCTTGACTCCGGCAACACGCTAGCTGTGGTGTCAAGGCTCTAACTGTGTTCCTGCCCACCCTTTTATCTTCTTTATTCACCTAGCCTGGGCTGACAGGGAAGCTAAGTGTTTGTCATTTGTCTTGTGGTTGTCTGCCTGTTGTCTCGTTTAAACCTTTAGACGCTTTTTCTGTTTAGAAGCCCAGCTTTTCCAACCAACAGCTGTTCGAGGAGCCCGTAGTCACATAGTTAACGCGTCTGTCTGCGGAGTTTATTGTGAGTTCGAACCACTCGTAGGGATGGACTTGTACGGCTTCAAAACCTCCCCTCTCCACCCAGCAGTACACGAGTACCTAATACAGGTCAGAGAAGATGAAGGCGGCAGGAGGGGAGGGGTGGGGGCCCCGCTTTTTATGAGGATGTGCCCCAGGCATTAGCCAACCTCTAAACGTTCACTGACCCTGACAGGCCATCAGGCGATGGGACTTCAACCTTGCAGGCTTTAACCTACTTTTTACAGTTGATCTGTGAATGCTTGCAGCCTCATTGTTTCCCACGATACTCCTCCCTCCTTTCTGTGTGACATGAAGCCGAAGGACTGTGGTGTAAAATTCTGTCATGCGTTTCCACAACAAAGAGCCATCAGCCGATGCCGGCGGGGGTGCAAACGATGAGAGGTAGAATGGCGACGGCTCTCTCTACCAAGTAGATGTCATTATTTTTTGGTGCGTGGGAAAAAAAAAAACAAAGCTTCTGAACACAATTCGAAAAGATTTATTTTTTGACCCCTAACCCTTCAAGACAACACATCTTGTTCACATCGAAGATATAGTGAGTGGGGTTTTTTTCAACGGAAAGAAACTAAACTACACTACGTTGTTTAAACATAACTTTTTTGTTTCTTTGTTTTATTCATAATCATAATTACGCAAAAACCATCCTGAAGAACAACTTTAGAAGAACGTGGTGAACACGCCTGGACATTGGGACTGAAGAGGACAGCATCCACCAACTCAACAGAGCAACCAAAATTACGGTCTTCAGGCTGCTAACTGGACACTGCCAGATCATCTTCCATCTCTTCCATCTCAAACTCTCTCATACTGACCAGAGCCCTTGTGGCACAGGCTCCCAAACTCCCACCCCACATCTTACAGTCCTGCCCCTCCTTTGAAGCCTTGAGACGCCAGACGTGGCCCAGTCCGGTAGAGGTCCAGGAAAAGCTGTGGGGACCAGCGGAGTTGCTGCGGCGGACTGCTGACGTTGCCATACTAACCGGACTGAGGATCTAGCATGGCTGGCCACGCGAGAAAAAGAAAAAGAAAGAAAGAACAACCATCATTATAGATGTCGAGGTGCATGATTCGTCAATTTTGAGAACTAGCTTGTGATTGATACGTTGCTGTGTGGGTAGATGAATCGGGTATAAACAGACAGGAATGTGTTCAGAAACTTAAAAGCAGTAGACCAAGACACAACACGACACGACACAACACAACACAACACGACACGACACGACACGACACGACACGACATCCCGGCCAACACCGTCCCACCTTCCTCGCCTGGCACGGCCGACGGACTGGAACGCGGGGACCGCCGCCCGGGGCAAAAGTGACACGTGACGCAGCCCATCACCCACAGCACCACACCCAGGCACAGCAAGCAGCCGTCCTGCAGCCGCGCCACCTCGCGGCA
>CM031604.1:16264487-16271987 GCA_018398815.1 Conus ventricosus | reverse complement strand
CATATGCATATGTGCATCGCGTGCGCGTTTGTTTATGTGTGCGTGTGTTTAAGTGCGAGCACTCTCGCGCTGTCCCTCCCTTTACCCCATCCGTCCCCTAGCATTTTTCAAAGCTGATTTGACCGATAATCGTAGCTTTAAAAAACACGAATTTGACACCATCACCACCACCACCAACACCCAAAAATATTGTTCGATCTCAAAATGTGCATAATTCATTAAACATAACTAAATGAATGAAGAAAGAAACGAACATTCAGATATATAAATAGAGAAAGACACAAAGCAATCCGTCCTTCGATATTTTTTGTCGGAGCGGTGATTGAGGAATAGGCCATCGAGTCTCGAGTGGATCCAAAAACAAGTCATCCGTGACTGGTCTCATGGAGACATTTGCTCCAGGTATTACTTTAAATCGATTTTGCAATCTATGTCATCCATTTTTAATAATCGACTATTATTTCTTGAATAAGACATTTAATCCCTTGCTTTCACATGAAAGAGAGGAACGGACATTGATTTTGTTGTTATTGTTGTTGTCGGATTCTGTCGTAATGTGACATTCACAACGAATCTGCTGATTGTCTTGCGAAACAAAGAGCAAAAAAAAAAAAAATATTGCAAGCGTAGTTGGGCTGCCTCGTTTACTATCACCATCTGCATTCTGCAGTTTTACAATTAAAAAAAATATATTGGGATATTTTTGTATTCTGCCAAGTAGATAAGTGCATTCTTAAATTAAATGTATGAGGTCCTGAATGGGTGATTACCAATTTAGCGTTCAGATTAATTTTACATTCTCCTTCTACAAAACGATTACAAAATAATGCCGAATTCACAATTAAATACAGTTTCTTCATTCTTCACAAAAATGACATCATTTCACCCCTGTGAAAGTCGAAAATGTGTTGGAAAAAAATCAGTCTTATTTCAAAATGTACTGTTCTAAAATAGGCTGCCTGTGTTTGAACATTTTCAGTCAGTCGTTTCCTGTAAACCCTTCCCCCCAACCCTCTGACCTGCTTAACCCTCCCCCCCCCCCGCCCCCCCCCCCCCCCCATCTTCACCCACTCTCACCTTCCACCACCATTACCCCAACCCCTCTTTTTTTCTTTTTTCTTTTTTTTTTCTCCCTTAAATTTCTCTCCTCCTTCGTAAATAGATTTGTCCTGCTAAAGATCATCGATCTAGTGACACAATACAACAGAATGTCTTTTTGATTTAGAATCTCAAATAATCGATGTAGATCAATAGACACAATAAATAAATGAACTTCCCAACCGTCTAGAAGCGAATTCATCCTCACTCTCCCATCCACCCATACCTACACCCGACCCAACACCCCCAACCCCCCCCCCCCTCCCCCATCGCCCACCCTTATTGCACAGCGATAATCTGGTTTGATTTTCAACTTGAGGGAAGCGGTCAGGATGGGAAGAAGAAAGAGCAGTCGTCGGTGGTCATGCTGAACGGCATTTCCTATCTTTACGGTCCAATGCACAATCGGACTTTTGGTCTAGGGGAGAGAGAGAGAGAGAGAGAGAGAGAGAGAGAGAGAGAGAGAGAGAGAGAGAGAGAGAGAGAGAGAGAGAGAAAGCAAGAAGAAGAAGAAGAAGAAGAAGAAGAAGAAGAAGAAGAAGAGAGACAGACAGACAGACAGACAGGCCTTGCCGGCAGACAAACTTTAATACTAAAGAGTCAGACGGAGCATTAAAGTCAACCCAAAACCCCAAAGACTCATCGGAGAGAGAGAGAGAGAGAGAGAGAGAGAGAGAGAGAGAGAGAGAGAGAGAGAGAGAGAGAGAGAGACAGACAGACAGACAGACAGACAGAGAGAGAGAGTGAGTCAGAGCGAGAGACGTAGAGAGACAGACAGACACACAGAGACAGACAGAGGGACAGGCAGATAGACAGACAGACAGGCGGATAGACAAACAGACAGACAGGCAGGCAGGCAGAAAAAGACTAAGGAGTCAGACGGAGCATTATAATCAAAACGCCAAAGACACATCAGCAAAAGAGAGAGAGAGAGAGAGAGAGGGGGGGGGGGCAGACAGGCAGACAGAGAGACAGACAGACAGAGGCAGGCAGACAACCAATGCCGAATTAGATGGGAGCATTACAATCAAAACCTCAAAGACACAGAGAAAGAGAGAGGGTTGGGGGAGGCGGAGTGTGTGTGAGAGAGAGAGAGAGAGAGAGAGAGAGAGAGAGAGAGGAGAGAGACAGACAGAGACAGAGACAGAGACAGAGAGAAGGGAGAGGGAGACAGACAGACAAAAAGACAGACAGACAGAGGCAGAAAGACAGGGAGACAACGAATGACGAGTTAGATGGGAGCATAAAAATCAAAATCACAAAGACACATCAGAGAGAGAGAGAGAGAGGGGGGAAGAGAGACAGAGAGAGAAGGGGGGGGGGTGAAAGACAGACAGACAGACAGATAGACACACAGACAGACAGACAAAGACTGAAGAGTCAGACGGAGCATTAAACTCGAAACCTTAAAGGTCTACTTTAGCGATTTTCGATAATTTGTTAAAAACAGGTCTACATGTCATATAACTACAGCATGGTATTCATTTTTCAAAAAAAGTCGCCGGAAGAATTTAATAGATAAAAAACGAGTTTTGCACACCTGTTCAAACCCCGCGCAGTAGACCGAGAACTGTGACGTCACTTGATGGACTGGCCGTCGGCCGCGACCTACACAACAATCCAAAGCCAAGTGAAATCAACACGAGTTGCGATCCCCCACAGCCAAAAAAGTCACGAGGGGGTGGCAGATATTGTGCTGTAGGCGTGTGCAGCAGCTCAGCAGGAGACGGATATTCTTTGCACACATTTCCATCTGATCCAGATACTCGAAAGAAGTGGATTCGGTTGGTGCAACCATCCCGGGTCACTAAGTTATTTTTACCACGTCAGTTCCAGCTGGACCACGGAAACGAGCTGTTCCGACAATTGCCGAGCCCGTTCGAGTGGATCAAAAACTTCGTCTGCATTGTGCGCGTATACTTTGAAGGCGGAGTGGTAAGCTCGTACAGATGAGTACGATAGTCGCACGTTTATTCTGTTCATATCTATGGACAGATCACACTTGTTAAATTGAATGAACACGTTAAGGCTTGAGGAAGGAGAATCTCCGCTCGCCGTCCACGCGTGATCGCATCAAGAAGTCAGTCGGTAGCCTCCCTCGAGACTTCGGTAAAGTCCGTACGCCTTCGGAATGATGTGTTCGGGCGTCCAGCTGGAACTGAATAGCTCGTTTCCGTGGTCCAGCTGGAACTGACGTGGTAAAAAGAACTTAGCGTTCAAACTGATAAGGTAAAGGCCTTGCAGAAACATCCCCATAGTTACATTGGCTGTCGCAATCATAGTCACTGCTTTTACATGATAAATTAAATACCGATCGAGATGTGCAAGAACCATCAGAATCGCTTTCTGTCGCCGTTGGCTTGTTGTGTAGGTCGCGGCTGACGGCCAGTCCATCATGTGACGTCACATCCAAGAGTAGTTAAGCCATGCCAAGATTTAGTTGATTACCTCCCGTTTTCTTGATTACAGGTGAAAATGCCCACTTTCGCGGATCGATTTCGTGTGATCGGGAGCGAATCGGATGTTTATTTTACCAATTTATCAAACATTTCATATTTCTGCATAAGCTGACCAATTATCGAAAACCTCTAAAGTAGACCTTTAAAGACCACATCGGAGAGAGGGAGAGAGAGAGAGACAGACAGACAGACAGAGACAGACAGACAGACAGACAGACAGACAGACAGACCGACAGACAACGAGTCGGATGGACGTATTAAAATCAAAACCTTAAAGACACATCAGAGAGACAGACAGACAGACAGACAGACAGAGAGAGAGAGAGAGAGAGAGAGAGAGAGAGAGAGAGAGAGAGAGAGAGAGAGAGAGAGAGAGAGAGAGAGGGTGTGTGTGTGTGTGTGTGTGTGTGTGTGTGTGTGTGTGTGTGTGTGTGTGTGTGTGTGTGTGTGTGTGTGTGTGTCAAGTCCGAAGGGAGCGTTCAAATCACAACGGCTGATGAAGCAGCAGTGGACGTTGATTGTGACATTGGAAGCGTCCGTTTCCTTTGATCAATCGATCTCTTGGCGTTGTGAAACCTGGAACTGTGACTGATCGCTGCTTTTGCTGTTGGCTTTGTCACTGTTGGGGTGGTGACGATGGTAGAAGTGGGGATGAGAGGAGAGGAGGTGATGGTGATGGTGATGTGGGCAGGCGGGTGGTGGAGGGGTGGTGGTGTTGTAGCGGTAGTGGTGTGGATGGTAAAGTATATGAGAAACGTTATGATGGTGAGGAGAAAAAGAAACACCCGAAGGTGCTGGGGAGGACCCAGAGAAGCACTGTCTTCGCCTGCCTTTAGAGCAGTCCTGTACCACCCTTGGAGGCCTGCGCTGTGTTGACGATGGGTACAGGCACGCACAGGACACTCCATTAAGATATCAAGGGACATGACCGCTCCTGAACAGAGGTAAATTAGACTACAGGATGCAGCTCATAACAGCCTTAAAGTAGCATCCCCATGGGTGTACCAGCCCGTATTTCATGACTGCAGAGCCCACCGGCGAAAAACACCACCCCCAGCTGCCGAGCACACCCCACAGATCCAACCACCCCTGCCCACGGACAGATGAAGACAGCGCCACTCCAGATACAGCCAAGCTTTCGCCATACGGTCTTATGTGCCCTCAAGAGAGAATCCAAAGTTGTAGTCTTTCCCACTGTCAACAGGACTTTCCCTGTGGTCAGTGGGTCTTTCCTCACCGTCACTGGACCTTTCTCCAGGGTCAGCCTAGTTAAGGCAAAGAAGAAAAAGAAACACCCGAAGGTGCTGGGGAGTACCCAGAGAAGCACTATCTTCGCCTGCCTTTAGAGCAGTCCTGTACCACCCTTGGAGGCCTGCGCTGTGTTGACGATGGGTACAGGCACGCACAGGACACTCCATTAAGATATCAAGGGACATAACCGCTCCTGAACAGAGGTAAATTAGACTACAGGATGCAGCTCATAACAGCCAGATGTGCCCTCAAGAGAGAATCCAAAGTAGCAGTGGTAGAAGTTGGGATGAGAGGAGAGGAGGTGATGGTGATGGTGGTGTGGGCAGGCGGGTGGTGGAGGGGTGGTGGTGTTGTAGCGGTAGTGGTGTGGATGGTAAAGTATATGAGAAACGTTATGATGGTGACCTAAATCTTGAAGAAAAGTCCGGGTTTTGTTCTGCTAGGGTTCGGAGAAGAGAACAAGAATAACGGATAACCGTTTGGTTCACCGCTGCCACTGAAAGGAATTTGACTGTGTAATGTGAGTACCGGCTTATTGTGAAGGAGAAACTCCTAATTGTTAAAAAAAAAAAAAAAAAAAAAAAAAAAAGTTGAGCTCTGCGAATCACACGTAATTTTGTGATAATTATGGAACATATTTTTGAACCCATCAGAGGACAGTAGTTTTCACAGCCGCGTGGCTTCGAGGAGACAGCAACAACAATGATTTATGAAGGGCAACTGCAAACCTATTAGTTTGATACATAATATCATTACAACTCCAAACGTGTCAATTAGCCGCTTGATCTGTGATTCGTTTCTTCAACGTCACCAATCTCTCTCTCTCTCTCTCTCTCTCTCTCTCTCTCTCTCTCTCTCTCTCTCTCTCTCTCTCTCTCTCTCTCTGAAACTCTCTCTCTCTCTCTCTCTCTCTCTCTCTCTCTCTCTCTCTCTCTCTCTCTGTCTGCTTTCCAGCCTGTCTGTCTGCCAGCCTGCCTGTCTGTTTGTTTGTCTGTCTGTCTGTTTATCGGTCGGTTGGTCGGTCTGTCGATCGGTCGGACTCTCTCTCTCTCTCTCTCTCTCTCTCTCTCTCTCTCTCTCTCTCTCTCTCTCTCTCTCTCTCCCCCTCTCTCTCTCTCTCTCTCTCTCTCTCTCTCTCTCTCTCTCTCTCTCTCTCTCTCTCTCTCTGTCTCATTGATTGCAGTCGTGTATTCTCACTAACCCGGTGATCGATGAATCGTTTGGGAAAAATACGGGTCTCTATTGATTACTCATTTCTATGCTTTCATTGCGAGGAACATCTCGCTGTCCGCTGTGCTGTTTGCCGGAACACACACTCTCGAGGACACTCAACGCAACACGTCTTTGCCATCTCTGTATTGTTGACTATTGGACACTTGTTGTTGACTGTAGCTAACAAGGCATTATAATCTTTGTCTGTTCAAAGAACGTTAGAACTGTTCGTGCTCCTATCACGTGGAGTTACAACTGTCGGCCATTTTCCCTTCCAAGGATGCGGGTTCGAATCTTTGCCGGGCCGTTTCCAAAACAGGGGGATTTTTATCTCTCGGAGTTAATATTGGTTCTGACTTCATTTCCTGTAAAATCTTTCGAATGAGACTTTAAACAGAAGTTCTGTGCATGACCACATGTATTACATCTTGCACACACGTAAAATCCCACCACCACTTTTCGGGAGAGAAGGCCAGTTTGGCCGTTGGTATGGATGACATTTATGCATATAGCATGCCTCCTCTATCAAAAGCAAAGGTATGAGTGGCCAATATTCGACTGAATGACACGGAAAATGAATGTTCAGCGGTGCAGACAACCCTTCATTCAGCTCTACCCAGGTAGGCAGCCCGTTATATGAAAGAGAGCGGGACTGTAAAGGGATTAGAACTTGGTCTCTCACTGAGGATAGGCGCCATGTAAGTAAATAAATGATGTGAGGGAACAAGACAAGGAATCAGACAGACTGTCAGAACATAATGCTGCAAGACAAGGTCTCTGTTTGCAGTCAGCACACAGTGTCAGTTTGATGTAATCGACCGCATGCAGAAACCCTGCCGAACGCCGTGTGAATAGCGCCAAAAGGCACGCAGGAACAGTGCAGAATGCAAGTTCCATTACCAGGCACAGCCATACAGGTAACTACTGCTCTTTGTTGTCCACTATGCACCGACGTCAGCGCACTGCCTGCACGAAGCCTTCGCCCGCACACGAACCACCGTAGTGTGTGTTTCAAAGTTGTCAACTGGACATCATCGGCAGCGAAGTACCACCGTGTGTGTTTCAAACTTGTCAATTGGACATTGTGGGCAGCGAAGTACCACCGTAGTGTGTGTTTCACACTTGTCAATTGGACATTGTCGGCAGCGAAGTACCACCGCATTGTGTGTTTCAAACTTGTCAATTGGACATTGTCGGCAGAGAAGTACCACCGTAGTGTGTGTTTCAAACTTGTCAATTGGACATTGTCGGCAGCGAAGTACCACCGCATTGTGTGTTTCACACTTGTCAATTGGACATTGTCGGCAGCGAAGTACCACCGTATTGTGTGTTTCACACTTGTCAATTGGACCTTGTCGGCGGCGAAGTGCCACCGTAGTGTGTTTCACACTTGTCAATTGGACATTGTCGGCGGCGAAGTGCCACCGTAGTGTGTTTAACACTCGTCAACTGGACATTGTCGGCAGCGAAGTACCACCGT
>CM031604.1:16254487-16256987 GCA_018398815.1 Conus ventricosus | reverse complement strand
CAACCCCAGGATCACGAGTCCGGCGCTCTACCAACTGAGCTATTCGGGCCCCGCCCCCAATGATGAAGAGAGAGAGAGAGAGAGAGAGAGAGAGAGAGAGAGAGAGAGAGAGAGAGAGAGAGAGAGGGGGGGGAGGAGAGAGAGAGAGAGAGAGAGAGAGAGAGAGAGAGAGAGAGAGAGAGAGAGAGAGAGATTAGTGAAAACATGTCATGGCAAAGCAAGAAGCAATAAAGCGAGGCTGGATGCTCTAAGAACAGGAGAAAGTGGCAACCTAACGCAAGAACGGGTAAGTCAAGGCAAGAGAGACAATAACGCACGAAGTGTTAAGGCAAGAACGGATGAGTCAAGGCAAGAGGTAAAATGACTAAGTAAGAAATGGACAAGGCAAATGACAGAGAGAGAGAGAGAGAGAGAGAGAGAGAGAGAGAGAGAGAGAGGGAGAGAGAGAGAGAGAGATAGACAGAAACAGAGGGAGAGAGAGAGAGAGAGAGAGAGAGAGAAGATAGACAGAGACAGAGGGAGACAGAGACAGAGAGACAGACAGACAGATACCGACGGAAAGACAGGCAGAGACAGACAAACAGATACCATCAAACACGTAGAAACGGGCAGACAGGCAGACATGCAGACGGATAGAGTCAGACCAGACAGACAGACAGACAGACAGACAGACAGACAGACAGACAGACAGACAGACACACACACAACAGAGAGTAAGAAAAAAGAAAAAAAGGACCCGAGAACCATTCTTTGCTCATCAGGTTTCGTCTGAACCAAGGATATTGAGAAGCCAAGACAAAATATTACCCCACCAAGGACAAAACAACAGCGAGGAACAACAACTGGGCAGGCTAAGGAATAAGCAAGAAACAAAAACAAACAAATAACAACAACAAAAGAAATACACTACATCAGCATCTCAACCAGGAGTGGTGCTGCAGACTCTGTGAGTTCCAGCCTGGCTGTGTTTCTCGCCTGGAGCCTGTGTAAACCTGACATTTCCACAGCGCGGGAGAGTCCAAAGTGGAAAATAACAGGCCGGGTAAACACGTCAATCTACCTGAATACTCGTTCTTCGAGGGGAATCCTCGGCAATATTGAAAGAGAGAGAGAGAAAGGGAGGGGAGGGAGTGAGGGAGGGAGGGAGGGAGAAAAACAGGCCCACAGAAAGATGGAAAGAGATGGAGAGACAGAGGGGGAAGGAGAGGGGGGAGACGGGGGACAGAGACAGACAGAGACAGATAGAGAGACAGACAGAGACAGACAGACAGACAGACAGAAAGGCAGGCAGACAGACAGACAGATGGACAGGGTGGATTAGAGACAGAAAGACAAAGACAGAGATACGAACAGAAAGAAATGGAGACAGAGGCACAGAGCGACGGACATACAGACAGACTGAGAGACAGAGACAGGCAGTATGAGAGAGAGAGAAAGAGAGAGAGAGAGAGAGAGAGAGAGAGAGAGAGAGAGAGAGAGAGAGAGAGAGAGAGAGAGAGAGAGAGACAGATAGACAACAGAGAAACATGGAGAGAGTGTGAGGAAGACAGAGAGTGACAGAAGAGAAGAAAGTAGGGGGGAAGGGAACATAAAGGGAATGATGGAAAGAGAGAGAGAGAGAGAGAGAGAGAGAGAGAGAGAGAGAGAGAGAGAGAGAGAGAGAGAGAGAGAGAGAGAGAGAGAAGACCGAATTCCCCATCTTCTCTGGCCTTAACTGAGGGAGCGGAAAAAGACCCGGAACCTTTTCTTATTCCAGGGAGAACAGAAAAGGTGGCACCATAGAGAAACACCGCGCAGAAAGCGCTCACATCGACTTCCCTCTCTTCACTGCCCATTCTTATGCAGCTCACACCTCGGCTCTAATAGAAAATTGATCACGGCTACGCGCGGGTGCACGTGCGTTGCACACACACACACACACACACACACACACACACACACACACACACACACACACACACACACACACACACACAGGCCACGCACGCACGCACGCACACACACACACACACACACACACACACACACACACACACACACACACACACACACACACACAAAGCACACACACACACAAAGCACACACACACACATATACAGAGAGAGAGAGAGAGAGAGAGAGAGAGAGAGAGAGAGAGAGAGAGAGAGAGAGAGAGAGAGAGAGAGAGAACGAATTTAGGAGGGTAATGGGAAAAGCATAGTTTATTTACATTCTGTCCTCTGGGCAAAAGAATAAATACAGAAAAGAGGGGGGAAAACAGAGAGAGAGAGAGAGAGAGAGAGAGAGGAGAGAGAGAGAGAGAGAGAGAGAAGAGAGAGGAGAGAGAGAGAGAGAGAATTCAAAATCTGCTGTTTGCCCCATTATCATTCAACATGGACTCAAGAGCTAACACGATCATTGAACTGTGTCATATTATTCATTGTTTAAGAACCAGTGGTACGACTGTCAGCTTTCGTGGGGTACCTTCACATTGGTAAGTTGTATGGTAAGGAGGCAGCA
>CM031604.1:16236987-16241987 GCA_018398815.1 Conus ventricosus | reverse complement strand
GACAAAAGGCTGAAGTTTGTAACGTATAATATAGAAGGAATTTCACAGGTTTTCAACTCGGAACTGAAGGCTTATCTTTGCAATTTTGATTTTTGTTTACTGGTTGAAACATTTGCTACAAACTTTCCATCCTATCTTTTTTCCTGATTATGATGTTTTTGTAATACCTGGGTTCGGTTGTCTGAAGGAGTGACTGCACGTTTGTCTGGTGGTCTTGCACTTCTCGTGAAGAAAGAGCTGTCAAAATTATGTTGAACAAGTACATGTGAATACGACAATATTATTGTTGTGAAAATGGCAGGGGAGCTCTTTACTTTTGATGATACTGTTCTTCTGGTTGGTGTTTATTTACCACCCAGTTCATCTGACTATTATAGAGACACAGAAATCACAAATGGTGTTACTATCTTGGAACATTGCATAATGGACCTCATTGAAACACATGGCAACTGTCCTTTCTTGATGATGGGGGACTTTAATGCACGCACTGGCGGTGAAAATGCATGTGAAAGCAGTGAAGACATTGGTGTGGACCCATCACGTGACATTGATGGTAACGATGATGATGATGATGATGCTAGTCGAACATCAAAAGACAGAGTCTGTAATGACCTCGGAAAGCAATTGATTAACTTGTGTAAATGCTTTGATTTGTGCATACTAAACGGTACTCTACAAAATGACGCTTCTTTTGGCAATTACACCTATATTTCTCCAACCGGATGTAGCATTGTCGATTACTTCATAACTTCTCATGTATTACTAAAATTATGCACATATTTGAATGTCACACCACGCATTGAATCTAAGCATATGCCTGTTGAACTCTGTATTGGGCATACTGACGATGACGGTTTACAGGGTATGGCCCCAAATCCTATTAAAATTGAAAAATTGAAATGGGACACGGGAAAAGTAAATGATTTTTTATGCAAAGTTGTCTGACGAAGAATTCAAAAATACGTTAGAAAAAGCAACACGTCTAATTGATGTTGACGTTAACGAAGCAATTAATTGCTTTAACGAGGCATTGCATGATGCAAGTTCATGTATGGAAGCAATTATTGTTATTGGCAAAAATAAAAAAGCAGCTTGGTTTGACTCAGACTGTAAAGATTCAAAGCGCGAGCTCCGCCGGGATTTACGCAAACTGTATAACCTTAAGCCAAAGCCTGATAAAGCAAGATCGAGGAGTACAGAAAATAGACAAATTAGAACAAACAGAGATATGAGAAGCAATGCTGAATCTGAAGAGGAGCAAACAATTAGAGAGCACTATAATCAAAAACGTAGGGAGTACAAAGAACTGCTACGGACAAAGCATAAGGCTCACCGTGATAAAGTTGTTAAGTCCCTGAACGAAAACATAGGAAATCCCAAGAATTCTGGAGCAAAGTGAAATCTTTTAACACGAACATGCCATCAGGCTGCTCGATCAGCAAAGAGGAGTGGTTCAGACATTTTTCTGGTGTACGTGTGTTTCATTCTGATTCATATGAGGATAACGAAAATAATACTTGTGATCAGTCAGAAACTGTTGACTATTGGTGAAGATGGAAATCGTGACATAGATACTCTTGAAAATGACATTACAGAGGGTGAAGTTTTTGCAGCCATACGTGCCCTTAAAAACAGCTGGCCCTGATCGTTTAATTGGAGAAGTTTTCAAAAATGCAGCTCTTATCATTGTACCTTTTCTGATAATGTTGTTTAACAAACTGTTCTCATCGGGTATTTATCCATCCCAGTGGTCAGAAGCTATAATTCAACCACTTCATAAAAAAGGTGATAGGGGTTCTCCTGATAATTATAGGGCATATCCCTTCTCAATGTTTGTGGTAAAATTTATAGTCACATTTTAAATCAAAGACTGAATAAATGGGTTGAAGAAAATAACGTCCTAAATGAAAGTCAAGCGGGTTTTAGAAAGAAATACAGTACCATTGATCATGTTTTCACTTTATTTGCGATGATACAGAAACAATTATCGTATCATAAAAAATTATATGTCGCATTCATAGACTTCAGAAAAGCCTTTGACTCGATTGTACGCACAAAACTGTGGAATGTTCTGAAGAAAAGAGGTATTCGTGGAAGAATGTATCACGCTATAACTAGTATGTATCATGTAGTTAAAGCAAGAGTAAGAGCAGGTGGTGAGTTAAGTGATACCTTTATGTGTCCTTTAGGGCTTAAACAAGGAGATGTCTGCAGTCCTGTATTATTCTCACTCTTTATTGATGAATTGGCATGCGAAATCGTTAATAAGGGAAAGCATGGTCTTCAGTTGATTCCCGACTTACTAGAAATACTTATCCTTATGTTTGCAGACGACATAATATTAATATCCGACTCTGTAACTGGTCTTCAGAATCAGCTGAATGTGCTACACGATACTGCAATGAGTCTTGGTTTGTCGGCAAATCTTGACAAGTCCGACATTGTTGTGTTCAGAAATGTTGGGCATTTATCAATAAGAGAAATTTGGTTTTATGGACAGACTAAGATGTCGGTAGTTAACATGTATAAATATTTAGGTGTTTTTTTATCAACCAGATTGTCATTTTCCCACACCTTAAAGGAATTGTCTGGACGTGCAAAGAAGGGGTAATTAACATTTTTAAGTTATTGCGGTCGATTGGTGAAAGATCTCCAAAAATATTTTTCAAATTGTTTGATGCACAAGTACAACCGATGCTGAACTATGGTGCGGAAGTTTGGGGTCTAATTGCAAATAATGACATAATAGAAAAAGTCCATATCTTCGCACTGAAGCGTTTTCTAAATGTTAGTATCAGAACACCGAATGCAATGATCTACGGTGAACTCGGCAGATTTCCCCTGTATATTAATATGTATGTGAGATGCATTAAATATTGGCTTAAAATTCTCAAGATGCCAGAACATCGACTGCCGTTAAAAGCTTACAAGATGTTACTCTACCTTCATGAGCAAAATCGAAATACATGGGCCTCGTCTGTTTGTTTTACGCTGTACAAATACGGATTTCAAGAAGTTTGGGAAAATCAGGGGGTCGAAGATGAAAAGGAATTTCTTGCTAATTTTCGTGACAGGCTAATTAGCGAGTTCAAAGAACATTGGTCTCATCAACTTTTTGCTAGCGAACGTTTCTCATTGTACCGTACATTTAAAAGTAGTTTGGAGCTTTCACCATATTTGTTGGATCTGAAACATATTGAAGCTAGAACCAGTCTCATCCGCTTCCGACTTGGCGTGGCACAAATCAATATTCACAGACTCCGTTTTAGAACTAACGTAACAGAGGAAGCGATGGCGTGTCCTTTCTGTGAATCCCAAAAAGAAACGGAAGTTCATTTTGTCTTACAATGTCCGAGGTACGAGGCTCTAAGACACCACTATATCCCGGCTAAGTACTATAACAATCCATCAACTTTCAAATTAACTCTTCTGTTAGCATGTGAAAATAAGAATGTGTTTGTGCGCTTGGCTATATTCCTAGTCAAAGCATTTGAATTAAGGCATATGTAAACAGAATGCTTGAATTGTTTGTGGATTTCATTGTTACTGTCAGTACTTTTTGGCTTATTTTGTGTAACCATCCCCAGTGACAAGGGCCGAAGGCCTATTCATTAAAATGATTCAGAGTTCAGAGTTCTCTCTCTCTCTCTCTCTCTCTCTCTCTCTCTCTCTCCTCTCTCTCTCTCTCCTCTCTCTCTCTCTCATGCGCGAGAAGGCGTACGCTGTTCTCTTTGTCCATCTCTCTTTATCATGGTATTTTCTGTCTCACCACACTACCACTCTGATAACTCGTACAACTATTGGCCCTCTCCCCCTCCCCCCCCCCCCCCCCCCCTTTTTTTTTTTCTTTTAAATTCCTATTACTCATGTGCTTCGTCTTCAGTCTGCTTCAGGGCATCAGGGATTTCAATCGTTCTGTGCTTTAGGCATCAGGGATTTCAATCGTTCTGTGCTTTAGGGCATCAGGGATTTCAATCGTTCTGTGCTTTAGGGCATCAGTGATTTCAATCGTTCTGTGCTTTAGGGCATCAGGGATTTCAATCGTTCTGTGCTTTAGGGCTTCAGGGATTTCAATCGTTCTGTGCTTTAGGGCATCAGGGATTTCAATCGTTCTGTGCTTCAGGGCATCAGGGATTTCAATCGTTCTGTGCTTTAGGGCATCAGGGATTTCAATCGTTCTGTGCTTTAGGGCATCAGGGATTTCAATCGTTCTGTGCTTTAGGGCATCAGGGATTTCAATCGTTCTGTGCTTTAGGGCATCAGGGATTTCAATCGTTCTGTGCTTTAGGGCATCAGGGATTTCAATCGTTCTGTGCTTTAGGCATCAGGGATTTCAATCGTTCTGTGCTTTAGGGCATCAGGGATTTCAATCGTTCTGTGCTTTAGGGCATCAGGGATTTCAATCGTTCTGTGCTTTAGGGCATCAGGGATTTCAATCGTTCTGTGCTTTAGGGCATCAGGGATTTCAATCGTTCTGTGCCTTTAGGGCATCAGGGATTTCAATCGTTCTGTGCTTTAGGGCATCAGGATTTCAATCGTTCTGTGCTTTAGGGCATCAGGGATTTCAATCGTTCTGTGCTTTAGGGCATCAGGGATTTCAATCGTTCTGTGCTTTAGGGTATCAGGGATTTCAATCGTTCTGTGCTTTAGGGCATCAGGGATTTCAATCGTTCTGTGCTTTAGGGCATCAGGGATTTCAATCGTTCTGTGCTTCAGGGCATCAGGGATTTCAATCGTTCTGTGCTTTAGGGCATCAGGGATTTCAATCGTTCTGTGCTTTAGGGCATCAGGGATTTCAATCGTTCTGTGCTTTAGGGCATCAGGGATTTCAATCGTTCTGTGCTTTAGGGCATCAGGGATTTCAATCGTTCCGTACTTTAGGGCATCAGGGATTTCAATCGTTCTGTGCTTTAGGGCATCAGGGATTTCAATCGTTCTGTGCTTCAGGGCATCAGGGATTTCAATCGTTCTGTGCTTTAGGGCATCAGGGATTTCAATCG
>CM031604.1:16226987-16234487 GCA_018398815.1 Conus ventricosus | reverse complement strand
AGAGAAACGTGGTCTTTGAGACAGAAGTGACAGCAAGGTCTTAGGGTAAAAGACAAGCTGGAAGAGAAAAGACTGAGTTTGAAGCCCAGAGGTGGGTGAAGAGAGACAAACTGAGTTTGAAGCCCAGAGGTGGGTGAAGGAGACGAAGAAGAAGAGTTCTACGTCGAGATCCCAGAGACGACCACGAAGACCCAGTCCTGAAACCTGGAGCCAGTCAACCAAGGGCATCACCATCAAGCAGTGCTGAAGAAAACTTGAAGAGACTTGTTCAAGGACTGTGGTGTGGTGTGAAAGCGTGGTTGTGTGTGTGAAAACCTGGCCAGGTAAGAAGCCTTTTTATTATAACCGGGATTAGGAAGTATTGATCTTTTATGTTTTGATATTCCACTTTGTGTGATTGGATTGTTCATGCTTAATTATAAGTAGCATAGAAATTGTATTTCTTGTTCTCAGTCGTGTTAGGAGAGAAACGAATGCGTGACATCCCATTCCCAGAGAGAGGTGAATGTTTGATGGGCGCATGAGTGTGTGTCACGGACAAAAAAATGAAACAACCTAACTTGGGGGAAACAACCTAACTTGGGGAAACAGCCTAACTTGGGGAGTCGCCAGCCAATTTGTTCGGACCTAAGTCCAAACTCAAACATTCTAGGCGTCAGAAAGACGGGCCCATGGGTCGGGTCCGGCCAATTAAGCTTAGCGGAGAGGCTTCAGGAAGACGGTCTGTCCGGCTAAGCAGCTTTGACCGACGCCTCGATGTCTAGCGAGACGAGTCGCAGAGCCGAGCTCAAGCTCATCTAGCCACTTTGTGGAACCAACGCCATTGTTACTCGGACGTCGTGGTGCCTACCCAGACTCAGCTGGCCAATTTAGATTGACCAGTGTCCACCACTTAAGCCACACCGCGCCAGTGAAGTAGGGAAGGGGGGAAGTAGTGTGTGGTGGGGGTGAAATCTGGCTAATCAATTAAATGACCAATTGACCACCACAGAGAGTAAGGCGTGTAGACGGGACTGTCATGATTTGAACGTCCAATGGAATTAGAGGGAGACAACTTCGGGGATCAAGGGTAAAATACTGACCAATGTACTAGCCCTTGGACACGGGGTTAGAGCATAAAGGAATGTGTGAGTGAGAGAGAGAGAGGAGGGAGGAAAACGAACAGACAGAGAGAGAGAGGAGGAGTTCGGGAGAGTAGGCTCTCGCCTACAAGAAGGCAGGGAGATGAGAACGAACAGAGACAGAGAGATGAGGAGGTTTTAGGTGTAGTCTCTGCACGAGGGAAAAGGCAGAGAGATGAAGAGAGGAGAGAACGAGGGGAAGAACGAACAGAGAGAGAGGGAGAGAGAGGTTCGGAGTGGAGCTCTGCAGGAGAGAAGAGCAGAGAGAGAGAGAGATGAGGAGAGAAGAGAACCAAGTTGAGAGATTAGCATGAGATAGTCTGCAGAGGAAGGACTGAGGAGAGATGTGGAGAGAGAGAAAGAGTTGCTAATTTATGAAGAAGAAAAGAAAGAAAAGAAAAAAGAAAAGAAAAGCAACCATGTCCATTTGATAAGAGCAGACTAGAAGAGAGAGAGAGAGAGAGAGTGCAATGCGTTAATGCAGGAAGAAAGAAAGGAGAACAGATCGATGTTGATAGTCACTGTTCTACCTTAACCGGGGGTTCGACCTCATACCTGGCAGCGTCACTTCGCCAAGCAGAACCACAGACCAACGCCAACAGTCTCACCTGACCAGGCGCCATCAGACCAACACCAGTGCCGGCAGTTGTGTCGTGTTGTGAAAGTGACAGTGAAAAGAAAAAGAAAAGAAAAGAAAAGACAGTGATTCGTGAATAGTTTAAGATCACCTGGCCAGGTAAAGTAGAAATCTGTTTTATACCCGGGTTAGTCAATGATGTTTTAGATAAATGATTTTGTGAAGTTCAGGGAAAGAGAGAATGTTTTATTTTGTTTGATTCTATATGCATTGATGTTCTTTCTATGATCATGTATAGTAAAGTTATAGACTTTACTAGTGGTTTGATGTGACGAATGCATGATATATGAATGAGATTGTAAGCAAGCTGTGAGTGTGTTTGGGCTGTGCGCTAGTCCTTCCTCTACTGACATTACACCGAGGTTGACAATTTATTGGCGAGCCTGCCAGGATATTCTGGCCCATTTATTATAATTGTTCAACTTCTCAGAGAGGAAGCTGGGTGGGATTCAAGTATTGTAATCCTAAGACAAGGGGTTGTCTTACTGTATGTTCCCAAGATAGTTAAATACTAGGCTTGGCATTGCTTCCAAGATAGTTAATACTAGGCTTGGCATTTCAGCCCCAGAGTACTCATTTCGCACAGATTTCCTATAATTCGCTCTCATAGTTGGGTCAGGCGCTGGGCGTCTTATAAAAAACTAACTACGTTGTCCCAAGCTAATATTATCATTCATAGGATTGTGCTATTACGTCACTCGTGTCGGTAACCACCAGTTTGGCTGTCGTAGTAATAAAATCTTGTTCAAAAAAAAAAAAAAAAAAGAAAGAGATATAATGGCGGAAGAAAAGAACACCCCTATTGAACAACTTGTGAGCGTCGCTCGCGATCTAGGCTACTCAGGAGATGAGTTGCGTGCATTCGTTGAAAACCAACAAAAGATGGAAAGGGATGAACGCGCGGAAAGACGACGCGTTGCAGTAGAAGCGCAGGAGATAGAAAAATTAAGGATTCAGGCTACCAATGATAAAGAAACACAGGAAACAGAAAGAATAAGGGAGGCGCAGGAGACAGAAAGAATAAGGGAAGCGCAGGAAACAGAAAGAATAAGGGCAGCGCAGGAGACAGAAAATTTAAAGATTCAATTAGAATTAGAGAAAGTGAGAATACAAAGGGAGACCACCGAGGATGGGAGTTCAGTTTCCAGTGACTCTGTGCGCAGCTATGCTCCCCGACCCAAGTTGCCAAAATTCTCTGAAGGAACCGATTCGATTGATGCATACATCAGTCGTTTCGAAACGTTTGCAACCAGTCAGGGTTGGCCTCCAGAAGAGTGGGCAGTCATTTTGTCGGCGTTACTGACGGGTAAGGCATTGCAGATTTTCACTGCGTTACCAGCAGAACAACAGTCTGATTTTGGTGCTGTGAAGGAGTCTTTAATGAAGGGATTTGACCTCACAGAGGAAGGATTCCGGAAGAAATTTCGTTCAGCTAAATTGCAAGCAGGTGAGACGTACACTCAGTTTGGTGCACGTCTAGATCACTATTTTGAGAAATGGTTAGAGTTGAGCGGTACGAAAAAGGAGTTCGCTGAGTTGAAAGAGCTAGTTATGAAGGAACAGATTTTGTCAGGTTGCGGCCCTGAGTTAACCATACATTTGAAAGAGAGACAGCCAGAGACAGCAGGAGAGTTGTTGAAGTTCGCAGAGGTGTATAGAGAGGCACGTTTGGGCACTAAGGTGCAGGAGAAACAGGTGCTAGGCACAGGTGAGAAGAGTGCAAGGAGACTAGGAGAGTTTTCTGCAAAGTCTGCAAACCCAGTGGTGGGGCAGAAGGAAGGGCAAAGGGAAATTAGGTGTTTCATTTGTCACAAGAAGGGACATGTGGCGAGGGATTGTCGCATGAGGTTCCAGAAGGCAGCAGCCTTGCAAGAGGTGGATAAGGGTCGTCAAGGGAAACGACCTGCAGTGGAACCAAAAGGGATTCAGTCGGAAGAGGGTAGAGTGCAGCCTATGGCTAGCACTGGACAGCAGTCAGTGTCAGGGATGGAGGGCACTAGGCTGAGTGGTTCATTACCAGTGGAAGAAGGGTGGATTGGCCAGCAGAGGGTGAAAGTGTTACGAGACACTGGTTGTTCATGCGGGGTAGTACGAACAACGCTGGTCGATAAAGGGGATTTGACAGGGCAAATCCAGACCTGTACTCTAATCGATGGCACTGTGAGGGAGTTTCCAGTTGCTAAGATAGAAGTACGTACCCCTTACTTCTCAGGCGAGTTGTCTGCGTTGGTGATGGAGAAACCCCTTCACGATTTGATCATTGGAAATATTCCAGGTGCAAGGGATCCAGGGGATCCTGAGTTGTTGACTGCTACAGGGGCAGCAGTTCAGACACGGAGCAAGAAGGAGGAAAAGGTTGTTAAACCGTTAGTTGTTCCAGGAAGGAAGTCGGGCATAGATGTGTCGCCTGATGAGTTTAGGGCAGCGCAGGAACAAGACCCTTCGCTCGAGAAGTCTTGGGAGTTGGCAAGAGGTGGAGAGAAACAGGAGGTTAGAGGAGGTGAGACAGAATTTCTTGTGAAAGGCGGGCTGTTGTACCGAGTGTTCACCAAGGGGAAGACAGGTAAGGTGACCCACTCAGTTAGAGGTACCAGCAGGTTATCGTGACACTGTCATGTCAGTGGGTCACGAGTCGCTCATGGCGGGTCATCTCGGCACCGGTTAAAACGGCTGACCGAGTCTTTGATGATTTTCATAGGCGCAGCAGCAATCATTGATGAGGTGAAAGAGACCCAGCAGAAGAAGGGGAGATTTTGTTGTCTAAGTTTCCAGGAGAAGAGTCATACAGGGATGCGTCACTGTATGAAGGCTAGACAGTAGGAGTTCCTAGGTTTTGTTGTCGGAGGCGACACAAAGCAGCCGGAAAGAGGAAAGGTGGAGAAGATGATGAATTCAGAGAGACCAAAGACCAAAACAGAAGTCAGGAGTCTGCTAGGTTTTATTGGGTTCTATAGGGAGTTTGTCCCAAATTTTGCTGCAGTCACGAGTCCTCTCAGTGATTTGGTCAAGGCAGGGAAACCGGCAGTGGTCGAATGGTCAGACGCTGCAGAGCAAGCACTGCAGACGGTGTTGGAAAGACTAGGTTCCCGTCCCATCTTGAAGCTACCAGATATGTCCAAACCATTTTTGTTGCGGACAGATGCATCAGGTGGTGGGATAGGTGCAGTATTGTTGCAGGAGCATGAAGGGGTCGAGTTTCCTGTGAGATATGCTAGCAGGAAGTTGACAAAGTGTGAAGAAGGGTACGCAACGGTGGAGAAGGAGTGTTTAGCTGTTGTGTGGGCCGTGCAGAAGTTCCACAAATACTTGTATGGGAAAGAGTTCGTGATAGAGACAGATCACCAACCACTCAAATTCCTGCAGGAGGCACAGCTGAAAAACAGCAGGGTTCTGCGTTGGGCAATGGCATTGCAGCCCTACAGGTATCGAGTGCAGTACATTCCAGGTCGACAGAATGTCGGAGCTGACTATTTAAGCTGTGTAGTCTAGCAAGCTGCAACTCAGAGGAAGTCAGTCATATCCAGGGTGCTTTGTTGATAATATGTGTTGATTCCAGTTATGTTGATTGGATATGGGTTCATTCCCAGTTGGCTATGGTTCATATTTTTTTTTTGTGTGAGACTTGTTCATATTTTCTTTGTGAGACTTGTTCATGTGAATGTAGTTATGCTTGGAGCATACAGTCGCTTGTGTAGTGATGCATTATTTGCAATAAGCGAGGATGGAGATTCCTCAGTGAAGTGTCATGGATCGCGATCATATTATATTGTGCTTTTCATAAGAATTGTGAAAAGGAGAGATGGCAAATCCGCAGGTAGGGGAATTGCATAAGTGTGCACGGAGGTCGTTATAAAATGAGTTGAAATAACGCAAGAGCGCACGTCAATGATAACTCATTGGAGTGGTATTCACTAATTGTATATTTTATAACTTATAAACCGTTGGTTGTAAAGTATTTTCCAAACTTTGCGCGTGTAGCTGTGGGTCAGCAAATTCGGTTGTTGTCCTTTTTGTACCGTTGTTTTGAGACAATGCGGAGCATGGTCTTTTGCAAGGGGGAAATTGTCACGGACAAAAAAATGAAACAACCTAACTTGGGGGAAACAACCTAACTTGGGGGAAACAGCCTAACTTGGGAGTCGCCAGCCAATTTGTTCGGACCTAAGTCCAAACTCAAACATTCTAGGCGTCAGAAAGACGGGCCCATGGGTCGGGTCCGGCCAATTAAGCTTAGCGGAGAGGCTTCAGGAAGACGGTCTGTCCGGCTAAGCAGCTTTGACCGACGCCTCGATGTCTAGCGAGACGAGTCGCAGAGCCGAGCTCAAGCTCATCTAGCCACTTTGTGGAACCAACGCCATTGTTACTCGGACGTCGTGGTGCCTACCCAGACTCAGCTGGCCAATTTAGATTGACCAGTGTCCACCACTTAAGCCACACCGCGCCAGTGAAGTAGGGAAGGGGGAAGGTAGTGTGTGGTGGGGGTGAAATCTGGCTAATCAATTAAATGACCAATTGACCACCACAGAGAGTAAGGCGTGTAGACGGGACTGTCATGATTTGAACGTCCAATGGAATTAGAGGGAGACAACTTCGGGGATCAAGGGTAAAAATACTGACCAACTGGTACTAGCCCTTGGACACGGGGTTAGAGCATAAAGGAATGTGTGAGTGAGAGAGAGAGAGGAGGGAGGAAAACGAACAGACAGAGAGAGAGGAGGAGTTCGGGAGAGTAGGCTCTCGCCTACAAGAAGGCAGGGAGATGAGAACGAACAGAGACAGAGAGATAGGAGGTTTTAGGTGTAGTCTCTGCACGAGGGAAAAGGCAGAGAGATGAAGAGAGGAGAGAACGAGGGGAAGAACGAACAGAGAGAGAGGGAGAGAGAGGTTCGGAGTGGAGCTCTGCAGAGAGAAGAAGCAGAGAGAGAGAGAGATGAGGAGAGAAGAGAACCAAGTTGAGAGATTAGCATGAGATAGTCTGCAGAGGAAGGACTGAGGAGAGATGTGGAGAGAGAGAAAGAGTTGCTAATTTATGAAGAAGAAAAGAAAGAAAAGAAAAAAGAAAAGAAAAGCAACCATGTCCATTTGATAAGAGCAGACTAGAAGAGAGAGAGAGAGAGAGTGCAATGCGTTAATGCAGGAAGAAAGAAAGGAGAACAGATCGATGTTGATAGTCACTGTTCTACCTTAACCGGGGGTTCGACCTCTACCTGGCAGCGTCACTTCGCCAAGCAGAACCACAGACCAACGCCAACAGTCTCACCTGACAGGCGCCATCAGACCAACACCAGTGCCGGCAGTTGTGTCGTGTTGTGAAAGTGACAGTGAAAAGAAAAAGAAAAGAAAAGAAAAGACAGTGATTCGTGAATAGTTAAGATCACCTGGCCAGGTAAAGTAGAAATCTGTTTTATACCCGGGTTAGTCAATGATGTTTTAGATAAATGATTTTGTGAATGTTCAGGGAAAGAGAGAATGTTTTATTTTGTTTGATTCTATATGCATTGATGTTCTTTCTTATGATCATGTATAGTAAAGTTATAGACTTTACTAGTGGTTTGATGTGACGAAATGCATGATATATGAATGAGATTGTAAGCAAGCTGTGAGTGTGTTTGGGCTGTGCGCTAGTCCTTCCTCTACTGACATTACACGAGGTTGACAGTGTGCATATGCGTGTATGAGTGCAAAGATAACCTTGGTGTGTTAAGCCTGACTAATAATACATCAACTTAGTGCACTTAAGCA
>CM031604.1:16212801-16225987 GCA_018398815.1 Conus ventricosus | reverse complement strand
ATACCATCACGATTTCCCCCGTCTTGGACAGTATGTATGTATTCATGCTGTGTAGAAAATGCTTAGATTTTTGTGCTCTCTCTCAATCATTTTTAAACCTCCTCTCTCTGTCTCTCTCTCTTCTCTCTCCTCTCTCTTCTCTCTCTCTCGCTCGCTCTCTCTCTCTCTCTCTCTCTCTCCTCTCTCGGGGGCGCTGAGTTGAATTCGTCGAGGTCAGCGACATATTTGTTTACCTCCGACAAATAGCGCAATTAATCGGCATCGAGATTGACTACTGAACACAGAGTTTGCAGACCATTCCTGTTGTACCATGCCTCTGGACAGCTTGATTTTAGGGCCCGTTGTGGCTGTTTTGTGACAGAATTTGTCAATTTCATGACGAAAAGATAAAAAAATCGAGCCGCCATGAGACAGAAAAACATTGAAGCTTAGGACCGTGGCAGACGGTGTCACCTTTGGCGTCCTCCTGACGTTTTTGTTCTGGGGCAAATTTTTATTACAATGCCGGTCGAATGTTGAGCTGAACCCAGGGCCACAGAAACATCCTCTGCGACAGACCAACCTAGCAAGTGGAGATCGCAGGGAGAGTGTGGACAAAGCCACAGGCACGCACGCCAACATACTTGCAGTCAGGAACTACACCAGCCACCCAACATCCTTTCGAAACCTCGATCTGATGTCATGCACCAGTCGTGCTGAACCACTGAATTTTTGATGGGATGAAAAGAGACCTTGAGGAACTTGATTGATGGATTCGCTGCGCTTCACAGTAGGATAAGCTCTCAGGCAGCAGGAAGTGACGAGCTGCGACAGGAAATGAATGTCTCCCACTCAGCAATGACAGCCCTACAGAAGATGATGGAATTTCTTGGAGCTGAAAGGTTGATGAACTGAAGGTCGCTCAAAAACGCAACACCCTCCATCATACATTGACTTTTTCCGGAGGGAAAATGAAACCCAGCCAAGACTGTGAAAACCTTGTCCATGCCTTGCTTGTGGAGCAATGAGCTGGATAAGACTGAGATCCATCCATTTCGACCGACTTCCACCGCCTGAATTCAAAGGACAGCTCACCGTTCATCGCTTGCTGTGTACGTATTCAAGGAAAAGCTAAGATCTTGAAATGCAAGACATAAGCATAAGGGGAACACAGGTGTTTAATGAGTGAGGACTTTACACTAGAGTCAGAGAAGTAAGGAAGAAACTACTCCTCACTTAAAGAAACTAAGAGTGACGGGAAAACGTGGTGGCCATGATCTACGACCATCTTCTAATCGAGGGGAAGAAGAATGGCCTTGACGACATAGATGGACAAAACCTAAAAGAAATAATATAGGTGGTAGGGAGGCCGCCCCACAGTGACACCGGAATCTCAGTGAGTGGTGTGTGCAAAAAAACCCGTGCAGAGAAGGAAGTGTAGCGATGGTGACCACGACGCTGCCGACAGTGAAGTGCACAATCTGCCTCTGACAATAGTAAACATGTTCTGTGGTGCGCCGTGGGTATGACTGTCTTGGTAAATCTGAAGGTAACCAGCTTCAGAATATTTGTTTCTTCCGATTATAGTGCAAAAGTATTGTTATAAAAAGTGAACAATTTGGCGATGTAATCCGTCTGAAGACAATGACAATGACACAGCTGACCATAGAACAAGGGATGAATATAATGCAGATCAGAGACATATTTTCAAGAGCACGTGTGTCACAACGAAAACAATTAGGGGAGGTCACAAAAGAAAAAAAGTAGCCAGCCTATGACAGTGTTTTTTAATCTGTTTATGCCAGTGAAAGAGCATTGGAGTCCACGCGGATAAGAATAGTGGGATGTCACAAAATAAAAAGTGAAACAGCGAATGACAGGTTTTTCTTCCTGTTTAATGCTAATGAGAGAGGAGCTGTCATTGTCAGATCATGAAAGACATAACGAATGATTGATAGCAAAATTAAACATATTCTGCATGATACCAGAGAAAAATGCATAAACACAATCAAAACATTATACGTTTTCCTAGCACTGGGAATAGATAATGGAAATCTTTCTAGATTCACAATAAAGATTTTCTCTCTTATTAGTCCAAATTTTGACTTTATCTGTCTTGTAGAGACTTTGTTGGAAAATCTTGAATTAATGTGTTGTACGGTATACTGTGATTATTAGGCAAACCTGCTGTTAAGTTTACTAACAAGGAAGACGATCAGTGGGGGTTAAATATTTCTGCTTAAGAAATGATTTTGTTCACCCTGTCAAGAACCTCCAGGTAGATTGCACAATGCTCATTTCATTTTATTGACGGGATTTTGTTTGATCTTGCAAAAGAAGTTGTTTATATGTTTGAGCATAAGTTCCTCCTGAGGGTTCACCGTACTATGCTTATTTTGATATAGACAATTGGTATATGTGTCTCTGGAAGAATGCCTTACTGAGTGTATGCTTGATCTGAATAAACATACTGAAATCCTATCTGGATATTTGAACAGTAGAACTTCAAATGTCTCTCAATAAAATTGCGTTATGACATGAAATGTATGGGTGTTGATTTAACCAGTTCTCCAATTTTTCGGAAAGAAAATCTTCCACATCTGTATAATCAATGGCTATGGGAACATGTTTGTTGGAATATTTGTTTAAAAACTTCAACTTGGATTGGAGTAAATTAAAATGGAATAAGTCCATGGGGACCCTCGATGGGCATTACAACTAATATATACAGAGTCAGGGTGTAGTGTAAATTACATTATTTGGTATCTCGAGATTAATTCACCTTGATCTATCGTCTTGCAGTTTTATATGTAACAGAACGATTAGAATCAGACTCATTTACCCGTCGAGCTTCATTATGAATCGCCGAATCTAAAACCTGTGTTCTTGACCGTTGAAAGAAACGTGAGGTAATAAAAAGTTTTGTGTGGAAGCCTTCATCTGAACATACAAATGTCACTGCAATGCATTCAGATGATGCATTGTCAATCTCATTGGACAGTGCTATTAATAAAATTGATCGTGACTGCAATGAAGCCTTAAAAATGTTTCTTACATGTTTAAAACTTACTCATCCTGCATGGAAAAAACAACTCTGTTTGAACAATCCTGATGAACAAAATGACTGTATGACAAAGAATGTAAACTACGTAAATCGAAAGCAAAAAGGATTGCTATAACAATTTTCGGCAAACGAAGTGATATGTTTCGATCGAGATACTTACAGCATATCTAGGAGAGAGTATAAGAATATGTTTAAAATTAAAAGAAAATCAGCACAATTAGCATTGTTAGGGGCGATAGTTGATCCCCATAAATGATCAAAGGAGTATTGGGAAATGCCCAAAAATTTTTCAAAACGAAAGCATCCACGTAACAATATAACAATTGATGAATGGTATAAATATTTTAAACAGTTTTGCTTGAAACAAATTTAGAAAACGAATTTACATTAGTATCTAACGACAACATTGATGAAAGTGGTAGATGAATATGAAATGTGGCTCCATGAACCGCCCAAATCTAGAGAAGAAGTATTATTGGCTATAAGAAAGTTAAATGAACGGTAAAATCCGCTGGTCCGGATAAATTATTGGGCGAGTTGCTGAAATTTGCTGGTGATCGAGTTAATTGACTTCTTTGATAAACGGTTTAACACTCTGTTAAGAAAAGGGAGTTTTCCCATATAACTGGACAGAAACCAAGACTTACCTTTTATTTAAAAAAGGGAATGTAGACGACCGTAATTATAGAGGGATATCAATATGTAATACAAGCAGTAAAGTTTATTAGTTTCTATAGTAAACAATAGGAATCAAGAATGGATTGAGCTGCATAATATCCCAGGAAAAATCAAGCGGGAATTAAAAGTGGATACACCACCATCGATCCACATGTAGCACATAAATTAGCAATAATAACAAAACCAGTTTTGCCTTAACCGAAAAACTCTAATGTCGCCTTATATTGACTTTGAGAAAGCTTTTTGACTCAATAGAAAAGGAATCACTGTGGCCAATTCTGGTAACAAATGGTATCAAAGGAAAACTCTTTTCATGTATTCAAAGCAAGTAACACTACAGTCCGAGCAAAGAATGCTCGGTATCAAAACTGAAGATACTACATAAACTGTACCCGGGTGTACAAACAAGGGATGCTACAAGCCCGGTGCGTTCACTTTATTTATAAATGAATTAGCAATAGAAGTGAATAGAAAAAGGAGCATGGGTGCAACATTTATGCATGATTATTTGAACTATTTTAATATTACTTTTGGCAGATGACATAGTTCTTTTGTCGGAAACAATAGTTGTGTGAAACAGAACGCAACTAAATAGTACTAGCATAGGGCAGCAACTGCACTCCATCTGAAGTGAATAAGAATACAAGCAATATAGTTGTATTTAGAAAAGGAGTGTATCTTAGCAGCTAGGGAACACTGGACTACAATGGAAAATCCTTATGCCTGATTTTAATGTTAATAAATATTTAGGCATCCTATTTTTCAACACGGATGAGATTTACAGTTTCTTGTAAAAAACCTTTGCCAGCATAGCAAAGCAGCGTTTTTATGTAAATTGCAAAAATACGTAAGTTAAAATGCAATTCTCTGCTTTATATTTAAAACTATTTGACGCGCATATACAACCCAAGTTAGTATGTAGCAGAATTGTGGGGCTAAGTAATCTGTGCACACTTTTGTGAAAAGAACATCACTATGCACTGAAAAAGTTTTAGGAGTTCAGTTACAAATCAACCGGAAAGACCTTGTGTATGGCGAGACAAATAGATTACCCTGTTTATCATAAATTCTGCCGTTTAGGTGCATGCACTACTGGTTTAAAGTTGACAAGAATGATGAGTCAAGATTTAACCGCTAAAAAGCAAATAGAACATTATTTTGAGTTATACTCACGTGCTAAAGAAAAACTGGGTCGTCTGATATTCGCTGTAAGTTATACCAATATTTGGTTTTGGTTATGTGAGGTTAAACCAAGGTGTTTGAGGAATGGAACAGTTTATCGCTGACTTAAAGAAGAAAGACTTATACTCTCAGATGGCAAGCAATGGGATTTTCATGTCAAGAATAGTGACAGATTTCGTGTATATAAGACTTTTTAGCACAAAAGGAATAGAAACAAAGCATTAAAACGTAAATCTAACAGACAATATAACAAGATTAATACAACAAGATTCATACTGGGTATTTGCAAGAAATTGCAGTACATAGATATCGATACCAAACAACAAATCCCCCTTAATGATTTGATTTGTCCATTGTGTAAAAAGAGAAATAGGATGAATTCATTTTGTTCTGTGCTGTCCTTTACTAAACAAATAAGAGAACGTTATATACATTTGAAATACTACAGATTTCCAAGTCTTTTCAGATTAAGTTTACTTCTAGCTTCCAATAATGAACGAACAACTAGAAATCTGTCCATTTACCTATACAAAGCATTTAAGTTACGATCTGTTCTTGTTTCTTAATGTAAAGCATTGAATCAGTTTTTGAACGTGTAAAATATTGAATGATTCCAGATGCACCCCTTCACGAGGGGCAATGGCCTATTTGTGAATAAAATATCCGTATCCGTATCCGTATCCGTACTCTCTCTCTCTCTCTCTCTCTCTCTCTCTCTCTCCTCTCTCTCCTCTCCCTCTCCTCTCTCTCCTCTCTCTCTCTCTCTGAGTGAGGCTGAGCGTGACAAAGCAACAGGCAGCACAGAAATTGTCTGTGTGTTTAAGTCAACTTTTGAGTAATTCATACTTCTTGGACTGTAGTGAAATTTGACAAAAAGATGTTTGAAGGATTCGTCTATTTGGAGGTAACGTTAGTTTTCAAAAAAAAGTTAATCGTTTGATCGTAGTATAATAAAAACTTAATTTTCTTTTTCATATATCGTAAACGGGATAGTGTATTTATTGACAGATTTGACCAGTACTCAGCTTTTCAGTTTGAAAGCCCATTCCTCGCCCAGTGAAGTCATGTGAACCGGTTTTAACTTCAGTAGCAGAGGTTTGGGGACTTACTGTTAACAGCTACACGGAAAAGGTATTCACATTTGCCATTAAGTGTTTCACTGGCGAGCGTGCCATTACATTCGTCGAACATCGTTTCGTATGGAGAAACGGGCAGATCTCCGTTACATATGAATCTTCCATAAAATCTATAAAATACTGGATAAGAATAGCCAGCTTACCAATGTGGAGATTGTCTAGACAGACATACGAAATTGCTGCTGGCACTAAAAAGAGGAGGGTAAACAGAACTGGGTATTTCAAATCAAGACAATTTGAACAGAACATGGAATTGGAATCGGTGGGATGCGCCAGGGAGTAGGTTACGAACACGGTTTTCTATCTGAACTATCTCTGTTTTCTATCTGAACTATCTCTGTTTTCTATCTGAACTATCTCTGTTTTCTATCTGAACTATCTCTGTTTTCTATCTGAACTATCTCTGTTTTCTATCTGAATTTAAAAAGAGATTGATAATATATAAACAAAACTGGTGTGGGAAAATGGAAAGTGATGATAAACATAACTGTTTCTTTTCTTTGAAATCAAACGGCAAATGAAACAAACTGCAGCGTTACTGGAACACTACAAAAAAAGCAGAAGAGCACACAAAATAAAGTGTGAAGTAACGCAGTTTTAATGCACGACACAAAACAGGACAAGAAATTTTCGGCAATATGCCTTCCTCAGCGACAAAAAAAAAATACAGACATCAACATGCACAATACTACCCTTGTGAAGCCAAAGTGGTGAATGAAGTAGACAGAGGGACAGTGGAAAATTTTTTAAATCAATTTTTTCAAACAGAAAGATACATTTCAGTGGTTACAAATATAAGGCAAAGAATCTGTCTTGCCAGGTTCAGAGTAAGAACCTTTGGTCTATATGCGAATAGATTTTGGTTTAGTACAAGGGCAAGATTCTCCGCATCCGATGGCCAGACACCATCAACAACAACGAGCTCTGGGAGAGAGCAAACCAGCTGCCCGCAGAACAGGAAATCAAGAAATGACGTTGGGGCTGGATTGGACATACCCTGCAGAAACCTGCAAGCAACATCACCAGACAAACCCTAACATGGAACCCCCAAGGAAAACGGAAAAGAGGTCGGCCAAGGAACACCTGGCGCAGGGACCTGGAAGCAGACATCAGGAACATGGGGATGACTTGGAACCAGCTGGAGAAAAGAGCCCAGGACAGAGATGCCTGGAGGTCCTTGGTTGGCGGCCTGTACCCCAGGAGGGGTAATAGGCGATGATGATGATGATGATGATGATGATGATGATGATGATGATGATGATGATGATGATGATGATGATGATGATGATGATGACAAATGCCTCAATGCCCCGCACCCCCAACCCCACCCCCCACCCTCTGCCCGATGTTTGGTCATGCTCCTGAGGATCAGAGTCATTTCGTTTCCCGGGCAGCAGCTACGATGACTTGAGAAAAACCAGCTTCAGGCTAAAGAAGTGAGCGGAAGGACGTACTCAAAATCTTAATGTCTGAGAGTAATGACATCATTGCATCTCTTGCAAAATATATATCGATGGCAGGATGGATGCAGAAAAAGAACATGATGAACGAGTGAGTGTATGAAATGGTTTTCACGTTTATTTTGCGCCTACCAGTTTGAGAATCTTCAGGGGTATAAATCTAATAAATCTGTACGGATTGATGTTACATTTGGATGGTCGTGTTAATAGGGAGAAATGTTTTTGGTGTGTGTGTGTGTGTGTGTGTGTGTGTGTGTGTGTGTGTGTGTGTGTGTGTGTGTGTCTGTGTGTGTGTCTGTGTGTGTGTGTGCGCGCGCGCGTGCGATGTATATGCTATTTTCTATGTGTTTTTTTTTCAACTGGATTCAAATTGTGTGCTCCCCTGTCATCAGGGTCTCTCTCTCTCTCTCTCTCTCTCTCTCTCTCTCTCTCTCTCTCTCTCTCTCTCTCTCTCTCTCTCTCTCTCTCTCTCTCTCTCTCCCGCTCGTGCGCATCCGTGTTCATATCTCTTATCATGATAGCGTTGGTCTCATAACTGTCTACCATTCTGTTAATTCATACAACTATTATTCGCCATCCCCGTTCTTTTTATGCGTATTCCTCATGTGTTTCGTCTTCAATCTGATTTTGTTTATCAGCGGAGGTTTTTTTTTTCTTTTTTTTTTTTTTTTTTTTTTTTTTTGACTGTATTTGATTCGTAGGTTTCTTTATTTCAATTGTCTTTCTTTCATTCTTTGCAGCTTAGGGACCACACACACACACACACACACACACACACACACACACACACACACACACACACACACACACACACACACACACGCACGCACGCACGCACGCACGCACGCACGCACACACACACACACACACACACACACACACACACACACACACACACACACACCACGCACGCACGCACACACACACATCATTCTTCTTTCCCTTGCCCTCAAACCCGCTTCGCTCCCCTGGGCACTGTGGTATCCGGAAACAAGATGGATTTCTTCCCCTAAACGTCTTCTGGTCGACCTTTGTGCTTTCTTGTCTTCTGTCTCGGGCAGAGTAATCTTCTAAGCACTCACGGAGGCAGTAAAGATCTCTCTTCTGTTTTTGCCCCCAGGTCCCGCCTCTGTTTTCATAAGTCTTGGCATTTTATCTCCTGTCATTAGAATGAATTGATTTGCCTCAATGGATGAACGGGTGGTAATGTCATTTCAAGATTTTGTAAATTTGTTTTGCAACGCTCATGACGTATCGCAGCTCTGCGACAATGATTGATTTTGTTTTGATTCGAGGAACAAAATTGTGTGTTGTGTGTGTGTGTGTGTGTGTGTGTGTGTGTGTGTGTGTGTGTGTGTGTGTGTGTGTGTGTGTGTGCGTGCGTGCGTGCGTGCGTGCGTGCGTGCGTGCGTGCGTGCGTGCGTGCGTGCGTGCGTGTGTGTGTGTGTGTGTGTGTGTGATTATATGTGTGTGCATGCGGCGTGTGTCTGCGTGCGTGCGTGTATCGTGTGGTCGTTGCGTGCGCGCACACGTGTCGGTGTGTGTGTGTGTGTGTGTGTGTTTGACGAGAGCAGCATACTTTTAAAAATCTATTGCCATACTTAGTTCGTGTGTTCATAGTCTTTAACCTGCCTGTTTAGGCTCTTTTCCATCAGTTTACAGCAGTTTGTTGGTTCCATCGTGTTTGGTGCACGTTTCCGGAGCGACTTTTTTTTCTTTTCTTTTTTTTTTTTTTTTTTTTTTTTTTTCTTTTTTTTTTCTTCTTTGCCTTTTGAGAGAAAAAGAACATGATTAAGAGACTATCTCGGAAATTCTATTGCACAAATTATCTTGACCCAGAAAGCTTAAAACAAAATGTAGGCCATGACGTCAGTCTTTGTCACAGAGTTAGAGAGTTACACCCCTTGGCCTAGTCTTGTCCACAACTGTGTCTATTTACCGCGCGCTTGCGCATCACATGCCACGCACACTTGTATGCACCGCCTTTCACATGCACACTTACCACAACATTCACTCCAACTCGTAGTGGGTGTGAGTCCACACAGGTACTACGAGCACACGCAGAAAAATCCCATTGAATACTGCTGCCGTGACTAATAATGGCATCTATCCCATATCCTTTTCAGCTGGATTTGTGTTGCAGTGTACTATTTTGATGCATATATATATATATATATATATATATATATATATATATATATATATGTGTGTGTGTGTGTGTGTGTGTGTGTGTGTGTGTGTGTGTGATTTCAATGTGCACAGACTCACTTGGGACTTATTCAAAACGGACACTCATTGGAGATTTATTGTGACATTAACATACAAAGGGAACGTTACTTCATTTGGAAACGAATGCATCATCCATGTCTTCTTTCCTGCCCCGAGTCCTCTTGCATCTTGTTCTTGCTTCCATCTCATCAATTGTAGCCAGCGAGAGAACCACCTTAGAAAGCGACAACAGCAATGTTCGTAAAAGTCTGAAGGAGTTTGTCTATTCATGGCTAAGTAAGAGTTTTATTTTTGAGCCCTCCCCACCCCCCTCCCCACCCCCCTCCAAAAAAAAATCGTACTTAAGTTAAATATGTATGAAAAATCATCATCAGTCATTACAACTTCAGATTCTGTATCAATATTGCAGAGTCAATGAAATGATTTAAGTATTCGGTATTCGTACTTTCTTTCTTTCTTTTTTTTTTTTTTTTTTTTTTTTTTTTTACTGGCACGATGACACACAAGAGAATCTTCCACTAGCTGTTCTGAAATAGTCAAGGCCCACATTGGGCGTATCCCGTTCTTACACTGTTTTTAAAACATGTTGTCTTGTCGTTTGCGCCGAAGGCTGAAAACTTTTTATAATCTATTGGAAATGATTGCCCCGAGATGAAGGTGACAAGGTCATGACAATTTCTTTGAAATTATGTACTGGCTTTACGGGAGAAATCTTTAAAAAGACAAGATAAAAAAAAAGAAAAAAACAAAGAAAAGAGGGGGAGGAGGCGAGAGAAAAATCAAAAACGGAAAACAAACTTAAGGATCTAGTCGAGCCTCGTTTTCATTCAACGCCTGCCTTGCGCTGAAGAGATCAAAGCTAAGTGACAAACTCGTTCATTTTCATTGTCCTATTTGTTTGTGTCTTGCCTGAAGAAGACCTAAGAGGTCGAAACGCGTCGTGTTCTATCTTGTGACTCGTTTGTCCACGTTTCTCTTGGCGATTCGCCAACATTAAAATTAAAACTTAAGGATGTTTGATGTAGCAATTGCGTCCTCCCTTCCTTTCGCGTATTCACCCCACAACGACCAGCAGGTTCACCAGCCAGATACAAGACTCCTGCCCGCCCCCCCCCCCCCCCCCCCCCCAGCCCCCGCCAACTGCCCCTCCGCTTCTTGCTCCAGGTCTCCTCCTTCCTTGCACCTTCCGGTTCAATTCGATTCTCTCCCTTTACGTGTCTCTGGAAAGAATAGCCGCCCTTGAGTCTTTGGTCTTGACAGGAAATATCTATTTTTGGACATCGTTGCACCATCCACCGGATAAAGAAACAGAAAGCTGCACAGCTCTCTATTTCAGTTTGTCTAAAATCTTCAAAGTAATAAAACAAATAAGAGTGAGAGAGACAGACAGACAGAGAGACACAGACAGACAGACAGAGAGAGAGAGAGAGAGAGAGAGAGAGAGAGAGAGAGAGAGATGTAAACAAATTGCTCATGGAGAACTTTGGATACCCGATATTTGGTAATCAAATAAAGAAAATATAAAAGCTTCAACACTGAGGTGGATACGATGTTTTGATTCTGGTGACCATAAATAGAAAAAACGTGTAACAATGTTCCATAACATCACAAGGCTAGAATCATCAAGTCCCTCTACCTGCTAGTAATTAGGATTTAAACACATTTTACTCAGATGTTTTTGGGGCAGTCAGAGATGTTGGCTTAAAGAATAAAAGAAGAGTCATCAAACGATATGCTTGTGGATCTTTTTTTTTCATCAACAATGAGCAAATACAACAATTCATTGTATCAAAGGTTTACAAAATACAAATGAAACACCTGTGACATTGTGTCAGTTGAAAACTTCTATCACATTTACCAGCTGTTCTGAGTGCGTAAAAAAATATTTTAAAAAAATCGACGTAATGTTCTGTAATTACTCCACACCTGAAATCCCCCCCCCCCCCCCCCCCCCCCCCCCCGGCGAGCAAGAAAGGGTACACGTGCCCAAACTCACCTCAATCGCACCCCCACCCACGCCCCTCGAGGAGTAGAAAATCAGACCCACATCCTTCTTTGTTTCAAAATCACTCCTGTCCTTTACAGTTCTCAAATGTCCCGAACGACAGAAATGTCAAATAAATCGCATGACTCCTCAAGTAAATCGCATGACTCCTCAAGTAAATCGCATGACTCCTGAATTTGAGGGATGGCGGGGGGAGGGGGAGGGGGGGAGTGATTCTGGATCTGAGTCAGAACTCCCCCGTCCCCCTGTTCCTAAGCCATTCCCTGGTAGGTGATTTGGGGCATGGTGGCAGCAACCCCCCCCCCCCCCCCCCCCCCCACCCCCCACCCCCGGGAGTGGACGGAATATAGACATATGTCCGTTTCCCCCTTCCTTTCACGTTGGGTGAGTTTGGACACACGCCTGTGTTCATTCCTTGCGGGTGTTCCTGGACTATTTCAATAGATTACTCGCCATTCTCTACATTTCCCCTGCTGGTAATAGACTCACAAGGTACAGTCATCTAGCCCAACATCTTGTATATACATTAGTTTTGAGTTACGTTCAGTTCCCACAGAGTTTAGTTAAGATTTAGCAGATTAAAATCACTTCAAGAGATGGTAGACATAAGTAGTAAACGTTAGTTCTGAGTTACGTTCAGTTCCCATAGAGTTTAGTCAAGATTTAGCAGATTAAAATCACTTCAAGAGATGATAGACATCACTAGTAAACGTTAGTTTTGAGTTACGTTCAGCTCCCACAAAGTGAAGTTAGATTCAGCAGACAGAAATCTCTTCATGAAATAATAGACAAATAGCTCAGCCGGAATAGCTCGGGCGAATAGCTCAGTTGGTAGAGCGCCGACTAGTAATCTTGGTGATCCTGGGTTGCCGGTTCGAATCTCCGTTTCGGTACAGGGGATTTTTCCCTCGGAGTTAACATTGGTTCTGACTCCATTTCCCATACTGTCCTTCGAATGAGACTGTAAACCGAGGTTCCGTGTGTAAACGCACGCATAACATCTTGCACAACCGTCAAATTCCATCACCAACTTTCGGAAGAGAAGGCCAGTTTGGCCGTTGGTATGGATGACACGTTACACATAGCATGCACCCTGCGTAAGAAAATGGAAAGAATGAAGGAAGTAAGGAAACTGAGTGTACAATATTGAACGATACTGACTGGATGACACGGAAACGACTGAATGAAGCGCCAGCTGGCAGCTCTTCAGTCGGCACTACCCAGGTAGGCAGCCCGTTGTGTAAACGAGTGTGGATTGTAAAGCGCTTAGAGCTTGGTCTCTAGCCGAGAATAGGCGCTATATAAGTATTCATTATAATAATAATAATAATAATAATAATAATAATAATAATAATAAAAAAAATCAATATCAGTTGGCTGGACTGCGTGTTTCGGCGAAAACATTATGCATGTTAAGTCTTCGTTGAACAATGGACAGTAAGAAACTTGTAAC
>CM031604.1:16201524-16212701 GCA_018398815.1 Conus ventricosus | reverse complement strand
TCACGTGGAGTTCCTACAGGTTGTTGATGAGTTGGAATATAGTGCTTGTGATGAGTTTTCTTCACTTGGAGCACCTTCAAAGACTGGATTACCATGCTCACGCGTTGCAATTCAGGAGAGTGGTGAGTAATTTGTTTAGATAATTTGGATTTAGTCCTTTGTTCATGGTTTACAGGAGATTTTTTATTTTATGTAATGATTGTGTGACTGTATGGTTGTGCACAAACGTTATTTTGTTTGGTTTTGTGTTTTTAGTGGGTATCTGTCCGATAAACTATCGACTCCCCCCCCCCCCCCCCCCCCTAGTTTCATACCCTGTGTTATCCTTTATTCTGGTAATTTCATTTTTTAGTTGTTTTATTCTGTCTGTATGTTTTCTGTCTGTCTGTCTGTCTGTCTGCCTACATTGTCTTCCATCTATCTGCTGTGTTTCTTTCGTGTGCCTGTCTGCCTTGCTTTTGACTTAAAGTATATCGTTCACCGGATTATTTGGTGTATATGTGTTTTGTATGTGATCTGACTACCCAGTTGACCTAGAATATATGTGCTTCGTATGTGATCAGTTGGGACTGGTTTTTTACTGGATCGCGGCCGGAGTCCCTTTATTCACAGGATGACCTGGAGTCTATGTATCTGGTATGTGATAAATTAGGATTTGTTTTCCACCTGGACTACCTTCAGCAAGTGGATGACCTGATGGATTTGTGTTTCGTGTGTGATGGACTGTGATTTTGTTTCCTTTGGAAAACCTTCACTTACTGAATTAGCAGATGTTTTGTGTTTCTTGTGTGGTGAAAAGTAATTGTCCCCACACTTGGAGTACTATCAGAAACTGGATTACCCGAATACATGTGATTCAGATGTGGTGATTTCGGATGTGTCTCACGTGGAGTACCTTTAGTGAGTGGATTACCTGTGCTACATGTGCTTCAGATTACCATGCTCTCGTGTTCTACATCAGGAGAGGTGTGAGTAATTTTCGATAATTTGGATTTAGTTCTTTGTTCATGGTTTATAGGAGATGTTTTTTATGTAATGTTTGTGTGGACTGTATGGCTGTGCACAAACGGTATTTGTTTGGTGTTGTGTTTTTATTGGATATCTGTCCGACAAACGATCGACTTTTTTCCCCTAGTATCACACTCCGTCTGTTATCCTTTCTTCTGGTAATTTCATTCTTTAGTTGTTTTATTCTGTCTATATGTTTTTTGTCTGTCTGTCTGTCTATGTTTCTGTTTGTCTGTCTGCCTAAATTGGCTTCCGAATATCTGCTGTGTTTCTTTCGTCTGCCTGTCTGCTTTGCTTTTGACTTAAAGTATATTGTTGACTGGATTATTTGGTGTATACATGTGCTTTGTATGTGATCTGTTTCTTACATGAAGAATCTGACTACCCAGTTGACCTAGAATACATCTGCTTCGTATGTGATCAGTTTTCAAAAGACTTTAAGGAATTCAGTAGTAAAGCCATCGGAACCGGGTTTTTTATTATTTTTCATTGTCTGTAAGACATATGTCGCTTCCTTCAATGTAATAAAACCTTCTAAGTCCGCTGCTTCTGTTTCATTTAAATGGGGGATGTCTTTCACCAAATCTTTTATATCACAATTTACTACAGCATTTTCTGTATATAATGTTTTATAGAAACTATATACTTCTTTCAGTATGTCTTTTTGATTTGTTAAAACATTATCTTGTTTATCAATTAGTCTAGCCATGTTTTTACTGATGTAATGCCGTTTTTCAAGATTACGAAAATAACTACTAACTTTCTCCCCATCTGCTATCCACCTAGGTCGTGATCTTAACAAAACTCCTTCTATTCGTTTTCCTCTGATATCCGACAGTCGTTCTTTTTTCTCGTTATTGATTTTAATATCATGTTCAGTTTTCATTTCTTTTTTTTTTAAACTTAATAATGTCTCTAAAATGCTTCACAACAAAAGTGTCTATTATCTCGCACATTTTTTGATGATAATGGTCAGTTTCTTTCCCACGGACAATTTAAGGAAAAATATGATGTCAACATTGATTTTCTAACTTATACAGGGTATAAGTTAGCAATAATTGAATTCATAAAAAGATTTGACATTACCATCGAAAACAACAAATGTATTACTTCTCCATTCTGTTATAAGATATTGTTTGCCACTTATAAAGGTTCAAAGACTTATTACGATATACTGATTGATAATCAGTTGAGAGCTCCGTGCTGTGACAAATGGGACATCAAACTTTCACAAGCTCATGACTGGATTTCATGCTTTTTTCAAGCACACAAGCTCATGACTGGATTTCATGCTTTTTTCAAGCACATAAGATTACAGATGTAAAACTTAAGTGGTTTCAGCTAAGAATAATTTACAGGTGTTTAGGTACAAATGTTATTTTGAAAGAAATCGGTGTTACTGATAATGATAAATGCAGTTTTTGCGGATTATTTAAAGATTCTATTGACCGTATGTTTTGAAAATGTACTCATGTCAAATGTTTTTGGAGTAGGTTAATTGATTTAGTAAAAGAGAAATGCACTCATGCATAGAATATACGCCTAACAGTCTCTCATACTTTTAGGCTTCGACATAACAATCGCAATTGATTACATTTTTTACTTATTCTTCTAGCAAAACATTACCAATATAAGTGTAAGTTAGAAGGCAGTCTTCCACATGTAGCAGTTTTCTTGAAAATTTTGACCTATAGATATAGAATTGAAAAATATAACTCATACTTAACCATGAACCACGTGGATTTTCTTGCCAGATGGCTTGCTTATGAAGCTTTGGTTTCTAATACCTAGCTGCTTTAGCTACCGTCTCAGGAACATGTTTTTTTTCTGTATTAATATATATGCGTATGATGTATAATATAACAACAATTACTAGACTAATCAGGTCATCTTTTTCCTTCTTTTTTGTTTTTGTTTTGTTTTGATCCTTTGCTGAGGATATCCTGTGTGGTCCTTGTCTGCTGCTGAAATATTTATGTTATTGGCACGATGTTATTATGATAATAACATGTATTATATTCACTTGCTGTGACCCAACCCATTCTGTCACCCTGTCTATCTGTCTGTCTGTCCGTCTGTTTTTCCTATATTATTTGTGTGTACATGCTGATTTATCTTGCAATATATATGTATCTATATTTTTTTCTATTTTCATCAAACGCATGTGTACATGTCTGTTTTGGGTAGTAGTATTAGAATAATATGATGCATACAGGTTTATGTATATTTCTTATAGCATTGTCAATAAGTAACCATGTTTTTTTTTAATACATACACAATGCTATGCTGAAATACTTTCCTCTCTCTCTGTCTCTCTGCCTGTCTGTCTGTCTGTCTCTCTCTCCTTTTTTCATGTGTGTGTGGTTTGTTTGTTTTTTGTCTGTCTGTCTGTCTGTTTCTTGCTTTATACCTAATTTTTAGTTATGAGTGTTGCTGTTTATTTCTCTTCTTGTTTTGTTGGTTTGTTTGTTTGGCTTCTTTATGTGTGTATGGGTGTGTGTCTGTCTCTTTTTCCTTCCTTTTTCTCTTTGTATGAGGAATAACAATATAAAAAAAAGGGAATCGTCTCGAGGATACGGCATCGGAGGGCGAAGTCCCGAGACTGGAGTGGGCAGAGATCGCCTTGGAGGAGAGAGTGACCCAGGAGGGGTCATCTCCAGTATCGTGGTGGACGTTGCGGTGGCTGGGGATGAGTCCCACCAGAAGAAAACACGACCTGGGAAGCAGGGCCAGTCGTCGCCTGAGTCATGGGGCCACCCGGTGGGATTCCTGTACCACGAGTCTGAGAACGTGTGAACCGGCGCCCGTCGTGTAAGTGTTCCATCATTTAACACACACCGGACGACACACGAAGTCACCGAATCACAGAGTGATACACAGAATTTACACAGCCACGTAGAACCCTGACGAACGAAATCCCACGAAGGTCCCCACGTGTGTGTTCACTTCGCACTCAGTACTACAGTCGACTACTTCGAAGGTTACAAAATTCTTTAACAGTATAGGACGATACTAAGTGGATATAAACCCAAAATCCTGTAAATAGTCGCTAAATTTGAACAGAGCTATCCCTAATTTCCAAAGGGAAGAAACGCACTATCTTACATCAGTGAGTTATATAGGGGTAACACCAACACGATTGTTAACCCACACTCTCCAAGAATGACCACACTCACTGACAGATAACGAGTGGAAAATAACACTTGGATTTGCTTTAAGTCAAACATGCATGTGTGACCCAGACAAACTGCTTAAGTCAAAGTAACGAGGAAGTACCTCAATTCAACAAACCGAGAGTGGCTAACTAAGAATATTTCCTCTAAAGTCCAAGTTCCTCCAAGACAGAACACAAAAGTTCAAGTCCAAAAATGTGAACTGAAATTCTAGGTAAGCTTACAAAACATCAACTCCAATCCGCTGAATTGCAGCTATATTCCCACGAAAAGGAAATGCGGAGTAGTAAGGTTTCACAAGTGTAACTCTATGACTAAGGTAGTCAACAACTGTAGCAATATTCCCTAAAACAGGAATAGGTATGACTTTTCGACTAAGTGTAGTCAGTACCAACAAATCTCCAACCGAAGTTACAGTCTAAGGTATGTCTCACAAGACAAAAGAGTAGTCTGAACAACAAAGTCAACAATGTATCACTTTATGACTAAGTGTAGTCAATCCACAAAACCGTTCAAACTCAAAGAGAAAGAATGCTTCCACGCACCAAATCACAGCAAAGAGTACTGCCACACTAAGCTAACCCCAACGAACTGAATCGCTTGACCCTGGCTAAGCTCAATAAGTAAAGCAAACCAACCTCTTCTCACCAAATGAACACCGAGTATCCAAATCCAATAACTAGCTAAAAGCTTGAATTATTTCCGCTGAAGTCCAACGAAGGAAATACCCAGTTATGTTTTTAACACTTCTGAGCGTTGAAAACAGTAATCCTCAAAAACTGATACTAGAAAACGTGGTCCGAGCTCAACAGTTTCTTTTCCTCTACGAAAAAAACTGTATCCAAATATGAACTAATTCCGAATTGACGTGGAATTAAGCAACAAATCGACAAGGCAAAAGCTTATTATCACTGAATAACAATAACTGTCTTTGTGCACAGGTGTGCAAAGAAACCAAAACAAAGTTACCACACCTGGGTAACAGACAAACTTATATCCAGATCAAATGTTGATTTCTGAAAATAAAACTTCAAAGACGTTTATCCAGCAAAGCCAAAGAAATCACAAACCTGTACAACTGGAATTTATAATTCAGCGCGCTACTACAACCAGCAACCAGTTTATCCAAAGAGAAAAACAACAATCCACAAACGCGCATAATACATGGGCGGACACTAGAATTTTAATGTCCCGTAACGCAAGATCAAACAGCTAACCTGAATTCTGCCGGCGACTGACGTAAACACGGAAGCGCACGTGCACCAACACGGTCACTGGGGCACCGGGACAGAACGGACTCGATCAAAACAGTGGCCCGATGAGCGCGCCGAAATCCCCGGGCAACCGATCTACTTCGAAGGCGGGGACCACGTGCGATAATTGCTGCTCTGTAACTGAATGGGGAGCGCACGAGAGGGGAGGGGGCGACAGAAAAAAGACGCAAGTGGCTCTTTGGAAAGACACTTAAATGTATCAGAAGACACTACTCCCACATTTTCAACATACGATTGACAAATTTATTATTCCAATCACCTCAATCACACAAATTAGTGTTGAACAATTAAGAAAGGACCAACAACATCAGCTAGATAGGAAAGCAAATAAACTGCTTGTATGTGCGCTAGACAGAAGAGGAAAGCCTATCAACTTAGGGCTAATCCCCTTAAAACAAAGCAACACAGAGCCTATAACCTAGTGTGCAATAATGAAATAACACATACCGCCCAGAATAAAATTAATAGTCTTTCCTTTTTTGTGAACTGAAGTAGGTAGCCAGAGTAACATCAATTTTTCGCGCGAGCACGGTATCGGAACTAAGAAAGTGTCAAAGTTTGCTTTGTAAACAAAGCACCAAAGGCTTGGCCAGCCTGTCTCTACACTTACCTTACTGCCACAGTCGGCGTCTTGGCCACAGGCAAATGCAGACCAAAATCCTAAATCAGTACAAGCATTGATATCGATGACTCTGCACAAGCAAGACCTATTGATCTAAAGTTCAAAACCCCTTCTATCTCCACCCAAGTACCTATTCTAACTAAGGTAATGAGAAAAGGGCGAACGGACACTAGACACAATAGCCGGCGGTACTAGACAAAACAAGACAAACACGGAGACGAACGCGGAACGGAAGCGCCGAAGGTCCGACCACGGAGAACGGAACTCTACTGCCGACAGCACCCCCAAAACCGGTCCGCTACGATGGGTTCGTTCCCTACTGACTCTAGAACCCACCCACCCAACCACCCGTTAATACATGTATAGAAAGATAGACAGGACTCTCAAGGGTCGGGCGGTAGTGAGTTCAGAGTGTCGCTTTTACACTACCACATACACATACTTTTACCCCGCATTTCCACCATAATTGTCAAGTGGGAGTACACTTGACAGGGGAGGTTCTTATATAGGTAATGTGCAGTGGCAGAAACGGAGCGAACACTCAAGCTGTCACACCACAAGATCACAAGAGGAGGAAGACCACAATACAACCATTCACTCGCACTAGCAGTCCAGACGGGGTAGGGACTCTAACAAAGAAGATAGTCAAGAGAGAGAAGCGGGGCATAGAAGAAGGCACTACCCAGAACTAGCTGTCTTAGGGGACAAAGTAAACTGAAAAGAAAAAAAAAACCCACTTCCAAATACCCCAGGATCCCTCTACTACCCCAACCTAACCCGCTACAAGGACATTCAGCAGAATGATGGAAGAAAGATAGTTCTAGAAACAATACTACATCCGACAGGACCTACACAGCAAGAATTAAAGCACAAAGCGAATCAGTGACAGCCTTTAACACACACACACACACACACACACACACACACGCCAAACCCACATTTATACCACATGAAACGGTAACTTAACTGTCGCACAAGATCTAGTTGCAAAGAGAGACGACTGCAGGCGGAAATCTAAACAAATCTTAAATAATGTTAGCGAACCGCCCAGAGAACGTGGACAAACGAGTCACAAGACAAAACACAACGCGTTTCGACCTCTTAGGTCTTCGTCAGGTGATATATAAACGAATAAAACAACGAAAATTCACTTAGCTTTGATCGCTTCAGATCGCTTAGGGTTCAGCGCAAGGAAGAAGGCGTTGAATGAGAACGAGGCTGTTGGAAGGGAAATAGTGAGTGAGTCAAAGTCGTAATGATGATAATAATATTACTGATAGGAATACTAATAATGGTCAAAATATTGGGGGTGGGGGGGGGGGGGGGGAAGACAGGATCAATCTTGGTGTCAATAAGTATGCGTATGGGAGAAAGGAGAGTGGGTTAGAGGATTCTTAAGCAGCAGGGTTGCCGTGGCAACAGTCCCAGAGGCGAAGGCGATGGTGATGTCAATGCTAGTGGTAGTATCAATACTAGCAATAGTATTACTGAATGATACTGCTAACAACGAGAGTGAAGGTTAAGGTAACGAAAGCATGATACAGAAACATATTTAGAAAATACATTTTTATAATAATCAAATAAATAAATAAAGGAAACATTAAAAAAATAATAAATAAATAAATTAAAAAAATAAAATAATAATAAATTAAAAAAAATAAAAATAAAATAAAATAAAATAAAAAATAAAAATAATAATGATAATAAATGCATAAATAAGATAGCTGTAAGTTATGTGTGAGGTGAATAGTTGGAGATAAGGTAGTATGTGTGTGTGTTGTGGGAGGATATTGTGGGCTGAGATTGAAGTGGTGGGTTGGTACATGTTACTTTAAGGTGTTGATGCTGTGAGGGTGGAGGGAAGAAGGGGATGGGTTTTCGTACTAACTGGGGGGGGGAGGGGCAACATATTCACACCTATACACAAAATCTCTCTCTCTCTCTCTCTCTCTCTCTCTCTCTCTCTTCCCCCCCCCCCCCCCCCCTCCCACCTTCACGACCAACGATAAAGGAGCTAGCATTCTATTCATTATGTGTGTATGTGTGTGTGAGTGTGTGTGTGTGTGTGTGTGTGTGTGTTTCCATGTGTAATATCAGCCTTATTCATTGGTTACCCCCACCTCCACCCCCAACAACCGCCATACCCACCAACATCCCTACACACATCATTACTAGGGCAGGGGTGGGGGGGGGGGGGGTAAGTCGATTGATGTAGCAAATGGAGAGACTCAGAGAGTGTAGGAAAAGGGAAGAGGATGATAGCTGCAACCTATGTCTGAGGTAAAGAGAGGTAGGGTGTGCGTAGGTGGAGGATATTTCAGGCTGGAGCTGCAGAGATGGAATGGCACATACTACTTTTGGACGTTGATGCCATGAGGGTGGACGGTGCCCAGTTTGGCAATGAGATGAGATTCCTGCATAACGCGTTCCAATTGTCACTCTTAGATTGCCAAAGTGCCAAGACTTTGACATGGTTGATGTTGTGTTGGGCATGGTTGAAGTGTAGAGCGACTGGTTTGGGCCGATGGTGGCGGATGTCGGCCAGGTGTTCAGAGATGCGCGTCTCAAGTGTGCGAGATGTCTCACCTACATAGATCTTACCGCACAGCTGACAGTGGATGGCATACACAATGTTGTGGCTCTGGCAGGAGAAAGTGCGTTTAATAGTGAAAGAGCCTGTGGGGCCATGTAGGATGGTGTCTGGTTTGGTGAGAGAGCAGATTTTGCAGTTGGGTTTAGAGCAGGGGAAAGTACCTGGTGGCTTAGGTGTGAAGATTTTGTTCAGCTTAGAGCGCACCAGTAGGTCGTTGAGGTTTTTGTCACGTTTGAAAGTGATCATAGGTTTCGTCTCAAAGGCAGGTTTATGATTTTCTACCTCCCACAACACACACACATACTACCTTATCTCCAACTATTCACCTCACGCATAACTTACAGCTATCTTATTTATGCATTTATTATCATTATTATTTTATTTTTATTTTATTTTATTTTATTTTATTTTATTTTATTTTTATTTTTATTTTTTTAATTTATTATTATTATTATTTTTAAATTTTTTTTTTAATGTTTCCTTTATTTATTTATTTGTTTATTATAAAAATGTATTTTCTAAATATGTTTCTGTATCATGCTTTCGTTACCTTAACCTTCACTATCGTTGTTAGCAGTATCATTCAGTAATTCTATTGCTAGTATTGATACTACCACTAGCATTGACATCACCATCGCCTTCGCCTCTGGGACTGTTGCCACGGCAACCCTGCTGCTTAAGAATCCTCTAACCCACTCTCCTTTCTCCCATACCCATACTTATTGACACCAAGATTGATCCTGTCTTCCCCCCCCCCCCCCCCCCCGCCCAATATTTTGACCATTATTAGTATTACTATCAGTAATATTATTATCATCATTACGACTTTGACTCACTCACTATTTCCCTTCCAACAGCCTTGTTCTCATTCAACGCCTTCTTCCTTGCGCTGAACCCTAAGCGATCTGAAGCGATCAAAGCTAAGTGAATTTTCGTTGTTTTATTCGTTTATATATCACCTGACGAAGACCTAAGAGGTCGAAACGCGTTGTGTTTTGTCTTGTGACTCGTTTGTCTACGTTCTCTGGGCGGTTTGCTAACATTTATTTAAGATTTGTCGCACAAGAGTCCATGACCGAGGAGGTTCGCAGAGGGAGGTGGACTTTGTAGTAAGGAGAAGGTCGTTGTTGCTTGGTCTCTTGGTCAGAGGTGAAGCAGCTGTTTAGAGAAGAAGGAGAGTTCACCACCGCCAATTCACATCAAACGAAGGCTGGTGCCGGGGTGAAGGGTGACTGCGGGGTCCACGGATGCTGGCCGCCCAGCCAGCCCAAGAATGGAAGCAGAATGGCGGGTGGACGAGGTTAAGAACGGTCCACTTCCCGGTCCAACGAAGAGTGGAAGTCGAAACCGTGACGGTCCACACCGAAGTGGACTCCAGGTCAGGGACGACCTAAAGTGCCTTTTCCAGCTGGCAGGGATAAACCGTGACGGTCCACACCGAAGTGGACTCCAGGTCAGGGACGACCTAAAGTGCCTTTTCCAGCTGGCAGGGATAAACCGTGACGGTCCACACCGAAGTGGACTCCAGGTCAGGGACGACCTAAAGTGCCTTTTCCAGCTGGCAGGGATAAACCGTGCCGGTCCACACCGAAGTGGACTCCAGGTCAGGGACGACCTAAAGTGCCTTTTCCAGCTGGCAGGGATAAACCGTGACGGTCCACACCGAAGTGGACTCCAGGTCAGGGACGACCTAAAGTGCCTTTTCCAGCTGGCAGGGATAAACCGTGACGGTCCACACCGAAGTGGACTCCAGGTCAGGGACGACCTAAAGTGCCTTTTCCAGCTGGCAGGGATAAACCGTGACGGTCCACACCGAAGTGGACTCCAGGTCAGGGACGACCTAAAGTGCCTTTTCCAGCTGGCAGGGATAAACCGTGACGGTCCACACCGAAGTGGACTCCAGGTCAGGGACGACCTAAAGTGCCTTTTCCAGCTGGCAGGGATAAACCGTGACGGTCCACACCGAAGTGGACTCCAGGTCAGGGACGACCTAAAGTGCCTTTTCCAGCTGGCAGGGATAAACCGTGACGGTCCACACCGAAGTGGACTCCAGGTCAGGGACGACCTAAAGTGCCTTTTCCAGCTGGCAGGGATAAACCGTGACGGTCCACACCGAAGTGGACTCCAGGTCAGGGACGACCTAAAGTGCCTTTTCCAGCTGGCAGGGATAAACCGTGACGGTCCACACCGAAGTGGACTCCAGGTCAGGGACGACCTAAAGTGCCTTTTCCAGCTGGCAGGGATAAACCGTGACGGTCCACACCGAAGTGGACTCCAGGTCAGGGACGACCTAAAGTGCCTTTTCCAGCTGGCAGGGCAGGAATCCCAGAGGTGACAAGTGGAATTATTTCCTACCCATCGAAGGGTGAAAGACTGTTCTCTGGATCTGGTCGTTACGTCGCTGTGGCCACATCTTAGGGCATAATCGCCACGGGTTGGGGGTGTGCGCAGTCTAGATAGTTTGCTGTTGTGGTGCAGTCAGTCTTTTGAAAGTTTCTATGGATGGC
>CM031604.1:16194024-16196524 GCA_018398815.1 Conus ventricosus | reverse complement strand
AGGTCATTGTCAAACAACCAGGTCATTGTCAAACAACCAGGTCACTGTCAAACAACCAGGTCATTGTCAAACAAACCTGCAGGTTTAGCCCCCTTCAACAATCAAGCTCCTCCAGGCAAATACCGACGGTTTTTTTTACAAATCAAAATTCAGTACATGTTGTTTAAAGCCAAGCTGAGCAGTTAGGGCGGGGGGCGGCGGACCTATCAGATTGTTATTAATCACAAGGAAGTTTACAGAGTTCGTCGAGTCTTATGGCCTGACGTCATTTTCCTCCTTGTAACAAAAATAGTAACCCCCCTCCCCATCCTCCATCCTCCCAACCGCATCCTCAATTGAGGAAACACGTCAGAATGGGCCAGACAGCGCCAAAGACAGTGAACGTGCAGAAAGGTCTGGTGCTTCATAGGGAGGTGAGAGTCTGAAGTCTTGGAATCCCTCATCTGGCACAGACTTGTACCGCCAGCGTGTGAGGTAATAGTCCACATGTGCACAGTCTGGCAAGAACTTGTCTCGTCACTCAGCAGACATCAAAAGCTTGCTTGGCTATGGACATGCATCCCTGTCCAAAACCGTCAAAGAGTGGCTTGCTGTCCAGGACAGGTTGGTTACAAAGCCTCTGTCCTGTTGCGCCTGACTTAAGACAGAGCTGTGAAGGGGCATGTATCTCGCCATGACACTTTGTCCGTAGTCTATTTGCCTCCTTTACATGTTCTTAGGGTGATCTTGTTGCCACGGGAAGTGTATTGTTTGTTGATAGTTTCGTACTCACGTGTGCCTTACGACACACTTCAGCCTGATTGCCAGAACTGTGAATAAGGGAATTTCCGATGTTGGGCGTGATTTCAGTTTGGAGTGAAGGTGGAATGTACTTTCTGCTTGCCGTCTAAGACCAGAAGGCGGTTCTAGGTGAATCGACTATGACTGTACCCTATTTCTGATAGCTGTGACGACCCCAACTGTCTAGGCGCCCTTCACGGTCCTCATACCTCACATACCGTCCTGGTGACAAGGCTCAGTTTGTTGTCATCCTCTTGGTATTCGCCTCAGACATTTTTCATCAGCATTACTGTTCCTTGCCTCCGAAAGATCGTCACATTCGCCGTATCGTAATTAGAACATTCTCTACAGTAAACGACACCACCCCTTTCCTTCCTGCACCAACAAAACAATTCTCTCCCAACAAAGAAGAAGCAAAATCAACACCTCATCTAATCTCTCATTGTTCCACTTATTGCCTTGGATATCATTGTCTTGTTTACAATTTCAGCAAGAAAACCATCTCAGGACTGTCTTTCTGGTCTCCTTCTTCTTCGTACACTGAGACAGGAACCCCAGAGGCAGCGACGAAGGCTGCTATACAGTGGAGGTCCTCTAGAGATCCATAGAGCTTCTCCCTCGTCGATGTGTCAGCAGGCCAGGTCTCTGCTCTTTGCTTTTCATGTGTTGGACAGTCCTGCAGGAAGTGTTTTACTGTCATTGGGGCTGTACCGCATGGGCACTCTGAAGACTCACCAATGCGGAATTTCGTGGATTTGGGGTGTTTGAGTCTGGAGTTCCCTGTCCGCAGTCTCACAATGCTCACTTGGTCTGGACTGGGCAGCAGGTAGTACGCATCCTTCTTGTTGAAGTCTGGGTGCTGCTCAAGCCAACTTCTTAACAGTTTCTCCTTGATAATGTATCATTCTGACGATTACATCCAGTAGCAAACATTGTTAACATGGAAATGAAAACTGAAACGGACTGCAGTGCCACCCGAAAAAAAGGCCCAGATACAAATAAACGCACAAAGAAAAACAGAATGCAAACTGACGCTCCTTCAAAGGTCGGTTGTCATGCTGACTGCAATGTAGGCAGGATTGTCATTGTATATGTTTCATGCCTTGCTTGTGACTTGGACAGAAGACAAATTTGTCACTTCACTTGTCTCTCTTGTATCGTGTATTGAATCTGTAGCTTCACCTTCCATTCTCTTTCGTATGCATATTTGTTTAGGGGCCTAACCTGATCAAGGCAATACAGTTCTAAATCACACAAACAGAAACGCGCCCGAACCAACAGAATCAGTATATATACATAATGCATTGTGCCGTACTTTCAGTGACGTTTGGAATCAGTCATGTTGGCAATGGCTATTAAGGTGACCAGCAGTGAACAACTGGGTGACTGAATAATGCAGACTGAACTCAAAAGGTTCCCCTAACGCTTTTACAGATCAACAATAAAAGGAACGGGAAATGTTTGGAACTGAGTCAGCACTTGATAAAACGGTGAGATGACTAAATCAATCACAAATACATGATTATATAAGTAAATAAAGAATAAACAGAAAGACATATGTAAGAATTGTAAGTAAGTAAAGAAATAAACGACTAACTCCAATTGTACTGCAATGTCATCATTACATTGCCTTAACATATCGTCATAAAATGGTACTGCAATGTCATCATTACATTGCCTTAACATATCGTCATAAAATGGTACTGCAATGTCATCATTA
>CM031604.1:16176524-16186524 GCA_018398815.1 Conus ventricosus | reverse complement strand
TTTACTATTACCACTTCTCTCAAATCAATTTGATTACTTTTTTTTTTACTATTACCACTTCTCTAAAATCACTTTGATTACTTTTTTACTATTACCACTTCTCTCAAATCACTTTGATTACTTTTAACTATTACCACTTCTCTCAAATTACTTTGATTACTTTTTACTATTACTACTTCTCTCAAATCAAGCATGAGTAAGATGACCATCCTCTCAACAGCCATTGCATATAATTATGCTGTCTATTCGCATACAAGCAAGCATGCACATTGCAAACGCGTGTGCTTGCACATGGACACACACACACACACACACACACACACACACACACACATATATATATACACACATACACACACACATACACACACACACATACACACACACACTCACACACACACACACACACACACACACACACACACACACACACACACACACACACACACCCTTGCCGCGAAGAGACCCATAAAAGGAAATAGTAACTACTGCAAGTTTTCCGGTGTTCCTAACAACATTTCACAGACCAGTGGGAAATGTTTGGCAGCTGAACAGCTCCCCTCTAAGTATTCTAGAGTTCGCAAGGTAATTTTGTCTCCATAATCTGCCAGAAAAGGTGTAATGAACAGGAACTGACTAGATAAGGTTAGCTCCCTGTGGACTGACCGTTCTAAGTCTGCGTCAGAATGAAACTGGATGTAGCTATGTATGGGGAGGCTTGGGTGGGCGGTGTGGGATTGACGCCCTTGAGAAGGCATGGTAGACGAAACAGAAAAAAAAAGGAAAAAAAATAAAGTGGGGGGAGAGGGAGAGAAGTAAAGCAGCCCAAAGTGTGGGGAAAAGGGAGCAAAATGAAAGACAGTAAGAAAACAAAAATAAAGAAAGAATAAAATTTTAAACAAAAAGGGAAAATAAAAAAAATATTATAGTAAAGGTGCTGAGAAAAGTGATATAGAGAAAAAGTATTGACAAAGGAAAACGTAAGAAAAAGCACTAAAGAAAGAAAAGGAAGAAAGAGCACTGAAAGGAAAAGGAGGGGAAAAGGGTTCTAAAGCGGGGAAAGAAAATAGAGAAAAATACTTTAAAAGGAAAAGGGGAAAAAGAGCTAAAGAAGAAAGGAAAGCACTGCTTACGAAAGAAACAAAGTATTCAAACTGGAAGAAATAACAAAGAAACAAAAGGTACTAAAGAAGGAAAGAATATTTTTCTTATAATATTAGGAAAAAGAAGACAAAAAAACTGTCCAGTAGACTGCAGGAGTCGCTGCGCGCAACGTCCGAGGCGGAACAACAGCAGCCACGAGAGTGTCTGCAGATTCCAGACGCTTCTTGCTGGCAGTCCGCGCACGTTCTATAAAGATGAACATGAAGGTCTGCATCTCTTTCAGCGTCATGACTCGTTTCCGTCACTTTCCTTATTGTAGCTGCCCCTTTTTGTCGGCGGGGAGGGAGGAAGGACAGTGGAGAGAGAGGAAGGTACGTGGTACAGGGAAAAGGGGAAGAGATAGGGGAAGGGAGAGGGATGGAGGTGAGGGGGTGGAGAAAGGCTGCGACTCTTTCCATCCAGTTGTCAGGTCAGATCAGTGAAGTTTTGGAACCACACATTGATCATATCATTCAGAAATGTCAGAGCAGGTTACATTGTCTGTGGACGCTTCGATCTTTTCATGTCAATACTGTTACTCTCAGAGCATTTCATTCCTGTTTCCTCGACTCTGTTGTGACTTTCTCTTTTATGTGTTGGCATTGGTGGCTGTGAATTAATGTGCTGCACAAACTAGTGAATGGAGGAGGAACGATTGTTGGTGACAGACAGAAGAGCCTGAGTGAGTTGTGCAAAGGTTGTGTGATAAGCAAACCCTGTGGGGGGGGGGGGGGGGGGGGGGGGGGGGGGGGGGGGGGGGGGGGGGGGGGGGGGGGGGGACCGGAATAGCTCAGTTGGTAGAGCGCCGGACTCGTGATCCTGGGGTTTGCGGGTTCGAATTTCGGTACAGGGGGATTTTTCCCTCGGAGTTAACATTGGTTCTGACTCCATTCCCCACACAGTCCTTCGAATGAGACTATAAACCGAGGATCCGTGTGTGAACGCACGAATAACATCTTGCACACACGTCAAATCCCATCACCAACCCTCGGAAGAGAAGGCCAGTTTGGCCGTTGGTATGGATGACACGTTACACATAGCATGCAACTTCCCCGAAGATGGAGTATGGCTGCCTTAATGGCGGGATGAAAAACGGTCATACACACAAAACTCCACTGCCTGTCTATACAGGCAGTGTCCGCAGGAGTATCAGCCTGCGTGCGCAGAAAGAAAGAAAGAAAACCAAAGCTAGGAGGAAGATGGCATGTGATGGAAACCAGGTCTTAGCAAATCTGTTTGAATCTCTACTTCCTGGAAGAAGACACTGGACAGTGAAATGAAAAATATCACGACCTGGAAAAATGTTCATCCCCAATGCTGTTCAGTTTCCGAATGTAACAGATGAGCATTTATAAGACGAAAGAGAGAGAGAGAGAGAGAGAGAGAGAGAGAGAGAGAGAGAGAGAGAGAGAGAGAGAGAGAGAGAGAGAGAGAGACAGAGAGACAGACAGACAGACAGACAGACAGAGACAGACAAGAGGAGAGAGGGGAGAGGAGAGAGAGAGAGAGAGAGAGAGAGAGAGAGAGAGAGAGAGAAGAGAGAGAGAGAGAGAGAGAAAAGAGAGATAGGCAGGGAGACAGAGGAGAGAGTAGGGAATGTTTATGGGTATACATGTGCCCACCGTCATGTGTCTGTGAGCGCTGTCTGTGTGTGTTTTCGTATGTTTGAATGCCAGTGTATGTGTGTGTGTGTGAATGCTGGAGGACGGAAGAGCGGAGGGTGCAGGGAAAGGAGGAGGACGAGGAGGGAAGAACCGCGTGTGTATGTGGTTACACCGATTTTTTTTCCAATACTAAATGTTTACGCCACTCATACATTTGTTCGCTTTTAATATAGATTACGTACAAAATAGCATAAACGTTTTCTGCTTTTGTCAATCTAGTTGTTTGTTCGCGATGGATATGTACGCCACCACATCAGAATTTCTCTTCTGAGATGATAGAGTTGATCTGATTTGATTTTCTTTTGATTTCCGAACTCACCGCTCAAATGGGAGCAGAAGAAGGTGACGAAATCGCGGCTTTCTGCGCGTCCACCATGTTTCGTAGAAATGTTCCTGGTCGCTGCTACCCTGGCACGCCTCTGTGATCCTGTCCAGGCAGCTGATGGCATCCCTGAAGGAGTTGTCCCTGCAACAACAACACAATCCAATTGTCAGGTCATGCTTTTCTTTGAAGGGACTGTGTAAACTTCAACTCCCTGTCCTCATCAAAACAAAAACAACAACAACAACGACAACAACAACAACATCCACACACACACACACACACACACACACACACACACACACACACACACACACACACACACAGAGAGAGAGAGAGAGAGAGAGAGAGAGAGAGAGAGAGAGAGAGAGAGAGAGAGAGAGAGAGAGAGAGAGAGAGAGAGAGAGAGAGAGAGAGAGAGAGAGAGAGAGAGAATATAAACAAAACACAAAAGCCACTTAGAATCTTCGGAAGTAACACGAATATCACTAATGGTAAGATGCGCAAGAGATGGATAGTGCACATCAGCTGAAAACAAAAGAAAACGAAACAAAAGCACAGAAACACCTGAATAAGCCTCCACGCCATCCCCACCCTACCCGACCAGTACACCAGAAGGATCAAGAAAGATGCAGCACCAGAACACCTAGCGACGACCACCCGAGAGAGAACTGAAGGCCATGACACTCGCCTTCAGAGCCACCCAGAAGAACTCCAAATGGACCAGCGTGAAAGATCTTGAGCAGTCCCAGGGAGCTGAACGTCCTGTTGGCCGGGCACCCTTAAAGGTCTACTTTCCCAGGGAGCTGAACGTCCTGTTGGCCGGGCACCCTTAAAGGTCTACTTTCCCAGGGAGCTGAACGTCCTGTTGGCCGGGCACCCTTAAAGGTCTACTTTCCCGGGGAGCTGAACGTCCTGTTGGCCGGGCACCCTTAAAGGTCTACTTTCCCAGGGAGCTGAACGTCCTGTTGGCCGGGCACCCTTAAAGGTCTACTTTCCCAGGGAGCTGAACGTCCTGTTGGCCGGGCACCCTTAAAGGTCTACTTTCCCAGGGAGCTGAACGTCCTGTTGGCCGGGGACCCTTAAAGGTCTACTTTCCCAGGGAGCTGAACGTCCTGTTGGCCGGCACCCTTAAAGGTCTACTTTCCCAGGGAGCTGAACGTCCTGTTGGCCGGGCACCCTTAAAGGTCTACTTTCCCAGGAGCTGAACGTCCTGTTGGCCGGGCACCCTTAAAGGTCTACTTTCCCAGGGAGCTGAACGTCCTGTTGGCCGGGGACCCTTAAAGGTCTACTTTCCCAGGGAGCTGAACGTCCTGTTGGCCGGGGACCCTTAAAGGTCTACTTTCCCAGGGAGCTGAACGTCCTGTTGGCCGGCACCCTTAAAGGTCTACTTTCCCAGGGAGCTGAACGTCCTGTTGGCCGGCACCCTTAAAGGTCTACTTTCCCAGGGAGCTGAACGTCCTGTTGGCCGGCACCCTTAAAGGTCTACTTTCCCAGGGAGCTGAACGTCCTGTTGGCCGGGGACCCTTAAAGGTCTACTTTCCCAGGGAGCTGAACGTCCTGTTGGCCGGGCACCCTTAAAGTCTACTTTCCCAGGGAGCTGAACGTCCTGTTGGCCGGGCACCCTTAAAGGTCTACTTTCCCAGGAGCTGAACGTCCTGTTGGCCGGGGACCCTTAAAGGTCTACTTTCCCAGGGAGCTGAACGTCCTGTTGGCCGGGACCCTTAAAGGTCTACTTTCCCAGGGAGCTGAACGTCCTGTTGGCCGGGCACCCTTAAAGGTCTACTTTCCCAGGGAGCTGAACGTCCTGTTGGCCGGGGACCCTTAAAGGTCTACTTTCCCAGGAGCTGAATGTCCTGTTGGCCGGGCACCCTTAAAGGTCTACTTTCCCAGGGAGCTGAACGTCCTGTTGGCCGGCACCCTTAAAGGTCTACTTTCCCGGGGAGCTGAACGTCCTGTTGGCCGGGCACCCTTAAAGGTCTACTTTCCCAGGGAGCTGAACGTCCTGTTGGCCGGGGACCCTTAAAGGTCTACTTTCCAGGGAGCTGAACGTCCTGTTGGCCGGGACCCTTAAAGGTCTACTTTCCCAGGAGCTGAACGTCCTGTTGGCCGGGACCCTTAAAGGTCTACTTTCCCAGGGAGCTGAACGTCCTGTTGGCCGGGCACCCTTAAAGGTCTACTTTCCCAGGGAGCTGAACGTCCTGTTGGCCGGGCACCCTTAAAGGTCTACTTTCCCAGGGAGCTGAACGTCCTGTTGGCCGGGCACCCTTAAAGGTCTACTTTCCCAGGGAGCTGAACGTCCTGTTGGCCGGGCACCCTTAAAGGTCTACTTTCCCAGGGAGCTGAACGTCCTGTTGGCCGGGCACCCTTAAAGGTCTACTTTCCCAGGGAGCTGAACGTCCTGTTGGCCGGGCACCCTTAAAGGTCTACTTTCCCAGGGAGCTGAACGTCCTGTTGGCCGGGTACCCTTAAAGGTCTACTTTCCCAGGGAGCTGAACGTCCTGTTGGCCGGGCACCTTTAAAGGTCTACTTTCCCAGGGAGCTGAACGTCCTGTTGGCCGGGCACCCTTAAAGGTCTACTTTCCCAGGGAGCTGAACGTCCTGTTGGCCGGCACCCTTAAAGGTCTACTTTCCCAGGGAGCTGAACGTCCTGTTGGCCGGCACCCTTAAAGGTCTACTTTCCCAGGGAGCTGAACGTCCTGTTGGCCGGGACCCTTAAAGGTCTACTTTCCCAGGGAGCTGAACGTCATGTTGGCCGGGCACCCTTAAAGGTCTACTTTCCCAGGGAGCTGAACGTCCTGTTGGCCGGGGACCCTTAAAGGTCTACTTTCCCAGGGAGCTGAACGTCCTGTTGGCCGGGCACCCTTAAAGGTCTACTTTAGAGGTTTTCGATAATTGGTCAGCTTATGCAGAAATATGAAATGTTTGATAAATTGATAAAACAAACATCCGATTCTCTCCCGATCACACGAAATCGATCCGCGAAAGTGGCATTTTTACCTGTAATCAGGAAAACGAGAGGTAATCAACTAAATCTTGGCATGGCTTAACTACTCTTGGATGTGACGTCACATGATGGCCTGGCCGTCAGCCGCGACCTACACAACAAGGCAACGGCGACAGAAAGCGATTCTGATGGTTCTTGCACATCCCGATCGGTATTTAATTTATCATGTAAAAGCAGTGACTATGATTGCGACAGCCAATGTAACTCTGGGGATGTTTCTGCAAGGCCTTTACCTTATCAGTTTGAACGCTAAGTTCTTTTTACCACGTCAGTTCCAGCTGGACCACGGAAACGAGCTATTCAGTTCCAGCTGGACGCCCGAACACATCATTCCGAAGGCGTACGGACTTTACCGAAGTCTCGAGGGAGGCTACCGACTGACTTCTTGATGCGATCACGCGTGGACGGCGAGCGGAGATTCTCCTTCCTCAAGCCTCAACGTGTTCATTCAATTTAACAAGTGTGATCTGTCCATAGATAAGAACAGAATAAACGTGCGACTATCGTACTCATCTGTACGAGCTTACCACTCCGCCTTCAAAGTATACGCGCACAATGCAGACGAAGTTTTTGATCCACTCGAACGGGCTCGGCAATTGTCGGAACAGCTCGTTTCCGTGGTCCAGCTGGAACTGACGTGGTAAAAATAACTTGGTGGCCCGGCATGGTTGCACCAAAGATAGTTCTTTGGTTGCACCAACCGAATCCACTTCTTTCGAGTATCTGGATCAGATGGAAATGAGTGCAAAGAATATCCGTCTCCTGCTGAGCTGCTGCACACGCCTACAGCACAATATCTGCCACCCCCTCGTGACTTTTTAGGCTGTGGGGGATCGCAATTCGTGTTGATTTCACTTGGCGTTGGCTTGTTGTGTAGGTCGCGGCTGACGGCCAGTCCATCAAGTGACGTCACGGTTTTCGGTCTACCGCGCGGGGTTTGAACAGGTGTGCAAAACTCGTTTTTTATCTATTAAATTCTTCCGGCGACTTTTTTTGAAAAACGAATACCATACTGTAGTTATATGACATGTAGACCTGTTTTTAACAAATTATCGAAAATCTCTAAAGCAGACCTTTAAAGACAGGGTGAACTCGCAGACTGAAGTCTTTGTGACATTCGTTGTCGCTGGCAATAGTGGGTCTCTTCCGTGTGGGGCGCCATTGTCTGTCGCTCTCTCAGCTCTGGTTCCTTGTGAACTTGGGTTCACATTTAGCTGTTGGTCGACCGACGATGGGCGTCGATAAACTTCGCATCTCTCTCTCTCTCTCTCTCTCCTCTCTCTCTCTCTCTCTCTCTCTCTCTCTCTCTCTCTCTCTCTCTCTCTTTCTCTCTCTCTCTCACTCTCTCTCTCTCTCTCTCTCTCTCTCTCTCTCTCTCTCTCTCTCTCTCTCTCTCTCTCTCTCTCCCCCCCCCCCCCAAAAAAAAAAAAAAAGACCTAATTTCAGAACCACCAGGCGGCCTTCTCCATGCTCGGGTGGTGATGGTCCTGTGCCACGTGAGGCCTTAAAGACGGAGCAGGACGAAAGTCGCTAGAGCGTTGCACGAGTCCCTTCTATTCTATGGTCCATCCAGACTGCGGCCGAGAGGGCAATTTTTTCAACCCAACCCTTTAAAGGGATGCCCCCGTGACCGGCCCAAAACTTTTGTATCTCAGACAACAGCAATCGCAGTCAGGCAGCACTCCATCGTCCTACATCTCCAGGAGTCGTCCCCCAGCGACACAGGCTAGACCCGCCGTCACCCATACGGCTGGAAGATTCGCTGCGCCACCTGACACTGACCTCTCACATCAGTGCCCCTTAATTAAAGGAGAGCTGCCGCCTCTCCACTGGTGTTCGCTGCTATGCCACCTCGCAGGGAATCTGGAGGCCCTTCTTCTAGCTGCCCTATATGCCACAGGCATAACGGGACTGGATTAGAGAATAATCTTTGGGTGCCAGGTTCCGGCTTCGTAATGGAATTGTCTCTAACACTGAAACGACCAGAATGACGACAGATTGACGCTATTCGATCTGTTTAGGTGATGGTTTTTGATGCAACAGTTTCTGAAAAGGGTTGTCCGTTATAGTAAGTTGACTGTGCCAAGCATAGCGTGTTGTCATCGCAATGGTAAGTATGATCGTCCTAATTCCTCGCCATAAGTAGTAGGGTATTAATGGTGATGGCAGTACCGACAAAAGTGGTGCTATTGGTGGTGGTGGTGATGGTGGTGGTGGTGGTAGCAGTGGTGGTGGTAGCGGTGGTGGTAGTGGTGGTGATGGTGGCGGTAGTAGTAGAAGGAGTTATAGCAGCAGCAGCAGCAGCAGCAGCAGCAGTAGTAGTAGTGGCAGCAGCACTAGATGCATAGTAGTAGTAGTGGTAGTAGTAGTAGTAGTAGTAGTAGTAGTAGTAGTAGTAGTAGTAGTAGTAGCAGCAGCAGCAGCAATAGTAGTAGTAGTGTCGTTGTTGCTGCTGTTGTTGTTCTAACAGCAGCAGCCGCCCCAGCATCAAAACAGCAGTAGCAAAAGCAATAGCAATTTTAATGTGCACACGTAAACTTGCTCTCTGTCTGTCTGTGTGCTTGCCTGTCTATCTGTCTGTCTGTCTGTCTCTGTCCGTCGGTGTGTGTGTGTGTGTGTGTGTGTGTGTGTGTGTGTGTGTGTGTGTGTGTGTGTGTGTGTTGCGTGTGTGCGTGCGCGCGCCTGCGTGCGCTTGCGTGTTTGTGCATGTGCGTGTGTGCATAGGTGTGTGTTTGTGTGTGCGCGCACGCGTCTACGTGTCATACAGAGTGAGAGAGAGAGAGAGAGAGAGAGAGAGAGAGAGAGAGAGAGAGAGAGGGGACAGAGACACAGAGACACAGAGACAGAGAGAGACCGAGAAAGAGAGAGAGAGAGAGAGAGAGAGAGAGAGAGAGAGAGAGAGAGAGAGAGAGAGAGAGAGAGAGAGAGAGAGAGAGAGAGATGCTAACACGACGAGGTGGTCGGAGCAGGATGTGAAGACGTAAGAGGAAAGAGAAGTCCCGTTGAATTTACCTGTCATTTATTGTTGGATCAACAGATGTTGCAACCCCAGCCAACAAAAGAAAAACTAAAAAAAAACCCACAGAGGGAGAGAAGAAAATGAGGAGGAGGAAGAAAGATGCAGGCAGAAGAGGAAGAAGACAGGAGGGCAAAGAGACCATCAAACAGAAACAGGTGCAGCGAGAAACGCCAGAGCTCATGATGTCTCTTCAGATCAAGGTCAAACACGGCAGCAGCTACGGGCGGTGCTGCTCTTAACAATGATACCCGTGTGGGATTTGACTTCCCGGGTGCTTCGGAATCTATCTGAGGTGCCCTTACGTACGTATGTCCGCTACTCCGACTTCTCTTTGTCTGTGAGCGACCAGTCATTTTTCTCCTTGTGCCCCACGCTTAGCCTAACCACGGTTCGCCTAACGTTGACGGTTCGCCTAACGTTGACGGTTCGCCTGACGTTGACGGTTCGCCTGACGTTGACGTTTCGCCTGACGTTGGCGATTCGCCTAACGTTGATGGTGGCCTAACGTTGACGGTTCGCCTAACGTTGACGGTTCGCCTGACGTTGACGGTTCGCCTAACGTTGACGTTTCGCCTAACGTTGACGATTCGCCTAACGCTGATGGTTGGCCTAACTTTGACGGTTTGCCTAACGTTGACGGTTCGCCTAACCGTGTACCTCCAAATCACATTTCGCCTGATCATGTTTCAGCGACCACGCTTCACTTTGCCAAGTGTTTGCCTAATCATGTTTCAGCTAATCAGTTTTCGCCTTATTACGTTTCACCTAATTACGTTGAATCTAATCATGTTTCATTAATTACATTTCATCTCAATCCCGATTCACTTCATCACGTATCTGAAATA
>CM031604.1:16154024-16161524 GCA_018398815.1 Conus ventricosus | reverse complement strand
AGTGTTCCGCACGATAATTTGAATCGCACCACATTATAGGGCCTACACAAATTAGTATGAATTCTCATTTCGTCTGACCGTATCATATATTCTCATTTGCTAAATGAAATGCTCTGTCCAAAGACTTATTTCTTATTGAATTGATTGGAGAAACGGGAAAGTCAGGAGGAACATGGGTGATATAAAAGGATCTCCTTCTTGCACCCTCTTGATGGAAATCCTTGCTATCGACATATTATAAAGTCAGTTAGTGATAAATCTAAGATAGGAGGCAACTGCAGGGGGAGAGGGCTGCCTGTGGCGTTAGGGGGTCGGGTGGATGTGGGTACTGGGGGTATGTAAAGGTATTGTTTCAGGAAGTTAAAGATCGTGAACCTGTGTAGTACAATTATTGTTAATCTAATGTCGATGGTGGTGAAAAAGGATAACGTTAACAATGGTGACGATGTTAATCATCATCATTGTTATTGATGTTGCCATTGTTGTTTTTATCTGGGACCGGGGAAAAGGTTGTTAATTAGTTGGAAGATACTGTCAGTGAAATGTTCACCGATATTATGGTGTATGTATCTCTTTTATGATTTTTGGCTGGTTTTTTTGTATGTTTACTTTATCTATTTGCTGGATTGTGCTCTTTTGTTTCCCTTGAGCTCTCATTTTTCAAATATGATTTTTAAGAAGCCGAATCTGCAAGATTAAAAGTGACTATTTTGTGGGTGCAGTTGTGATAGGATGGGATAGTGAACTACCGTACATTTATCTGAACAACTGCAAGAGATTTTCAGTTTGCCTTTGTTCTCTCTTCTTTTTTTTTTTTTTTTTTTTTTTCTTCCTAATTTATTTATTTTTTCTTTCATATAGAAATGAATTTGTTGCTCGAATGAGATGATGGAGCAGGGAATCCTTGTTTTCTTTTATTATTATTTATTTATTTATTATTTTTTTTTACACTATTAAATGCGGTAATTTTTGCTTTCAATATACCTACCCCGTCCCTTCATTTGACTACACTAATTGATTTTGTGTTTTTGGGAGGGGGGGGGGGGGGGGGGGGGGCGGGTGGAGGGGACGGATGGAGGGAAGGGAAATGATCACTGTGTTATTGCTATTGGGAGAAGAATCAGTGGAAGAATATTCAATTTTTTAACAACTGTGTTTGTATCTTACTGCAGTGCATTTGTCGCTAGGTTTGGTTCTGTTTGAGCTTGGTATGGTTTGGTGCTTGATTTGCTTTAAAACGGTGTGTGTGTGTGTGTGTGTGTGTGTGTGTGTGTGTGTGCGGGCAGGTGTGTGTGTGTGGGGGGGTGTAGGGGGTGGGGGTGGGGTGTAGGTGTAGGTGTTCACTTGTGCGTGTATGTGTGTGTGTGTGTGTGTGTGTGTGTGTGTATGTGTGTGTGTGTGTATGTGTTTTGTGTATGAACGATTAGAGAACGTTAGTATTCTGGGTTCCTGGGGTCAAAATAAGAACTGAGCACCCAAAAAAATGATAAAAGAAAAAATGTATCATAACAATTGAAAAAAATCTTCTGTCGTTTCGAATCTGCAGACATTCATCTTGTCTGTGCTGAAGGTGAAGTGGGTTTTCAACGGAAAGAACCTGAATCAGAAACTACAGTGATTCAACTTCGACAGTGTCTTGGGATCCCTTTAGATTTCATTCATGAATATTAATTAATGCGCATTTCGGGCTACCTGATTTGTCAAACATGTGTCAAGTTCTTGGCAATCAGGCACCGAGCCTCCAGCATACATGGATGACATGGATGACTAGACGTCTCCACACTGTCACTGCTCCTCTGTAGGCCACCCATCGTAGGGTTAACGTTTGGGGAAAGGAATGATTGTTTTAAGGTGTGTCATGTGATAGTTTTTCAAAGTGAGGTGACTGCTGGCGGAAACTGCAATACATGTTATTAAAAGAGAAATCATAAAGTTTCAGAACAATGACTGAGAGCGGAAAATGAAGCAGAATTTGAAAAGAGAGGGGGTTAGTTACCCCACCAAGGACACAGACCAACACGAGTACAGGACTAGACGCAATGCATTTCGACCACTTGGGTCTTCTTCAAGCGAAAACACACAATATTTAGGACAGTGACAAGAAGAACATGCAGCCACTTAGCTGCGCTTCTCATAGAAATCATAATTAATCCCCCATACAAAGGGAACAAACACATCACAAGACAAAAAAACGACGCGTTTCGACCTCTTTGGTCTTCTTCAGGCAAGATAAACAACGTCGAGCACAATGAAAACGAAGATCGAGCGATCGTTTCTTTTCTCAACGAAAAATGTACATGTAGAACTTTTGCCGCAAAAGAGCTACCATAGTAAACTGTTCCACCTGTGTTCTCCATTGTCGATTAATCTGACATGCGCAGCGCAACGATAAACTGTTGTAGTTGTCTCGGCACAGTCACACTGCCATGGCAGACTGGGATAATCTTTGTGAGCGTGAGTCTGTCTGCCTGATGCAGCGCAGATGGCTTATCGTGTCACTCACACACACACACACGCGCGCAAAGATATACACGGTAGTCGAGCATGGCTGACATTTCGTTCAATGCTTTGCTCGATCGGTTGACCTTCTGTTTGTTTCTATGTTATCTATTTAGACTGGGGTGGTGGGGACACACACACACACACACACACACACACACACACACACACACACACACAGGGAGAGACAGACAGACAGACAGACAGACAAACAGACACTAAAACTGATCGCGCTTTACCACAGACAGACAGACAGACAGACACTAAAACTGATCGCGCTTCACCATCTCTTCCACCAGCGTTCAGCCAATTTGAGTACACATGTCACACGTGTACACACGATCACATCAATCCTGTTTCTCCCAACACAATCATCACCTCACTGCCTGCAATAGCCTTCAGGGGTGGAAGTGGTCACCTTCAGCTTTGTCGTCCACACAGTGCGCACACCAGGAGACGTGGACCAAGAAGGGGGGGGGGGGAGGGGGGGGGGGGAGGGGGAGGGGGGGGAAGGGGGGGGGGGGCAAGGGGGATAACCATCCCAGGACAGGGAAGGGATGAGAGGGAGTGGGAGAAGGGGGCGGGACTTCAATGGTGAAGGGGCCTATCTATGATGGCACTGGCTGCATCCTAATCGCAGCAAACATGCCTTCTTTTTGTGGTAATAGTGGCTTCTCTGCCCTCCTGTAGCCTCGATGCCCCCCCCCCCCCCCCCCCCCCCCCCCCCCCCCCCCCCCCCCCCCCCCCGGCTCCTCCCCTCCATCGTCGCCTCGAAAATCCCTAAAAACCTCCGCATGGAACATCCTTTTGGGGGGGATGTCTCCTTGTTTGTTCTGTGTGCTCTGCGTTATTTCTGTTCGGGCGATTTGATGTTGTTAGCAGCATCCGCTTGGAGCTAGGGGCGGAAGAAAAAGAACACCCGAAGGTGCTGGGGAGGACCCAGAGAAGCACCGTCTTCACCTGCCTTGAGAGCAGTCCTGTACCACCCTTGGAGGCCTGCGCTGTGTTGACGATGGGTACAGGCACGCGCAGGACACTCCATTAAGATATCAAGGGACATAACTGCTCCTGAACAGAGGTAAATTAGACTACAGGATGCAGCTCATAACAGCCTTAAAGTAGCATCCCCATGGGTGTACCAGCCCGTATTTCATGACTGCAGAGCCCACCGCCGAAAAACACCACCCTCCAGCTGCCGAGCACACCCCACAGACCCAACCACCCCTGCCCACGCACGGACAGATGAAGACGGTGCCACTCCAGACACAGCCAAGCTTTCGCCATACGGTCTTATGTGCCCTCAAGAGAGAATCCAAAGTTGTAGTCTTTCCCACTGTCAACAGGACTTTCCCTGTGGTCAGTGGGTCTTTCCTCACCGTCACTGGACCTTTCTCCAGGGTCAGCCTAGTTAAGGCAAAGAAGAAAAAGAAAACCCGAAGGTGCTGGGGAGGACCCAGAGAAGCACCGTCTTCACCTGCCTTGAGAGCAGTCCCTGTACCACCCTTGGAGGCCTGCGCTGTGTTGACGATGGGTACAGGCACGCGCAGGACACTCCATTAAGATATCAAGGGACATAACTGCTCCTGAACAGAGGTAAATTAGACTACAGGATGCAGCTCATAACAGCCTTAAAGTAGCATCCCCATGGGTGTACCAGCCCGTATTTCATGACTGCAGAGCCCACCGCCGAAAAACACCACCCTCCAGCTGCCGAGCACACCCCGCAGACCCAACCACCCTGCCCACGCACGGACAGATGAGACGGTGCCACTCCAGACACAGCCAAGCTTTCGCCATACGGTCTTATGTGCCCTCAAGAGAGAATCCAAAGTTGTAGCTTTTCCCACTGTCAACAGGACTTTCCCTGTGGTCAGTGGGTCTTTCCTCACCGTCACTGGACCTTTCTCCAGGGTCAGCCTAGTTAAGGCAAAGAAGAAAAAGAAACACCCGAAGGTGCTGGGGAGGGTATTTATTTCATCACGGAAGCAAGAGCTATCCTACTTGTTTGTTATTTACCGTTTACTGTCCCCTTCGTCATTTAAACCCCCCCCCCCCCCCCCCCCCCCCCCCCCCGCTCCTCAAAATTCAAGCCGGGCTCGGAGGTGATTGGCCCAGGGCAACAAAGCACATAGTACACAATTATGGAAGTATGCTTGCGTCATAAGCCGAGCTTTCAAGAACACGAGGTTAAAGGTTATGCTGGTATCTCTGAGGACCTCAACTGTTTTTCTTTAGAACCTGGCCGTTTTTCCTGTTTTTCCCTGATGACCGCAAGTGGTTTCCCTATTTTGCTCAGGAAAACAGTTATCATCGGTGCTTCCCCCCTGAAGATCACAACTGTTTCACTATTTTCGCGGCGAAAACAGTTAGTATCCTTAGGGAAAGCCACGCAGACTATGAAAACATTCAAGTTTTATTCCTCGGGATTGCCTATATTGTCCCTGTTTTCCCGAACCCTTTTGCGCTTTTCATAGTAAACGGCGGTTATAACTGTTTCTCTGATACGATGTTTTCTTCACAATAATTCTCGTGTTCCTCAGGAGAACAAAAATTCCGGTTACTATCGCAAGAAAAACTGGGAAAACACTTATAACACCCAGGGAAAAGCTACATTATATTAAAAACAAAACTAGGAAAACATTTGTAACACCCAGGGAAAAGCTACATTATATTAAAAACAAAACTGGGAAAACATTTGTAACACCCAGGGAAAAGCGATATTATCCTAAAGAAAACTGGGAAAACATTTGTAACACCGAGGGAAAAGCTACATTATATTAAAAACAAAACGGGGAAAACACTTGTAACACCCAGGTTAAAGCGATACCATCCTAAAGAAAAACTGGGAAAACATTTGTAACACCCAGGGAAAAGCGATATCATCCTAAAGAAAAACTGGGAAAACATTTGTAACACCCAGGGAAAAGCTACATTATATTAAAAACAAAACTGGGAAAACATTTGTAACACCCAGGGAAAAGCGATATTATCCTAAAGAAAACTGGGAAAACATTTGTAACACCCAGGGAAAAGCGATATTATCCTAAAGAAAACTGGGAGAACATTTGTAACACCCAGGGAAAAGCGATACCATCCTAAAGAAAACTGGGAAAACATTTGTAACACCCAGGGAAAAGCTACATTATATTAAAAACAAAACTGGGAAAACATTTGTAACACCCAGGGAAAAGCGATATTATCCTAAAGAAAACTGGTAAAACATTTGTAACACCCACGGAAAAGCGATATTATCCTAAAGAAAACTGGGAAAACATTTGTAACACCCAGGAAAAGCGATTTATCCTAAAGAAAACTGGGAAAATAGGTGTGATCCAAGGAAGCTGTGATACCGTGCTGATCCGAGGAAAACGGTTGTGGTCCCAGGACAGCTCAACCTTTTCCCCCACTTTTCGCTGTTGTCTTCAAGGACAACAGCTGTTCTCACCTTTCGACGCTCGTGTTGTCCTATACACAATCACACGCTACTCTTCCCTTGTCCACTACCGTCAGAGTGGAGGCGACAGGTGCAGCGATGATTACGTCCTCACAGGGAGACATCCCCCCCCCTTCCCCGCCCCAGTCGCCCTTTTCCATGTCGCCGAAGTTGTCCTTTTGCCATTGCCCCCCCCCCCCCCCCCCCCCCCAGTGACATTTCGCCAGTCCTGTGTTTGGGCTGTTGATTCGCTCTAAGCCGTGCATCCCCACATCCCAAACTGCCGTGTTATGCAGGCGTAGCCGACATATTTGTTCAAGTGCATAAAAACATAGACACAGATGAACGTAGGGGACAATCTTTAACCAACTTACTCTCTCAGTCATCTTCCGTCAGTTTCAAACCCTTTGAAAGACAACTGTTGCCCTATTAAGTTTGCATGTCAAAAAGGAAATTTTATTTTTCAGTTTTATAGTTTTTGTCACGCCTCGTGAAAATTTAAAAAAAAAAATCGAAAAGAAACCGGTTGACGAAACGAAACGACCCCGCGTAATTATTGCAACAGTAATGTCAGTCCCACCTCCACCCCCTTCACGCCCACCAAGAAGGTCGAATTGAAAAAGAGTGAATCGGACCATCGTTCCTCATGGTGCCCACACCACCACCACCATCACCACACCACCACCACCACCACCACCACCACCACCAGCAAATCGGACCATCGTTCCTCATGGTGCCCACAATATCACCACCATCACCACACCACCACCACCACCACCCACCACCACAGCAAATCGGACCATCGTTCCTCATGGTGCCCACAATATCACCACCATCACCACACCACCACCACCACCACCACCACCACCACCACCACCAACAACAACAACACCGACAACAACAACAACATCAGCAACAAAACCGGTTTGGTTAGCCCAGGGAATGAGATTGCATCACAGAACCAAGGAGAGCAGAGCTGATCTACGCTTTTCAGCTCTCCTTCCTCATTAAGGTTTGTACCCTCCCCTTTCCCCCCATCCCCCTCCCACCCTGCCCAAGACTAGATAAGTGCTTATCATTGTTCCCTCCCCCCCCCCCCTCCCGCTGCAGAACCAGTGAAAGAATGCCGGAATTACGTAGACATAGCAGCGTCTGCTTGTAAGTTCTTTTTACCGCTTCTATGAAGGCACCCATCTCTCTCCCTTTGGCTCTCTGAGACGCTCGTTAGCAGTCTCTCTCTCTCTCTGTCTCTCTCTCTGTCTCTCTCTCTGTCTCTCTCTCTCTCTGTCTCTCTCTCTCTCTGTCTCTCTCTCTGTCTCTGTCTCTCTCTCTCTCTCTGTCTCTCTCTCTGTCTCTGTCTCTCTCTCTCTGTCTCTCTCTCTCTCTCTCTCTGTCTCTGTCTCTCTCTGTCTCTCTCTGTCTCTCTCTCTCTCTGTCTCTCTCTCTGTCTCTGTCTCTCTCTCTCTCTCTCTCTCTCTCTCTGTCTCTCTCTCTCTCTCTGTCTCTCTCTCTGTCTCTGTCTCTCTCTCGTTAACTCGAAGGAATCGCAACATATAAGATAGAACCTC
>CM031604.1:16126524-16141524 GCA_018398815.1 Conus ventricosus | reverse complement strand
GCGCAGAGGTTGGGACAGCAACAAAAAAAAAAAAAAAAAGAATACTTATATAACGCTATTCTCGGCTAGAAACCAAGCTCTAAGCGCTTTACAACCAACACTCGTTTACACAACGGGCTGCCTACCTGGGTAGTGCCGATTGAAGAGCTACCAGCTGGCGCTTCATTCAGTCGTTTCCCGTGTCATCCAGTCAATATCGTTCAATATCGTTCACCCAATTTCCTTATTTCCTTCATTCTTTCCATTTCTTACGCAGGGTGCATGCTATGTGGAACGTGTCATCCATACCAACGGCCAAACTGGCCTACTCTTTCGAAAGTTGGTGATGGGATTTTATGTGTGTGCAAGATGTTGTACGTGCGTTCACCTCGGTTTACAGTCTCACTGGAAGGACTGTATGGAAAATGGAGTCGCAACCAATGTTAACTCCGAGTGAAAAATCACCCTGTACCGAAACGGCCCGGCGGAGATTCGAACCCGCAACCTCAGGATCGCCAAGATTACGAGTCCGGCGTTCTACCAACTGAGCTATTCCGGCTCCCGATTTCAGATAAGAACCGACAACTACGCTGCTATGGTCATGTAGCAGCAAGATGAAACTGGCTCCTTCTTACTCACACAGTCCTCCTGGGAACCATTGAAGAAAGGAGACGGATGAGGCAGAGAGAAAGAAGAAATAAACCCGATGGACTGACTGACTGACTGACTGACTGACGACGTTTCAGAATGGACAGGGAACACCATACTGCAGAGACCCAGGTCTTTAGCACACGTCCGACAGAGCTGGAGAAACTCTGCTTTTAAATTTTTTTTTCTATTGTACTCCCAGTTCTTATAGAACAGGGAGTACTTTACAATGGGAACGAAGAAATGCTGTATATCCGTCCGTCCGTGGTCAAAATGTGTTCCACTCGCTCCAGACAAAACTGCTGGACCGATCTTTCTGAAAATTTGTACATGTGTTCATGATGGGTCACGGATGATGCCTGACGTTTTATTTTACCACAATAGCCATTACTAACGGCTCTAAATGTCAATTTTGTGATGTACAGGTTAAGCAATAACGGTTTATATACTTAATTGTAACCCAATCCTGAAATCTTCCGTAGTATAATGGTTAGTTTCCCCGCCTGTCACAAGGGCGACCCGGGTTCATTTCCCCGCCGGGGGAGCATTTTCTTTTCTTTTCTCTTACGCACAAAATTTCTACTACCAAAAGGGGAGAAAGTGCTATAATCAATGATATATATATATATATATATATATATATATATATTGTATACTTACTGGGAGTACGTTTATGTGCTTTGCAGCTTTTTGTCGTTTTTTCAGTGTGGCGCCACAGTGTCTTTCCCACGGAGCTCAGGGACAATACGACAAAAGGACAGTAGGAAGAAAAACACTGCTGAATAAACAGTTATTGCCCTTTAGACGCTTATACTGTAACACCGATAATCAACTAACTAACGAACTGACTAAAATAAAATATCAAACAGATAAATACATGAATAAGAAGTAAAGGCGTTAAGACTCTCAGGTACGTAAATGTCATACAAATATGCGAAAAAAGTGAACGATAGCAAAGAAATCAAAAATGTGCAAGAGCTAAATAAAGCAACAGGAGAGCGAACGCTTCTACCACCGGATTTCCACAATTCGGGGACACAATTTATTCTGAACACAGTCGCTCCCTTTCCCATTTCCACCCCCCACCCCCCATCTCTACACCACACCTATGGGGTATCGCCACGGGGTGAAAAATAGTCAATCAAAGACAGATGCATTCGCCACAATAGTAAGAAATCAGGAAACGATAGAAGATCGACAGAGGATTCAACGACACTGAAAAAAAAGAAAACAAGATGCAAAGCATATAAACGTACTCCCAGTTTATCTTGAATACGGGTGAGATATTCCATAAAGAGCAAAAACCGTTTTGGGCCGTTACAGCTGTTAGTAACGGATATAACGGTACCCACTGGCCATCATCTGTGACCCATAATGAACATACCCACAAATTTTCAGAAAGATCGGCCAAGTACTTTTTGAGATATTCCATAAAGAAGAAAACCGTTACGGGCCGTTATAGCCGTTAGTAACGGATATAACGGTAACATAAAACATCGGGCATTATCCGTGACCCACAGTGAACAAACCTACAAATTTTCAGAAAGATCGGCCAAGTACTTTCTGAGATATTCCATAAAGAAGAAAAACCGTTACGGGCCGTTATAGCCGTTAGTAACGGATATAACGGTAACATAAAACATCGGGCATCATCCGTGACCCATCATGAACATATCTACACATTTTCAGAAAGATCGGCCCAGTAGTTTTGTCTGGAGCGAGTGGAACACATTTTGACCACGGATGGACAGACAGACAGACAGACAGACAGACAGACACACAGACAGCATTTCTTCGTTCCCATTCTAAAGTACTCCCTGTTCTATAAGAACTGGGAGTACAAACATGACTAGAACTGAACTGTCAGTCGACGGGGGACAAAGTGTAGTGAAAGACATAGACTTCCACTTTTCCACCGCCATCCTGCCCCCACCTCCCTGCATCTTCATGGGGAGGGAAGGAACCTGACAATCACATTCCAAAAGGAATCGTCACCTCCGTCATGAATGTTTATCGACAGGAAGAAAGATAGAGACAGAAACAGAGAAAGAATGACCTGGGGAAAAACAATGCAAAGAGAGAAGCCACGAAAGACAAGATAGAAGCAACCCAAGGAAACATAACATCATGACCTGCAACTAATAAACCTCAACAAGGTCAAAAGCAAGCACGTGGGAATCAAAGAATTGGGGGGGGGGGGGGGGAATAAAAGATGAAGGACAGAAAAACGAACAAACACAACAAAAGAATTTCAAAATGGAGTGACTGATGGCGGCGAACGAAGTAAAATTTAGAAATAGAGTTTGTTTCTTACCGCCAATGACATTGACAAACAAAGCACATGACAAGACACGATGCATTTCAACCACTTGGGTCTTCTTCAGGCGAAAAAATAAATCACATTTAACATTTGGGTCAGTACAAACGAAGAACGAAAAACGAAAAAAAAGAACGAAAAATGACTCATCTGTTGTTGTCCATGTGGTGGGGAGAATAGCCGGTAGGCGGAAATGACATGGGGGATTATGGGAGAGGAAAAGGAGGGGGGGGGGGGGGTTTGCGTAGGGGGAGGTGTGTGTGTGTGATATGATAGGGTTGTGTGTCTAGTTTATTGGGATGGTGTGATATCTTTATGATGGTTGTGGTAATGGTGGATTGATAATAATGGTAAGGGGGAAAAAAAGGGGGGGGGGGGGGACTGAGGAGGAAAAAAAAAAAAAAGGTTTAGGTGGATAAAATAAATAATTTCGTTGGGTGATGAAAGAGGTAGTGGTAGTTATGCGTGGGTAGTTGAGAAGGTGTGTGGGTAATGTTAGGGAGGGAAGGGGATGGAAGATAAATGGGTGATAAGGTATGATCGGTGGTGGGGGGGGGGGGGGGGGGGGGTGAGGTGGGGAAAAAAAAGGGGGGGGAATGGGGGGTGGAGGGTAATGTGTTTGTGGGGGGGGGGGGGGAGGGAAGGGGGGCAAGAGAAGGAGAGCTCATATCTCATCATCCACTATGGGGTGGGAGGTGGGGGTGGGAGGTTCATATAAATGGTGTTGTTTAAAAAAGTGAACAATGCTGTGGGATGATGTTCATTGCAACAGGTGAAATAATGTGTTGGCATCAATATGCTGATGTTTGTTGAGAGAAGATAGCAGTGATCAATGAAAAAACAGGGTATCATGTGTTGCACACACACACACACACAACACACACACACACACACACACACACACACACACACACACACACACACACACACACACAAAAGGGTGGGGGGATGGGGGACCACATATAAACATTGTTCTGGGTGAGTTAAGATCATGTGATCATAGTGAGACTAACTGTGGAGAGTTTTCACACACATATTTACTCACACATACACTCATTCACACACACACACACACACACACACACACTTTAGGAAAAAAAATATTACACTACCATTGACTTCATATGATCATCCCCTATCAGTGTGTCACGGTCAAAATTCAACACAACCGAAGTGTGGTCAGTCGTCGGCCACTCCAACTGGACATAAGTCCAAACTCAAACATTCTAGGCGTCAGAAAGACGGGCCCATAGGTCGGGTCCGGCCAATTAAGCATAGGGGAGAGGCTCCACAGAGACGTTCTGTCCCGCCAGACGACTAAGCGGCTTTGACCGACGCCTCGATGTCTGCCCAGACGGACCTCAGTGCTGGGCCAGCCTTATCGGCCAATTTGTGGAACCAACGTCATTGTTAGTCGGACGTCGCAGGTTAAAGCAGGAAAGGGAGAGGGAGAAGGTAGTGTGTGGTGGGGGTGAAATCTAGCTAATCAATTAAATGACCAATTGACCACCACAGAGAGTAAGGCGTGTAGACGGGACTGTCATGATTTGAACATCCAATGGAATTAGAGGGGGATAACTTCGGGTGTCAGGGCGGTTAAAATACTGACCAATGGTACTGGCCCTTGGACACGGGGTTAGAGCATAAAGGAATGTGTGAGGGAGAGAGAGGGAGGAGGAAAAAAACGAAGAGACAGAGAGAGAGAGAGGGAGGAGTTCGGGAGAGTAGGCTCTCGCCTACAGAAGGCAGGGGAGATGAGAACGAACAGAGACAGAGAGATGAGGAGGTTTTAGGTGTAGTCTCTGCACGAGGGAAAAGGCAGAGAGATGAAGAGAGGAGAGAACGAGGGGAAGAACGAACAGAGAGAGAGAGGGAGAGAGAGGTTCTGAGTGGAGCTCTGCAGGAGAGAAGGGCAGAGAGAGAGAGAGATGAGGGGAGGAGAGAAGAGAACCAAGTTGAGAGATTAGCATGAGATAGTCTGCAGAGGAAGGACTGAGGAGAGATGTGGAGGAGAGAGAGAGAGTCGCTAATTTATGAAGAAGAAAAGAAAGAAAAGAAAAAAAGAAAAGAAAAGCAACCATGTCCATTTGATAAGAGCAGACTAGAAGAGAGAGAGAGAGAGAGAGAGAGTGCAATGCGTTAATGCAGGAAGAAAGAAAGGAGAACAGATCGATGTTGATAGTCACTGTTCTACCCTAACCGGGGTTCGACCTCATACCTGGCAGCGTCACTTCGCCAAGCAGAACCACAGACCAACGCCAACAGTCTCACTGACCAGGCGCCATCAGACCAACACCAGTGCGGCAGTTGTGTCGTGTTGTGAAAGTGACAGTGAAAAGAAAAAGAAAAGAAAAGAAAAGACAGTGATTCGTGAATAGTTAAGATCACCTGGCCAGGTAAAGTAGAAATCTGTTTATACCCGGGTTAGTTAATGATGTTTTAGATAAATGATTTTGTGAAGTTCAGGAAAGAGAGAATGTTTTATTTCATTGATTCCATATGCATTGATGTTTCGTTCTATCGATCATGTGTAGTAAAGTTATAGACTTTACTAGTGGTTTGATGTGACGAATGCATGATATATGAATGAGATTGTAAGCAAGCTGTGAGTGTGTTTGGGCTGTGCGCTAGTCCTTCCTCCACTGAAACACCCCGAGGTTGACAAGTTATTGGCGAGCTTGCCAGGATATTCTGGCCCATTTATTATAATTGTTCAACTTCTCAGAGAGGAAGCTGGGTGGGATTCAAGTATTGTAATCTAAGACAAGGGGTTGTCTGACTGTATGTTCCCAAGATAGTTAAATACTAGGCTTGCATTGTTCCAAGATAGTTAATACTAGGCTTGGCATTTCAGCCCCAGAGTACTCATTTCGCACAGATTTCCTATAATTCGCTCTCATAGTTGGGTCAGGCGCTGGGCGTCTTATAAAAACTAATTACGTTGCCCCAAGCTAATATTATCATTCATAGGATTGTGCTATTACGTCACTCGTGTCGGAAACCACCAGTTTGGCTGTCGTAGTAATAAAATCTTGTTCAGAAAAAAAAAAAAAAAGAGATATAATGGTGGAAGAAAGAACACCCTATTGAACAACAATTAGAGTTGAGCGGTACGAAGAAGGAGTTCGCTGAATTGAAAGAGCTAGTTATGAAGGAACAGATTTTGTCAGGTTGCGGCCCTGAGTTACACCTACATTTGAAAGAGAGACAGCCAGAGACAGCAGGAGAGTTGTTGAAGTTCGCAGAGGTGTATAGAGAGGCACGTTTGGGCACTAAGGTGCAGGAGAAACAGGTGCTAGGCACAGGTGAGAAGAGTGCAAGGAGACCAGGGAGTTTTCTGCAAAGTCTGCAAACCCAGTGGTGGGGCAGAAGGAAGGGCAAAGGGACATTAGGTGTTTCATTTGTCACAGGAAGGGACATGTGGCGAGGGACTGTCGCATGAGGTTCCAGAAGGCAGCAGCCTTGCAAGAGGTGGAATAAGGGTCGTCAAGGGAAACGACCTGCAGTGGAACCAAAAGGGATTCAGTCTGAAGAGGGGTGGAGTGCAGCCTATGGCTAGCACTGGGCAGCAGTCAGTGTCAGGGATGGAGGGCACTAGGCTGAGTGGTTCGTTACCAGTGGAAGAAGGGTGGATTGGCCAGCAGAGGGTGAAAGTGTTACGAGACACTGGTTGTTCATGCGGGGTAGTACGAACAACGCTGGTCGATTAAAGGGGATTTGACAGGGCAAATCCAGACCTGTACTCTAATCGATGGCACTGTGAGGGAGTTTCCAGTTGCTAAGATAGAAGTACGTACCCCTTACTTCTCAGGCGAGTTGTCTGCGTTGGTGATGGAGAAACCCTTCACGATTTGATCATTGGAAATATTCCAGGTGCAAGGGATCCAGGGGATCCTGAGTTGTTGACTGCTACAGGGGCAGCAGTTCAGACACGGAGCAAGAAGGAGGAAAAGGTTGTTAAATCGTTAGTTGTTCCAGCAAGGAAGTCGGGCATAGATGTGTCGCCTGATGAGTTTAGGGCAGCGCAGGAACAAGACCCTTCGCTCGTGAAGTCTTGGGATTGGCAAGAGGTGGAGAGAAACAGGAGGTTAGAGGAGGTGAGACTCAGCACATAGGCGCAGCAGCAATCATTGATGAGGTGAAAGAGACCCAGCAGAAGAAGGGGAGATTTTGTTGCCTAAGTTTCCAGAAGAGTCATACAGGGATGCGTCACTGTATGAAGTGGCTAGACAGTAGGAGTTCCTAGGTTTTGTTGTCGGAGGCGACACAAAGCAGCCAGAAAGGGAAAGGTGGAGAAGATGATGAATTCAGAGAGACCAAAGACCAAAACAGAAGTCAGGAGTCTGCTAGGTTTTGTCGGCTTCTACAGGGAGTTTGTCCCAAATTTTGCCGCGATCACGAGTCCTCTCAGTGATTTGATCAAGGCAGGGAAACCGGCAGTGGTCGAGTGGTCAGACGCTGCAGAGCAAGCACTGCAGACGGTGTTGGAAAGACTAGGTTCCCGTCCCATCTTGAAGCTACCAGATATGTCCAAACCATTTTTGTTGCGGACAGATGCATCAGGTGGTGGGATAGGTGCAGTATTGTTACAGGAGCATGAAGGGGTCGAGTTTCCTGTGAGATACGCTAGCAGGAAGTTGACAAAGTGTGAAGAAGGGTACGCAACGGTGGAGAAGGAGTGTTTAGCTGTTGTGTGGGCCGTGCAGAAGTTCCACAAATACTTGTATGGGAAAGAGTTCGTGATAGAGACAGATCACCAACCACTCAAATTCCTGCAGAGGCACAGCTGAAAAACAGCGGGGTTCTGCGTTGGGGAAGGGCACTGCACCCCTACAGGTCCCCGAGTGCATACACCCCGGGTCGACAAAATGTCGGAGCTGACTTTTTAAAGGCAAAAGTCTAGCAAGTGCAACCAGTAAAAAGTCTTAAAATCCGGGGTCTTTGTTGTAATATTGTTGATCCATTTTATGTTGATTGGTAGGGGTTCTTCCCAGTTGGCTATGGTTCAATTTTTTTTTGTGTAGACTTGTTCTTTTTTTCTTTGTGAGACTTGTTCTGTGAATGTGTTATGTTGGGAGCTACATCGTTTGTGTAGTGATTTATTTGCAATAATAGGACGGAGATTCCCAGTGAGTGTCAGGATCGTGATCAACTATATTGTCTTTTATAGAAATTGTAAGAGAAGATGTGGCAAACCCGAAAGTGGGGGAATTGCATGGGTGCGCACAAGGCTTTTAAAAATGATTAAAAAGCAAGAGCGCCGTCAATGATAACCATTGGGTGGATTCACTAATGAATTTTTTATAACTTATAAACCGTTGTTGTAAATTTTTTTTTTTAAACTTTGGGTGTGCGGTGTCAGCAAATTGGGTTGTTGTCTTTTTTGTACCGTGTTTTGAGAAAATGCGGTGCATAGTCTTTTCAAGGGGGAAATTGTCACGGTCAAAATCAAAAAAACCGAAGTGTGGTCATCGTCGGCCACTCCAACTGGACAAATCCAAACTAAAAACTTTTAGGCGTAAAAAGAGGGCCCTAGGTCGGGTCCGGCCAATTAAGATAGGGGGGGGTCCACAGAGACGTTTCTGCCCCCAGACCTAAGCGGTTTTGCCCGAGCCTCGTGTCTGCCCGGGCGGCCCATGCTGGGCCAGCCTTACCCGGCCAATTTGTGGAACCAACGTCATTGTTGGGACGTGGGGTTTAAAGCGGGAAAGGGGGGGGGAGAAGGTAGTGTGGGGGGGGTAAAATCTAGCTAATAAATTTAAAAGCCCAATTGCCCACCACAAGAGTAAGGCGTGTAGCGGGTGTCATGATTTGAAATCCAATGGAATTGGGGGGATAACTTTGGGTGCAGGGGGGTAAAAATACGACCAAAGGTACTGGCCCTTGGACACGGGGGTTAGAGCATAAAGGAAGTGTGAGGGGGAAGGGGGGGAGGGAAAAAAAAAGAAGGACAGAGAGAGAGAGAGGGAGGAGTTTGGGAGGTAGGCTTCGCCCCAGGGAAGGCAGGGGGATGAAACGAACAAGACAGAGAGATGAGGAGGTTTTAGGTGTAGTCTCTGCCGAGGGAAAAGGCAGAGAGTGGAAGAGAGGAGAGAACGAGGGGGAAAAACGAACAGAGGAGAGAGGGGAGGAGAGGTTCTGAGTGGAGCTCGCAGGAGAGAAGGGCAGAGAGAGAGAGAGATGAGGGGGGAGAGAAAGAAACCAAGTTGGAAAATTTGATGAGATTTTCAGAGGAAGGACGGGGAGATGTGGAGAGGAGAGAGAGTCGCTAATTTTTGAAAAAAGAAAGAAAGAAAAGAAAAAAAAAAAAAAAAAAGAAAAGGGGGGGGGGTAGAAAAAAAGAAAAAAAAAAAGGGAAGGATAAAAAAAAAAAAAACAAATAAAAAAAAAAAATTTAAAAGGAAAAAAAAAGAAAAGCCCAACAGTCCATGAAAGGCGCCCAAAAAAAAAAAGGGGAGGTGGTTTTTGGTTTAAATGCAGGAAAAGAAAAAGAAAAGAAAGAAAAGCATGATTCTAATAGTTGATTTCCCCGGCCCGGTAAAAGAGAAACCCGTTTTACCCGGGTTGGGTTTTAAGAGTTTTTAAATTTTTTGTGAAGTTCAGGAAAAGAAAGAAAGGAAAGCTGAGTTTGTTTTTTGATCAGGAGTAAAGATAGACTTTATGGGTTATTAAATGATGTTAGGAAAAAGAATTGTAAGCAAGGGAGTTTTTTCTGTGGGTGGGTTTTTCATGAAAAAGGTTGACACTGGGTGATTGTGTTATAATTTTTTTTTAAATTTTGGGGTGTGTGTGGTGTTTGGGGTTGGTGTGTGTGGTGTTGTGTGTGTGTTGTGTGGTGGTGTTTGTGTGGTTAAATATGTGTGTGAAAACTCTCCACAGTTAGTCTCACTATGATCACATGATCTTAACTCACCCAGAACAATGTTTATATGTGGTCCCCCATCCCCCACCCTTTGTGTGTGTGTGTGTGTGTGTGTGTGTGTGTGTGTGTGTGTGTGTGTGTGTGTGTGTGTGTGCAACACATGATACCCTGTTTTTCATTGATCACTGCTATCTTCTCTCAACAAACATCAGCATTGTCACCGATCGGCGGTACTAAATCAGCCGTCCATGTGTTTGGAATAATGGTAGTTTAGAAATAGAGAGCGTGTGCGCGTGTGCATGTGTGTATATGTGTGTGTGCGAGCGTGCGTGTGTAAGAATTGGGGTTTGGTTAAGGTCGAAGGTTAAGCTAGGTAGGGGGCTGGGGAAATAAGACATACAATATTCTGGGTTCCAATCTTCACTTATTGAAGGGATGGAAACGGGAGGTTGGTTTCGTTTCCGATTGTTACCCTGTTGTTACTTTGGTTCTACACCAGAGAAGGCGGGGCAGGATATCGGCTGTTGTTGGTGTTGTCAAGTCTGTGAGTTGTTGTGGTAAATTGTCGGTTGTTGCACGAGCAACAACTAGTCCGTTGGTCCGGCGTGTCAGCTCTGCGGAGGGATACGCTGCTCTGACCAATCGCTGTTTTGTGTTGTGAGTAGAGTTCGCTTGAGTCCGACCAGGTCGGAATGCGTTGGGGTAGCTTCACTTCGGTCCCTGGTGTTCGTCGGAGTGGACGCGCCTTGTAGTTGCGGCGGCAGCGCCGTTAGTCGAGCTGAGTGACTTCGAGTCATAGTTAGTGCCAGGTCCTCGTCGGGTCTGGTGTGCCCTTGGCCTGTGCCGAGTCCGTGTTGTCTTCGTTGCAGCCACTTCAGCCAGTTGCAGAACTGGTGTGGTTGACGTCTGTCTGTCCAGGTTGGTGATTGTTAGGTTCATGGTGGTGTCATTCGTCATGTTGTGTTGTATTATGGCGAGTTGTACTGTAGTTGTCTCATGTTATGTTTAGTTGTATTATGGTTGTTGCGTATTACTGGTTGTCTGGTATGATGTCGTCTTGGTTCTGTGATTGAAACTTGTCAGCCGGTTTGTGTTACCTTTTTTCTGTATATTCTGTAAGTAGTGTACATAGTGGTTCCTGAGTTCGATTGTCATGTGACAGTTTGGCTAGACAGTGTGGGTTAGATATAATAACCGTTGATGGACGGTGATGTAGATATTGGTTGTGATTAGTTCATGTTAATTTCAGGGGGGTCAGTAAGAAGGTAATACGAGGTTGCATTTTGTTGATCAGAGTTTGAGTCAGGTGCAGATGTGTTTGCGTAAATTGTAAAGGGATTGTGCTCAATTTCAGTTGTAAATAGTAGTAGTTTGTTGAAATTTATTAATGATTTCGGAGTTGACCTGCACAGCATTGGAAACGGTTAACTGTGCAGTAGGGCCAAGGCTAATTGGTAGTCGAGTGGTTTATACGGGAGTACGGTCGTGACTATTCAACTTATGTTGGTGTCTTTTCACTTTCGTTACGAGTCATGGTTCTCGACGCGGGTGTCGTGCGCGTGCAGACTGTATCTGTGACGTACGTGTTTAGTACAGGACAGCGAGTACATATGGTTAGAAGTGGTTATGTGTTTTTTTTTTTTTTTTTTGTAAGTGACAGTCGTCACACATGCAGGGATGTATGTGTTTGTGACAAAATAGGGTTGGAGAAGGATATTTTAGGTTGTAGGGAGACAGTCCCATTATGAATTTTGGTAGTTGGAAGAAGGGTATGGTAAAGTTTAAGGCGGGTAGTTCAGCAGTTGATAGGACAAAAATGGAGGATGTGCAGCATGTAATATTGTATGAAGTATGGTTGGGTTGGCATAACAAGGATTAACCACTGGGTTATCTGACAAGAGATGACATGAGAGTGGGGTGCTGGATGGAAATTTTAGCGAACAAATCATGTGTTGATATATATTATAGTTGACAGTGCAAAGAGGGATGAGAATGTGAAGGGTTGTGGCTGCGAGCCGATTCTCTTGTATGAATATGTTAGAACTGTGAACCGTTAAAAATTGATAAGTTTTTTTTTTGTTCTTTTGTTTTTTGTTTTTTTTTTTTTGTTGATATGTATTACTATTGATTACTAGGTGGAAACGTTTCCTTGTGAAATTGCCATTTCCTAGTTTATTTAGTATTTTCTAAGGGAGCCCATGGAGTCCGTGTTGGATTGCTTAGAGTGGGATTGTTTTTTCCGAGAATTGTGTGAGTCATAATTTCATATATAATAGCGCAGATTGGCTCAGAGAGAATATTGTTTTACTGCTGTTGTAAAGGTTGGCAGGGAATGGATATGATAACCCAAAGTAACGGGTTGTGGGGGGTGTATTCGAAATGCAAGTGGTCACTCTCATTCCCGAGTGGGAGGTAGGCAAGGGAGATGGAGAGTTAAAGCTGTACCAGGTAGCCTATGAGCCTTGATGACTCGGGTAGTAGCAACATTACAGTAGTGGCCTACAGTTGTGTTAGCAGGTATCCTGTCCCGTCCTGAGGCTGGGGTCAGACCACCGCAGGGTACCAGACCTGTTTACCCCCTTGGCTACCCAAGTGTAATCCCAAATACTGAAAAGTGTAATCTTATGGGGAAAAGTGTAATCGAAGGCGCGAAGCGCCGAGATAGCTAGGGGGGTCCGGGGGCATGCCCCCCCCGGAAAAATTTTTTTGGGGGAAGCAAAATGGTGCAATCTGGTGCACATTCTGGTGCACATTCTAAGGTTAAATTTCATCATTATGACCATGAAAATTCAACTCAAAATATAACAAAAACAAATTAAAACTCACCAACTGCCATTGGAACCACTTTACTTGGTCAAAGGATGTCTGCCAAGATGGAGGATACCAAATAAATAATGTATTTAAATTATAAAAAAAACACACACACACATCTGAAGTCTTCAGAAAGTCCCCTTGTGTACAAATCCTGGAAGCAAATGTTCTCACACAAATACACAATCAGTCACTCTGCCAGTGCCTCCACCCCCACTGCCAAGCATGAAAAAAGAGAGAAAAAAGAGAGAGAGAGAGAGAGAGAGAAATGTTCTCTAAGCTTTTAAAGAATTGTAGTAGGCTGATCTCAGCTGAACCAAGTCCTTGTCTGACATCTCCCTGCATTCGCCTGGTTGTCCTTTTAACACCATTAGAGCTTCAGTTGTCTCTGGCAGCAGTGAAGATCTTGCTTCTGTGCAGTTTTTCCTCACCATGGAAAACACTCTCACAGGCAGCACTGGAATGGGGAATAGTCAGAATGCCCTTCATGGCAAAGGCTAACTGCTCCAGGCTGGGCTCCTTTTTAGCCAGTTCTTTCCAAAATTCATCAGCACGGTCAAAATCCTGAGAATCTGGGGGCTGCATGACCTGGTAAGCAGTAAATTGTTCCATTATTTGTGAGAAGCCGTGCCCACATGTCTCGAGCTTACAATCGAACATTCCGCCATGTTCACAGCTGAAGTCCGACTTATGCTACAATGCACATATCCCGGCCCTTTTCTTGATGGGAAAAGACAGTTATACTTGTCATGGTATACCTGGCGGTATTTTTGAGTAACTCGTGCCTTTTTTGGTTTCTCAGGAACTGTTTCTTCCGTAACACGGCAATCAGAATCGTCGTCTGTCTCATGCTGAGCACGCTTTGACGCCATCTTTGATAATGATGTCAACCCGCGAAAGTTATCTCCCTTACTAAAACGTTCAACCTCATGCCTGCCCGCAATGCTGGCTTTCGGTTACACTGATATGAAGGAATAACTGAACACTGTAACTTTCGCAGGCGGCACAGTGAGTGAACGGGCCATCGCGTTGTTGAACCGACGAGAATGATTGCTTTCGAAAAGTGTAGTTTTGGCGATCCGCGTGGCGGAATTTAATGTTTGAAGGCGTAATGGCGTAATTGGAGGTTTGAAATCGTGATTTATTACGCCAAAGGCGTAAAGTAAACAGGTCTGAGGGTACTGCCGCGTGCCGGCAGGTGAGCGGCGGTGTCCCGTTGCCTGCTGCTTTTCCCGGGAGAGGGAGACCATCCAGGCCGTCTGCCATCTGTGGGCAGCTCTCCTCCGCTGCCGGAGTTCTTCCGGGAGTCCTCCAGCCACCTGTTGCTCTTCCCTGTTCGGGCGTCCTGTGAGAGGGCGCTGCACCAGGCCTTCCCTCACCCTCAGTGTCCAGCGGGGCTTCAGAGGAGGAGGCGTCCTTCGAGCCCCGGACTCGTCGAGAGGGCACTGCACCAGGCCTTCCCTCACCCTTTGTGTCCGGCGGGGCCTTCAGAGGTGGTTGTGCCAGCGCAGGGGAGGAGTCAGTCTGTGAGGGTCCACGGACAGTGCCGAGGGCTGGAGCTTTCCGGGCCGGGATAGGTCGTCCCAGTGGGTGTTGTAGAAGGGGTGTAGCATTAGGTTAGTAGAGTAGGGGTGTTAGTTACTGCCTCCTTTTGGGACGTAGTGGCCAGCACAGTGTAGGGTACTTGTCGTTGCCTCCCTTAGGGACGCAGTGACCAGTGCGATAGTGGTCCCGGGTCAAAAGAGAAGGGTGGGTCCTGGGGAGAGGTGTGGGTGGTAGCAGTTTAAGTTTAGAGTCCCTTGGGTTTATTCTTGTCCCTATTAGTTAGCCACCACGTGTGCGGGCTATCTCTGCGTCCCTAGGTCGCAGTGATATACCGCAACTGGTGTTTTAGTATAGGTTAGGGGTCTCAGGTCGTAGTAGGGTAGGGTGGGTCAGTGAAGAAGTGGGATAACGGTGTGTGGTTGTAGATGGACGTGAGTGGTGGCGCCATGGTATGTTTGGGTGTGTGAAATAAAGAGGTGCGCGTGATTGTAAAGTTGTGTTAGTGCGCTGTGTTGTCTGCTCTAGTGTGTAATAGGTGTGGGTAGGGGTGGTAGGGCCGTCCGGCTTAGCGACGTGACATTTGGTGGAGATGCGGGGTACATTCTTAGGTGGTTCTGGGTAGGCGATAGGTAGCTAGAAGGGAGGTAGGGGGGTGTTGTGTCCGGTGTGTACGTCGAGTGAGTGGGCGGTTGGTGGGAGCGTGCCAGTACCCTGGGAGGTGGTGCGTAGTGTCCTGTTCATAAAGGCAGCTTTCCGTGGCATTGGCAGGGACTTGTGTTGGTGTGAAGTGTGGCGCTACGAGTGTGTGAAGTATGAATGGTCAAAAGTTGAGAGGTGT
>CM031604.1:16111867-16124678 GCA_018398815.1 Conus ventricosus | reverse complement strand
ACCTCCGAAGGCTGAAATAGCCTTACGACGAGTCGCAGACGGCTATGGATCAGTTTCCATGGGCCGTTGGCACACAGTGCTTTTCGCATCCCGCTGCTAAACAGGAAGCACTCTCAGAGACCTGCAAATCGACACTAAACAGACATGGGCTCAAGCGAGGTGAAGACTCCCTTCCTCACTACAACCCCTGGACAAAAAGCTTCATCATAAAGTCGGGGGAGTGTAGTGACGCACGTTTTCTGCTACGTAGGCGAGCTCAGCGGAAGTGCACCTCGCGTGAGAAGTGTTCACTGACACTCAGGTAAACAAGCCGACGAACTTGGAGTACGACACGAGAGCCGGAAGAGTGCGGTCCTGCTAACTGTTGTTAGTTTGGGAGTTCGACACTCAGGCTTGAAGGGAGCGGACCAGCTAAGCCTAACTTATAGTTAGTGAAGGAGCTTCGTCGTGCTGACCGTTACACTAGTGACAGACCAGTGCTTGGGCCTCCAATTACCAGAGACAGTTTTGCCCTAGCACTGCGACAGTACAGCCGTAGACGACACAACGGCTAGGACGGTTCTGACAGCACCACTGCTGGGCCCGGAGGTGGACACTGACAGAAAGACTGTACCAGCTGCTTGACCCTCTGAGGAAAGCTGCAAGCTCGGCTTGGAAGCTTGGACAGAGTGCGTCGCAGACTGTGTGTGACCGACCTTACTTGACAGTTCATGCTAGTGAAGGGCTTGGAAAGAATCCTGACGAAGCCCCCAAGCCAGAGTCTGGACTGACCAGGTAAGGTAGAGTGCGTGTGTGCGAGTGCAGAAGTGCTAGTATATAAACGAACTTCTCTTGAGTGTAGGGAAAACACTTCAGACAGTAAGGAGGGTGTAGTGGGGTTGGGTATTGGGGGGGGGGGGGGGGGGGGGGGGGGGGGGGGGGGGGGGGGGGGGGGGGGGGGGGGGGGGGGGGGGGGGGGTGCACTGTCGAGTCAATCCGACCCTACGAAGTTGGTTTAGCAATCTAATCTTTCCCCCAGTGTATTTCAAATTTGTGTAATTTAACTGTAAACCTGCTTTCTCCTCCCCCCCCCCCCCCCCCCCCCCCCCCCCCCCCCCCCCCCCCCTCCCCCCCCCCTCTACTGCAAACACAGCAAGGCTTTGAACACTTAGTGATTAAAGTAAAACTGCTAGAATACAACTACAGTAGCATTGCATTGCAAGACATTACATTGTTGTGACAGTAACATTTTATGATATTTTATGTGATAGTATGTTTTATGCTGCACAATTATGTATATTGCTGTAACAGCACAAACATACTGAACAGAGTAGTTGATAAAAAGGTAGAGTCCAAAATAAAGTTAAAATCTTTCTTTAATTTTACCTTTTATTTTAAAAAAAAGCATTATAATGTAATTTATGTTCTTTTACATTCACAATGATTAAATCAACAAGTTAATTCAAAATCATAATGAAAATACTTAACATGTTATTGGCAATGCTTAAATCACACCCTGTTGACAAAATGTGTTGCAGAGGATGTACCTTTGTTTACAAAGAACATGCAATACAATTTTTGCTTACAAAGAACAACCGATACTAAAATTTAATTGTAAGGAATGGACAGTGAGCAGTAACAACACACACACACACACCACACACACACACACACACACACACACACACACCAAGCCCAAGACTCAATTAGACAAATTTGAAAATACGACATCTAGAGAGGTAGCAACTTTAATTCATAGGATGCGTTTAAATTCACTCCGAACCAAATACAGTAAAAATGTTACATGCATGTGTGGGAAACTCATTCTGTACGTCACCTGCTACTAGATTGTCCAGGAGTAAAGAATACAGTGCTCAAAACTGGTTCTAATATTTCACATAATAGATCGACTCCACTGACTTTAACCAAAAATATTAAATAATTAAGCTTTACTTTGTTCGTTATGCCCCCATCTACTACGTAGTCCAGTAGGAATTTATCTTTAACTTTCAACAACCCCTCAACACAAAAAGAAATTACACACACACACACACACACACACACACACACACAACACACACAAGCGCACACGCACACTCACTCATCCAAATACACAGGCGCGCGCGAGTGCGCTCTCTCTCTCTCTCTCTCTCATTCTCTCTCTCTCTCTCTCACACACCGTCTGAAATCACCCTTGTTGGGAAGACTTAAACTGAAGAACACACACAACAACACACACACACACAAACACACACAAACACCCCACGATTAACACAATGAAGAAAAAAAACAGACGGGGAAAATTTACATAAAAGGGGGGGGGAATGCCCCAAAAAGGTTAAGATAAGGGGTTTCCTTCCCTGTTTAAATTTTTTTCCCCCCAAAATTTTTTCACACACGCAAACTCACACCCCACACCACATGATATCACATAACGATGAAGAAAAAGACGGGGAAAATTTACAAAAAAACATGAAATCTTAGTTCAATTAAGTGATCCTATGCCAGGCTTTTAATTTTTTTTTTTCTCATTTAATTTTGGGAACACCCAACCACCCCAACCACACCCAAAACCACTGATATCGCCAATTTGGAAGAAACAGACGGGGAAAATTTTACAAAAAAACTTTGCCTCATAGTTCAATTAAGTGGTCCGGGGCCCACCCTTTGATTTTTTTTTTTCTTTCTTTTCATTTTTTTTTTCTTTAACTGAAAAAAACGACCCACTTTTTTTATTATTTGTTTAACCTTTGCCAGAGCTTGGGGTGAAAATTTCCCCCAGACTGTTTTTTTTTTAAATTTTCATAACTCACTGGGTTTTTTCATATTTTTAAACCCAAAAGGGTTTTATGCCTTTGTTTATTGTGTATTTTTTTGCTTCCCCCCTTTTAAATTTTTGGGGGGTTTTGGTGGTTTTTTAAAGGAGAAAAAAAAAAAAGCTTATAATCCTCATAAGATACTGTGGGGGCATGTCACCCATCCCAAATTAAAGAAGCTTTCCCTCAAATCGGGAAATTGGGGGTGGCTGGTCACCCTTAATCTTCTTTGGGCCACACCCTTTTACCCGCCCATGCCGGGGTTCATGGGGGTTGGTCACCCAAAACCAAAGGGCCAAAAAGTCTTTCCCCAACATGTCGGTTTTTCACAATTGGCTGTGTTGTTAGTTGGAGGACCACCAGACCAGGATAAAGTGAATAAAGGTTTGGAGCTGGGGTTCCACTTCAACTTTTCCCTGAGGCGAGCATTTGGGTTTGGGGGACTGAAAAGTGATGGTGACCGGGGAAAGAGAGGGGGAAAATTTTAAAAGTTATCCCCCATTTTGGGGATGCAGTCATTTTGGCTCAATGAAAAAATTTTGTGAACATGCCACTGTTTCCCTTCTGGAAGACTTTTTCTTTCCCAAAAATTTGGCCAAAATTTGTATTTTCTTTGATGATGATTTGGCAGTGTGTCACAGATCCACTCTCCTGAGAAAGCAGACTTTAATTTTCTGAGGAAATTTGCTCTTGTAAAAAAAACATGCTTGGGGGCCCAAACCCAAAGGCAGAACAGATTCAGGGCAAAGCATATTTGTGTTTGCCAGTGACTTCAACATAGTTTTCCCAAAACAACTATTGGCCTTTGCCTGGTCTGTTCCAATAAACAATGAACTATGTTTACATAGTCCCCCCAAATTTTTTGCCCGTCAGCAAAGTGCACTTCCCACCCTTATCGTAAGTCCCTTTTTTTTGGGTTTGGCTGCCAACACTTGTCAGAAAAAAGAAAAAATAACATGATTTTATCAATAAAACAATACAGAAAACATAAACCCAAAAATTTTTGTTGAAAACTGTCAATAAGTTTTGCCAAAAAAAATTTGGTTTTTAAAAATTTGGACATCATCATCATTCCGCCCCTGTTGGCCACTATTTTAGTTTCAGGAAATAAAATGTTAGGTACAAATAACAAAAATGTACCCTTTGAATTTTCAGGAAAAACTGTTTCAAAAATGTAACAAAATTTGGAAACCGTTCAGAAGTTGGTTTTGGGAAATTATACAATTTTTTTAAATGTGGCGGGGGGGATTTAACCCCCCTTTTTTTTTCCGGCCGTAAATTGCAAAAATTTCCCTTTTTTTGCACAAAAGTTTTTCATAAATGTTTTATAGCAGGGTTTCCTCGAAAAAAATAAATTAGCTTTGTTCAACTTAAAAAGTTTGTCCAAAACCAAATGGAAACTCTTGGGAAAAGTCCATTTTTACTGTGCTGCAAATTTCCCTTTAAAAATACCACATCATGCAAATTCGAAAAGGGCTGAATTGGGGGAATTTTTTTACAATTTGACACTTTTTCACACAAAAAAAACCCTGTAAACCCGTTACCCGGAACTACTTGTTCAAAGAGTGTAAATTGTATAGATTGAAACACCCAAATTTTAAAACCCGATATATCAAAACATGTTTGATCCTATTTGGGTTTCAAATTGGAAATATCTTTATTTTGTCAGGTGCTAAAAAGTTCAACTTTTAAACTGCAAAAACTCGAAAAAAGACTGAAGATTTGGAATTTATTTTTGTTTGTTTTGTTGGTTTTTTTTTTTAAATTTGGGAATGATATAGATTTTAAATATTAAAAACAAATTGTAATTTTTTGGGTGCCGGTACCTCACAATCACCAAAAAAATGACTCACGGGAAATTTTTTGCAGGCCAGAACCCGGGCGAGCACGGGTTGCAAAGGGGGCAAACGCATGCTGTTTAAAAAAACCCCATTAAATCCCCCCCTTTTAGGGGGGGCAGTTTGAAACCCGGAAAGAAAAATTTCGAAATCTTTGTTCCCGAAACACAGAAATCACAAAACCCTTTATGGCCTCTCCCTTCTTCCCCTACTTTTTTTCTTAAATTTTCCCAAATTTCTTTTTTTGCTTTGGAAAAAGGGGCCTGGTTTAAACCCATTAGCAATTTCCATAGACGGGGAAACCCAATGAGGATCAGCAAAATGTGGGGTTTAGAATTAAACTGGGAGTGCATGTGGTGTGAATGAAAAACTTCAATCTTTCATGGGTTTCAGATCCTGGTAGTGCAAAAAACTGTTTTATTAAACATATGTAAATTTAAACCCGAATACCTTTTTATTTTTCAACTCCTTTCAAAATTTGTCATCCCTTTGTTAAAAAGTACTTCTGTTTTTCCCCGGGCTGGGTCTTTACACCTTGGGAAAGTAACTCAAATTCTCTTCTGTTTCATGACAAAACAATATTTGATAGACATTTAAAAAAAATGACCCCTTTGGGAAAAAACTAGAAAAAAGTTTTAAAAGGCATAAAAAATCTTTGAACTTCTTAGATTCACACAAAATTTAAATCCCTACCCTTCAGTTTTAAAGTTTTTCAAAGTCAGACATCCGAAATCAACAGCCCGACCAAACTGAAATTTTTAAAAGAGGAGGGGAGAAAAGAAGGGGGGGGGGGTTTTTAAGGTTCATGGCTGCCTTGGGTTAAAAGAGGTTTTGGGGGGAAAATGTTGGGGTGGCATGGTTTTTCTGTGGGTTGCAGTTTTTGTATAACCCCCCCTAGAAAGTCTTTTGGGTTTGGGGGGGCCTTAGCATTTCCGTGGGTTTACGGGGATCAATTTTTTTGGGTGGGAAATGGGAAAAAAAATTTGCTTGGGGTTTAGCAGCAAGAGTTCTGCAGGGACTGCTGGGCCTGTCCTTTACCCTGGGCCAGGTTTTTAAAATTACGCCCGACTTGCACTTGACATGTGCCATTCCTTTTTAAATTTTTGTTTTATAAAAATTTGGGGAGGCAGGAGGGAATCCTCCCCCCTTTTTTTTTAGTCTGGGAATTTAGTTTATTGATCTTTGGGAAATAAGCGGTCATGCTGAAAGAACATTTACCATTGCCTTGCACTATTTCAGACATGGTTCCTGGATTTTTTTTTTTTTTGGCTGCTCTGATTTATTCCCCTTTAAAGGGATACTCAGCATGGGGGCAAATGAGATCTTGTAGTACTGGGTTTTTTGGGTTTTTGGGTTTTTTTTGCCGTTTTTTTTTTTTTTTCTTTTTAAAAAGGTTTTGCCTTTTTCTCTAGCCTTAAAACTTCGGGTGTTTTTTGGCTTTGGGGCATATTTTTCCCGGCAACCAAACAAAAAAAAAAAGGAAGGGGGGGGGGGGGGGGGGGGGGGATGATGACAGGACCAAAAAGTCCAAAGGATAAATTTCTGAAAAGACTGAACCAATGACCTTTCAGCCACAAATCTGTGATGCAAATCATCACACTAAAATAGCTGGTAATAATTATGTCTTTTCGTTTGCCTCTTATCTGAACAGTTCAGAGAAAAATCTGGGTTTTGGTGAACTATCACTTCAATTCCTGCAGGTCACTTCAAACCTGACTGGCAACAAAAACTGCTCAGACTGTAAACACTGAAGAGTTCACAAGATTAAAACTAAAAGTCTGAAATCTTTGAATTAATTTTCAGGTTTTGCAGAAATTCTGTTGCTGCTTTTAAGTCTTACAACTCGTTTCTTTTCAACTTATAGTACAGAAATCTGAACAAGTCTGAAACAAACACACTGAACCTGACAGTGAAAATGTGAAGTATTAGCGCTGGTACCTTCAGAAGTAAAGGTCTATGAGGTGTAAAATTTAAAATCTATTATCTATGATCTACGTTTATAGAAGACAGAAAGAAGAAACCAAATCCGGTGTAAAGTACAAAATCTGTTTCCAATGAACTATGGATACAGAAGAGAGACAAAAGAAACAAAATCCCACTGGTAAATACTAATGTTGAAACATTGCTAAGAAATCTCTCTGAAAAGAAAAATGGGATTTATGGGCTCATGGAGGGCTGTTTCCTAGCTAGAGTTTAAAGCCCCCACATTGGACTGCAGTCCCTTGAAATGTATGATACAGCATTCCTCCATACCAACCAATGTAGTCATCTACATTACTGACATCACGACTTTGATCCGTATGTTTTAACAATATCAATTATCATAACATGAAAAGCTGAACACCAAAGTCATGATAAATCTAGCTGAACACCAAAGTCATGATAAATCTATCAAACATCTAAGATAAGCAAAAATGTTTTGCATATATATCTTGTATGTACAAAGTATGTTACCCAGTTGTATTAAAACTAAATAACTAATACTGAAATGACAGATTAGAGTTTGACCTCAACGCTCATGGCTCTTCTGACCTTTCTGCATTTACTCTGCAACACCTGTTGCCTGGATAAGAATGTTCTATTTTGAGCTGCTTAATTGTCTGCGAAACCATTAATGAACTTTTCATCAATTAGGTGTTCAAATTAACTCAATCAAAAAGTTAGATTAAAAAAAAATTGTATTAAATGCAATTCAAATGCAGCCATGCCATTCACTGGTGTGACAGTCCTGTTTGAAATGAAAGAGAAGTTGGTTGATGGTAACAAGCACATTTCCATCAATTTTCTGTTGCCCTCAGGGGTGAAATTTCCAATCTACTGAAAACAAAATTGTACGTGTATAAGGACACTTTAGCCCGACTGCCCATTGACTGTGCTGTCTGAAAAAATGACGCTAAACAATTTGTTGGTGCACTTTTAAAGCAGAGAGTGTCTATGTGTACTGGGTAAAAGCATCTACTTTCTGCTATTAATTCATGAGTCCATAAGGACAGCCAGTCAGACCCAATTAGGACTCGGAAGAATAACCATCTGGACATTACGAAAATTCCTGCTGAGCCCAGTCTATATGTTTTAGACATATTTTTAATGAAGAAAGAAATTAAACTTGTAACAGAGAATAATCTGAAGAAAGAAACTAAACTTGTAACTTTGAATAATATGGAAGTCATCCAAGTAACCATCCACTAAGATTTACCTGGTGACTATGTAGGTTTGTGCCTTTGTACATGTGTGCACGCCTGTGTGTGGCCTGTGTGCATTATATGCGAGTATTAATGCATACACCTGCATGCATGCGTATGTGAGGCCATGTGTGTATGTGTATGTGCGCACAAGTGCATGCATGTGCCTGTGTGTGTAACCGCATAGCTGTGTGTGTTTGTGCACACGCGTTTGTGTGTGCATGTGTGTAGATGCATAGGTGTGTTTGCACATGTATGTGTGTGTTCACGAGTGTATTTTATGTGTACGTGTGTGTGTGTGTGTGTGTGTGTGTGTGTGTGTGTGTGTGTGCGTGCGCACTGGTGAGAGAGAAAGAAAGGAAGAGAGCGTGTGTACCTCTGTATGTGTGTGTGTGGTGTGTGTGTGTGGTCTGCACAAGTTCAGCTATCTACAAAGTTTGAAAAAAAAACAGCGCTTTTCTTGTATCACATCTTTCAACAATGCCTACTGTTAATTATCAATCAATATGTCATCTAACTTCCTCCACTCACTTGTCCTGATTGGATCCTATTGGATGACCTTATAGACCGCAACATTTTATTCAGTAAGAACATCCATGATAAAATACAATGATTGTAGGACGTACATGTATGTATACGCCCAATGCTTTTTTCATGTTTGTTTCAAAGTTGGCGAGTGCTTACACCACGCCCTTCGTTCTTTTGTTTTTCGAACTCAGACGTGTTCGCTCCTTGTTCGTTCACCAAAATCTAGCTTCGTCACTCCATCGATTCGAATGATGGCAACATTTTGTCTGGATTTTGTCTTTAAGTTAATGGATGCCTACATATCTAACCTAGGCCAAGTCAACATGTGTTCTGTTCGACTTGTTCTGGTGTTCAGATTACCCATTGATTCAGCCCCACTCCAAAAGCTTACAAATCTTGATGCGCGATTTAGGTCATTTATGTAAGTTAATTTTAACAACCCGGGTGCTGTTAACGATAGTAAACAATTGAGAAGAGCTACGTTCGACTAAGCTCTTCTGACTTGCAAGATTTGCAGCAGCCAATACAGGATCATCATGATCAATGTAGCAGATCGCATACCACTCGGTGTCCGTGATGTTTACTGGAATTTCTGCAAACATTTGAAAAAGAAAAAAAAAAAAAAAATCACTCACCCGCCGCATGTGCTTTGGCAGAAATTACCCGCTGTTTTCTGCTGCTGGGACATGGTTCTGCTTCGTGTTGACACTTGGACTAAGCTTTTGGATGTCAGTAACTTCACCCTCTGTTGAGCTACACAGCACCAGCTACGAAACTGCAATCATCAAATTGCTATGATAATGGTCTCCCACGCGTTTTTATTGCAAATCCTCGCGGTTTGCCGCGGTACGGTGGAAAACTTCTTCCCTGTCGTGTGTGTAGATGCAGTGCGCTGAACTCCCGTCCGTACAAGTTTCATGAACAGCTCGGGTCGTTTCAGGGTCAGCGCGCTCGTTAAAAACAGGCTGGCGCTAGGCTAGCGCTTGTGTGAATCAACCATATGCTTTTTCGACCGTGACACATTCGCCCTTAATTGTTAATGTGACCACTGTCCATCCATGCATGGCACATCGGCTTCTTTCGCGGGGCATGGATCAAAGGGAGAAGCGATAAGCATTTCGTCTGTTGCTAGCCTACTTGCAAATAGACGGCATTCGCGACTTCTTGTTTATGATCTAAGAGTTCTCTTCGAGGAAAAGGTATGGGAAAGCAATCTTTGAAATTCTATTGTAAACAGCGTAACCTCACTTACACCTGGGGACAGCAATGCCCTTGCATGGTGAAACACATTAACACTATTTTGTGTGTGTTAAACATTAAGTTTTTTATCCATCATCACAAAACACTTAAATTATAATAACGCATCATATGTGTTGAAACTTTTCGACCATTTTGATTGACTTTAGTCGATTGCTAGGCTTATATGATTTTTGCCTTATCTGTTAGAAGGCAACCTTAAACGTAAGAAAACTATTTTGCGCCAACTGAAATTGTGCCAAGTTTGGGGAATCACAGAACAGTTGGTCTAGTGGAGGCCAACGTAATGGTTGGCGTAAGAAAATGTAGTCTTTCACTGATTCTTTTAAATTCAAGCCGGCCCATTCAAACCCGCAGGGTTTAAAAACTAGTTTGCAAAATGTCAGGGACGGGGGCATATTTGCGCCCATCGGCAGGGCATTCAGATTGATGATGATTAGGCCTACGTAATTTGGAGCAGAGTTAAAATTTAGACGACACGGGCCGCTGATTTATTACTCTCTCTCTCTTCTTCTCTCTCTCTTCTCTCTCTTTGTGCACACGTATGCGGGAGCGCGCGTATGCGTGAGCGCGCGCGCGCGCGGTTGTTGGGTGTGTGGGGTGACGGGTTCCCCCCCAAAAAAAAAACAAACCAAAAAAAAATGAAAATTTAAGAAAAATAAATTTTTTTAAATTTAAAAAAAACCCAAATTTAATCTTTTTTTAAAAACATCATCAGCAAAAAAAAATTGTTTAAAAATTGATGGGGTGTTTGATGAGTTAAAAATTTAATAATTTAAATTAAATAATAATTTTTAATAAAAAAAAAAAAAACCAACACACAAGAAGGTGTCTTTGGGGCCCAGAAAGCACTTTCCTCAAAAGCCGGGCCCAAATCGTCGGGGCAGTTTTTTTATTTTTGGGGAAGGGGGCCCCATTTTGGGCTGCAGGACAAAAGGCATTCCTTTAAAGGGATTTTGTTGTTTTTGGTTGTTGTCGTCCCCCTGGCAAAAAGATCCGGGGAAATCTTAAAAACAGCGAAGTACTTAAAACCTTATGGTACAAATGCTCCATTTGAGTGTTTGGGTTGTTTAAAAAAATTAAAATTGGGGGACTGGCTTCTCTCTCTCTCTTTCCTCTCTCTTTTCTCTCTCTCTCTTTCTCTCCTCTCTCTCTCTTTTCAGGGTTTGGAAAACCCTGCGCCAGTTGGTTTGCAGGCAAAACCAAAGGAATTCCTTTTAAAGAGTGTTTGGGTTGTTTAATAAATCAATAGGACTGTGCTCTCTCTCTCTCTCTCTCTCTCTCTCTCTCTCTCTCTCTTCCTCTCTCTCTCTGCTCATGTTTGAGGAAGCCTGCGCCATGTTGGCTGCAGGCACACACAAGGCATTCCACTAAGAGTGATTGGTTGCTCTCTCTCTCTCTCTTCTCTCTCTCTCTCTCTCTCTCTCTCTCTCTCTCATCATGTTTGGAAGCCTGCGCCATGTTGGCTGCAGGCACACACAAGGCATTCCATTAAGAGTGATTGGTTGTGTAATAAATCAAAGGACTGTGCTCTCTCTCTCTCTCTCTCTCTCTCTCTCTCTCTCTCTCTCCTCTCTCTTCTCTTCTCATGTTGGAAGCCTGCGCCATGTTGGCTGCAGGCACACACAAGGCATTCCATTAAGAGTGATTGGTTGTTTAATAAATCAACAGGACTGTGCTCTCTCCTCTCTCTCTCTCTCTCTCTCTCTCTCTCTCTCTCTTCCTTTGCACGGTAGAGGGCGCATGCGTAAACATAGTAAACATAAGATGCTTAAAATAGCACGGCCTTCCGGAGAGTTATACGACGCAGATGTAGTAAGGTCACTGTATACAAACGAAAATACGATAAGGGAAATGTAATTGATAACATGTGTTTTGCATGCTAGTACAACAGCATTCATATCATGAGTTTTAAATAATTAATATATATACGTATATTATGTTTAAAAAGGAAGAACGTACTAAGAAGCATTTGTGTACAATTAAGATGAATTTTGCATGTACATACTGTCATGGAAGAATGTTTTGTTGCAGTCATGGTACATTTTGTTCTAATTATATAAAATTGTTTTTCTTGTTGCGTACTCATGTGAATAGGCTGATGGCCTCACATTAAAGTCACGAGTCACGAGTCTCTCTCTCTCTCTCTCTCTCTTCTCTCTCTCTCTCTCTCTCTCTCTCTCTGGGCGTGATGCAGCTCTCTGTCTCTTTCTCTCTCGGCATGAACAGGCATATGTTGCGTCGTGTGAGTGAGTGAGCGAGTGTGTACATGCGTGCGTGTGTGTGTTCGTGCGTGCGAGCGCGCGCGCTGTGTGTGTGGTGTGTGTGTGTGTGTGTGTGTGTGTGTGTGTGTGTGATTGATTATTACAGATAGGCCCTATTGAATAACACGAGAAAAATAGAGATGAATTCTGTTTCTCTGTCATCATGTAATTTTGCAGTCACTGAACAGCAGGATAATAAACAAGAAAAAAATCAAACAAAAAGTCAATTCTGATTCGATAAAAGAAACACAAAATCATGTAATCTACACTTACCGAGTGTAACTATTGGTAACAGTCGAATGCAAATAAGTAAAATAAAGTTAAACCGTTCGCACAGATTGAAGCAAAATGACAAAAACTGTGGAAACAAAAGGAAAGTCAAAAGAGTAAATTGGTCTCATTCGAGCAACAAATTCATTTCTATATGAAAGAAAAATAAATAAAATTAGGAAAAAAAAAAAAAGAAAAAAAAAAAGAAGAGAGAACAAAGGCAAACTGAAAATCTCTTGCAGTTGTTCAGATAAATGTACGGTAGTTCACTATCCCATCCTATCACAACTGCACCCACAAAATAGTCACTTTTAATCTTGCAGATTCGGCTTCTTAAAAATCATATTTGAAAAAATGAGAGCTCAAGGGAAACAAAAGAGCACAATCCAGCAAATAGATAAAGTAAACATACAAAAAAACAGCCAAAAATCATAAAAGAGATACATACACCATAATATCGGTGAACATTTCACTGACAGTATCTTCCAACTAATTAACAACCTTTTCCCCGGTCCCAGATAAAAACAACAAATGGCAACATCAATAACAATGATGATGATTAACATCGTCACCATTGTTAACATTATCTTTTTCACACCATCGACATTAGATTAACAATAATTGTACTACACAGGTTCACGATCTTTAACTTCCTGAAACAATACCTTTACATACCC
>CM031604.1:16091867-16106867 GCA_018398815.1 Conus ventricosus | reverse complement strand
TAATTGGAGGCGATTGGAATTTAGTTCGCAACTCTCTTTAGATTGCTATACATAAACATAATAATAACCCTAAAGCGAAAGAGCAAATAGAAAACATGGTGGACAATCTAGATTTAACTGACATCTGGCGTGAATTAAATCGGAAATTTACGCAGATATACTTGGAGGCGAACTAATCCATGTCAACAGAGTCGTTTAGATTTCTTTCTTGTTTCAGATTGGTTTGCAATTATGTTATAGATGTTGATATCTTACCAGGATATCGATCGACCATCCTTAATTTAAAACAGTAACTTTTAGAACAAGGCAGAGAGAAAAAGAGAAAATCTTTTTGGAAATTAACTGTTCGCTATTAAAAGACAATAATTACATAAAAGAGGTTAACGAGGTTATCCAATTGTTCCCGAGGAATATGCAGCACTTCCTTATTGTCGTTGTGGATTGCCCAAATTCCTAAATCAGAAATCCACTTTGTTATTTCTGATCAACTATTTTTGGATACATTTTCTTATGAAAATTAGGGGCAAAACTATATCGTATGCAACGATGAAGAAACGGAAGGACGCAGAAAAACAGAAAGATCTTGAAGTAATATTTCTTTACTCGAGAGGAAAGTACCCTTATCGGAACAAGAAGGCTTGAACTTGAAAAATGCAAACAGGATTTAATTAGCCTTCGGGAAAAGAAAATGGAGGGGGTTTTTTTTGCGTTCAAGGGCGAGATGGGTCGCAGAAGGGGAAAAAATAACGAAATACTTTTGTGGACTTGAAAAACGTAACTACGTTAATAAGAATTTAATCAACTTTCGCGAGATTTACGGTACTACTTTAAATGATAATGATGAAATTGCCCAAGAAGTTAATTTAAATTTTACAGAAAATTGTATTCTAAAAAAGATGCAGAGCCTTGTGAAATATTTGATTTAGTAGAAGACTTGCCAACGTTAAGTGAGAATCAGAGAACGTCTTTGGAGGGTAAAATCACTTTAGAAGAAGCAGGTATTGCTCTTAAAATATGTCAAATATGAAAAGCCCCGGGAGTGATGGTTTTTACAGCCGAGTTTTTCAAATTTTTCTGCTGCAACTTGGTCCGTACTTGTTAAGAGCGATCAATGATGGATATGATAAAAAGGAACTCTCATCAACACAAAAAGAAGGCATTTTGTATGCATTCCCAAAGGTGACAAACCTAAAGACCCGATAAAAAACTGGAGACCCATCTCGCTTTTGAATGTTGTGTTCAAAATAGGATCTACTTGTATAGCTAAACCATTAAAGCAAGTACTTCCCGCTATCATCAATGAGGATCAGACTGGTTTTATTCCTAACAGGTTTTTTGGGAGATAATATTCGTCTTATCTATGACATACTTGATTTCTTTATTGCATCCAAAAAAACCCGGTTACTTCTTTTGTCTGGATTTTGAAAAAGCGTTTGATAGTGTAAGTTATGATTTCATGTTTAAGGTATACAGTCTTTGGCTTTGGTCCAGCTTCTGTCAATGGATACAAACTTTTATACAAATATTAAGTCAACTGTGTCTTTGAATGGAAAATTAGCTGGGGGTTCCTGTTGAAGGGGTTGCCGTCAGGTATCCAATTTCTCCGTATTTTATTTGTTAAGGTGTTGAGATTTTGGCAAATATGAAAAAGACAAAATAAAGATTAAAAGGGAATTCAAGTAGTTAATACTGAAAGCAAGATATCACAGTTTGCAGAAGATACTGAACTACTATTAGAGGGAAACAGAAAATCATTCGAGGAATTTTATTTACACCATTGAACATTTTGGAAAGAGTATCTGGACTTGTATTAAACGCTGAAAAAACAAACGCAGTATGGCTAGGTAGTAACGAAATTTTCCTGTTAGGTATATGCCGCATGTAAACATTTAAAATGGAACCCTCCAAAGTTTCAAAATTTTGGGTATCTGGTTTACATGTGACTTAAAACATTGCGAAATCATGAACCTTGAAGAAAAGTTTGCAGAAATCAAAACACTGTATAAAAAAAAACCCGGCTCAAAGGCAGATACGCCACTTGGCAGAGTTGGCGGTGCTTAAATCTATGATTCTTTCCAAAATAACCCATCTATGGATGTTTTTACAAATCCACCGGACTATTTACTGATGAAATCCAGAATTTTATATTTAAGTTTGTTTGGGGCAAAAAAAAAGACAGAATCAGTAGGAAAACGTCTGTGAAAAGCGTAGTGCAGGGGGGAATCGGAATTCCAATCATAAAGAAGCATATAAATGCTTTAAAATTAACTTGGATTCGTTTAAATTTTTATCAAGTAAACACAGTTGGAAGAAAGTGCTTGTTTCAGTGTATGAAAAAGCAGAAATTATCAACAAACTAGGATCCAATCTGCCCCTTTGGGGCAATAAACTGAAAAGCTTCTGGAGAGACGTATTCAACGCTTATAGAGAAACTGGTAAGGTTGTTTGTTACAACTGCGGAGGAACTCTGTTCAGAGCCTCTGTTTTGTAATCCCAAATTAAAGATTGGGGGCAGATCAACCTTTTATAAAAACTGGATTGGAAAAAAGATGTATTTTGCATACAGAATCTTTGGATGAGAACAGTGAATTTTTAGTTTCGGTCTTTCGTTGATAAATATAGTATCAATACAGATTTTGTTACATATATGGTTATGTTAGTGCTGTGAAAAGTATTTGAGAGAAACTGGACTAGAAATGAAATACTATGAGGAAGGTTATATGACAGTAAATTTTAAACTGAAATCTGTTCAGTATCAAGAGGAGCCTCACATTATTACGATTTATTAAATCAAGACCTAACAGAACCAGGTTTTTGCAGTAAATGGAATGTAAGACTACATAAGGAGGTTACATGGATGAAACTTTTCACAAAGTCCGACAGGGTAAAAGACATTAAAAATAAGATGGTTTCAAAAGGAATTATTAACAGAATATTGGCCCAAACCCAAAGTTATTTTGCAAACATGGGAATTGAGGAGTCAGAAAAATGTTCTTTTTGTGAGAGAGAAAAGAAAATATTCAACATATATTTTTTGGCATGCCAGGGACGTACAAAACTTCTGGGAAAAGTTTCAAAATGTGGTAATAGAAAGTAATATTATAAACTGTTTCTTGATGAAAATATTGTTTGTTTGGTTGTGATTGTAACTTTAATCTGATAGAACGTTTGACTTAATCCTTACTCGCCAAATTTTTTTTTTATAAATTAAATATGAAAAAGAGTTTACATCAGTTCAAATCTTTATTGTATTTTTGAAAGCAGATATGAACAGAAAAGATGCTGCTCTTTTTAACATGTCCCATGGAATTTCGAGGCACAATGGATTCCATACTTGACGTTTATTGGAGTAAAACACGAATTTTTCCATTGTATACAAAGGCTATGACAACGGCCAAATGTTTTTTTGTGTGTGTGTGTGTGTGTGTGTGTGTGTGTGTGTGTGTGTGTGTGTGTGTTTTGTGGTTTATTTTTTTCTTTTTTTTTTTTTTCTTTTTCGTTTGTTTGTTTGATTGTTTTGTTTTCTGTTGCTTTATGTTTTTCTGATTTCGCTCCCTAAGGCTTGTTGTGATTAAAAAAATTCTTTTGTGATTTGATGTGCAAACAACAATAATTTGTTAATGGAATTTCGTCCAATCACTTCGTTCTAATTAATCGAATATGAATACAATTTTGTTAGTCACTATCTCGTTTATAAATGTCTGTGATTAGACAAACAACTGTCAATACTTGGTTATGAGTTATGTCTGATCATTCGATGTACTTAATCGAAAATGCTCATGTCTTTGTGTTCATTTTATGGTGTCTGGGTTTTTATCTTTGAATTTTGAAATAAAACCTTTTGGGAAAAAAAAAGGGGAAAAAAAAAGGGGGAAAAAGAAAGGGGGAAAAAAAAGGAAAGGAAAAAAAAGAAAGAAAAAAAAAGAAAAAAAAAAGAGTAAATTGGTCAATTAAGCTTAGGGCTATAATTTTTTGCTTACACATAAATAATGGTACCACAAGCAACATGTCTAAGAATAGAATAAATATAAAGATTTTGGGTTTACAAATTTTCGAGGGCCAATCTGGCAATGTCTTGCAACAGTACCTACAGCGATTCTAGGAAACTGAACACTGAACTCTCTCTCTCTCTCTCTCTGAGCTTGTTGCACTTCACCTTCCGCCACTCAAACAAGGCGGTCACGATGCTCCCACGTAACTCTCAACACTCGAACATCTTCAGCGCAGTGATATGGGGTTTTTTTTTGTACTCCCAGTTCTTCAAGAACAGGGAGTACTTTAGAATGGGAACGAAGAAATGCTGTCTGTGTGTCTGTCTGCCTGTCTGTGTGTGTGTGTGTCCGTGGTCAAAATGTGTTCCACTCGCTCCAGACAAAACTACTGGGTCGATCTTTCTGAAAATTTGTAGGTATGTTCATTATGGGTCAAGGATGATGCCCGCGTTTTAGTTTACCGTTACAGCCTGTAACGGCCTGTAACGGTTTTTCTTCTTTATGGAATATCTCAGAAAGTACTTGGCCGACCTTTATGAAAATTAGCAGGTATGTTCATTTATGGGTCACAGATGATGCCTGATGTTTTAGTTTGCCCTGTTATAGCCGTTACTAACGGTTGTAACGGCCTGTAACGGTTTTTCTTCTTTATGGAATATCTCAGAAAGTACTTGGCCAATTCATAAGCGGTTTGGATGATCTTGTGACAAATCGGATCCTCTGGCCATATGTAAGTGATGTAATGCTGAAAATGGATTAAACAACTGTTAAAAACCGTTATTCTGCCGTTATTCTTATATATAGGTGGATTTTAATTATATTTGGTATATAGAAAGGTTATCACACACAAATGGCACTTCCATGCAGTGTTTCAAAATCTGACGTTAAAAACAGTTATTCTTGACATATTGTCCGATTTGGATGAAATTTGGTATGTACACAGGCTTTAGCCCAGTGAGGACTAAAATACCGGTTTCAAAAGTGTATATCGGTTATATAACCGATAAACCGTTATTTTTTATATATTGGTGGATTTTAATGCAATTTGTGTATAGAAAGGTCATCACACACAAATGGCACTTCCATGCAGTGTTTCAAAATCTGACCGTTATTCTTGACATATTGTCCGATTTGGATGAAATTTGGTATTAGCATCCTGTAGTCTAATTTACCTCTGTTCAGGAGCAGTTATGTCCCTTGATATCTTAATGGAGTGTCCTGCGCATGCCTGTACCCATCGTCAACACAGCGCAGGCCTCCAAGGGTGGTACAGGACTGCTCTAAAGGCAGGTGAAGACAGTGCTTCTCTGGGTCCTCCCCAGCACCTTGGGGTTTGTTCTTTTCTTCTTTGCCTTAACTAGGCTGACCCTGGAGAAAGGTCCAGTGACGGTGAGGAAAGACCCACTGACCACAGGGAAAGTCCTGTTGACAGTGGGAAAGACTACAACTTGGGATTCTTCTCTTGAGGGCACATAAGACCGTATGGCGAAAGCTTGGCTGTGTCTGGAGTGGCACCGTCTTCATCTGTCCGTGGGCAGGGGTGGTTGGGTCTGTGGGGTGTGCTCGGCAGCTGGAGGGTGGTGTTTTTCGCCAGTGGGCTCTGCAGTCATGAAATACGGGCTGGTACACCCATGGGGATGCTACTTTAAGGCTGTTACGAGCTGCATCCTGTGTCTAATTTACCTCTGTTCAGGAGCAGTTATGTCCCTTGATATCTTAATGGAGTGTCCTGCGCATGCCTGTACCCCTCGTCAACACAGCGCAGGCCTCCAAGGGTGGTACAGGACTGCTCTAAAGGCAGGTGAAGACAGTGCTTCTCTGGGTCCTCCCCAGCACCTTCGGGTGTTTCTTTTTCTTGTCCGATTTGGATGAAATTTGGTATGTACACAGGCTTTAGCCCAGTGAGGACTAAGATACCAGTTTCAAAAGGGGTACATCGGTTAAATAACCGTTTAAAACCGTTATTTTGCCTTTATTTCTTATCTCACAAAGCACTTGGCCGATTTATAAGCGGTTTGGAAAACTGGGAGTACGTTTATATGCTTCGCATCTTGTTTCTACTTCAATTTATGCATCAATTCATTCCCACGGAAGACGAGCGTACAGTTGTACACCGTTGTCCTTCAGGAAGTCCGAGTGTTGCAGGTCAGTGTATGAACTCAGTCATGATGCAGTCGTTGATCTAACCCTCTTTTTGTACTCCCAGTTCTTATAGAATAAGGAGTACTATAGAATGGGAACGAAGAAATGCTGTGTGTGTGTGTGTGTGTGTGTGTGTGTGTGTGTGTGTGTGTGTGTGTGTGTGTGCGTGTCCGTCCGTGGTCAAAATGTGTTCCACTCGCTCCAGACAAAACTACTGAGCCTATCTTTCTGAAAATTTGTTGGTATGTTCATTATGGGTCACGGATGATGCCCGATGTTTTAGTTTACCGCTTTATCCGTTTTCTAACGGTTTTTTTCTTTATGGAATATCTGAGAAAGTACTTGGCCGATCTTTGTGAAAATTAGCAGGTAGGTTTTTTATGGGTCAGAAATAATCCCCGAGGGGGTTTTAGTTTCCCCCTTTTATACCCTTTACAAAACCGGCTGTAAGCTTTTTTTTCTTTATGGAATATCCCCAAAATTTTAGGGGGCCCGTTTTCTAAAAATTTTGTGGGATTTTGTTCTTATGGGTTCCGAATAATCCCCGATTTTTTAGTTTACCTTTTTATGGGCCTTTTACTAAACGGCTTGAAACTTTTTTTCTTTTTATGGAATATCTGGAAAGTATTTGGGCCCGGATCTTTGTGAAAAAAGTGCGGGGAAATGTTTTATTTGGGTCTTGGATGTTCCCCTAGTTTTTAGTTCCCCCGTTACGGGCCGTCACAAAGGGCTGCAAAAAAATTTTTTTTCCCTTAAAATGGGAATATCTCTTTAAAAGTACTTGGCCGTTTCTTTTTTAAAATTAGCAGGTATTTTCCCATTATGGGGCACGAATAATGCCGATGTTTTATTTTACCGTTATACCCGGTTATAAGGGCCCTGAAAGGGTTTTTTTTCTAAGGGAATTATCTGAAAAAAAGTCCCCTTTGGCCCATTTTTGTGAAAATTTTAGCATGTATGTTCATTATGGGTTAGAATAATGTCGATTTTTTATTTTTACCTTTATAGTCGTTACTAAGGGCCCGGGAAAACGGTTTTTTCTTTCATCGAATTTTCTAAAAAAGTTTTTGGGCCGTCTTTGTAAAAATTTACCCAGTATGTTCATTAGGGGGTCACGGTTTGTCCCCGATGTTTTAGTTTACCCCGTTTTAGCCTTTAAATAACGGCTTTTAAGGGCCTTTAAGGTTTTTTCGTTTTTAGGAAATGTTCAGAAAGTATTTGGGCCCGTTTTCTTTCTGAACATTTGTGGGGATTTTCCTTTAGGGGCAGGAGATCCCCGAGTTTTATTTTACCGTTATGGCCATTACTAAGGTTGAACAAACCCAAAAACCGGTTTTTTTTTTTTAAAGGGGCTTATTCAAAAAGTTTCGGGGGCCCAATTTTCTGAAAATTTGTAGGTATGTTCTTTTTGGGTCAGGAGATCCCCGTTTTTAAAGGTTTACCGTTATAGCGGGTTTTTTAAGGGCCCCTAATGCTTTTCTTCTTGAGGGAAAAATTCAGGAAGTTCTTGGCCGCCCCTTTCTGGAAATTTGTAAGTATGTTCCTTTAGGTCACAGATGATGGCCATGTTTACCCAAAAAAAACCCTTACTAAAGGTTACAACCCGGGCCCAAAAAGGGGTTTTTTCCTTTTTTATGGAATCATCCCGGCATTCGGGGAAAAAAAGGGGTACGTTTTTATGGTTTGGGACTTTTTTAAGTTCTGGGGTGGTGCCCAAGCCAAATCTTTGCCGCCCGCGAGGGCCCCGGACTCTTACCACTAGGGTTCACTGTCCCTTTTTTTGGGAACCCCCCCCCCCCCCCCCCCCCCCCCCCCCCCCCCCCCCCCCCCCCCCCCCCCCCCCCCCCCCCAAACCCCCCCCCCCCCCCCCCCCCCTCCCTTTTAAATTTCCCCCCCCCCTTTTTGGGAAATTTTTTGGGATTTTTAAAATGTACCTTTTGGTTTTAAATTCCTTTCAAATTTTTTTTTCAAACCCACCTGTTACAACATCCTAAAAAAACCCTAGAAAACCCGAACCCCCCCCTTTTTTAGGTCCCCAATCGGGAAAATTTTTCGCCCCTTTTCCCCCCGGGGGGGGGGAAAAAAGGAAACCCATCCCCCGTATTTCCCCCCCTTTTAAATTTTTTCTTTCCGGGGGGAATTGGAGGGGGCCCCACAAATTGAGGGGGTTTTCTTTTTTGAAAAGGAAAATTTTCCCAAACCCTTTTTGGGAAAAAATTGGGGGTTCCCTTTTTGGGGTTTGAAAATTTTTCATTCCTTCCCCCAATTGAAAAAATTAAAAAAATTCAAAAAACCTTTTTTGGTTTCTAAAAAACCTCCCCCCCAAAAAAAAAAAAAAAAAAAAAATTGGCCCCCCCCTTTTTTTCCCCCTTTGTCAGGGAAATTTGGTAAAAAGGTTCCCGGGGTTAACAAAACCGGGTCCCAGGCCCCTTTTCTTTCAGGTTTGGTCCGTTTTTTTGGGTTTTAAAAAATTTTTGTTGGTTTTTGCGTGGCGCGGCCCCTTTTTTGCCGTGGGGGCGTTTTTTGTGTGTGTGCGTGGGCCCCCCTGGCGCCCCCCCGGCCCCCCCTCCTTTTCCCTGTTCGTTTTGTTGTGGGGGGATGGGGGGGCGCGCGCGCGGGGGGGGGCCGGGGGGGGCAGGGTTTCCTTCCTAAAAATTTATTCCCCCCCTAGGGGGAAGTTTATACAGCCCCTCCACCCCCATTTTAAATCGAAAATCATGGGTTTGGGATGGCTCAGTTTAAGCCCCGGGAGACTTTTCCCTTAACGACTAGCCCTTCCCGAAAGTAAGAAATTTTCGTAAAAGGGGAATGAAAAAGTTAACAAAAATTTTTCTTTTTCGGAAAATTGCCCCATTTTTTTGAGGGCATATTAATGTTATTAAGAGTCAGTTTAAAAATTCCCCCAATGCTTATTCATTGAAGGGCCCCTTTGTTTTAAAAAAAGAAGGAAAATTGTCTTTTTTCCCATTTTAGTTTTTTACTTGGTCAGGGGTGTTGTTTTTTATCATTGTCATCTGGAAACGTCTAAAAATAGGCCCCCGGGTAAACCGTCGGCCCGGGCGTGTTTTTGTGTGTTGCGTGTGCCTGTGGGGTGCACCCCCGCGCGCAATGGGCTTCCTTGATTATCATGTTGATTTTTTTGGTTTTATTGCCTGGGTTTTTTTTCTGGCCCCCTTCTCTTGCCCGTCTTGTTCTCTCCATTCATTTACCCAACAGACAAACTGCAGACACCGCAAAAACCCCCGCATGCTAGTATACATGCACAAATTTTCCCACCCCCTCGGAACACCCGTCAACCCCGGGTGATGTCCCATGGAGGGGGACAGCGCACGCCCCCAAAAACCCCTCAAAAGCTTGCTTACCCATCTCATTCATATATCATGGGATTCGTTTACATCAAACCCCCAGGAAAGTCTTTTAACCCTTTTCTACCCCAAAAGTTATAGAAGAAAAAATCAATTTCATTTGGAAACCCAAAAAAAATAAAAAAATTTTCTCTTTCCCTTTTAAATTAACAAAACTTTTTTTTAAAAAAAATCATTAACTAAAAACCCCGGGGGAAAAAGATTTTTCCCACTTTACCTGGCCCGGTGATCTTAACTATTTACGGAAAACACTGTCTTTTCTTTTTTTTTTTTTTTTTTTTTTCTTTTCACCCGTCACTTTCCCAAGCACGACACAAACTGTGGCAATGGTCTTTGGGGCTGCTGGGCCTGGTGGTTTGGGCTGTTGGGGAAATGGCGTTTGGGCGGGCGGAAAAGAAAGTGGCGTGGCCCCAATTTTTGGGCGAACCCCAGTGAAGATAGAAAAAGTGACTATCAACAGAAATTGGGTTTTCCCTTTTTTTCTTCCGGGTTTTAAAAAATTGGAATCTCTCTCTCTCTCTTAGTCCCGCTCTTTTCAAAAGGGAACCCTGGTTGGGTTTTTTTTTTCTTTTTTTCTTTTCTTTTTTTTTCCCCCTCATTAGTTAGCGTTCTCTCCCACATCTCTCCCCCAGTCCTTCCTCTGCAGGGCTTTCTCATGCTAATCTCTCAACTTGGTTTCTTTCTTTCCCCCCCCCATCTCTCTGTTTTTCTCCCCCTCAGAGATTACATCAGACCTCTCTTTCTCTGTCTCTCTGTTGTTCTCCCCGTTCTCCCCACTTCACATCCTTTTTATCCCGTTCCCTTTGTCAAAAAAGGGGGTACCATTTTGGGCAGTATTTTTACCCCCTCGTCCCCCAAGGGTTTTTCCCTCCCTTTTTCCCTTGATGTTTTAAATCATTTCCAGTCATGGCCCCAACCCCCCCTTTTCTCTTGTGGTGGTAATTGGTCAAAATTTTTAAATTGGGTTAGCTTGGGTTTCGCCCCCCCCCACAATACCTTTCCCCCCCCCCAAAAAAACTGGGGCCGGGGTGGGGTTTAAATGTGGGGCCCTGGTCAAATCCCAAATTGGCTAGATGGTTGGTTAGGCGCCTGACGTCCCGGGCCAAAAAATACCGAGACCCGTCGGGTTTTAGCCACTCAGGCCCGTTGCTGTCTTCCCCCCTGTGTTTAAAATTTGGGTGGATGCGACGCCCTGGAGCCCTCTTCGTGGGGCCAGATGTCTGCGTTTTTTGGGCTTATGTCCAGTTGAAGGGGCCGGCCCAGGGCCCAAATTTGGTTGGGGTTTAATTTTTTCCGTGACCCTTTTTTCCCCTTTCAAAAGGCCTATGCACCGCATTGTTCCCCCCCCCCCAAAAAAACGGTACAAAAAAAGACACAACCGAAATTTTCTGAACCACGTACACGTCTAAGTTTTTAAAAATACTTTTTTAACCCCCGGGGTTTTTAAAAAAATTATAAAATATAACATTAGTGGGTTAAACCCCTCCAAGAGTTATCATTTTACGTGCGCTCTTGGTTATTTCAACTCATTTTATAAAAGGGCCTCTGTGCGAAATTATGCCCAATTCCCCCACCCGCGGGGTTTGGCCCCTTTTTTCTTCCCAAATTTTTATTTAAAAAGCACCCCAAAATAAATGATCCGACCATGAACTTCACTGAGGAAACCCCCATCCCCACTTATTGCAAATTTAATGCATTTCTAAAAAGGACTGTATGGCTCCCCAAACCCTTAAATACATTTACATGAAACCCAAATCTTTTACCCAAAAAAATTGAACCTAGCCCCAAATGGGGAAAGGAAAACCCCTATTTCCCAAACAACTTTAAATGTAATCAACCATATTATAAAAAAAACCCCGGATTTGGCTGAAATTTCCCTTTAGTTGCAGTTGCTAGACTTTCAGGCTTAAATTGTCAGCTCCGACATCTGTGACTGGGGTGTACTGCAAATCGATACCTGTGGGCTGCCCCAAAGCCCGGCCCCCGCGCACTCGGGGTTTTTCAACTGCACCCCCCCTGCGGAATTTTAAATGGTTGATGACAGTCTCTATCCCGAACTCTTTCCCATACAAAATATTTGTGGAACTTCTGCCCGGCCCACCCCAAAAGGCCCTAAAAACCCTTTCCCTTTTCCACCGTTGCGCCCTTCTTCACCCCTTTGTAATTCCTGCTGCATTCTCACAGGAAAAACCCAACCCCTTTATGCTCCCGCTTACAAAAACCGCACCCATCCCCACCCCCTGATTTATCTGTCCGCAACCCAAAAAAGGGTTTTGGGCATTCTGGTTGGGTTCAGGAAGGGACGGGAAATAGTCCCTTTCCCAAAACCCCTCGGGGTGCTTGGGTCTGCAGGTCTGACCACTCCCCCAAATGCCGGGTTTTTCCCCGCCTTTTACCAAAAACCTGAGAGGGCTCGTGTTTTTCTGCGAAATTTGGAACAAACTCCCTATAAAAAAAGCCCAAAAAAATCCTAGCGACTCCCGACTTCTGTTTTGGGTTTTGGGCTCTCTGAATTCATATCTTCCCCCACCTTTCCCCCTTTCCCGGTGCTTTGTGTGCCTCCCACAACAAAACCTAGGCTCCCAAAGGGTTGGGGAAAACCAACCTGGCCCCTTTGTTGGTTGGCTGTGAGATTGGTTGTTTTAACCCTCTAAAATGTCCCAGCTGTCATATTTCTCCTCCCCTGGCTCGGTGCTATCAGAATGTCATCCAAAGAAATTCACAAAGCCCTTTCCCAAAACCCCAATAAAAAATTTCCCCATATCCGAGGAAGGGCTGCAGGTGCCGGGTTTACCATCCCCAAAAAAAGTATCGCCACTGGTATAGCCCCTTTGGGGTGGGAATGCTGTGACTTCCTTTGAGTCCCCACTCAAGGTATTTGCCAGTTTCCCTTTCTCCCCCTCTTTATCCCGGTGGGGAAAAATGGCTCTTGCTTTGGCCCCATCTGGCGACAGGTCCCTTTCCCTGTTTGGTATGCCCCCTGCATGCCCCTTTGGGGGACCCTGTTCAGGTCATGTTCAACCGAATTCCCCAAAGCTCACCTGATTTTTTCCCCCCTAAAAAAACGGGTGGGACTTACCCTGTTTTGGGGCGGGTTCCCCCCACCCCCAAAGGGCCTTTATCTTTTCTTTCCTCCTCCTCGATCATTTCTTGGGGGGCATATGGGATTTGGGTAGTCTTTCACCTTTTACGGGCCCCTTTTTCGTTTTTAAACCCCCACCGTACATTTTCTCTAGAGTTGTCCCGCCTGGTTTTTCGTCGGGACGCCCTATATGTTCTTGAAAACCCCCAACCCTTTTCCTGTCTCCCCACGTCTAGCCCTTCATACCCGTGGGCACATCCCTGTTTTGATCCTTTCCCTGGAAAATCAGGAACAAAATCTCCCCCTTTTCTGCTGGGTCTCCTTCCCCCATCAAAGATTGTGCTGCGCCTATGTCTGGGTTCACGGAAAATTTTTTTGGCGGAGCAAAAAAATTTTCATGGAAAAGTTTTGATTTCCCATTCCATCGATTTGGTAGTCCCGATCTTCCTTTTCAATGATGGTGAATTGGGGGCCCCCTTTCCAAAGCCTCGCAGCTTGGGTTTTGATCCGTGGGAAGCAGTAAAAGGGCTTGATCTCCCACCTTTGGAAGGAAAAATTTTTCCTTTTCCCCCTTCCACCCTTCCTTGGCTAATTGCTTTTTGGACCCCCCCCTTAAGGGCCCCCCCCTGGGGGGGGGGGGGGGGGGGGGGGGGGGGGGGGGGGGGGGGGGGGGGGGGGGGGGGGGGGGGGGGGGGGGGGGGGGGGGGGGGGGGGGGGGGGGGGGGGGGGGGGGGGGGGGGGGCCCCCCCCCCCCCCCCCCCCCCCCCCCCCCCCCCCCCCCCCCCCCCCCCCCCCCCCCCCCCCCCCCCCCCCCCCCCCCCCCCCCCCCCCCCCCCCCCCCCCCCCCCCCCCCCCCCCCCCCCCCCCCCCCCCCCCCCCCCCAAACCCCCTTTTTCCCTTGGAACCCCCTTTTAAACCCAAGGGGCCCCCCCTAAAAGCCTTTATTGGCCCCCCGGGAGGGGGCCCAAACCAAACCCCCTACGGGGTAAGGGTTTTTTGGTTTTTTTGAAAAAACCTCCCTTCCGAACCTTTCCCCTTGGTTTTTCCCCCCCGGGAAAACCTTTTTGTTGGGGGCCCCCGGGGGGGCTTCCAGCTTAGCCCTTGCATCGCCTTTGACCCTGTTCGGTATGTCACCCACAACCCCCCCCCCCCCAAAATTTTTTCCCCAAAAAAACGGGTTCAAATTTTGGGAAGGTTCAATAAAGGGGGCCCTTTTTTATCCTCCTCACCTTGTGGTGGTTTTGGGGAACGGGTATTTTACATGACCTTTTGCGATTTCTCCCCAAATTTCCCAGATTGTTTTTTTTTTTGGGTCGGGACCCCCATAGTTCTTAAACCCTTTAACTTCCCGTCCCCTGCTGTTTTTAAACCGGGCACCTTATCCCCTTTTCCCCTTGGAACTCGGAAAAAATTCCCCCCTTTTTGGGGGTCTCCCCTCCCTCTGTTCGTGCCCAGTCCAGGATTTTTTCCCAAAATTTTCAGGGAAATTTTGATTCCCTTCCCCATATTTTATTTCCTTTTTCCTTTTAAGGGGGTTGGGGGCCCCCCCCTAAACCCCCGGGGGGAGGGGAAAAAAAATTGATCCCCCTTTGGGCCTTTCCCATTTTTTGTTTTGGGACCTAGCCCCGAAACTCCCTTTACTTTTTTCCCCCCTTAGTATTGGGGGCCCCCCTAAAATTTTTGCCTTTTTCCGACCCTTTTCCCCCGGACCCCCCTTTTGGGAAAATCCCCTTCCCCAACTGTGATCAGCAGAAAAATCGAAACCGGGGTTTTCCCGGGGGTTTCCGGGGCACCCCCAAAGGGGGGCCCCCCTTTTTTTTTCCTCCAGCTTCTTTAAGACCCTTCCCCCAAAAGTTGCTTTAACCAAGCTTCATTGGCAGGGGGGTTTTGTGCCCCAAAAAAAACCCCTCCCCTTTGCCCCCCTTTCGGGGGGAATTTTTCCCCTTCCAAATTGTTGGCACCCCCCAAAATTTTCACCCCCTTACCCTTCCCTCCCCTTCTTGCTTTCTGGGTTTTGGTAGTACAAGGCCAAAAAACCGGGCCAACCTTTAAAAAAACCCCATCGGCCCCCCAACCCCCCAACTCCAAAAAATTTAAAGGGGTTTTTCCCTTCCCCCCCTTTTGTGGCTACCTTTAAAGTAAAATTTAAAACCTTTTTTGCCACCCCTCCAAAAAACCAAAAAAGCCCTCGGGTGTTTTTTTGCGGAAAACCCGAAAACGATCCCCCCCTTAACTGCAAAAACCTGCACCTCAAAGGGGGTTTACCCCCCCCCCAAAAAACCTGGACCAAGGCCTTTCAAAAAAATTCCCTTTCCTAACCCCGTTTTTTATTTTAACCCCCCGGGTTCCCGGGGGGGTTTTTTTTCCCTTTTAAACCTTAACCCGGGCCCCCCCACCCCTTCTGGGCAAACCCTTTTTC
>CM031604.1:16062777-16091767 GCA_018398815.1 Conus ventricosus | reverse complement strand
CATGGGACGGTCCGAGAGGCTTGAAGGTGAGTGCTTCTATTGAGAAAACTACACCACTCAGGACCTTGATCACCACTGGGCACAGCTGGCTGTGATAGACCGAGTGCAAGTGTTTGCCCCTTTCTCACCTACGAAGCAACCACCTTCAGGGCCCTCAGGACCACCATTCCGCCATGGAAGAGCAGCTTCACCAGCCAAGCAGTGACTTGTCACATTCCACTGTAGCCTATGCGGCCGTCTCTATTAGGTGAGCCCTACGCACTTAGAACAGTTCGCCAGAACACACTGAACTGCCCTCTGATAGGCTCAAACACACTGAACTATCCTCTTAGATACAGTCAGAACACACTGAACGCCCTGTAGAACAGTCAAAACACACTGAACTGCCCTCTGTAGAACAGTCAAACACACTGAACATCCTCTGTAGAACAGTCAAAACACACTGAACATCCTCTGTAGAACAGTCAAAACACACTGAACATCCTCTGTAGAACAGTCAGAACACACTGAACTGCCCTCTGTAGAACAGTCAAACACACTGAACATCCTCTGTAGAACAGTCAGAACACACTGAACATCCTCTGTAGAACAGTCAGAACACACTGAACATCCTCTGTAGAACAGTCAGAACACACTGAACTGCCCTCTGTAGAACAGTCAGAACACACTGAACATGCCTCTGTAGAACAGTCAGAACACACTGAACTGCCCTCTGTAGAACAGTCAGAACACACTGAACTGCCCTCTGTAGAACAGTCAGAACACACTGAACTGCCCTCTGTAGAACAGTAAACAAGCCAATGAAGGCCTGAAAATGCTCGCAAACCACTGAGATATTCTGCCAGAAAGAAACCAAACTGTACTGTCGAACACATCGACCCTCAGTGTAAGAAGACACGACGAGAATCGTGAAATAGAACAGTCCTGAACAGCAGGAACATGAAGAAAATGAACAATAGCCCAGAAGAACATAACAAATAGAACAACTTAGAACAGTCAGGAACATACGAAAGAACCATTAGAACAGAAGAAGAATAACGAAATGTGAACAGTCTCAACAGCAGAACATGACGAAATAGAACGTCTGCAACAGCCAGTGAACATGACGAAACTGAACAATTAGAACAGCAGGAACAAGGACGAAATAAGAACAATTAGAACAGAAGGAACATAACGAAATAGAACAATCTGAACAGCAGGAACATGACGAAAAAGAACAATTCTGAACAGCAGGAACATGACGAAATAGAACAATTAGAACAGAAGGAACATAACGAAATAGAACAGTCTGAACAGCAGGAACATGACGAAATAGAACATCTAGAACAGCATGTACATGACGAAATAGAACAGTCTGAACAGCAGGTACATGACAAAATAGAACAGTCTGAACAACAGGAACATGACGAAATAGACATCTGAACAGCAGGAACATGACGAAATAGAACAATTAGAACAGAAGGAACATAACAAATAGAACAATTAGAACAGCAGGAACATGACGAAATAGAACAGTTGAACAGCAGCAACATGACGAAAAAGAACAATTAGAACAGCAGGAACATAAGGAAATAGAACAGTCTGAACAGCAGGAACATGACGAAATAGAACAGTCTGAACAGCAAACAGGAACATGACGAAATTGAACAATTAGTACAGAAGGAACATGACGAAATAGAACAATTAGAACAGAGGAACATGACGAAATAGAACAAATAGAACAGAAGGAACATGACGAAATAGAACAGTCTGAACAGCAGGCACATGACGAAATAGAACAGTCTGAAACACAGGAACATGACGAAATATGAACAATTAGAACAGCAGGAACATGACGAAAAGAAACAATTAGAACAGAAGGAACATGACGAAATAGAACAAATGAGAACAGAAGGAACATGACGAAAATAGAACAGTCTGAACAGCAGAAACATGACGAAATAGAACAGTCTGAACAGCAGAACATGACGAAATAGAACAATTAGAACAGCAGGAACATGACCAAATAGAACACATTAGAACAGAAGGAACATGACGAAATGGAACAATAGAAAGAAGGAACATGACGAAATAGAACAGTCTGAACAGCAGAAACATAACGAAATAGAACAATTCTAGAACAGAAGGAACATAACGACATAGAACATCTGAACAGCAGGAACATGACGAAATCGAACAATTAGAACAGCAGGAACATGACGAAATCGAACAATTAGAACAGAAGGAACATGACGAAATAGAACATTGAAACAGAAGGTACATGACGAAATAGAACATCTGAACAGCAGAAACATACGAAATAGAAGAATTCGAACAGCAGAAACATGACGAAATAGAACAGTCTGAACAGCAGGAACATGACGAAATGAACAGTCTAGAAAAAGCGAACATGACGAAATAGAACAATCTGAACACAGAAACATGACGAAATAGAACAGTCTGAACAGCAGAAACATGACAAAATAGAACAATTGAACAGAAGAACATGACGAAATAGAACAATGAGAACAGAAGGAACATGACGAAATAGAACAGTCTGAACAGCAGAACATGACGAAATAGAACAATTAGAACAGAAGGAACATAACGACATAGAACAGTCTAACAGCAGGAACATGACGAAATCGAACAATTAGAACAGCAGGAACATGACGAAATCGAACAATTAGAACAGAAGGAACATGACGAAACAGAACAATGAGAACAGAAGCAACATGACGAAATAGAACAGTCTGAACAGCAGAAACATGACGAAATAGAAGAATTCGAACAGCAGAAACATAGACGAAATAGAACAGTCTGAACAGCAGGAACATGACGAAATAGAACAGTCCTGAACAGCAGGAACATGACGAAATAGAACAGTCTGAACAGCAGGTACATTACGAAATAGAACATCTGAACAGCAGGAACATGACGAAATCGAACAATTAGAACAGCAGGAACATGACGAAATAGGACAATTAGAACAGCAGGAACATGACAGAACAGAGCAGTTGGAACAGCAGAAAACATGGTGGAACAAAACAGTCAGAACAAGCGTTTTGCCCTCCACCATCATCCCTCCCTCCCAGCCCACGAACACACGCACGCACGCACGCATGCACGCACGCACTCACTAACGCACACACGCACGCACACCACATCGAACATAGCAGTCTCAACATAATACATGCCAACACCAAGCTAAACCAACGTTCAGTCTGTCCCGTGTTAAGCGTTGTTTTGTCCTGCACTAGCCATGGACATAGTCCTAGAGTAATCCTTCACTGTATGGCCTGTAATAATGCCACGGACATAGTCTTAGTGTAATGCCTTCATTATATGGCTTGTAATAAAGCCATGGACATAGTCCTAGTGTAATGCCTTCACTATATGGCCTGTAATAAAGCCATGGACATAGTCCTAGTGTAATACCTTCATAATATGGCATGTAATAATGCCATGGACATAGTCCTAGTGTAATGCTTTCATTATATGCCTGTAAAAAAAAAGCCATGGACATAGTCCTAGTGTAATGCCTTCATTATATGGCCTGTAATAATGCCATGGACATAGTCCTAGTGTAATGCCTTCATTAATAAAGTCATGGACATAGTCCTAGTGTAATGCCTTCATCATATGGCCTGTAATAAAGTCATGGACATAGTCCTAGTGTAATGCCTTCATCATATGGCCTGTAATAAAGTCATGGACATAGTTCTAGTGTAATGCCTTCATTATATGGCCTGTAATAAAGCCATGGGCACAGCGCTGGTATAATACCATTCACTACAGTGTTCTGTAACAAGCTATGGACATAGTCCCGGTGTAATGCCTTCATTATATTGCCTGTAATAAAGCCATGGACATAGTCCTAGTGTAATACCTTCATTATATGGCCTGTAATAAAGCCATGGACATAGTCCTAGTGTAGTACCTTCATTATATGGCCTGTAATAAAGTCATGGACATAGTCCTAGTGAATGCTTTCATTATATGGCCTGTAAATAAAGCCATGGACATAGTCCTAGTGTAATACCTTCATTATAGGCCTGTAATAAAGCCATGGACATAGTCCTAGTGTAATGCCTTCATTATATGGCCTGTAATAAAGTCATGGACATAGTCCTAGTGTAATGCCTTCATTATATGGCCTGTAATAAAGCCATGGACATAGTCCTAGTGTAATGCCTTCATTATATGGCCTGTAATAAAGTCATGGACATAGTTCTAGTGTAATAGCCTTCACTATATGGCCTGTAATAAAGCATGGCACAGCCTAGGTAATACTATATCATACCTGTTCGTAACAAGTCATGGACATAGTCCACGTGTAATACCTTCATTACATGTCCTTAATAAAGCCATGGATATAGTCCCAAATGTCCTTCACCACATGTCCTGTAATAAAGCATGGACATATCCCCATGTATGCTTCTCCACATTCCTGTAATAAAGCATGGATATATACCCATGAATGCCCTTCACACATGTCCTGTAATAAAGAAAGCCTGGATTATATCCCTCATGCTCTTCACGACAATCTACCTGTAAATTAAAGCCATGGATATATCCCCAATGTCCTTCACCACATGTCCTGTAATAAAGCCATGGACATATCCCAATGTCCTTCACCACATGTCCTGTAATAAAGCCATGGACATATACCCAATGTCCCTTCACCACATGCCTGTAATAAAGCCATGGATATATCCCCAATGTCATCACCACATGTCCTGTAATAAAGCCATGGATATATCACCAATGTCCTTCATCACATGTCCTGTAATAAAGCCATGGAATATCCCCAATGCCCTTCACCACATGTCCTGTAATAAAGCCATGGATATATCCCAATGCCCTTCACCATATGTCCTGTAATAAACCGATGGATATATCCCCAATGTCTCACCACATGTCCTGTAATAAAGCCATGGAAATATCCCAATGTCCTTCACCACATGTCCTGTAATAAAGCATGGATATATCCCCAATGTCCTTCACCACATGTCCTGTAATAAACCATGGATATATCCCCAATGTCTGATCACCACATGTCCTGTAATAAAGCCATGGATATATCCCCAATGTCCTTCACCACATGTCCTGTAATAAAGCCATGGATATATCCCAATGTCCTTCACCACGTGTCCTGTAATAAAGCCATGGATATATCCCAATGTCTTCATCACATGTCCTGTAATAAAGCCATGGATATATCCCCAATGTCCTTCACCACATGTCTGTAATAAAGTCCATGGATATATCCCCAATGTCCTTCAACACATGTGCTGTAATAAACCAATGGACATATCCCCAATGTCCTTCACCACATGTCCTGTAATAAAGCCATGGATATATCCCCAATGTCCTTCAACACATGTGCTGTAATAAAGCCATGGACATATCCCCAATGTCCTTCACCACATGTCCTGTAATAAAGCCATGGATATATTCCTATGTCCTTCACCACATGTCCTGTAATAAAGTCATGGATATATTCCTATGTCTTTCACCACATGTCCTGAAATAAAGCTATGGATATATCCCCAACGTCCTTCACCACATGTCCTGAAATAAAGCCATGGATATATCCCCAATGTCCTTCACCACATGTCTCTCTTAATTGTCTCTCTGACTGTCTCTATCTGTCTGTCTCTCTGTCTCTGTCTCTCTCTCTCTCTTATGCATGTACAGACACAGACAGACAGATTGACAGACAGAACGCACGCACACACAATTCACACAGACACGTACATGCACACGCACACACGCATATACGCGCACACAAGCATACGCACACACGTGCGCGGGCGCGCGCGCACACAAACACACACACACACATACACACACGCGCATGCACGCACTAAAACATACAGAGAGACAGACAGACAGGCACACATACAGACAGACAGACAGACAGACAGACAGACAGAGACACAGACAGACAGGCACACGTACAGACAGACAAAGATAGAGACAGAGAGAAAAAGAGAGCAACTCACACACACACACACACACACACACACACACACACACACACCACACACACACACACACACACACACACACACACACACACACACACACACACGCACGCACGCACGCACGCACGCACGCCCGCGCACGCGCGCGCGCACGCACGCACATACACACACACACACACACACACACACACACACACACACACACACACACACACACACACACACACACACACACACACACACACACACACACACACACACACACACACATGCCCGTACGCACGGAAGACAGCGCGCAACATTCTGAACTTTTACGGGAAGTGTAGATGACAAATAACATTTGTTTCCGGGCCTTCTCCACTGCCGCCTGCTGTTTCCGTCAGTGCCCTGACTGCTGATGTGAGGCCCGCGTTAGTTTGTCACTGAGTGTACTGTGTGCCGCACACCACTGCAGTGTCTCTCTCTCTTCTCCACAGGTCGGTCTGACTCGTTGTGTGTGTGTGTGTGTGTGTGTGTGTGTGTGTGTATAAAAGTGTTCTTTAAAAATCTGAAGGTGCTCAACCCCTTGGGGAGCAACATCTGTTAAGAATATATAATATATATATATATATATATATATATATATATATATATTGAATTATAAACAAAGCTTGCTCTTATGTCTTAGATTGAAGAAATAGGGGGAGATACGCATTCATACCTGCAGTGGCATCTGCCACTGCAGGTATGAATGCGTATCTCCCCTATTTCTTCAATCTAAGACATAAGAGCAAGCTTTGTTTATAATTCAATATTTCTTGCAGTCATTGCAACACCAAGCTGCTCTGTAAGTTGCTGGAACGGTGCTCGGTACTTATCCTTGGAATTTATTAGTTTGTTATATATATAATATATATATATATATATAATATATATATATATATATATATATATATATATATATACCAGTTTAAAATAGGATTTTAAAATGGAAAAATTAAAAACCTACAAGCTTGTTTCAAGCTAAAATGCTCTCCTCAGGGTATACAATTTGGGCACGCCACCGGTGTTATATATTGTGGTGTGTGGGCGTGTGAGTTCTGTGCGTGTGGCACGCAATATCAGCCACTTTTCTGTAGTACATAAGTTGCATTTTTTAGAAATGTTGTTGTATGGTGTTGCTCTTTTTATAATTTTCCATGATATGTTGTAATCTATTTTCTTATTTTTCAGCTTCCAAATATATTTACTTAATTCTGTTTGGTTTTTATATTTTTTCATTTTTGAAAGACTGTTTATGGTTTGCATTCTGGTTTTAAAGTGGTTTGCCGTGATTCCTATGTATGTTTCTTTATCACTGTCTTTTGTTACCGTAGCTTGGTACACAATATTGTTGTAGAGACATTTATTATTCAGAGGGCACTGGTCTTTTTTTGTGCAATTACAAGATATCCTTTCATCACCCTCTTTGGTTGTGTTGTTTTTGGTTTTATTGGAAGAATCAATTATATTTTTAAGGTTGGGCATACACTAGTATGATAGCTTGACGGTATTTTTGTTGAATATTTTAGATAGTACATGTTCTTTGGGGAATGAGGTTTTAAGGATTCTGAGGAATTCTTTTCCTACGTTAGTTTTTGTTCTTCCATCATATGGACAAGCGTCGATCCGGAAAACATTCAAAAGGCATTAAATTGGTTGAACAGTTTAACGCCTGATCAGCAGCGTGGTTTCATTCTAGAAGTTGACTTAGAATATTCTCATGAACTCCATGACCTGCATAATGCATCCATTAGCAGCAGAAAGCCTAAAGATGGCAAAAACAGAACCGCCTAAACTTGTGCCTAATCTTCGAGGCAAAAAAAATTATGTCTGTCATTACAGACTTCTACAATTTTATTTAAGACATGGTTTGAAGTTGAGAGCAGTTCATCGTATAATTGCTTTTGATCAAGAACAGTTCATGAAACCATACATCATGAAGAACACTGATCTTAGAACTAAATCCACAAATGCTTCAGAAAAAGACTTTTTCAAGTTAATGAACAACAGCTGTTTTGGAAAGACTATGGAGAATCCGCACAAGCGCAAAGATGTCAGATTAGTTACCAAAGAGAACGAAGCAATTAAGCTGACTTCAAAACCAAATTATCAGGACTTCAGAAGATTTCATGACCAGCTTTTTGGCATAATGATGAAAAAAAAGAAAGTCAAATTAGACAAACCTGTTTGTATTGGGTTTACCGTTTTAGAATTATCAAAGCTTTTGATGTTAGAATTTCTTTATGACTATTTTAAACCCTCGTATCCAGAGTCCAGAGTACTCTACACAGATACTGATAGTTTTGTTATAGATATCCCTACTGAAGACATCTATAAAGACATGGAAATAGAAGTAGCTAAAGGGCATGCAGAATGGTATGACACGTCCAATTACCCTAAAGATTCGCCTTTACATTCAATTACTAATAAGAAGGTTTTAGGAAAGATGAAGGATGAATTATCTGGAAAGGTGATTAAGGAGTTTATTGGTTTAAGGTCGAAAATGTACAGTATTTCGAGCCAGGAGAAACCATTAAGAAAGCAAAAGGAATATCTCGCAGTGTTGTGCAGTCAAACATATCGCATGGCAACTACAAAGAAGCATTGTTTGACAATAAGACTTTTCATCATAACAACGTAAAACTACGATCTAATCTACATGAGATCAACACAACTGTTGTAACAAAGAAGTCATTAGATAGAACAAACACAAAACGTGTGTTTGTTAATCCAGAGTTTTCATATGCAATTGGGCATTGGAGAACCGTAAATTAATTAAAGCGGAACTGTGTCTGGCGGGATTATCTGTAGTTCTTCTTTCACAAAAGATCTTTGAGGAGCTGGTTGTTTTGTTGTGTCAGTTTCTCGTAAATAATACACGGGCGGATTCATTTTTACAATTCTTTTTATTTCATATGGATCAACACTCCAAGCTGGATCGGTCGCCCTGATGCGAGTGTCCCCTTCTGCTTCCCCGGTAAATAAAGGTACCTTACTTTTAAACCAAACGGTAATAGTTTGCCGGATGAAGACTCTCCTTCAACAACATCTATTGTTTGTTTTTTGATTGCTTGTACTGGTTTTAGCCCTTTAAATTCTTCATTATTCATTGCGCGCAAAACTGAGGGCAGTCTTCTAACCCATTCTGTGTTGCGAGAATTGTCAATCAGCTCTCTGTGATACTGGTAGGAAAAAAGTCTTTCAGCTAACTGTTTGTTAAAGTTTTCAACTAAAGCCTGTGATCTGTGAACTCCTGGAATGCCTCTTTTAATGGTAACTCTATGTTTTAACAATAATTGATTCACTTGGCCTTTAAATTCTTTTCCATCATCGACTTGAATCATGCGAGGATAAGTTAGCGGGCCTCGTTGGTATATCAGTTGTATGGCAACAGCAACAGCAGAAGCACTCTTTTGTGTTAATGGTTCTGCATCTTTGTATCTTGAAGCTATGTCAATGACTGTGGGGTGCGTACTTAAATCTTTTTCGTCTAATCGTATCATGGGGTAAATATAGAAGATCCATTTGATGGGTGTCGTTCGGTATTGTATTCACAAAGTGTGGTCTCTGCATTCGTTTAGGTGCAGGTAAATAAATTTGCCAAATCGCTTGTTTAAACAGCCATTCCTTTGCTGTTTGTTCACTGACTCCCGCTGCTTGGTTAGCTTTTTATTTGCTGTGATTCCTTCCAATATCTTTTGGGGGAATAATAGATTTTTTCATTTTTATTCAACAAATTATGGCAACAAAATACCAAACGGTCATGCCAAAGACAATAAGGGGCGATTTCTTGCTCTTTTGTTTTTGATGTTTGATAAAAGTCAGAATTTTTGGTTTGGGCATGTTTCGATTGGTTTGCCTGTTACAAGAAATGTTCTTTTAAATTGCTTGATCAAAATCTTTAATGTGTAAGCTGCTTTCCTGTTTTTTCGGGGTTTATCGGTTATGAACTTAATGTTCAATTCTCTTGCTTTTAATAGGCGTCTTGTGCTGCGTGTTGCTCCACAGCTTTGTTATGTTTTTTTCTTCACCGTCGTCCCGTATTTTAAATGCGTAATTACTTCCCGCTAAAAGCGAGCAGCATTCCCCACAGCGGCCTATCATCATACGAGTGAAGCATTTTTTATAAATGTATTTTTTTAATTTACATATAATACTGTCAGGAATTTTTTTTTGTTTAAACAAGAAATCTTTTGTAGCAAACAAAGCTGCCAATAATGCAATCAGCTTTGCTGAATCTCAAAGCCTAGTTTGCCAAGATCTGCGGGCTTTATTTTTAACAAGATTTTCCCAAGCATCGTGTATCCACACTTAGACCTCCAATAACAGCAATGGTATACATTTGGGCAACAGTTTTTTCAGCGCTCTTTTTTAAAAAATAAAATAATTATAATTAATAAAAACATGAACCGATGATCTACTAACCTTCCTGAACTTATGATTACAAATGACCGGGTTTGATTGACCCAGCTATTATGCCCAAAAAGGAAACCCTGTATTCTTTGGCAGCTTGTGGAAAAATAAAACAGTTCCTGGGAAAATGAATTCAGCATAGAACAGATTCAACAGATGTCGCCGCAGACATTATAAGTATCATAACAGGTATGAAGCGCAACTAGGATCAAGAATGGTAAAAAGTGTCGGGCAAACGTTCTTAGTTTGTACACTAACTAGTCGTAGATTTCCCCCATTGATTCTGAACAAGATTTTATGTATGATTTAACGCAGGACCCAGTTTTAACAAAGTCATTAGAGTCTTAGGATGAAATCTATACTACAGATTTGGAACATTGTTATGGGCCGTTAATCAGGGGATTAATAACTTTTAATTCATATAGATTTTATTTCCTTAAAAAATGACGAGCCAGAAAAAAAACAGCAGAATCAGGAAACGTTTAAATCAGAAAACTTTGAATCAGGTGAAAGTGGTCACAAAACACCTCATCCTGGACGCTTTGGCGGCGGGAAAAAAATTAGCTGGTGGAACAACAAAAAAAATTACAGTTACAATCACAAAATATAACTCATCATGAAAACATAACACCGCCAACGCCGGAACAAGTTATTCAATGCCAGCTATAAAAACTCCATATGTTTCAAGACCTACAGCGCCAAAGTCTTCATGGAATATTGAACTTAAAATGTTGCCATTTTTGGCGCCCTTGCTGCTGTTGGGGGCGGTTATTACGGTTATAAAATATATAAACAATGGCAACAAAAACAAAAGCAGTAAAAAAAATCTGAACCGCTAAATAAGAAGACAACAACATACCAGAACCGCCAACAACAAAAGATCATTTTGATCCATTTCAAATGGAATAATATTTTAAGAATTTAAATTTTTAAAATTTTTTGATAAAAAATAGATCATGGCGGTTATTATTTGTTTAAAATGATGGAGTCAATAAATAAAGACATGGAGTCTATAAAAAACATTTCCATAGACCAGAATTGTAATCAATGCGGTTGCTTACGATGAAAGAATTTCATTAAGATCTATGCTAACCAATCTCACGCCAAAGACGCTGAGCAAGACATCCTTAAACGATGGCGCGTTTTTTGAGGCGTGTGTGTACTATATTAGACATTTACTATTTAAGATAAAAACATAGATTGTCTTGTTTTTTTGAAAATTTATAAGATAACTTAAAATAAGAATTTGGGTTGTATTAGAGGATGACTTAATTACAATCTTGAGGTAACTTGAGTAGGAATTGAGGATGACTGAGGATGACTTGAGTAAGAATTGTGGATGACTTGAGGTTGACTTATGGATGACTTGGGGATGACTTGAGGATGATTGGGAGGCCCAACTTGAGTAAGAACTTAGAAGTGACTTGGGGTAACTTGAGTTAAGAACTTAAAGTGACTTGAGTGCATGCTGGGGGGGTGGGGTGGGGGGTGTGCATGCGTGGGGTAGGACAAAACACACAAACACCAACAAACAAACAAGAAGTGGAACTATAGGGCCACTTCTTGCTTTGTGATAAACAGGTTGTGTCCTGCGCGCGCAACCTAAATCAACTAGGCCAAGTGATCACATAGGGTTGTTTGGCCTAGTTTCCCGCTGAGCTTTGCAGGTGCTGCCGCGCTTTGCAGGTCAAGTGATCATATATGATCACTTGGCCTAGTTTGCGCCGAGCTTTGAAAGGTGCTCCGTGCGACGTCAATTGGCGGCAAACTGCCGCGCTTTGCAGGTCAAGTGATACATAGGGTCTTTTGGGCCTAGTTTGCTGTGCTCCCCTTTTCTCAACCAGGCTTGCAACTGGCTTTGGCAGAGTTAAGCAGTTACTGCTGTAGCCGAGCTTTTATGGCGGCTTCTAATCGCCAGTGTTTAGTACACCGTCATTGTATATTTGAAGCATTTATATGGAGATAGTGCTGGCTACACACTACTCCTCTCCATACTGGTAGATGTACTAAGGTCTGCCTAACCCTATCTAGTTTGTTTCCCAGAACATTCGAAAATCGTTATTCTGTTGATAAGTCTAAAAATTGGTTTGGCGTTTGCTACACAGTTCATTTATACGGATTCCTGCTTGTGAATTTAGGATAGTTTAAAAACACAGAAAGTTGAAAAAGGGTTTTCTAGCATACGAATCAGCCATGTTCCCCTGCGTCTTGAGAAATGAACGCCATGTTTGTAGGTTTTTGTTTTTTTAAACATGATTTGAGCTGTCTCAAGCCAGCCCCCAACAATTAACACGTGATGGATTGTTTTGCTTTGGCCGACTTTCAACAATGCGCGCCATTTATTAGATAAGGAACCATCTCATCGATAGTCAAACACAATTTTAAAACTGGCTATATCTTGGTCAACAATATTGCCTTCAACGTTTCATTTCCTTGAACCAACAAACCTTGAAGATAGTCGTCCATTTCCAAAGCAGTCGGTTCACTTTTTTTCCTTTTCCCCACCTTCTAGAAAAGCAATGCTTCTTTTCGGTTTAACTGGTAGAGAACATGCTTCGCCTATTTCCTTTTTTGACAAATACTCAAAACATACAGTTAAAGTAAAAACTTGTGATCTTGAATAGCACAAGCCTGTTCTTCGGTAAACCTGTTAGCCATTTTAAAATAAAACACAACCAAAACACAGTGGTCCCCGGAGCACAGTCAAAAAACAACCTTCTTGGGGCGACAGTCCAGTGAAAGAATGTTGCAAGTTACCTGTCAGGTGACCCCAGCCCTACCTTATGGCGTCAGCTAATTACAGGTATCATAGGATCCGCCCAGGACCGCGGTACAGGGTACTGCTGCCACAAACCCCAAGCCCTCTAATTAGGGTTGTTGCACAGTGTCTCAGCCAAGTTTAGTTTGTGACTGTCTGCGCAAAAATGATGTTATTGGAAAATGACTGTATGCGCGAAAATGAGTTATTGATAATGATCAAGAAAAAGCAGGATAATTAGCAAAAATGAAATCTGAAAAGTTTAGAAAAATTAGTATTGAAAAGGATAATCCTACACAGTATGTATGTTTGTAGGGTTATAGGAGAGAACAGATAAATACCAATTCTGACTCAAACCACCCGAAATAGTTGAGGGTGGTTTGAGTCAGGATTGGTATTTATCTGTTCTCTGTCTGCAACGTCTGCAAGTCTTTTAATTCTAAATTTTATTAACCCCCACAGGCGTAATGTAACTCGTGATTCTTCTGGCCCACGCGACATTATTTTTTAGTACAGTTTATTATTTATTTCTAAAAAAATGTGTAGGTTATCACATTTAGGGATTTCCCTGTTTTGTCTGTGATCTTTATATTAAATGATCTGCCCCTCCACAGACTAATTTTTTAAACTGTAAATTAGGGAATTGTATAATTTCATAATTTCGCAATATGCAGCTTTCCCGAGGGAAGAGCTCTTAGAACAGTTGAGGGCTTCCATCATATAAGTTTTCTCAGTGCTCAGTTCATCCAAATGAACTTTAGAGTAATGAATTTTAATGCAAAAATTGAGCGGACTTTCCCCCTCATAAGTAGTTGTGTCTGGTTTTTTTAACTCTAATCTATGAGTGTCATCCCCAAAAGCCTAACATTTTAGTAGCTCTTTATCAAAATAGTAACCTGCTTCTTCTTCAGGTTTGAATGTTAATAATTGTTTTTTAGATTTGCATTGTTAAGTTTGAGAGTGATGTCAAAGTTACTCAATGCTTCTTTTAGTGAGCAAAACCCTTTAATAACCATCAGGTATTGTTAACTCGCTAACTCTGGCCCCTGATTGTCAACTTTTAGAATCGCATTATTCTTTTTGGTTTCACTTATATTAAACCATACGACTTTGTAAAAAATTTCATGGAGTGCGACATTTTGGTTCCCCCAATCGTTCTTAACAGCATGTCTAAAAACGAAGGACGGTCTTGGGTTGTTATTGTTACAAACATTTTTTAAACGAAATAAAAATGAGTGCTTTTCAAATATCTAATGCAAAATATTCTGTTGGCCGCACTACAATCTTAAAAATATAACAACTGACACCCTCGCCCATTTCTGTGACTCAGTTGATGCCTTTCAAGTAAAGGTGAGTACTCCTTTGGGCCCAAAAATATCTTAACCTCCAATTACAAAAGACTACTTTGCAAAAGTGTGGTTCAGTCATCCGATGCAGTTTTATCAAAACCCAGTTAAACTTGCTGTTTTTTGTGCATCAACTGGGTGTGGAGTGTCGTATGCTGATCATTTAAATCATCCTGATCCTTTGGTGGGTCTGTGTATAGATTTCATTTTTATTACACCTTCAGACGTATTTTGACTAAACTGCAAGCGCCATTCCCAAATGACAAACCGTTTAATCCATTCAACAACAGAATAGACATAAAGGCTTTTGAAAGGATCTGTAACGAATTCAATATTAATGTTAAGACAGACTTTAGACAAAAGTTGGATCTTAATCATGGCTTAGGCACCCCTTATTTTTGGGGGTGCACAGAAAGTATAACTATGACTGGAATCCTCCTTACACATCTTTTTTCTTCAGACACAGGTGTTCACCTCGGGTCCATAGAGCAAGAGCATAAAACAGCATGGACAACATTTATCTTGGACACTTCTAAGGGCCTAACTAAAGCAGGAATAGAACGAATAAACGACTCTATTCGTACTTACGTTTGGTGTTGCTAGGTTCGCAAGCACAGGCGAGATCGAGCATAACGTTTCCTTCTATGCTTTGACGGGGAAAAAAAACAATACTTAGCAAATATAGAGGACCCCATTAATTCTACAGTTGATTTGCCTTCAAGTATTAAAAGGTACCAAAATGTTTTACAAATTCGCAAGATCGAAAGTAGACTTTGCTGTTGGCACTGGTTTATACATGCTGCCTTCTGACCTCAGACTCCAGATAGGAACAATAATAAATACAATAATGAAATCCTTTTGGCAGGCAATGAACAGAAGGTCGGAAAAAACGACATAAATTCTGAGCCAGTAATATTACAAACAATAAAAAAACAAGATGACCCCCCCAAAATTAAGTCATCCAATCCCAAGGTCCAAAACCCAAAGACTGTTGAAGTCAAAGAAAATAATGACCAAAGAATATGAAAAGACAGCACTAGTTGTTGGATTAATAGCCTAGGATTACTTGGTCTTTATTTTACTAAATGTAACCCCAAATATTAAGACAACTAATGCCATAAGTGCTCGGCCATAAAGCCAACTACTTTGCTTGCAGTAGACAAAAGCCAGCTAAAGATACTCCCTAATATACCAGGTAAAGCGTTTCCCTGGCTTACTGGCTAATTTTTTTTAATAAACCCTTTCAAGTGATCAAGTTGTTTTTTTACCCATGATTTATCAGGCGGTGAGGGGGGTGATGGCGGTGGAGGCACTGAACTTTGACCACCACCGCCTGTAATAGCCAACCCAGTGTGCTTATTGCAAATCCTAAGGCTGTTATAACGCTTGCTAATGTGACGCCTTGCTCTCTAAACAGTGTTTTGTATTCGTTCTGCTAGTGTTGTGTCTTCATATAAAATTCTTTGGATAGTTTTCTTTATTCTGCTCACTTGAGTTCGTAATTCTTCTCGGTTAGTAGAAAAACACTTCTAGTCTTGCTGATCTTTCTTCTTTAAGCTCTTTTATTTTTGGATTATTCTTTCTTTAACATCACTCCCTAAGTTGGCCTCGTTAGCCTCAGCGAGTTTTTTTTCTTTTTTTATATGCTCCCTTTTAGTTCAGTCAGTTTTCCTGAATTGTTTAATAATTCCCCTCTGATGGTTCTTAAAGCACGATCAAGGGCTTTTAATTTCTTTATAGGCCTGTATTTCTGCGGGGGCAGCGGTGGATCGGGGTATAGTTCTTAATGCTGCTTTTCTTCTTCAGTGGTTTCTGTTCTATTGTATTTATTTTTTCTGTCTGCTGTTTGACTTAAATTTTATGTGGCGTGTTTTGTATTTGGTTATCTGTTGGGGGGGTTTTTGTAGTGTGTTTTCAAGTCCAGAACTTCCTCCCTATTTAATTTTGGATTAGTAAAGCCAAGGCGATTCCGCTCGCTCACACGGAGCCTTTGTTTTAATTGTATTCATGCCCACAAAATTTTATGGGTCTGTTTATCCGTAAGCTGAACAAGTTCTCCTTTGTCGTTTTTTTTCAAAACAATGACCACTTTTTTTTTTGTTCAAAATCATTAGGGGCTATAAATTGGGGAGGTTTTTGGGCCCAAACTTTTGTAAAATTCTCCGACCGTATTTCTGTTAATTCACGCCGTAATGGGGCGTTGAGCGATGCGGTGTTAAAGGAGTCATTTCACTCAGTCGGCTCCAGCATCAAAATCATAATTTTCTTCACCTCCAATTCCGCCATGTTTTAAATAATTAACTTTTTATTTTGTTTTATAAAAATGTCACAAACATATGGCTCGATTCTTGAAACCCGTAGAAGATGAAAGAGCCCTGGGGTGAAGGGAAATAAACGGAATATTTCTGTTCCAAATAATCCATCTACTATTGATGCAGATCAAATCTTACTGTCAAATTTCCAGACCTAGGAGGGATGAAGTGATTGTGCCAGGCTCTGCACGACTTACTTTCAAATAGAACTCGCTTCAACAACAGACCCCAAAAGAACAGTTGTTTCCCGAATTTGGGACGGGCAATCGTTAAGAAAATTTCTATAAAACTTGAGGGGAAAGAATATTTTTTTTTACCAATGCAGACATATTTTTAACCTATTCTGATCTATGGCTAACCCAGAATGAAAGGGCTGATCTTGGATTCAAGGAATCGAAAATAAAGAAGCACTAAAACATAGAATAGGCGCTGAAGATGCTAAGACGGCAAAAAAACATGAAGCAGTAATTATGCGTTTGGAAAACGCTTTTCCATTCCTTTAGATTTGAGTTGTTAAAAGCGCATGCCATGTTTAAGGAGCATTAAAAGACCCATTGTCATATGAGTAACTTTTAATGAATACAACGTGTTATTATATCTACAGACACTGCAGCCCCAAAATTTCAGCATTTCTGACATCTTGTTAGAGTTTGACGTTGTTAGCAACTCTGACTTAGCGAGGTTGATCCCGCATCAATATCAGTCAAAATTAAACAATATATTACGAAAGAGTGATCATCATTAACATATCCTAAAGCAAGGCAGACGCTATATGGAATTTTAATCTTTATGGCCCAGCAAGATCGCTTTAAAGGTATTTTATTGCTGTGTAAAGATGAAGAACATTCGCAAGAGCAAGTGAAAAGTTTTTTTTAAACCAAAAATAACGAAAGTACAATGTTCGATTGAGGGTAGTCCTAACCCAAAACTACGCTAGCGGGCTTAGACCTTATCAGCATTTTGACGAAATAAGAAAATTGTTTGGGGGTGGGAGGTGTAGAAGTCCAACAGAGACCTTGTGTCTAAAGATCTGCATCTTCACAGTGTTAGACTTGATGATTATTTAACAACAAAATACGGTTTATGGATTGACCTAAGGTCAAAAAGAGGATAATCAGTTACATGGAAGCGGGAGATCTGTTAGAGACGTAATAAACATTCAAATTGATAAAGAAAAGATGTTGATAAACCAATTAATGCACATTTGTTTTTAATATATGATTTCGCAGCTGATATATGAAGATAACAGATTAAAGATATAGTATACTAAATTATTTTTATTTTATTTAAAAAGCATGTCTGTTCATAATATTCCAAAAGCGTCACAATACCAGAGTCGTCAAAAGAAGGGATAGTAGAAAACCTGACATAAAAACCTTCAGATTTTGCCAATATTACACAGATGCAACAAAAACTAACCAGGACCTTTCAAAATACAGCAAAACCAAACGAAGGTATTCTGCTGCTTTTAATGCTGTTTACCCATGTTAAAACTGGAGCATCGACTATTAGTGCTGCATCGGCGGGAACAAGCGTAGGTCTCTTAGCAACAGGTGTTGGTGCTCCCACAGCTTTACTCTAGGCGGGTTGTCTTTAACTCTTGCCTGTGCTCATTAGCTGTAGGTGCTGCTAGCAAAAAATAAAAACTAAACTCCAAAAGCACACAGCTATGGTTCACCTAATAACAGCCTAAACTTAGTTCGTTCAAACTGACGATAAATAAAGCACTAGCTGACTCAAACATCACAGATTTAAGAATTTAGCGTTTACAGGCTGATTTTGATGACTACAAAAGACAAAAGTTTTATCTTCAAAGAAGGCAAGGACAAGTTTTTCTCAACAGCCAGGGCAAGAGCAGATAAAAAAGGAATGTTTAAAAAAAGTAACGAAACATTTTAAACTCTGTTCTAAACAGCTCAACTTAACAACGTCAAGGGCGTTTATACTTTATTTTATGAGTCCAAGCACAAAAAGACTGTTGATATTGATTCTGATTAAATATTTTTTTAATTTAAATAAATATTTTGAGTTAGAAAAGGAAAAATCAGCATGGATAAGATTTGAAGGTCCGACGAATTGTTTGAAGCAAAGCGTAAGGAAGAAGTTTTAACAAAAGCTTTAAATGATATCAGTCTAGAAGTCATTTATCCAGCAAACGTTTTAAAGGGAAGTTTTGTTCATGCTATTTCTCAAGTTCCAAGTAAACTAACAATAGACCCCCAGTAAAAGTATGTTAGCTGTTTTAATTGACTATGTAACAATAAATGAAGGGAAAAACTAGAAGTCTGGGTCTCACTAAACAACAGACTATTCTTTCTATAATGACTTAACACCTGGTTGGGCGACCACTGCTTACACAGTTTGTGTGGCCGCTGAAGAAGCCAAAATGAGAGGCTCTGGTTGGTCAGAGGGCGAAGTCATAGAGATCAGATTAAACAGGCTAAGTATGCGCCGATTGTAGGTAAGGCTTTAAATTCCATACCTCCAGCATTTGTTTGCAAAAAGAGCAGTTTTAAACATAAAGAAAACGACAACAAATGTTTCATGTGGTTGTTCTCGCAAGGCTGCATCGCGTCGGCAAAAACGCAGAGAGAGTGTCTAACTAATCACCCTTACATTAATGATCTTAACTTTAGTGGAATATCCTTTCCTTTTTGCGTGGACAAAATTGATCGTTTGAAGAACAAACAAACCAATAACTGTTAATTTTATAACATGGGATGAGGAAACAAAATCTACAGCCGATTAAGTGTCCAAGAACAGCCCAACAATAGGTGATCCAGGCAAAAATCATGTGGACTTACTACTGATGTTTTTCCAGCGGGGCTACCACTTACACATTGATACGAACAATGAGCAGATTATTGGTGCATACTTCAAAAAACACTAACAACAAGAATTCTGTAGGAAATGTTTAAAAAGAATTCCATCCGCTCAAGCCGCAAACGAACATTAAAAAACATTTTTATCGGGCCCAGTTGACTGTAATACAGAACTAATTACGGCCCCAGAAGGTAGTTTAAAATTAGTTTTAAGAACTGGAAACGGGTGCAAATTACTCCATATGTTGTTTAACGCAGACTTTGAATCACTCATTGTTTCTTATGAGGGACCAACCCCACAGAAACTTCCAAAAACAGACAAAAAGAGTAATCACCAGATTGTTCATTTTCCTTCGTTATTGTCAGGTCGGATGGCGCTCATTCAACGCCAGAATTATATGAGGGCCTGATTGCTTGGCAACATACTTCTTTAGAACGCATGCAGCAAGTGCGTAATGACTGTTCTAATAATCTGAATTTTTCTGAAATCATAATGACGCCTGAAGACCAACAACAGTATGTCTCAGCCAAACCCTTGTTGGATTTGTGGTTTTTGGCTCTTCTGAAATCATAATGACGCCTGAAGACCAACAACAGTATGTCCTCAGCCACACTTGTTGGATTTGTGGTTAGGCCTCTATCAGACCGCAGCAAATTCCAACAGAAAGGACATGATCCATTAGTGGAAGTTCAGAGGAGCAGCGCACAGTAAAATGCAATCTTCAACTAAAGTTTGAGCCAAAGACAGGGAAAGGGCCCCTCTTCTTTCATAACTTGCGAGGTTACGACTCTCATCTAAAAATGCAAGCAGTAACCAGCGCCTTTAGGAACATGCATTGCACAAATCATCAGAAAAGTACATGTGTTTCACTTTAAATAACATTCTTTTTATGACTCTATGCAACACATGATGGGATCGTTAGAGTCGTGGCTATGTCCTTAAAGTCCTGCCCAATAAAGAAGAATATTTTGACCCAACTTTGTTAGAAAGGGGGTTACCCTTATGGTAAAATGAAACAGTTGGGGAAAGGTTTGATGAAGACTCACTTCCTCCAAAAGGTTCTTTCTTCCGTATTAGAGGAAAGGACATCAGTGATTCTGATTACCGCTGCCAAGAAGATGGAGAAGTTAGAGTGTAAACATGGGTATCATGATTCATTTCTTGATGCTGACGTTTTTTTGTTTGTGCGGAGGGCTTTGAAATTATAGAAAGATTTCATGAACATTTATAGCCTGGATCCGCGCATTTACATTTCCCGCGCCCGGGATTAGTTGGGATGCTTTCTTAAGTTTACAGGAGTGCCGATTGATTTATTGTCTGACCTGCCAATGATTCAGATGATTGAAAACGGATTGCGTGGAGGAATTAGTATGGCGTCGCATCATTACTGTAAAGCAAACAACAAATACCTAGATGATTATGATCCGAGTAAAAGGTCTAACTATCTCATGTATTTAGATGCAAACAATCTGTATGGATGGGCTATGGCGCAATCACTTCCATTACTAATTTTAAAATGTACACAAGCGGCGGTACAAATAATATTCAAAAGGCATTAAAGTGGTTGAGCAGTTTGACGCCAGATCAACAGCATGGTTTCATTCTAGAAGTTGACTTAGAATATCCTCATGAACTCCATGACCTGCATAATGACTATCCATTAGCAGCAGAAAGTCTAAAGATGGCAAAAACAGAGCCGCCTAAACTTGTGCCTAATCTTCGAGGTAAAAAAAATTATGTCTGTCATTACAGACTTCTGCAATTTTATTTAAGACATGGTTTGAAGTTGACAGCTGTTCATCGTATAATTGCTTTTGATCAAGAACAGTTCATGAAACCATACATCATGAAGAACACTGATCTCAGAACTAAATCCGCAGATTGCTTCAGAAAAAGACTTTTTCAAGCTGATGAACAACAGCTGTTTTGGAAAGACTATGGAGAATCCGCACAAGCGCAAAGATGTCAGATTGGTCACCAAAGAGAACGAAGCAATTAAGCTGACTTCAAAACCTAATTATCAGGACTTCAGAAGATTTCATGATCAGCTTTTTGGTATAATGATGAAAAAAAAAGAAAGTCAAATTAGACAAGCCTGTATTTATTGGGTTTACTGTTTTAGAATTATCAAAGCTTTTGATGTTAGAATTTCTTTATGACTACTTTAAACCCTTGTATCCAGAGTCCAAAGTACTTTACACAGATACAGATAGTTTTGTTATAAATATCCCTACTGAAGACATCTATAAAGACATGGAAATAGAAGTAGCTAAAGGGCATGCAGGATGGTATGACACATCCGATTACCCTAACGATTCGCCTTTGCATTCAGTTACTAATAAGAAGGTTTTAGGAAAGATGAAGGATGAATTATCTGGAAAGGTGATTAAGGAGTTTATTGGTTTAAGGTCGAAAATGTACAGTATTTCGAGCCAGGAGAAAACCATTAAGAAAGCAAAAGGAATATCTCGCAGTGTTGTGCAGTCAAACATATCACATGACAACTACAAAGAAGCATTGTTTGACAATAAGACTTTTCATCATGATAACGTAAAACTGCAATCTAATCTACATGAGATCAACACAACAGTTGCAACAAAAAAGTCATTAGATAGAACAAACACAAAACGGGTGTTTGTTATTCCAGAGTTTTCATATGCGATCGGACATTGGAGAACAGCATAATTATATATCTTCTTTGTCCGCGGGTTCGGGTTTATATTTTTCCCGAAGTTTATCTATAAGATCAATCGCATCAATATCCAATTCATCCAAAATTTTTCTCATGTTTGCTTGATGTGCTCGAATTTTTTTTATTATTTCAAGATATTCTTCATCCCATTTTTGATAATCAAAATTTGGGATTGGGGGTTGTAGGTGATCTGGATGCATTGCCATGTCTTGGCGAACCCTCGCAAATGTTGCCCTAATAGCAGAATTCAAATCAAATGATTCCTGCATCAATTCTAAGGTCTTTTCATTTATCATTCTTGTTTCATTCTGCGCTTCCTTCTGAGCTTCCATTTTAACTCAAATATATTTACGTAAATTAATTAAAGCGGAACTGTGTCTGGTGGGATTATCTGCAGTTCTTCCTTCACAAAAGATCTTTGAGGAGCTGGTTGTTTTGTTGTGTCAGTTTCTCGTAAATAATACACGGGCGGATTCATTTTTACAATTCTTTTTATTTCATATGGATCAACACTCCAAACTGGATCAGTTGCCCTGATGCGAGTGTCCCCTTCTGCTTCCCCCGGTAAATAAAGGTACCTTACTTTTAAACCAAACGGTAATAGTTTGCTGGATGAACTGGAGTCTCCGTCAACAACATTTATTGTTTGTTTTTTGATTGCTTGTACTGGTTTTAGCCCCGTTAATTTAAATTCTTCATTATTCATTGCGCGCAAAACTGAGGGCAGTCTTCTAACCCATTCTGTGTTGCGAGAATTGTCAATAAGCTCTCTGTGATACTGGTAAGAAAAAAGTCTTTCAGCTAACTGTTTGTTAAAGTTTTCAACTAAAGCCTGTGATCTGTGAACTCCTGGAATGCCTCTTTTAATGGTAACTCTATGTTTTAACAATAATTGATTCACTTGACCTTTAAATTCTTTTCCTTCATCGACTTGAATCATGCGAGGGTAAGTTAAGGGGCCTCGTTGGTATATCAGTTGTATAGCAACAGCAACAGCAGAAGCACTCTTTTGTGTTAATGGTTCCCCATCTTTGTATCTTGAAGCTATGTCAATGACTGTAAGCGCGTACTTAAATCTTTTTCGCCTAATCGTATCATGGGGTAAATATAGAATGTCCATTTGATGGGTGTCGTTCGGTATTGTATTCACAAAGTGCGGTCTCTGTATTCGTCTAGGTGCAGGTAAATAAATTTGCCAGATTGCTTGTTTAGATAACCATTCCTTCGCTGTTTGTTCACTGACTCCTGCTGCTTCGCTTAGCTTTTTAATTGCTGTAATCCCCTTCCAATATCCTTTTGGCGAATAATAGATTTTGTTCATTTTTATTTAGCCAATATTATGTGCAACAAAATACACAACAGTCATACCAACGGCAATAAACGCGATTTCTTGCATCTTTTGTTTTTCTGATGGATGATAAAAGTCACTGAATTTTGGCGGGGGCAATGTCTCGATTGGTTTGCCCATTACTAGATAATACTCTTTTATTGCTTGATCAACATCTTTAAATGTGTAAGCTGCATGTCCCTGTTTTTTCAGGGTATCGTTAATAAAATCTAACTGCTCAATTCTCTGCTTTTCATAGTGATCTTGTGCTGCAGCTAGTTGCTCCACAGCTTTGTTATGTCTTTTTCTCTCGCCGTCATCCCGCAGTTTACTAAATGCGTAATTACTTCCGCTAAAAGCAAGCGCATTCAACACAGCACCGCCTATCATCATTACAAGCGAAGCCATTTTTTATAAATGTATTTTTTTTTACATATTGATACTGTCAGGAATTATTCCTTGCTTAACAAAAAAATCTTTCGTAGCAAATGAAGCTGTAATAACAGCAATCAGTTTTGCCGAGTCTTCAAAGTCTAGTTTGCCAAGATCTGCTGGTTTTATTTTTAACAAGCTTTTACCAAGCATCGTGTATCCTACGCTTAGACCTCCAATAACAGCAGAATGGTATACAAGGTTGGTAATAGTTTTTTCGGCGCTCATTTTAAAAAATAAAATAATTATAATTAATAAAAAAACATGAACACCGATGATCTACTACAGCTACAGGGCAGCCTAAACCTTCCTGAACTTGTGAATGATCAAGTTGATGACCAAGCTATTATGCCCAAAAAGGAAACGCTGTATTCTTTGGCGGCGTGTGGAAAAACAAAACAGTTCCTTGGAAATGAATTCAGCATAGAACAGATTCAACAGATGTCGCCACAAGACATTGTAAAGTATCATAACAGGTATGAAGCGCAACTAGGATCGAGAATGGTGAAAAGCGTTGGGCAAACTCTTCTTAGTTTATACACTAAACTAGTAGCTAGATTTGTTCCCATTGATTCTGAACAAGACTTTATGTATGATTTAACGCAGGATCCAGTTTTAACAAAGTCATTAGAGTCTCTAAGCTGTGATCTGTATTACAGATTTGGAACATTACTAGCGCCATTAATCATGGGATTAATAACTTTTAATCATATAGATTTTATTTCCCTTCAAAATGAGCGAGCTAGAAAATCAGCAGAACCAGGAAACATTAAATCAGAAAACACTGAATCAGAAAACACTGAATCCGGTGGAGAAAGCGGCCAGTAAAAAGCCTCCTCATCCTGGACGTGTTGCAGCAGGAAAAAGATTAGCAGAGTGGAACAAACAAACAAAATTAAAATTACAAGCACCTAATATAATTCATAATGAAAAAGTGCTAAAGCCGCAGCCAGTTGTTTCAATGTCGGCTATAAAAACACCAGAACAAGAACAAGTTGAGTCATGCCCTACAACATCAACTGAGTTGCCTACAAGGCCAAAGTCTTCATGGAATTTTCTTAAAGGTGTCATTTATGGCTTCATTGCTGCTGGGGGCGGTTATTACGGTTATAAAATATATAAACAAAGATACCAAAAACCAAAGCAGTCCGAACAATCTCCACCACTAAATATAGAAGCCAAGCACAAAAGCATGCCAAAACCGCCAACAACAAAAGTTCATTATGATCCATTTGAAATGCAATAATACTTTATTGATACTGCAATCCTAACATACTGGATTGGTTTTTGATTTATTATAAATGAATTTGTTTCTTTGATAAAAATAGATCATGACAGATTATTATTTGTTTAAAATAATGAAGTCAATAAATAAAGACATGGAGTCTATAAAAGACATTTCCATAGACCAGAATTGTAATCAATGCGGTTGCTTACAATGTAAGAACTTCATTAAGATCTATGCTGACCAATCTCGCGCCAAGGACGCTGAGCAAGACATCCTCGACGATGACGCGTTTTTTGAAGCGTGTGTGTACTATATTAGACATCTACTATTTAAGATAAAAACATAGACTGTATTGTTTTTTTTGACAATTATAAGATAACTTGAATAAGAACTTGGTTGTACTTAGAGGATGACTTAGTTATGATCTTAGGTTGACTTGAGTAAGAACTTGAGGATGACTTGAGGACAACTTGAGTAAGAACTTAGAAGTGACTTGGGGCGACTTGGGGTGACTTAAGTTAAGAACTTAGAAGTGACTTAAGTAAGAACTTGAGGATGACTTGAGGACGACTTGAGTAAGAACTTGAGTAAGAACTTGGAAGTAACTTGGGGTGACTTAAGTTAAGAACTTAGAAGTGACTTGGGTGTGGGGGTGGGGGTGGGGGTGGGGGTGGGGCGGGGGTGTGCATGCGCGCACCTTTGATTATTTATAAGAAACAGATGTCCAGAATATGATATAGTTATTATTAGTAAAACAACAAAACAACAACAACAACGATAACAGCATATATACAAACACGATTGCACGCTATAATTTAAAAAAATAATAAACTTACCTTAAATGTCTTGTGAATCCTCTGCTGCATCCCATTGAGTATTTAATTCATTAAGAGCAGCTTTCAATTTTGTTTCATTATCAATCAATGATTTTAATTTTTGTCCTTCTAGTTTTACTCTTTCTTCTTGTTTCGCTCTTTGTCTCTTTATCTTTCTCAACTCTTTTCTCTTTTTCGCTATTTGCTCTTCCAAATGTTCTTTTTTAAATGGAATGCCGGCCAAAAAATTTTGAACAGTTCTTGGTGTTCCCGATGTTGTTGCCTGATCCGTCATTTTAAAACTAACCACATGTCTCCAAGAAGAGTGCGTGCATATATACTGCTCGCGCGGGACATGTCAATGACATGTAATATTGAATCAGCCGTGTGTCGAGGCGAATCCACATTCCTTAGGCATGAAGTCAGATTCTATCTTTGGCAAACCAGGATAACACGTAACTATAAACAGGTCAATACCTTTTTATATGTCAACAGCAAGAAATAGTGTCAACAGCAAGAAATAGTGTCAACCGAAAATAAATGTGTCACACAACCAGAAGTAAGTCATGCAAGGAAAACTAAGTCACAGAACTTGCATTGACTTATATTCTCACAGCAGAGCTAAGCTTGTCAACGCCTTCATGTCAACGCAGGCCACTAAAGACTGTTTTGGCGACGTAGCAAGATAAGTGCTCTCCCACGAAGGTTTGCAGTCAAATAATTACAGGTATCACAGGAGCCACGGACCACTGTGCCTGTTCGCCATGTCATAAAACCCAACACCACAAATTAAGTAATGAGGCATCAGACTAATGACGGGGCCTCTGTATTCCATGCATAGGTCGACCCCGGAGATAAGAAAATCCAACTCCACACTTAACTCATTAAGCTCTCTGGTTTCAGAACTCCGCACAATAGTGGGGTGGGTACAGCCGGCCAGATCATGTTTGTTTGTCTGTCTGTCTGTCTGTCTTACTTGTCAGAGAACGGAGAAATGTGTGTTCTGGCGTCATCCACTCAAAACTGGTTGAGAGCGGATTTTTATTCCACATGAAAGGCAGAGACGCATTTGATGAATGTATGCGTGAAAATGATGTTATTGAAAACGATCAGGAAAAACATAGGATTAAGCAAAAACTGAAATCTGAAAAGTTTAGTAAATTAGTATTGAATACGGATAATCCTACACAGTATGTTTGTTTGTAGATAATCGTTATTTTTTGGGTTATTGAAAGAGAATGTGTGATGGATTATCATTTTTAATTCATTGTTGAAGTTTACTTGTCAGAGAACAGTAAAATGTCTGTTCTAGGTCGGTCGTTCGAAACGTTAGTTTCGAACGGGTGAGTTAGAACAGACATTTTACTGTTCTCTATTCATCATCCTTTTTTTTCCCCACCCCCAACCAGCATTACTACATCAATGCCACGACACTATTTCATTTATGACAATGGCCACCCCCTATAGTACTGTAGATCTCATCACAGTGATCAACATCCATCAGTAATTGATCATTTCCTTTATTCCCCTACTGGCATAATATCACACTTACCAATACACTATCCTACTCCTTTTACAAAAATGACCATCATCCTACACCACTGTGATCATACCTACACCTTGACCATCATCATCATCCACCCATCTTTAAACACCTGCCCCATTCCCCCCCCCCCCCCCTGGCACTTTACACCATGCCACAACATCATCCCACTTATACAACAATTATCATCATCCTACAGTATCTCCAATGAAACATGACCATCACCCACCGGCACTTTACACCATGCCACAACATCATCCCACTTATACAACAATAATCATCATCCTACAGTACCTCCAATGAAACATGACCATTGCCCACCAGTCATCTACGCCAACCCCCCTCCACCCACTTTCTCAACCTGCAATATTATACCAATGCCACCTTATTATTCCACTTACCTCAGTGACTATCATCCTTCAGTACCATTGATCTCACCCATGCCAGTGAGCATCACCCACAGGTCATTGATATTTTCCTATGTCCCCCCACCTCGCACCATTGCACCATCACCACTGCATTTTTCCACTTGTATAACAATGGTCATCACCCTGTGGTACTACTGATTTAAAATTATTACCATTTATCAGTAACTGAAAATACTCCCATCCAGTAAACACCTTCATACTGCACTATATGGAAATGAAGAAGCTGACCAATTGACAAAGGAAGGAGGACAGCAGCCCCAACTGTAAAAGGTAGCCTCCTTGGAATAAATCTAAAATATTTCCAAGGAGACAAATAGGAAGATGACTTGAGCAGCACCCAGACTTCAACAAGAGGGATGCATACTACCGGATGCCCAGATGAGACCAAGTGAACATTGTTGGACTGAAGATAAGGCTCCCCTGACCTCAACATCACAGGTCCACTATACTCCACACCTGTGAGTCTTTCAAACTATCAATGCAGTGCAGCCCAAGAGACAGCGGAGCATTCCCAGCTAGGCCCAAAGTGGAAACCTGGCCTGCCAACTCACTAATGAGTGCAAAACCCTACTGACCACTGGAGGGTCTTCACCATACAGCAACCTCCGTCAGTACCTCCAGGATTCCTACCGAAGTAAACGAAGAAGAAGACCATCATTGTGATACTGAGAACTGGGCACTCCAGACTGTGACATCACATCTCTGCAACACTCCACACTGGCGAGTCTTCAATTTATCCATGCAGCCCCAATGACGGCGGAACAGTCCCAACAACACCAAAAGTAGAAACCTGGCCTGCCAACACCCCGATGAGTGCAAAACTTTATTGACCACTGGAGGGCCTTCACCATACAGAAGCCTTTGCCAGTACCCCCAGGATTCC
>CM031604.1:16051723-16061777 GCA_018398815.1 Conus ventricosus | reverse complement strand
AAGCATTTCAAATTTAGATCAGAAGATTTCATGATCAGCTTTTGGCATAATGATAAAAAAAAAAGAAGTCAAATTAGAGAAACCTTATTTATCGGGTTTATGTTTTAGAATTATCAAAGCTTTTGATGTTAGAATTTCTTATGACTACTTTAAGCCCGTGTATCCAGAGTCCAGAGTGCTTTACACAGACACAGATAGTTTTGTTATAGATATCCCTACTGAAGACATCTATAAAGACATGGAATGGAAGTAGCTAAAGGGCATGCAGGATGGTACGACACGTCCGATTACCCTAAAGATTCGCATTTACATTCAATTACTAATAAGAAGGTTTTAGGGAAAGATGAAAGATGAATTATCTGGAAAGGTGATTAAGGAGTTTATTGGTTTAAGGTCGAAAATGTACAGTATTTCGAGCCAGGAGAAAATCATTAGAAAAGCAAAGGGAATATCTCGCAGCGTTGTGCAGTCAAACATATCGCATGACAACTACAAAGAAGCATTGTTTGGCAATAAGACTTTTCATCATGACAACGTAAAACTGCGATCTAATCTACATGAGATCAACACAACTGTTGTAACAAAGAAGTCATTAGATAGAACAAACACAAAACGGTGTTTGTTAATCCAGAGTTTTCATATGCAATCGGGCACTGGAGGACCGCATAAACAGGGGGTTTATATTTTTCATCAACTTTTATTATAAGATCAATCATAGCTTCATCCAATTCATTTAAATCTTTTCTCATGTTTGCTTGATGCGTTCGAATTTTTTTTATTATTTCAAGATATCTTTTTCCCAATTTTGGGGGTTTGAGTTGTAGGTGATCTGGATGATTTAGCATGCATTGATTAATCCCCGAAAATGTTTCCTTAATAGCATTACACGCATGAAATGATTCCCGTATCATTTTCAAGGTCTCTTCCTTTACCATTCTTGTTTCGTTCTGCACTTCCTTCTGAGCTTCCATTTTAAACTCAAATATATTTACGTAAATTAATTAAAGCGGAACTGTGTCTGGTGGATTATCTGCAGTTCTTCCTTCACAAAAGATCTTTGAGGAGCTGGTTGTTTTGTTGTGTCAGTTTCTCGTAAATAATACACGGGCGGATTCATTTTTACAATTCTTTTTGTGGCTGATGCTTCTTGTTAGGTCCCATGGCAATTGAGAACTGTTCTCTTTCGTCCTCCCCATCTTCCTTCACCCCTGATCAGCATGCTTTCTCTTTCACATTCTTCCCACATACATGCAACACATGACACAAAAGATGTTATATTGCGCTTAGGTCCACTCCACGAGGAGTGACAATATAATTTGTCAGTTCTGCATATAGAAGCATTATACCCAGTGGGTATCTGGACAGGTACATATAATATTGAACCTGTAAACATCAGATTTCTTTTTATCCAGTAATTTCTTGACTTTAAGTCCCGTTCTTGCAAGTGCTTTTCTCTGGTCCTTTGTTAAGTTAGGAATTAAACGCATAACTTCAACCTTAGCTTCACTTGGACCATACCTTTTGTTTGTAAGTTAACGGAATTCAAAGATCAAACTCACCCATAGCTTCAAAGGAAATACATTTGTTTGCCAGGTAACTGAATTCAACCTTTACGTCACTACAGATTCAAAAGGGCAATACCCTTTGTTTGCAGGTAACGGCTAATAATCCAGTATTTCTTTCGCTTTCTGACCAGCGCTTTGCGCCGCTTTCTTTCCAACACTGCTGAAGGGGGTTTAAAAACATTAATTCCCCTGGGATCTGAACCTTGAGTTTGACTGAAGGGGGGAAAGCGCAGCCCGCGCCTTTGAATGAAGGGGTGGGGAGGGTGGGAATTTTTTCAGAGAGCAGGGAGTGTGTCTTCACTGCTAGCGTGATACCTCGAAAAGGAAGCACTTTTACGCATGCGCGACCTGCATTAAGGATTTTGTCTTACAGCGGAAATTACCGGAATAATCGCGCTCCGCCACAAATTCCCTTATGTCCCATAAGATCTTTTGTGGCTGATGCTTCTTGTTAGGTCCCATGGCAATTGAGAACTGTTCTCTTTCGTCTCCCATCTTCTTCACCCCTGATCAGCATGCTTTCTCTTTCACATTCTTCCCACATACATGCAAACACATGACACAAAAGATGTTATATTGCGCTTAGGTCCCTCCACGAGGAGTGACAATATAATTTGTCAGTTCTGCATTATAGAAGCATTATACCCAGTGGGTATCTGGACAGGTACATATAATATTGAACCTGTAAACATCAGATTTCTTTTTATCCAGTAATTTCTTGACTTTAAGTCCCGTTCTTGCAAGTGCTTTTCTCTGGTCCCTTTGTTAAGTTAGGAATTAAACGCATAACTTCAACCTTAGCTTCACTTGGACCATACCTTTTGTTTGTAAGTTAACGGAATTCAAAGATCAAACTCACCCATAGCTTCAAAGGAAATACATTTGTTTGCCAGGTAACTGAATTCAACCTTTACGTCACTACAGATTCAAAAGGGCAATACCCTTTGTTTGCCAGGTAACGGCTAATAATCCAGTATTTCTTTCGCTTTTTGACCAGCGCTTTGCGCCGCTTTCTTTCCAACACTGCTGAAGGGGGTTTAAAAACATTAATTCCCCTGGGATCTGAACCTTGAGTTTGACTGAAGGGGGGAAAGCGCCATGAGACACTTCCTGCTCATGTCGAGCATGAAGTGTTGACCCCCCAGTCATAACCGAACGGTAGTGGACCTAAGCGCATTGACCATCTAAATTAGAATTATGACATCATAACAAAAATAATAATGACAATTGCTATAGCACCCCCCTAACCACGTAGGATGGCGGGTGCTGTACACTTTGTAACCATCCAACAGCTAAAATGGTAAGCCGAAACCCGCACGCATCAAATTGTGCGTGCCCAGGTCATGAACATACGTACACCCACACGCACTTGCCCGCACACAGCATGCTCACGCGTGCACACATATCCACCGCGTGCATATCACCTGGAACATAATATTGCATGCCAACACATCCTTTTTGCCCAGTGAACAGCTCCTTCGTACGCGAGCAACTTGTACCCATACCCAATGTCTTCTGGGGGTTGTAGTGAACAGTCCTTTGTACCCGACTTGTACACATACATAATGTCTTGAGGGGGTTGTCCGTCTTTCTTGCTGCTGTTGGTGTGCCCTTGTCCGCCGGCATTGTCTGTTAGCATCCACCCGGGTCCGGGAGCCCCCAGGACCTGTAAAGCATAGAAACCAAAAACGAGGAGGCAGTATCTCCCTCACTATGGAGTCATCCTGACTAAAACATGTTTGGGTAAGCGCAAGACTGTCCTAATATTTAGAGTGATGAAGAACGGCTACTGTTCCTAATGTATCTTTTGAATGCGTCCGACTTCCATCTCCCTAGTTGCCGTATCTGTGCATCTGACATGCCCAGAGCTGCCGCTGCTGTTGCTGCTCCTATCCTAAAGCTATGTGAAGTGAATTGTGATGCTGGGTTAGCGGCAAAATGCCAGTGTGAGGCGCAGCTGAGTGTTGAATACTGATCTGGTGACGGGGGCTCCGGGGGCCTTGAGGAATAGGGTCAGGAGCTCGGCCCCTGTCTGCTAAATAATCTGTCATGGCCTGTATAGGGCACTCCCCTCTGTCCCCTTCTGTATGTCTAGAGAGAAAGTCTGACCTTTGCTGTGTTTGTAATGGTGAAATGTGACTGTCATGTGCGACTGCTGAATTGTGATTTGATTGTACCCCAAGGAGGTTGGGGTTTTTGTCCGTAGCCAAGAGTACTGTTATTTCGCCAATGCGTAGGAAGGCATGAAAGGCTAGTAGGTACATAGCTTTGAATAAAATGCACTCTTTCCTGCTGATGCATGTATGACGTAGGGCGGAAACCAAGTTCTTCAGCATACCTTTATCAAGTGGTAGCCTTGTGTCGCAGGCTGGTTGCCGCTTGTGGTATGAAGCGAGCATCTTCTGTATGAAAAAGGCTGCTGTTGGGTCTGGTAGGATCTAATCTTGTGAAAGTAACTAATTGCCGAGATGTGTGCTGACACCGTTGCCGGCTTGAAACTTTTTTTTTTTTGAACCAGGTCTGCAATGAATAATGCAAACTGTACCTGCTTCTAAGGGGAGACTGCAGATAACGGGCTTCTGTAGCGAAATCTATGAACCGGCCCAGCTACGCCTGTATGCATTCTGGGTTGAAGGTGCGAGGGATGTTTTGTAAGAGATCTGGGGGTTTGAGTTGTAGGTGATCTGGATGATTTAGCATGCATTGATTAATCCCGAAAATGTTCCTTAATAGCATTACACGCATGAAATGATCCCGTATCATTTTCAAGGTCTCTTCCTTTACCATTCTTGTTTCGTTCTGCACTTCCTTCTGAGCTTCCATTTTAAACTCAAATTATTTACGTAAATTAATTAAAGCGGAACTGTGTCTGGTGGATTATCTGCAGTTCTTCCTTCAACAAAAGATCTTTGAGGAGCTGGTTGTTTTGTTGTGTCAGTTTCTCGTAAATAATACAGGGCGGATTCATTTTTACAATTCTTTTTATTTCATATGGATCAACACTCCAAACCGGATCGGTTGCCCTGATGCGAGTGTCCCCTTCTGCTTCCCCCGGTAAATAAGGTACCTTAATTCAAACCAAACGGTAATAGTTTGCTGGATGAAGACTCTCCTTCAGCAACATTTATTGTTTTTCTTTTGATTGCTTGTACTGGTTTTAGCCCTTTAAATTCTTCATTATTCATTGCGCGCAAAACTGAGGGCAGTCTTCTAAACCCATTCTGTGTTGCGAGAATTGTCAATAAGCTCTCTGTGATACTGGTAGGAGAAAAGTCTTTCGGCTAACTGTTTGTTAAAGTTTCAATAAAGCCTGTGATCTGTGAACTCCTGGAATGCCTCTTTTGATGGTAACTCTATGTTTCAACAATAATTGATTCCTTGGCCTTTAAATTCTTTTCCATCATCGACTTGAATCATGCGAGGGAAAGTTAGTGGCCTCGTTGGTATATCAGTTGTATAGTGACAGCAACAGCAGAGGCACTCTTTTGTGTTAATGGTTCTGCATCTTTGTATCTTGAAGCTATGTCAATGACTGTAAGTGCGTACTTAAATCTTTTTCGTCTAATCGTATCAGAGGGTAAATATAGAAGATCCATTTGATGGGTGTCGTTTGGAGTTGTATTGACAAAGTGTGGTCTCTGTTATTCGTCTAGGTGCAGGTAAATAAATTTGCCAGATCGCTTGTTTAGATAACCATTCTTTGCTGTTTGTTCACTGACTCCTGCCGCTTGGCTTAGCTTTTGTATTGCTGTGATACCCTTCCAATATCCTTTGGGCGAATAATAGATTTTGTTCATTTTTTATTCAGCCAATATTATGCGCAACAAAATACACGACGGTCATGCCAAAGACAATAAACCCGATTTCTTGCATCTTTTGTTTTTCTGATGGATGATAAAAGTCGCTGAATTTTGGTGGGGGCAATGTCTCAATCGGTTTGCCTGTTACAAGATATATTGTTTTATTGCTTGATCAACATCTTTAAATGTGTAAGCTGCATGCCCTGTTTTTTTCAGTTTGTTATTAATAAAATCTAACTGTTCAATTCTCTGCTTTTCATAGGCGTCTTGTGCTGCAGCTAGTTGCTCCACAGCTTTGTTATGTCTTTTTCTCTCACCGTCGTCCCGCAGTTTACTAAATGCGTAATTACTTCCGCTAAAAGCGAGCGCATTCACCACAGCGCCGCTATCATCATTACGAGTGAAGCCATTTTTATAAATGTATTTTTTATTTACATATTTATACTGTCTGGAATTATTCCTTGCTTGACTAGAAAATCTTTCGTGGCAAACGAGCTGCAATGATAGCAATCAGCTTTGCTGAATCCTCAAAGTCTAGTTTGCAAGATCTGCGGTTTAATTCTTAACAAGCTTTTACCAAGCATTGTGTATCCTACACTTAACCCCCAATAACAGCAGAATGGTATACAAGGTTGGTAACAGTTTTTTCGGTGTCATTTTAAAAATAAAATAATTATAATTAATAAAAAACATGAACAGCGATGATCTACTACAGCTACAGGGCGGCCTAAACCTTCCTGAACTTATGAATGACCAAGTTGATGACCAAGCTATTATGCCCAAAAAGGAGAGGCTGTATTCTTTGGCAGCATTGGGAAAACAAAACAGTTCCTTGGAACTGAATTCAGCATAGAACAGATTCAACAGATGTCGCCGCAAGACATTATAAAGTATCATAACAGGTATGAAGCGCAGCTGGGGTCTAGAATGGTGAAAAGTGTGGGGCAAACGGTTCTTAGTTTGTACACTAAACTAGTCAGTAGATTTGCTCCCATTGATTCTGAACAAGATCTTACGTATGATTTAACGCAAGATCCAGTTTTAACAAAGTCCATTAGAGTCTCTAGGCTGTGATTTATTTACAGATTTGGAACATTGTTATCGCCGCTAATCATGGGATTAATAACTTTTAATCATATAGATTTTATTTCCCTTCAAAATGAACGAGCTGGAAAATCATCAGAACCAGGAAACATTGAATCAGGTGGAGAAAGTAACCAAGCCAGAAAATCAGCAGAATCAGAAAACACTGAATCAGGTGGGGACCAGTGAAAAGCATCCTCATCCTGGGCGTGTTAAAGCAGGAAAAAAATTAGCAGAGTGGAACAGACAAAAAAAATTAATGTTACAGAATATAACTCATCATGAAAACATAACACCGCCAACGCCAGAACAAGTTGATTCAATGCCCCGCTATAAAAACTCCATGCGATTCAAGGCCCCAAAGTCTTCATGAATATTGAACTTAAAACTGTTGCCATTTTTGGCGCCATTGCTGCTGCTGGGGGCAGTTATTACGGTTATAAAATATATAACCAATGGCAACAAAAACAAAAGAAGTTAAAACAACCTGAACCACTAAATACAAAAAAAGACAACTGCACGCCAAAACGGCCAACAACAAAAGATCATTTTGATCCATTTATAATGCAATAATATTTTAAAATTTTTTTGATAAAAATAGATCATGGCGGATTATTATTTGTTTAAAATGATGAAGTCAATAAATAAAGACATGGAGTCTATAAAAGACATTTCCATAGACCAGAATTGTAATCAATGTGGTTGCTTAGGATGTAAGAACTTCATTAAGATCTATGCTGACCAATTACACGCCAAAGACGCTGAGCAAGACATCCTCAACGATGACGCGTTTTTTGAGGCGTGTGTGTACTATATTAGGCACCTACTATTTAAGATAAAAACATAGATTGTTTTTTGATAATTATAAGATAACTTAAAAAAAAAAAGGTTGAAATTAAAGGATGATTAATTACAATCTTAGGTAACTTAATAAAGAATTTAAATTAAAAACTTAATCCCCCCCCCAAAGAACTTAAATAATTAAATTTAAAAATTAATTGACGGGGGTGATTAATTAAAAAAAAAAAATTTAAAAACTTGGGGTGACTTTTTAAAAACTTTTAGAATTGGGTGATTTGGGGGTGGGAGTGTGTGGGTGTACACAGGCTTTATTATTTGTCTGTGAACACCACTTGGGCAAGACAGTGCTTGCGTTTTTGTATGCTTTGGCTCTTTTTTTGCAATTCAAAGCAGCCAAATGCATTTACAAAAGCCTGATTGAAAAAAACAAGAAAATTGTTAAAGTACCCCCGGGGGCCCCTAAAAAGGGCGCCTAAAAGTTTGTAAAGGGCGTAGAAGGGGAGTTAAAGCGGGGTAAAGCAAGACAGCAAAGGAAAAAGGCCAAAAAAAAGTTGTCTCAGTGATAACCCTTTGACCCTCTGGGGGTAAGCGTGAAGAAACGGCTTGCCACGTGACCTTTAACCCCTTAGGGTGGAGCGTTAAAGAAAGGGTTCCCACGTGCCCTTTGCCCGCTCGGGGGAGGCCATTTTCTCCTCACTGCTGCGGACTTTGAGAGGATGTTTTTAGATTTGCTTTGGTTCTTGTACGGGAGTAGTCCAAAATTTTTAAAACTTCATGCTTGAAAAATTAAACAAATCCTTCCTCATAGCTTTGATTTCTATAAAAGAAAGCCCGACGAGAAAACCTTTTAGCATAGGATTCAACAACAGCAATCTCTTTTATTTGCGAAAATATAAAGGGGTACCCCTACATTGCTCTTCAACCCTATCCCTTTTTGATATGGCTCCACTGTCTTTTTCTTGTGAAAGGCCTTAAAGGGTTGTTCTAAACCCAACCATTTTGCAAGTTAAAAACATTGTTGAAAAACTTCCTGCCTTTGAAGCTGTCTATAAAAAAACCTCCCTTTAGTTTATCAAAGCAAAGAAAAGCTTATTTCTTGCCCCCAAAAAAGAAAACTTTTTCCAACTGTCATTCCCCCATCACCTCTTTTGTTTTAATATTGGTTTTGGAGTTTTTTTGGTGTCATCTTTTGTTTTTTTTCTTGCTCTCCCTAAATAATAGCTTCTTTTTTTGGGGGTTTAGGGGAAGGGAGGGAGTTTCTTATTTGATGGGCCGCCCCTTCAAATCTCCAAAAACTAACAAATTGTGTATGGGCTCACAGCTCGAAAAAATTTTCAGCTTAGAAATTCCCCCGCCTTTTTTCTGCCCTGACAAAATTTTTTATAAACAAAACCAACCCGCACAAAAATCCACACAACACCTTCATGCTCGACGCCCCCAAGATAAATGACAATACAACCGGGGGTTTCGACGTGGGGGACAAAGGGGATGAAAGTGCAGTCTAGAAAATTCGTTACGCGCCCCCAGGTGTGTTTATTGATTTTTTGGTCGCTTTTTAAGCAGGCGTGCGCTGTGTGAAAGAAGGCGCTCGTTGCGCCAGCCGTAAAAATTAAACGACAGGTTTCCCTCGTTCAGTGTTTCACTAGTTTTGTAGGTAAAAATTTGTCAAATAAAGGGCGGTTTTATGTCAAAAAAATAACTTTTGTTTTAAAAGCAAGTAATTTTGTAAATTTTTTATTTAAAACGGATAACCCCACACAGTATGTCTGTTTGTAGTAAACGTTATTTTTTGGGTTTTTGAAGTTTTTCTTGTCAGGAACGTATTTTACCAATCCCAGGGCACTTCGTCCGAACTTGGGGAGGACGAATGGTTAGGATTGGGAAAATACTGTTTCTAGCCCGTGCAATGTTATATAGCATAAGGAAAAAACAAGGGACCCTCACGGCCCCTTTTCCCTCATAGGCACAGCCCCCCCTGATCGGTCTTGGGGCAAGATGGGGCACGGTTACCTTTATGATTCCGTGGTGTGTGTGTGTGTGGTGTGTGTGTGTGTGTTGTGTGTGTGTGTGTGTGTGTGTGGTGTGTGTGTTCTGGTGTGTTGTGGGTGTGTTTTGTGTAAGAGGGTGTGTGTGTGGTGTGGTATGTGTGTGTGTGTGTGTGTGTGTTGTTTGTTGTGTGTTTTTTGTTTTTTGTGTGGTGTGTGGTGTGTTGTGTGTGTATGTGTGTGTGTGTGTGTGTGTGTGGTGTGGTGTGTGGTGTTGTGTGCGCCATACCAGTATGTTATGGTCCAAAATAGTTTCCTCCGTGTCTAAAAAGAAATTTATTTAAACCCCCAAGAATCCTTACCCCAAAGTTGTTCTGAGGCAACTTGCCTTAACGGGTTTTTCGGTCCCCCTTGTGACAATCCACGCGAATTAACCACCCCGAAATATGGGTAGCCCCGTGCCCCCGTGTATATGGCGCGTTCAACCACGGCTGCTTTTTACGTTACTCTATGGGGGTTTCGCCACAGTACTTTCCCCAGTTTTTATTATTGAGGTTTCTTGTAGAGAAACGGGAAACACGGATTCAAAGGGCGACGCTCGCCGGTAAGGGGGTTGAGAGCGGGGGGAGCTTGATCCGGTTCCCCCTTCCAAAGGGGTTGAGACTCAAATTATAACAACTCCAAAATTTTAAATAACTGTCTTAACAACAGCAGCAAATAAACAAAATTTTTTTGATTTTAAAGCCTTTGATAAGGTTGACCCTGAGGGCCCGCTGCTTTAAATTAGAACCATCAGCATTGGCGGTTCTTTTGCTAAAAT
>CM031604.1:16006371-16050723 GCA_018398815.1 Conus ventricosus | reverse complement strand
CTCACCCCCCCTTTTTCAAGCCCCTAGTTCACAAGACCCTGATTCCCACTCGCTACATTCCACACACATCCATTAACAAACCCCTACCTAATTGATTAGCAAACACACACTTAGCCCCAATGGACATCGAACATTCCCGCCGCCCTTCGGTGGTTACTTAACAGAGAAATTTTCCCTTTTAAAGGGAGGGCTGCTACAACCCCCACAACGCATTCAACCAGCCTGACAATAGAACCAACACAGTGACCCACGGCAATACCATCTGAACAAATCCAAGGCCCCCCTGCTCTCACTGACTGTTTACACAAGAACCTCAGCTGACCGAGCATTAGCGCCACTTGGGGCCCCGAGGTCGTAGTGGTTACAACCCTTTCCCCCATTCGCCACCAGCAGGTCCGACTCTCTCCTAGGTGTTGTTTGTCATCTGACCACTTGGGCCGTGTGCGGTGGGTAACGTACCCGGGTTTAAAATTGGTCAATTACCTATTTGTATACCACGTACAATGTCCCTTGTCCCCAAGCGTCTAATGCCTTTTGTGAGAGGTTTAAACGCTCCTTGACAGCCTAACTAAAGGGGGAAATAGAACGAATAAACGACTCTATTCGACTTACTTTTTGGTGTTTGCTGGGTTTCGCAAGCACGGCGAGATCGAGCATAACTGATCCTTCTACTGGTTTTGATGCACAAAACAATACTTAGCAAATTTAGAGGACGCCATTAATTCTACAGTGATTTACCTTAAAGTATAAAAAGGTACCAAAAGTTTTACAATTTGCAAGATCGAAAGTAACTTGCTGTTGGCACGGTTTATACATGCTGCCTTCTGACCTCAACTCCAGATAGTACAATAATAAACACAATAATGAAACCTTGTGGCAGGCAATGAACAGAAGGTCGGAAAAAACGACATAAATTCTGAGCCAGTAATATTACAAACATAAAAAAACAAGATGACCCCCCAAAATTAAGTCGTCCAATCCCCCAGACCCAAAGCCCAAAGACTTTTTGAAGTCAAAGAAAATAATGACCATGAATATGCAAAGACAGCACTTGTTGTTGGGTTAACTGGCCTAGGATTACTTGTCTTTATTTTACTAAAAAAGTAACCCAACTATTAAGACAACTAATGCCCATAAGTGCTCGGCCATAAAGCCAACTACTTTGCTTGCAGTAGACAAAAGCCAGCTAACGATACTCCCTAATAAACCAGGTAAAGAGTCTATAGCTTTACCACTAATTTTTTTTTTAATAAACTCGCAAGATGATCAAGCTGTTTTTTTTAACCCATGATTTATCAGGCGGCGATGGAGGTGACGGCGGTGGAGGCACTGAACTTTGACCACCGCCACCTGTAATAGCCAACACCAGTGTACTTATTGCAAATCCTAAGGCTGTTATAACGCTTGCTAATGTGACTCCCTGCTCTCTAAACAGTGTTCTTATTCGTTCTGTTAGCGTCGTGTCTTCATATAAAATTCTTTGGATAGTTTCTCTTATTCTGTTCACTTGAGTTCGTAATTGTTCTCGTAGTAACAACACTTCTAGTCTTGCTGATCTTTCTTGTTCAAGATCTTTTAGTCTTTGGGTTATTCTTTCTTTAATATCATGTCCTAAGTTGGAGTCGTCAGCCTCAACGAGTTTTTCTTTTTCTCTTTTTATATGCTCATCTAGTTCACCCAGTTTTGCTAAATTGTTTGTTAATTCACCTCTGATCTTCTCAAAGCATGATCAAGTGCTGTTATTTCTCGCATGGGAAGCGGTGAATCGTGAAATTGTTTTTAATGCTGTTTCTTCGGAAAAACTGTTTCTGCTTCTATTATTTCGTCTGCTGTTTGACTTAAATCTTTAAGGTCCATGTTTTGCATTTGGTTATCTGTTGGGAGTTCTTGTAGTGTGTTTTGAAGTTTAGCAACTGCATCCCTATCTAATTTTGGTTTAGTAATACCAAGGCGACTTCGATCGCACACACTGAGCCTTTTTCTAATTGTATTCATGCCTACAAACTTTGATGGGTCTCGCTTAGTTGTAAGCGGAACACATTCTCCTTTGTCGTTTTTCACATACAAATGTTTATCTTTTAGTTCAAAATCATCAGGGTATATAGTTTTTGGGAGGTTCTAGTCCTAAACTTTGGTATAATGATCTAACCTTACTTTCTGTTAATTCACCCTTTGCCGCCCTTCTACTAATTCATCATGCAATGAGAGCGTTGAGCGATGCTGAGTTAAAGGAGAATCACTCATGTCGTCTCCAGCATCAAAAACATCATAATCTTCTTCACCTTCAATTCCTGCCATGTTTTTAAATAATTAACTTTTTATTTTTTTATAAAAATGTCACAACATATGGCTCGATTCTTGACCCGCATAGAAGACTGAAAGAACCCTTTGGCGTGAAGGGAAATAAACGAATATACTGTTCCAAATAATCCATCTACTATTGATGCAGATCAAATTCTTACTGTCAAATTTCCAGACCTAGGAGCGGATGAAGTGATTGTGCCAGGCTCTGCACGACTTACTTTGAAAATTGAACTTGCTTCAACAACAGACCCAAACAGAAAAGTTGTCCAAATTTGGGACGGGCAATCGTTAAGAAAATTTCTATAAAACTTGAGGGAAAGAAATATTTTCTTTACACAAATGCAGACATATTTTTAACCTATTCTGATCTATGGCTAACCGAGAATGAAAGGGCTGATCTTGCGATTCAAGAATCGAAAATAAAGAAGCACTAAAACAAGAATAGGCCTAAATGCTAAAGACAGCAAAAAGCATGAAGCAGTAAGTTATGCTTGGAAATCGTTTTTTTCCATTCCTTTAGATTTTAGTTTTTAAAAAAGCGCATGCCCCCTACTTTAAAGGGACTTTAAAAACCCGTTGTCAAGACTAACTTTTAAGAATAAAAAAGGTTTCTACTACAGACACGCAGCAAAGAAAGCATTTCTGACATTTTGTTAGATTTGATGTTGTTAGCAACTCTAATTTAGCAAAGCGATTGAGCAACAAATCAGTAAAAATTTACAATATATTACGAAAGAGTGCATCATCTTTAAACATACCCCAAAAGCAAGGCAGACGCTATAGGAAATTTTAATTTTAAGGGCCCACAAGACGCTTAAAGGTATTTTTTTTGCGGTAAATGAAGAACCTTTCCAAAGAGAAAGTAAAAAGTTTTTAATCCAAAAATAACGAAAGAAAAATTTCGATTGGGGGGTAGTCCAAACCCCAAAATCTATGCTAGGGGGCTTAGACCATTAGCATTTTTACGAAATAAGAAAATTTTTTGGGGGGGAGGTAGAAACCAACAGCAGCCCTTTTGTGTCTAAAGATCTACACCTTCACCGTGTTAGGCTTGTGATTATTTTAACAACAAAATAGGGTTTATGGATTGACCAAAGGGTCAACAGAGATAATCATTACAGGAAGCGGGAGAACGTTAGAGACAAAATAAACATTCAATTGTAAAAAAAAAGTTGAAAACCACTTAAAGCACATTTTTTTTTAATATATGATGCGCAGCTAAAATTTGAAGAAAACAGTTTTAAAGATACACAAACAAATTTATTTTTTCTTTTTTAAAAAAGCATTCGTTCATATTTATCCAAAAGCGTCCAATACCAAGTGTCAAAAAAAGGGATTAAAAACCCCTGACAAAAAAACCTTCAGATTAGCCAATATTCACAGAGCAAAAAAAAACTAAGCGGGGGACCTTTCAAAATACAGCAAAAACCAAACGAAGGTATTCTGCGCCTTTAATCTTTACCTATTTTTAAATACGGGGCACGACATTATTGCTGCATGGGCGGAACAAGTTAGGCTCTTAGCAACGGGTGTTGGTCCCCCGCACTTTACCTCTAGGGGTTTGTCTTTAACCTGGGCCTGTGCTCATTACTGAGGGCTGCTAGCAAAAAAATTAAAAACTAAACCCAAAAGCACACAGCTATAGTTCAACAAAAACACTAAACTTATTCTTTTAAGCTGATAATAAAAAAAAGCACTACTGACCAAACATCAAAGAAAAGAATTTTATCTTTTAAGGCTGTTTTGATGACAAAAAAGAAAAAGTTTGATCTTCAAAAAAGGCAAGGACAAGTTTTTCTCAAAGCCCGACACTGAGCAATAAAAAAAAAGGGAATGTTTAAAAAAAGTAAACAAAAATTTAAAATCTGTTTTTAAAAAGCTCACTTAACAACTCAAAGGTGTTTTTTACTTTAGGGTTTTGGTCCAAACACAAAAACCGTTTAATGATTCTGATTAAGTATTTTTTTTTTTTAATTTAAATAAATATTTGAGTTGAAAAAAACTCACATGGAAAAAATATATGAAGGTCCAACAAATTTTTTTGAAGCAATGCGTAAGGGAAAAAATTACAAAAGCTTTTTAAAGAGTCGGGCTAGGTCATTGATTCAGCAAGCTAAAAGGGCAATGTTGCTCATGCTATTTCTCAAATTTTTGGTAAACTACAATAGACCCCCCGTTAAAGTAATTTTAGGTTTTAACCCATATATAACAATAAAGAAAAAAACAAAAAATCTGGGTCTCGACTAAACAACAACTATTTTTTCCATAATGAATTAACACCTGGTTGGGCAGACCAGCGCTTACACAGTTTTATGCGGGGGCCGCCGAAGAAGCCCAAAAAGAGAGCCTGGTTGGGCAGAGGGGAAGTCTTAGAGATTTGATTAAAACGGGAAGTAGCGCCGATTTTAGGTAAAAGGTTACATCCACTACCTCCGGCTTATTGCAAAAAAAAAGGGGATTCTAACAAAAGAAAAGACACAACAAATGTTTCATGGTGGTTTCTGCAAGGCTGCTCACCCCGCAAAAACCAGAAAGGGTTTAAAACACCCCTTTCATCAATATCTTAACTTTAGTGGGGAATACCTTTCCTTTAGCGGGGGCAAAATTTACAGTTTGAAGAACAAAAAAAACCAATTACTGTTAATGTAACACATGGGGTGAGGAAAAAAATCTACAGCCTTTAAAGTGTCCAAGAACAGTCCAACGTTGGGGAACCAGACAAAAACTGTTGACTTACTACTGTGCTTTTACCCGGGCTCCACATTACCATTGATACGAACAATATAGATTATTGAGGCATACTTTAAAGCATTACCATAAAAAAGAAATTTTGCAAAAAAAGTTTAAAAAAAATTTCCCTCTGGCAAGCCGCCTTGAAAATAGAAAAATTGTAGTAGCCCATTATGAATACGGAACTAATTAAAGCCCCCAGAAGGCAGTAAAGTTATTTTTAAAAAAACTGGAAACGACTGCAAAAAAATCCTACGTGTTTACCAACGTCGATCGCTTTTGTTCCTTATGAAGGGCCAACCCCAAAAAAAAAAAAAAACTTCAAAAACAGACAAAAAGAGTAATCACCCCGATTTTGTTCATTTGCCTTCGTTATTGTCAGGTCGGATGGCCTCATTCAACGCCAGAATTATATAGAGGGCCTGATGCTGCAGAAAACTTCTTAGAACGCATGCAGCAAGTGCGTAATGACTGTTCTAATAATCTGAATTTATCTGAAATCATAATGACACCCGAAGACCAAGAACAGTAAGACTTCGCCACTCACTGTTGGATTTGCGGTTTAGGCCTCTCATCAGACGCAGCAAATCCAACAGTAAGAGACCATGATCACATTAGTGGGAAGTTCAGGGGAGCAGCGCACACAACTGCAATCTTCAACTAAAGTTTTGAACCAAAGACATGGAAGCTGCCTGTATTCTTTCATAACTTGCGAGGTTATGACTCTCACCTTATAATGTAAGCAGTAACCAACCGCCTTCAGGGTAACATCATTGCACAGTCATCAGAAAAGTACATGTGTTTTACTTTAAATAACATGTCTTTTTATGACTCTATGCAACACATGATGGGTTCATTAGAGTCGCTGGCTATGTCCTTAAAGTCCTGCCCAATAACAGAAGAATATTTTGACCCAACTCTTGTTAGAAAGGGCGTTTACCCTTATGAGTACATGAACAGTTGGCAAAGGTTTGACGAAGATACACTTCCACCTAAAGGCGCGTTCTTTTCTAGTCTTAGAGGAAAGGGACATCAGTGATTCTGATTACCAGCATGCTCAAGAAGCATGGCAGAAGTTAGAGTGTAAAACGATGGGAGACTATCATGATTCATACTTAATGGCTGACGTTTGTTTGTTGGCGGACGTCTTTGAAAATTATAGAAAGACCTGCATGAAACATTATAGCCTGGATCCTGCGCATTATATTTCTGCGCCTGGGATGAGCTGGGATGCTTTCTTAAAGTTTACTGGAGTACAGATTGATTTATTGTCAGATTTACCAATGATTCAGATGATTGAAAACGGATTGCGTGGAGGAATTAGTATGGCGTCGCATCATTACTGTAAAGCAAACAACAAATACTTGGACGACTATGATCCAAGAAAAAGGGTCTAACTATCTCATGTATTTAGATGCAAACAATCTGTAGGATGGGCTATGGCGCAATCACTTCCATTACGTAACTTTAAAATGTACACATACGACAATCTGAAAAATATTCAAGGGGTATTAAAGTGTTGGGCAGTTTGACGCCGGATCAACAGCGTGGTTTCATTCTAGAAGTTGATTTAGAATATCCTCGCGAACTCCATGACCTGCATAATGACTATCCATTACCAGCAGAAAGCCTAAAGATGAATCCAACAGAGCCGCCTAAACTTGTGCCTAATCTTCGAGGTAAAAAAAATTATGTCTGTCATTACAGACTTCTAAAAATTTTATTTAAGACATGGTTTGAAGTTGACAGCTGTTCGTCGTATAATTGCTTTTGATCAAGAACAGTTCATGAAACCATACATCATGAAGAACACTGATCTCAGAACTAAATCTACAGATGCTTCAGAAAAAGACTTTTTCAAGCTGATGAACAACAGCTGTTTTGGAAAGACTATGGAGATTCTGCACAAGCGCAAAGATGTCAGATTGGTCACCAGAGAGAACGAAGCAATTAAGCTGACTTCAAAACCTAATTATCAGGACTTCAGAAAATTTCATGATCACTTTTTGGTATAATGATGAAAAAAAAGAAAGTCAAATTAGACAAACCTGTATTTATTGGGTTTACTGTTTTAGAATTATCAAAGCTTTTGATGTTAGAATTTCTTTATGACTACTTTAACCCCTGTATCCAGAGTCCAGAGTACTTGACACAGATACAGACAGTTTTGTTATAGATATCCCTACTGAAGACATCTATAAAGACATGGAAATAGAAGTAGCTAAAGGCATGCGGGATGGTATGACACATCCGATTACCCTAAAGATTCACCTTTGCATTCGATTACTAATAAGAAGGGTTTAGGAAAGATGAAGGATGAATTATCTGGGGGGTGATTAAGGAGTTTATTGGTTTAAGGTCGAAAATGTACAGTATTTCGAGCCAGGAGAAAACCATTAAGAAAGCAAAAGGAATATCTCGCAGCGTTGTGCAGTCAAACATATCGCATGACAACTACAAAGAAGCATTGTTTGGCAATAAGACTTTTCATCATGACAATGTAAAACTACGATCTAATCTACATGAGATCAACACAACAGTTGTAACAAAGAAGTCATTAGATAGAACAAACACAAAACGTGTGTCTGTTAATCCAGAGTTTTCATATGCAATAGGGCATTGGAGAACAGCATAATTATATATCTTCTTTGTCCGCGGGTTCGGGTTTATATTTTTCCCGAAGTTTATCTATAAGCTCAATCGCATCAATATCCAATTCATCCAAAATTTTTTCTCATGTTTGCTTGATGTGCTCGAATTTTTTTTATTATTTCAAGATATTCTTTATCCCATTTTTGATAATCAAAATTTGGGATTTGGGGTTGTAGGTGATCTGGATGCATTGCCATGTCTTGGCGAACCCTCGCAAATGTTGCCCTAATAGCAGAATTCAAATCAAATGATTCCCGCATCAATTCTAAGGTCTTTTCATTTATCATTCTTGTTTCATTCTGCGCTTCCTTCTGAGCTTCCATTTTAAACTCAAATATATTTACGTAAATTAATTAAGCGGAACTGTGTCTGGTGGGATTATCTGCAGTTCTTCCTTCACAAAAGATCTTTGAGGAGCTGGTTGTTTTGTTGTGTCAGTTTCTCGTAAATAATACACGGGCGGATTCATTTTACAATTCTTTTTATTTCATATGGATCAACACTCCAAACTGGATCAGTTGCCCTGATGCGAGTGTCCCCTTCTGCTTCCCCCGGTAAATAAAGGTACCTTACTTTTAAACCAAACGGTAACAGTTTGCTGGATGAACTGGAGTCTCCGTCAACAACATTTATTGTTTGTTTTTTGATTGCTTGTACTGGTTTTAGCCCTGTTAATTTAAATTCTTCATTATTCATTGCGCGCAAAACTGAGGGCAATCTTCTAACCCATTCTGTGTTGCGAGAATTGTCAATAAGCTCTCTGTGATACTGTAAGAAAAAAGTCTTCAGCTAACTGTTTGTTAAAGTTTTCAACTAAAGCCTGTGATCTGTGAACTCCTGGAATGCCTCTTTTAATGGTAACTATGTTTTTAAACAATAATTGATTCACTTGACCTTTAAATTCTTTTCCATCATCAACTTGAATCATGCGAGGATAAGTTAGCGGGCCTCGTTGGTATATCAATTGTATGGCAACAGCAACAGCAGAAGCACTCTTTTGTGTTAATGGTTCCGCATCTTTGTATCTGAAGCTATGTCAATGACTGTAAGTGCGTACTTAAATCTTTTTCGTCTAATCGTATCATGGGGTAAATATAGAAGGTCCATTTGATGGGTGTCGTTTGGAGTTGTATTCACAAAGTGTGGTCTCTGTATTCGTCTAGGTGCAGGTAAATAAATTTGCCAGATTGCTTGTTTAGATAACCATTCTTTTGCTGTTTGTTCACTGACACCCGCTGCTTGGCTTAGCTTTTTAATTGCCGTGATTCCCTTCCAATATCCTTTTGGTGAATAATAGATTTTGTTCATTTTTTATTTAGCCAATATTATGTGCAACAAAATACACAACAGTCATACCAACGGCAATAAACGCGATTTCTTGCATCTTTTGTTTTTCTGATGGTTGATAAAAGTCACTGAATTTTGGTGGGGCAATGTCTCGATTGGTTTGCCCGTTACTAGATAATATTCTTTTATTGCTTGATCAACATCTTTAAATGTGTAAGCTGCATGTCCCTGTTTTTTCAGGGTATCGTTAATAAAATCTAACTGCTCAATTCTCTGCTTTTCATAGCGATCTTGTGCTGCAGCTAGTTGCTCCACAGCTTTGTTATGTCTTTTTCTCTCGACGTCATCCCGTAGTTTACTAAATGCGTAATTACTTCCGCTAAAAAGCAAGCGCATTCACCACAGCGCCACCTATCATCATTACGAGTGAAGCCATTTTTTATAAATGTATTTTTTTTTACATATTGATACTGTCTGGAATTATTCCTGCTTAACTAGAAAATCTTTCGTAGCAAATGAAGCAGTAATAACGGCAATCATTTTGCCGAGTCTTCAAAGTCTAGTTTGCCAAGATCTGCCGGTTTTATTTTTAACAAGCTTTTACCAAGCATCGTGTATCCTACACTTAGACCTCCAATAACAGCAGAATGGTATACAAGGTTGGTAATAGTTTTTTTCGGCGCTCATTTTAAAAAATAAAATAATTATAATTAAAAAAAACATGAACACCGATGATCTACTAGAGCTACAGAGCAGCCTAAACCGTCTTGGACTTACAAATGAAGAGTTGATGACCAAGCTATTATGCCCAAAAAGGAAAGGTTGTATCCTTTGGCAGCATGTGGAAAAACAAAACAGTTCCTCGGAACTGAATTCAGCATAGAACAGATTCAACAGATGTCGCCACAAGACATTATAAAGTATCATAACAGGTATGAAGCGCAACTAGGGTCGAGAATGTAAAAAGTGTCGGCAAACGGTTCTTAGTTTGTACACTAAACTAGTCAGTAGATTTGCTCCCATTGATTCTGAACAAGATTTTATGTATGATTTAACGCAGGATCCAGTTTTAACAAAGTCATTAGAGTCTCTAGGATGTGATCTGTATTACAGATTTGGAACATTATTATCGCCGCTAATCATGGGATTAATTACTTTTAATCATATAGATTTTATTTCCCTTCAAAATGACCGTGCCAGAAAATCAGCAAGTCAGAAAACATTGACCAGGCGGAGAAAGTGACCAGTAAAAATCCTCCTGAGCACGAGCAGCAGGAAAAAAATTAGCAGAGTGGAACAACAAAATAAATTACAGTTTCGATCACAGATTATTGCCGCTAATCATGGGATTAATTACATTTAATCATATAGATTTTGTTTCTCTTAAAAATGACCGAGCCAGAAATTCAGCAGAATCAGAAAACATTGAATCCGGTGGAGAAAGTGGCCAGTAAAAAGCATCCTGGGCGTGTTGCAGCAGGAAAAAGAGTAGCAGAGTGGAACAAACAAAAAAAATTACAGTACAAGCACAAATTATAGCCCATAATGAAAAAGTGCCAGAGCCGCAGCGAGTTGTTTCAATGCCTGCTTTAAAAACACCAGAACAAGAACAAGTTGAGTCAAGCCCTACAACAACAACTGAGTTGCCTACAAGGCCAAAGTCTTCATGGAAAATTTTTTTAAAAGGTGTCATTTAAGGGCTTCATTGCTGTTGGGGGCGGTTATTACGGTTAAAAAATATATACACAAAGATACCAAAAACCCAAAAGCAGTCCGAACAATCTCCCCCACTAAATAAAGAAGCCAAACACAAAAACAGCCAAAACCGCCAACAACAAAAGTTCATTTTGATCCATTTCTAATGCAATAATACTTTATTGATACTGCAATCCTACCATACGGGTTTGGGTTTTTAAATTTATTATAAATGAATTTGTTTTTTTTGATAAAAATAGATCATGACAGATTATTATTTGTTTAAAATGATTGATCCAATAAATAAAGACATGGAGTCTAAAAAACATTTCCATAGACCAGAATTGTAAATCAATGCGGTTGCTTACAATGTAAGAACTTCATTAAGATCTATGCTGCCAAGAACGCTGAGCAAGACATCCTCAAAAAATGACACGTTTTTAAAGGCGTGTGTGTACTATATTAGACATCTACTTTTTAAGATAAAAACATAGATGTATTGTTTTTCATGTGAAACTGTTCTCTAAAGTCTTTAAAACCGCGTTATATTTCTAACATAAAATCCACACACTTGTTCCACTGCGACACTTACCGACTGTGTGCCTCCTGTCACAGGTAAATGAAAAGGGTAAATGACGGGGCCCCACAACCCTAATTGCTATAGAACATGTAAAGGAGATAATTATCGGGTTTTTTTTGGGCTAGGAATGTTCACGTAATCGCTTTTTTATAGAACAGTCAGCAAGACTATTTTTGCTGCAGCAAACGCCCCTTACTTTATTTTACCATTCTCCCACTGACTGCCGAACAGAAGGTTTTTTTTACTGTGCTCTGTCGACTACTGTGTTTGGTTGTTTTTGTTTTTTTAACAATAGCTTACAGGTTTACCGAAGAACGGGCTCGCGCATTCAAGATAACAAGTTATTTTAACTGCATGTTAAAGTATTTGTCAAAAAAAGAACTAGCGAAGCATGTTCCCCTCCCAGTGAAACCGAAAAGAAGCATTGCTTTTCTAGAAGGGGAGAAAAAGAAAAAAGTGAACCAACTGCTTTAGAAATGCACGACTATCTTAAAGGTTTGTTAGTTCAAGAAAATGAAAACGCTGAAAAAATATTGCTGAACAAGATGTAGCCGGTTTCAATAGGGTTTGACTATTGATGAGAGGGTTCCATATCTAAAAAATGGCGCTGCGTTGTTGAAAGTTGGCCGAAGCAAAACAATCCTCACGCGTTGATTTTTTGGGCGCTGGCTTGAGAACAGCTCAAGTCATGTTTAAAAAAACGAAAACGCTACAAACATGGCGTTCATTTCTCAAGACGCAGGTGAACATGGCTGATTCGTATCTAGGAAACTCATTCAACTTTCGTTGTTTTTATAACTATCCTAAATTTCACAAGCTAGGAATCAGTAAAATGAACTGTGTAGCAAACGTCAAAGCATCATTAAAGGGTTATGCAACTAAAAACATTTTCCGGGCTTCTGGCAAACAAACAGATAGGGCTAGGCAGACCTTAGTACATCTACCAGTATGGAGAGGAGTAGTGTGTAGCCAGCACTGTCCCCCATATAAATGCTCCAAATATACAATGACGAATGTACTACTAATAGCACAGCAGCAAACTAGGGCCCAAAAGTTCCTATGTGATCACTTGACCCACAAAGCCAGCAGCAAACTAGGGCCCAAACGACCCTATGTGATCCCCTTGGCCTAGTTGATTGAGGTGCGCGCGCTTACCATATTTAAAATAGTTCTTACTTCACCTCCACCTGGAACCCAGACCGTCTGAGACAGCCTTTTAGCGGGTGAATTGAAACAGTGAAAAAGTAGTTTTAACCGCGGACACTAAGGGAAGTAACTCCTCACACCCCCACTCCACCCCAGCACGTCCCCACCCCCACCCCCCCGCATGCACACCCCCCCCGCCCCAAACCCCCCCCCCACGCATGCACACACTCAAGTCACTTCTAAGTTCTTAACTCAAGTCACCCCAATCCCCTTCTAAGTTCTTACTCAGTCTTACCAAGTTGTCCTTAAGTCATCCTCAAGTTTCTTACTCAAGTCACTTCTAAGTTCTTACTCAAGTCATCCTCAAGTCACCCTAATCACTTTTAAGTTCTTACTCAAGTCGTCCTCAAGTCATCCTCAAGTTCTTACTCAAGTCACCTCAAGATTGTAATTAAGTCATCCTTTAAGTACAACCAACAGGGTGTGCGCTTTGATGAATGTATGTGTGAAAATAACAAAGGTTAAGCAAAACTAAAAATCTGAAAAGTTTGTAAATTAGTATTGAAAACGGATATTCCAACACAGTATGTATGTTTTTTAGATAATCGTTATTTTTTTTGGTTATTGAAGTCTTACTTGTCAAGAACTAATAAATGCCGCTTCTGGATCAACCGGTCGAAACTGGTTGAGACCGTTTAGCCAAAGCGGCATTTATTAGTTCTCAGTGTTGATTGTAAAGCGCTTAGAGCTTGGCCTCTACCGAAATAGGCGCTATATAAGAAATTTATTATTATTATTTAAAATTATTATTATTATTATTATTATAGTTATACAGCAAGCTGGCAACTTCTCTCCTGCAGGAAAGCCCTTTTTGTCTCTTCGTTCTTTGGGCCCCCCTCGTCTACGTGTGGGGCTAGATGAATGGATAATGTTAAGCCAGCAACGGTGCAGGTCGCTTTATTATTTAAGTTCGTTGAAGGGCAAGGCCTGAGTACATGGGCGTGAGGTGCCATTTCCTTTCTTTGTTGGGCCCAATCTTGCTGACTTGATTTATGAGCCGAAAAAGAACGCAGTCTCGCTTTCTTTGGGACTGCGGGAAGGAGGCGGTGCGAGCTGTTAAGGGGGGGGGGGGGGGGGGGGGGGGGCGTGGGGGGGGGGGGGGGGGGGGGGGGCACAAACGTCAGGGGCACATGGAGTGACTGACGGACCGGCGGCGGTTTGCTGTTGTTTTCAGGACGCAGCGTTAGCCAGCATATTATCCACAAGAACTGACGGTGCGTGGCTTTCAGATCAGGCTATACAGAGACCGTGTCATAGAGGGCATGGACCAACTGCTTCAGTGGGGCAGAGAGGTCGGCCTGCTTCGTGTGCGTGCGTGCGTGCGTGCGTGCGTGCGTGCGTGCGTGCGTGTGAGCGTGTGAGCGTGCGTGCGAGCGTGCGTTGCGCGCGCGCGCGCGCGCGCGCGTGTGTGTGTGTGTGTGCGCGTGCGTGTGTATGTGTGTGTGTGTGGTAGCCATTTTGTTCTCAGTGTGTTTGGTTGTCCGTCAGTCTGTTTCTATGTGTCCACTTTTCGCTCTGTCTATCTCTCGAGTTCTGTCTGCATCTCTGTTTCTTTTTGTCTCTGTCTCTCTCTCTCTCTCTTTGTCTCTATCACTCTGTCTCTCTTTGTCGCTGTCTCTCTCTGTCTTTGTTTGTCCGTCTGTCTGTCTCTCTCTGTCTGTGTCTCTCTCTCACTCACACACGCACTAACACACACGCACGATCTCTCTCTCTCTCTCTCTCTCTCTCTCTCCTCTCTCTCTCTCTCTCTCTCCTCTCTCTCTCTGTCTCTCTCTCTCTCCGAGCTTCTGTGTGTTTCACTCAGTCACCTCCTTGCTATCTGTCTGTCAGTCTGTCTCTCTGTTTCTGTCTCTCTTTCTGTGTCTCTGTCTGTCTGTCTGTCTATGTCTCTATATCATTGTCTCTGCCTGTCTGTCTGTGTCTGTTTTGTCTGTTTGCCCCCCCCCCCCCCCCCCCCCCCTCTCTCTCTCTCCTCTCTGTATCTCGTCCTTTCGTGTGTGTGTCTCTCATTCACCTCTACTCTCTGCGAAAGAGTTGCATTGTTTGCATTTCCGCGTGTACATATGTACATACACGCATACCAGTCACTGTCGCGTGTACAAGGAGACATGTACACCGCATATTCTACACAGACTTTAGTATACTGTGCTAGCTGATTGCACGCACGCACGCACGCACGCACGGCCACACACCCACACACACACCACACACACACACACACCACACACACACACACACCCAAGCATGCACGCACACACACGTGCTCAGCAGAGACAGTATGTATGCTATGTATCAATTGCCGCTTCTGTCACTTCTCTCTTCTTCGTCTCTCTCTCTCTCCCGTTCCTCATCAGTCCACGGATAGGGTGTCCGCTGGTCTCTCTCTGTGCTGTTGTTTCCAACTGTCTAGCTCGCCCCCCCCCAACCCCCCCACACCACCCACCAACCCCACCCACAGCTGCCACCTGCTCATGCGTTTGTTGTAGGTTATCAGTCATGTTCTCCGGACAAGAACGTCATCTCTTAGCGGAGACGTCGTGAACTGCATACCGAGCGCAAGTACGTCCTGCATACCTCGTCATCAATGTCCGTCACGAACTCCATACCAGAGCTCGAGTGTCACTGACATACACTCGTCATGCAGTGCACGTGCCTGCATGCCTACTTCCGTGTCGTCTGAGTAGTCATACTGATCCTACACATTGTCATGCGCATGTCCTGACCTGGCTGTTGCATGACCACTACCACGGCCTAGTCAACTGAACACTAACACATCGTCATGCATCTCCCCTCTGAAACTGCCCTCCTGGCAGTCGAGTAGGGTCTCTGAATCACTACTCTACATCGTCATGCAAGATGACACGTTGCACCGAGCGTACATGATGCCTACCAAGGCAGCAAAGTACTGGTCCTGACACTGACACATCGTCAATGCAAATTACACGACCACGATACATGCCACTCCGATGCAGCAGACGAGGCAACGGAACACCTAACACACTCAATGCAAGATACACGACCGACGAACAACCACACCAAGCACAAACTGATCAACTGACACTAACACTCGTCAATGCAGATGAACACGTGACAGATGCTATGCATGTCCACTACCAGAGGTTCATCAGAAAGGCAATGAACACAACACATCGTCATGCAAGAGACACGACCAGAGCGAAACATGACCACTACCAGAGGCAGCAGAAGTAGGGTCAACTGAACACTAACACATCGTCAATGCAAGATGACACGGACCGAGCGAAACATGACCACTACCAGAGGCAGCAGAAGTAGGGTCAACTGAACACTAACACATCGTCAATGCAAGATGACACGGACCGAGCGAAACATGACCACTACCAGAGGCAGCAGAAGTAGGGTCAACTGAACACTAACACATCGTCAATGCAAGATGACACGGACCGAGCGAAACATGACCACTACCAGAGGCAGCAGAAGTAGGGTCAACTGAACACTAACACATCGTCAATGCAAGATGACACGGACCGAGCGAAACATGACCACTACCAGAGGCAGCAGAAGTAGGGTCAACTGAACACTAACACATCGTCAATGCAAGATGACACGGACCGAGCGAAACATGACCACTACCAGAGGCAGCAGAAGTAGGGTCAACTGAACACTAACACATCGTCAATGCAAGATGACACGGACCGAGCGAAACATGACCACTACCAGAGGCAGCAGAAGTAGGGTCAACTGAACACTAACACATCGTCAATGCAAGATGACACGGACCGAGCGAAACATGACCACTACCAGAGGCAGCAGAAGTAGGGTCAACTGAACACTAACACATCGTCAATGCAAGATGACACGGACCGAGCGAAACATGACCACTACCAGAGGCAGCAGAAGTAGGGTCAACTGAACACTAACACATCGTCAATGCAAGATGACACGGACCGAGCGAAACATGACCACTACCAGAGGCAGCAGAAGTAGGGTCAACTGAACACTAACACATCGTCAATGCAAGATGACACGGACCGAGCGAAACATGACCACTACCAGAGGCAGCAGAAGTAGGGTCAACTGAACACTAACACATCGTCAATGCAAGATGAACACGGACCGAGCGAAACAGACCACTACCAGAGGCAGCAGAAGTAGGGTCAACTGAACACTAACACATCGCAATGCAAGATGACACGGACCGAGCGAAACATGACCACTACCAGAGCAGCAGAAGTAGGGTCAACTGAACACTAACACATCGTCATGCAGATGACACGACCGAGCGAACATGACCACTACCAAGCAGCAGAATAGGTCAACTGAACACTAACACATCGTCATGCAAAGACACGGACCGAGCGAAACATGACCACTACCAAGGCAGCAGAAGTAGGGTCAACTGAACTAACACATTCAAGCAAGAGACCGACCGAGAACATGACCATACCAAGCAGCAAATGGGCAACTGAACACTACCACGTCAAGCAAGATGAACGACCGAGCGAAACATCCCTACCAGAGAGCAGAAGTAGGTCACTGAACATAACACACGTCAATGCAGATGACACGGACGAGCGAAATGACATACACAGCAGAAGTAGGTCAATGACATAACACTCGTCAAGAGATGACCGGACGACGAACATCACTACCAGAGGCAGCAGAATAGGGTCAACTGAACACTAACACATCGTCAATGCAAGATACACAGACCAGCGAAAACATGACCACTACCAGAGGCAGCAGAAGTAGGTCAACTGACACTAACACATCGTCAATGCAGGGAAACGACGGCGAGGACCGGTACAGTAGAAATAACCTGAACCTAAACAGCAGTGCAAGAATTAAAAACCTTTTTTTAAAAAAAAAAAAAAAAAACCCCCAAAGGAAACCCGGAATTTTTCCCCCCCCCTTTCCCCAAAAAGGGGGGAAAAAGGGGAAAAGGTTTTAAAAAAAATTTTTTTTAAAAAATTTTTTTTAAAAAAAAGGGGGGAAAAAAAAAACCCCCGGGGGGGGGGGGAAAAAAAAAAAAACCCCCCAAAAATTAAAAAAAAAAAAAAACCCCAAACCCCGGGGGGGGGGGGGTTTTTTTTTGGGGGGGGAAAAAACCAAAAAACCCCCCAAAAAAGGGGAAAAAAAATTTTTTAAAAATTTTTTTTAAAAACCCCCCCAAACGACCCCCCCCTTTTTTTTTTTTTAAAAAAATTTTCCCCCAAAATTTAAAAAAAAAACCCCAAAAAAAAAATTTTTGGGAAATTTTTTTTTTTAAAAATTTTAAAAAAAAAAAACCCCCCCGGGTTTAAAAAATTTTACAAAAAATTTTAAACCCTTTCCCCCCCAAACCCCCAAAAAAAAATTTTTTTTAAAAAAAAAATTTAAAAAAAAAAAAAATTTAAAAATTTAAAAAATTTTTTTTTGGGACAAATTTTAAAAGGGGGTTTTTTTTTTTGGGGTTTTTAAAAAATTTGGGGGGGGGGGGGGGGGGAAAAAAAAAATTTTTAAAAAATTTTCCCCAAAATTCCCTTTTTTTTTTCCCCGGGGTTTTGGCCCCCCTTTTTAAAAAAAACCCCAAAAGGGGCCCTTAAAAAAAAACCCCAAAAAAAAAAAAAAAAAAGGGAAAAAAAATTTTTTTTTTTTTTAAAAAAAAAAAAAAAAAAAAATTTTTTTTTTTTTTAAAAAATTTTTTTTAAAAAAAAAATTTTAAAAAATTTTTTTAAAAAAAATTAAAAAAAAAATTTTTTGGGGTTTTGGGGGAAAAACCCCCGGGGAAAAAAAAAAAGGGAAAAAAAAAAAAAATTTTTTTAAAAAAGGGTTTTTTTTTAAAAAAAAAAAATTTTCCCCAAAAAAAAAAAAAAAAAAAAAAAAAAAAAAAAAAAAAAAAAAAGGGGGAAAAAAAAAAATTTTTTTTTCCCCCCCCCCCCCCCCCTTTTTTTTTTCCCCCCCCCCCCCCCAAAAATTTTCCCCCCCCCCTTTGGGGTTTCCCCCCCCCCCCCCCCCCCCCCCCCCCCCCCCCCCCCCCCTCCCCCCCCCCCAAAAAACCCCCCCCCCTTCCCCCCCCCCCCCCCCCCCCCCCCCCCCCCCCCCTTTTTTTTTTTTTTTCCCCCCCCCCCCCCCCTTTTTTCCCCCCCCGGGGGGGGGGGGTTTTGGGGGTGGGGGGGTTTTTTTTGGGGGGGGGGGGGGGGGGTTTTTTTTTTTGGGGGGGGGGGCCCCCCCCTTTTTTTGGGGGGGTTTTTTTTTTTTTAAAAAATTTTTTTTTTTTTTTTTTTTTTGGGGGGGGTTTTTTTTCCCCCCCTTTTTTTTAAAACCCAAATTTTCCCACTTTTTTTGCCCCCCAAAAAAAACCCCCCAAAAACCCAAATTTCCCAATTTCCCCCAAAATTAAAAAAGGGCCCCAAAATTTTTTCCCCAACCAGGGCCCCCCCCCCCTTTTTTTTGGGGTTTTGTTTTTTGGGGGGGGGTTTGTTTTTTTTTTTTTGGGGGGGAAAAAAATTTTTTTTTTTAAAAAAAAAAAAACCCCAAAAAAAAAAAATTTTAAAAAACCGGTTTTTTCCCAAAAAAAAAACCCCCCGGAATAAAAAACCCCCCAAAACCCCAAAAATAAAAAAAATTTGGGCCTTTTTTAAAAAAAAAAATTTTTTTTTTTTCCCCAAAAAAAAAGGTTAAAAATTTGGAAAAAAAAAAAAAATTTTTTTAAAAAAAAAAATTAAAAGGAAAAAAAACCCAAAAAAAAAAAACCCCCCCCCCAAATTTTTAACCCCCCCCCCCCCCCCAAAAAAAAACCCCCCCCCCCCCCCCAAAAAAAAGGGGGCCCCAAAAAAAAAAAAAACCTTAGTAAAAATTTTTTTCCCCCCGGGGGAAAAAAAATAAAACCCAAAAAAAAACCCCCTTTTTTTAAAAAAAGAAAAAATTTTTTTTTTAAAAAAAAAAAAAATTTTAAAAAAAAATTTTAAAAGAAAAAAAAAAAAAATTTGAAAAAAAAAAAAAAACCCCAAAAAAAAAAAAAAAAAAAAAAAAAAAAAAAAAAAAATTTAAACTTTTTAAAAAAAAAAAAAAAAATTTTTTTCCCCCCCCTTTAAAAAATTTAAAAAAAAAAAAAATTTTTTAAAAAAAAAAAAGCCCCAAAGTTTTCCCTTTTTAAAACCCCCTTTTTTAAAAAAGGAAAAAAAAAAAAAAAAAAAATTTTTTTTTTTTTTTAAACCAAAAAAAAAAATTTTTTTTTTTTAAAATTTTTTTTTTCCCCTTTAAAAAAAAGGGGTTTGAAAAAAGGGGGAAAATTTCCGGAAAGGGGGGGGGTTTTTTTTTTTTTTTAAAAAAAATTTTGGGGGTTTTTTTTTTTTAAAAAAAAATTTTTTTTTCGGGCCCCCCCCTTTTTTTTTCCCTTTTTTATTTTGGGGTGAAAAATTTTTTCCCCAAAAAAATTTTTTTGGGGGTTTTCCAAAAAAAAAAATTTTTTAATTTAAAAATTTCAAAAAATTTTGGGGGAAATTAAAAAAAAAATTTTTTTTTTAAAAAAAAAAAACCCCCCAATTATTTTAGGGGAAAAAAAAAAAAAAGGGGAAAAAAATTTAAAAAAAAAAAAGGAAAAAAAAATTTTTAAAAATTTAAAAAAAAAAAAAAAAAATTTTTTTTTTTTTTAAAAAAAATTTTTTTTTAAAAAAAAAAAAAAAATTTTTTTTTTTTAAAAAAAAAAAATTTTTTTTTTGGGGGGGAAAAAAAAAAAATTTTTTTTTTTTTAAAATTTGGGAAAAAAATTTTTTTTTTTTTCAAAAAAAAATTTTTTTTTTCCCCCCAAAAAAAAAAAAAGGGGGGAAAAAAAAACCCCCAAATTTTTTTTTTTTTGGGGGGTTTTTTTTCCCCCAAAAAATTTTTAAAAAGGGGGGTTTTTTTTTTTTTAAAAAAAATTTTTTTTTTTGGTTTTTTTTGGGGGGCCCCGGGGGGTTTTTTAAAAAAAAAATTTTTTTTTTTGGGGGGGTTTTTTTTTTTAAAAAAAAGAAAAGCCCCCCTTTTTTTTAAACCGGAAAAAAAATTTTAAAAAAAAGGAAAAAAACCCTTTTAAAAAATTTTTTTTAATTTTTTTTTTGGGAAAAAAACCCCCCCCATTGAAAAAAAACCCCAAAATTTTTTTTTTTTGGGGAAAAAAAAATTTTTAAACCCTTTTTTTTTAAAAAAACCCCTTTTTTTTTTTGGGAAAAAAAAAAAAATTTTTTTGGGGTTGGTTTTTTTTTTTTTGGGGTTTTTTTGGTTCCCTTTTTTTTTTTTAAATTCCCAAAAAAAAAATTTTTTTTAAAAAGGGTTTTTTTTTCCCCTTTAAAATTTTTTTTTTTTTTAAAATTTTTTAAAAAAAAAACCGAAAAAATTTTTTTAAATTTTTTTTTTTAAAACCCCCCGGGTTTTTAAATTTTAATTTCAAAAAAAGGGGATTTTAAAAAAAAATTTTTAGGGCCTTCCCCCGGGGGGGGAACCCCCCCCCAAAAAAAAAATTTTTAAAAAAATAATTAATTTGTTTTTTTCCTTTTGAAAAAAAAAATTTTAAAACAGGGGGCCCAAAAAAAACCGGAATTTAAAAACAGAAGGGGGGCCCCCCCCCCAAAATTTTTTTTGGGTTTTCCCCTTTTTTTAAAAAAGGGGTTTTTTGGGGGGGGTTTTTTTTTAAAACCCCCTTTGGGTGCCCTTTAAAAAAAAAATTTTTTCCTTTTTTTTTTTTTTAAAAAAATTTTTTTCCCCTTTTTAAAAATTTTTTAAAAATTTTTTTTTAAAAAAATTTTTTTTTTTCCCCCCAAAAAAGGGGGGGGGGGGGAAAAAAAATTTCTTCCCCCCGGGTTTTTTTGGGGTTTTTTTTTTTTTTTTTTTTTTTTTTTTTTTTTTTTTTTGGGTTTTAAATGTACACGTGAGCAAAAATTTGTTACAAGACATAGCTGTCCCACTCTCCGTGTTACTAGGCGCTTATTCCATTTACAAATTTTTGCATTGGGTTTTGGGGCCGGGTTTGACGAGAGAGAGAGGGGAGAGAGGGGGGGGGGGAGGGGGAAAATTGGTTTTTTTTTATAATGTGGTGCATGGGTTGGGGCGACTTTTTACGTTTTTTGTGTGTTAAGTTTTGAATGAGTGTAGGGGGGGGGCTTTGTTTTGTGTGTGGTTTTGGTGTGTGTGTGTGTGTGTTTTGTGTGTGTTTTGGTGTAAGTGTGCGCGCGCGCGCGCCCCGCGGCGCGGGGGTGCGTGCGAGAGAGAGAGAGTTTTTGGGGTTTTTTTCTTAAGTGAATTTTATGTTTTTTGGGTCGCACACACGTGAGTAGGGGGAAAAGGGGAAGCGTGGTTGTGTGTGTGTGGGTTTTTGTGTGGTGTTTGTGTGGTTTTGTGTGTGTGTGTTTGGGTGTGTGTTTAGTGGGTGTGTGTGTGTGTTGTTGGGTGAGTGTTTTTTGAGGGGTGTGGTGGTGTGTGTGTGTGGTGTGTTGTGGTGTGATCGGATGGTTTTGGTTTTTTTTGTTTGTTGCTGTTTTTGGGGTTTTTTTTTTTTTTTTTTTATTTTTTTTTTTTTGGGTTTTATGAGAGAGAGAGAGAGAGAGAGAAGGGGAGATTTTTGATTTTTTGTTAAAATTAAATTAAAATTTTCTTTTTGTTTCCAAATTTTTTAAAATTTATTTTGTTACTTTAAAAAGTTTTAAAAGGTTTTCCCGTTAATTTTCCTTTATAACTTTTATTCCTTTTTAGAGTTTTTTTGTATTTTTTTTCGTTATTTTCAATAATTTAAATTTAAAGGGTTTTTTTTTTAAAAAAGTCCCGAAAAACACTATGTTAATCCCGACATAAAAAGGTTTTTCAGTCATTTTGTGTTTTGCGTGCGGCGTGGTGCGGCGTGGTGCGTTTTTGCAAATTTAAAAGAAGGGGAAATTTTACTGTGGTTTTTTTCAACTTTTAAACCCCCACTCAGGCTAACTGTCAAAATTTTCCGGGGGTAAATCATTTTAATGTAAAAAAAAGCGCCTTTCCCTTTTCTTCCCTGATGTTGGGCCGTCCCGGGCAGTCAAAAAACAGGCTCACATTAGGGGGTTTGTTCCCTTGATCTTGTTCACCGAAAAATTCGGGGAAACACGAGATTCATGCCCAGACTGCCATAGTGGGATATTTTCCCGCCGCGGGTTTCCCAAACCTTTTTTTCACCTCGTTTAAACAAAATTTGAGGTAAAAACCTCCAGAAGGGAAGTGTTTTATTACAATTCAAATAAACAATTTGGGATAAATTTTTTATTTTTCCGTGTTAAACAATAACTGTACGGAACAAAAAGGACAAATTTTTGAAAAAAAAAAAAAAACGTGTTGGGTTTAAAAAAAGAAAAAGAAAATTCTTTCATATTTTTGACCTTTCGAATGGTTTTTGGGCGTCAGTTTGAAGAGAAAGGCGAAAATTTTTTTTGGGTTTTTTTTTTTTTCATTTATTTTTTCTGGATCGTGGTTGAGGTAGCATTTATTTTTGCTGAAAATTAAGGTTTTTCAAGAAAAAAAAAAAAAAAAACAAACCCAAGACACCCTTTCATTCCTTCACTTTTGGATTTTACTTTTTAAAAAGAGACAGAGGAGAGAGACAGGGCAGACAGAGAGAGAGAGGGGACAGAGAGAGAGAGAGGGGAGAGAGAGAGGGAGAGAGAGAGAGACAGAGAGAGAGAGAGGGCGGACGGACGGACAGACAGACAGACAGACAGAGTTGGTGACTGTACAGTCGGTACTCAACTCTCGATAAGAAATGTGCCTCACAAACACTTCTTATATCCTAGATGATGGATGTCCTCTGATATAAGAAATGTCAGATGCAAGATAGCAAAAAAAATAATCTCCGTTTTATTTCCTTACATCCGAAGTCTATCATATACAATAAATCCTTCGCCGGCAGTATATCTGCCTCGCAAACAGGATCATTTTCATCCCTGTCCGGAATCGTTTTTCGTTCCCTGAATGAGACTCATCAGCCAAATCGGCTCATTTGGCTAGTCTCCTTTGGCATAGAACAGATCAGGATAATAAGGATAATAACAGGATAATAATTTTAGTTGTCCAAAAGATGGAAAATTCATTTTCGACAGCACAGCAGCCATATACCAGGACAACACACACACACACACACACACACACACACACGCACACGCGCACACACACACACACACACACACACACACAGACAGACAGACAGACACACACACGCACACACAGACACACAGACACACACACACACACACACACACACACACACACACACACACACACACACACACACACACAGACAGACACACGCACGCACGCACGCGTGCGTGCGTGCGTGTATGTGTGTGCGCGTGTGTGTGTGTTTGTGGGGGGGGGGGGGATGTGGATGTAGTATATCCCTGTCACTCTGCTTTATATTGTTTTATTAAATAAGCGTCACATTCCACTGCTCACTGTGTTTGTTAGTACTTTGGCTGTTGGTTTGTTTGTTGTTGTTGTTTTAAAGTAACATTACGGTACTTTTCAATTTTCTTCTAGACCAGATGCATTTTTGATAAACAAAATCCTGAGAAAGGTTACAGGTGTTTTTTGTTTTTTTTTCCAGTTATTTCTTTCGTTTTTTAACGTCTTTCCCACACATGGTAGTTTTTCTTTAAGACATCGTGTACTATGTTATACACACAATGAAACCAACTTAAAAACACTCGTTAGTCTCTTCCTTCTGTTCATACCCCCCCCCCCCCCCCCCCCCCCCACCCAGCTCCGCACACACCGAAGTCCTCATCGCTACCTCTAAACAGACCCTTCCCTCCCCAAGGCATATGTGCTTCAACTGTAACGAATTGGTTTCGAAATTGTCGTGTTTCCTTGTGTATTGTATACGTGTGTGTTGTGTGTGTGTGTGTGTGTGTGTGTGTGTGTGGCGTGCGTGCGTGCGTGCCTGCGTGCGTGCGTGCGTGCGTGCGTGCGTGCGTGTGTGTGAGAGTGTGAGAGTGTGAGAGTGTGCGTGTGTGCGTGCGTGCGTGCGTGCGTGTGTGTGTGTTGTGTGTGTGTGTGTGTGTGTGTGTGTGTGTGTGTGTGTGTGTGCGTGCGTGCGTGCGTGCGTGTGTGTGTGTGTGTGTGTGTTCGTGTGTGTGTGTGTGTGTGTGTGAGTGTGAGAGTGTGCGTGTGTGCTTGCGTGCGTACATGCGTGCGTGCGTGCGTGTGTGCGTGTGTGTGTGTGTGTGTGGGGGGGGGGGGGGGGGCGCGCGCGTGCGCGTGCACGCACATGCATGGGAACGTGCGTGCGCGCGCGCGCGCGCGCGTGTGTGTGTGTGTGTGTGTGTGTGGATACTCCAAAAAGGCTATGTGTGTTTGGGAAGGCCACTCCAGATCGAAACAGACCGGGCGATAATTTAACAGTTCTGTTCTACTTTACACACAAAGATCGAACGCAGTATCTGTGAGTGGCCAACACACTGCCAAAGACGAGATATTTAATTGACAGTGAAGTTCAGGTGACAATCACTTCCTAAAATAAAAAAAATTTAAAAAAAAAATCGCTTTTTCGGGAAGAGTTTTGTCCCTTTAACTTTACGACTAATGAAGAATTGGACAGGGAGAAAACTCTGAGAAAGCAGCTGTGACTCGCAGCGTTTGCATGATCTGCCCTTCTCTGTTGCAGGGATAGTGATTGAGGCTGTGTGCCTTACCGTGGACCCGTACATGACCATACATCTGACATGCAGCATGCATACCTACACAGACGTTTTCGTGCACACACGCCCGACCTGCGTGTCACATACTGTTATCATTACTGACTGCTGTTTCTGTCTGTCTATAATCATGCACGATGCCAAACATACTGACGTCATTACTGATGGTGTTTCTGTCTGTCTATAATCATGCATGATGCCACACATATTGATGTCATTACTGAGTAGTGTTTCTGTCTGTCTATAGCCGTGCACGATATCACATGACGTCATTACTGAGTGGTGTTTCCGACAGTCTATAATCATGCACGATACAACATATTGACGTCATTACTGAGTGGTGTTTCTGACATTCTATTACCACTCACGATGTCATATACAGACGTCATTACTGAATGGTGTTTCTGATATTCTATTACCACTCATGATGCCATATACTGACGTCATTACTGAGTGGTGTTTCTGATATTCTATTACCATGCACAATAACACATGACGTCATTACTGAGTGGTGTTTCTGACATTCTATTACCATTCACGATGCCATATTTTGACGTCATTACTGAGTGGTGTTTCTGACAGTCTATAATCATGCACGATGCCACATATTGACGTCATTACTGAGTGGTCTTTCTGTCTGTCTATAACCATGCACAGTGCTGCATATTGACGTCATTGCTTAGTGCCGTTTCTTTCCGTTATCGTGGACTATACCATTAACTGATGTCATTGCTGAGTAGTGACTCTGTGACCATGAAAACATCACATATTGACGTCATTATCGTGTCGCGTTTCTGTCTATGAACAGGACAGTGCTATATACTGACGTCACTGTTGAACTTTTTTGCTGTTGTTTTGTTTTGGTCTATGACCATTGACAATGATATCATATACTACTGATGTCATTGCTAATTGTGTTTTGATGACCATGTGCACAATATCACATATGACGTCACTGATGAGTGGTGTTGTTTCTATGGCTATTAACATGCTACATATTGACCGTCATTCCTGAGTGGTGTTATTTCTGTGACCATGATCAGAGCCACATATGATCTAAAGACAACGCTACATGTTGACATCAATGCTGACTGTTTTTGCTCCGTGTCTTGCAGAAACGTCGAAGGGGAACGCGGAGACTCCATGCCTGGAGAGCCAGTTGCCAGGTGAACATTCTTCAATCATAGATGGAGTCGCAGCAGCTGTCGCATCAGTAGTATAATTAATACTAGTTGTGGAAATGATAGCCTCAGAAAGCACTTGTACTAATAATAGTAGTTATAGTGTTAGAAATGGTAGCACCAACAGCAGCAGAAGTAGCAACAGTTGTGCAGTAGTGGTAATAGTGGTAGATGTAGTGATAGTGGTAGTGTAGCAGTAGCAGCAGTAGTAGCGGCATCAGCGCAGCACTTACACGAACAATAAGTGTAGTAGAATTAGTAGCAACAGACGCATGAGTGGTAATGACAGAAAATGTATCAATATTACCAGCAGAGACCCGTTAGCAGTAACAGTAGTAGTTGTAGTAGCAGCAGCAGCAGTAGTAACAGCAGCCGTAGTAGTAGTTGCCATCGTCGTCGTAGTGGTAGTAGTAGTGAATGGTCGTAGTAGCAATTGTAGTAGCCGCAGCAAAAGTAAGGTTATTGTATTAGCTGCTTGCATGCAACTTCACTTCTTGATTCACAATCGATGACAAATCAATTGTCGCATCTCATTTGACAGGAGATATTCTCTCTCTCTCTCTCTCTCACTCCTCTCTCTCTCTCTCTCTCTCTCCTCTCTCTCCTCTCTCTCCTCTCTCTCTCTCTTAAAAACTTCGCTTTTAGAACAGCTAAAGTACAGAAACAACGATGTTAAAGATGACCATGGCTATAACACCCCCATTCCATTCGAAAGTGTATATCTTTATTCTGACATGTTTGGCTCATGCGACTGATCATGTGTCTACGTAGTGGACCTTGGTCCAGATGTGTTCAATTTTCAGACACGGAGTGGGGTAAACACCAAAGTCTACGTAGTTAAGAAAACACATAGTTTGTAATAGTGACAAGACAATTTTGCCTTCCAGAGAAATGGGAGCATGAGGAGGAATCGTTCCTTCTGTGAAAGCTCTAGGACCAGCAGGCGACAGCTGTTCAGCTCAGACCTCATCATGTTTACTATTGGAACCTGGTTACCTGCTGACGAAAGGCATTAAAAACATAAGCAACAAGACTTCAATATCAGCAAAACAAATCCCCCAAACCGAAGAAATCCTCCTGCTTACATGAAAGGTCTTTCAAAACAGCAAGATAAAGGCACTCAGTGAAGGGGAATATGAAGTTTTAAAATGAAAAGATACATCAGAATTTGTCTACAATCGAAAGGTGGAAATATAAAAGACACAGCCTATAGGCGCCTGTCTTCTGGGATAAGAACATACGTCTTAATAAAAATCCCAAGTTGAAAACCTCCCCCTCTCTCTCTCTCTCTCTCTCTCTCTCCCCTCCTCCTCTCTCTCTCTCTCTCTCTCTTCACTCTCTCTCTCTCTCTCTCTCTCTCTCTCTCTCTGTGCGTAGGGAAAACACACACACACACACACACACACACACACACACACACACACACACACACACACATATATATATATATATATATATATATATATATATATATATATATATATATATATATATATATAAATATACATATATATATATAGCCGTGTCTCCCTGATAGTCCGATCCAGCGGACGAAAGCCTAGGAGCAGGCAATACAAAACATTGCCTTCGAAGAGGAGTACGATGGTTCCCTCAGGCAGCTAGTGAAGGGTTTCTCATATTTAAATTCTCCCCATTTTCTTCCTTTTTTTTTTTTTCTTCTTTTCAAATCTTTGCCAAGTCATTACTACAATGACTGAAGAATTGTTTGCCTGCACTTGTTTTCTCCCACTACTTAATTGTTCAGCATTATATATATATATATATATATATATATATAATATATATATATATAATATATAAAATATATATATAAAACAAGTTAAAAGAGGAGTCTTAAAACTATCTACAAATTTGCTTCAAGCGTGTTGCGCTGATGACAGCGCAACACGCTTGAAACAAAAATTTTTAGATAGTTTTAAGACTCCTCTTTTAACTTGTTTAATGTCGCCCCCCCAAGGGGTTGAGCACTCAAAAAATTATTTTAGGTATTTTAATTTACTGATCTATATATATAAAAAATATATATATAATATATATATATAAATTAAAAATATATATATATAAATAAAAATATATATATACAAAACGCGCGCAGTGCGTGCACGTGTGTTTTGTGTGTGTGTGTGTGTGTGTTGTGTGTGTGTGACAAACACAAAATGTGTGCTTTCTTTAATGAAAGCTTTTTTTTGGGTTCTCTCTTGAGGCACATAAGACCGTATGGCGAAAGCTTGGCTGTGTCTGGAGTGGCACTGTCTTCATCTGTCCGTGGGCAGGGTGGTTGGGTCTGTGGGGTGTGCTCGGCAGCTGGAGGGTGGTGTTTTTTCGCCGGTGGGCTTTGCAGTCATGAAATACGGGCTGGTACACCCATGGGGATGCTACTTTAAGGCTGTTATGAGCTGCATCCTGTAGTCTAATTTACCTCTGTTCAGGAGCAGTTATGTCCCTTGATATCTTAATGGAGTGTCCTGTGCGTACCCGTACCCATCGTCAACACAGCGCAGGCCTCCAAGGGTGGTACAGGACTGCTCTAAAGGCAGGTGAAGACAGTGCTTCTCTCTGTCCTCCCCAGCACCTTCGGGTGTTTCTTTTTCTTCACATATATATAATATATATATATATATATATATATATATAATATATTATATATATATATATATATATATATATATACTACACGCGCGCAGTGCGTGCACGTGTGTGTGTGTGTGTGTGTGTGTGTGTGTTGTGTGTGTGTGTGTGTGTGTGTGCGCGCGCGCGCGCGCGCGCGTGTGTGTGTGTGTGTGTGTTGTGTGTGTGTGACAAACACTAGATGTATGCTTTCTTTAATGCTAATATGAATCATAACTGTTCAACTTCTAATCAGTTCTATATTGTGTAATAGTGTTCTATGTTAGTGCTCTTAATCTCTGAAGAGACAAGGGCCAGACGGGAACCCCCCCCCCCCCCCCCATCTCCTTGCTTATCTGTCACCCTTTGGAATACACATTAACATTCCTCTCTCCTTCTCTCTCTCTCTCTCTCCTCTTCTCTCTCTCTCTCTCTCTCTCCTCTCTCCTCTCCTCTCTCTCCCTCCTTCTCTCTCCCTCCTCCTCCCCCCCCCCCCCCCCCCCCCCCCCCCCTATACCAGTGCATTGTGTTATTCAGCGTAATCAAAAGCAACAACGCCGCCCACCCAGAAGGATGCTTGGTCATCTCATCCCATGGCTGGCGGACTCTCACGGCGATGCCAGACCCCAATGCTCCCAATAACCTGTTTGGAACTGTCGTCAGGAAGCTGCCAGACTTGGGCCTCCTACCCCCTTCCATCTTTCTGGGCTGCTTGGGAACGCCATGGGCCAGTGGAAACATTGCCTGTCTTCTTTGATCTCGGACCATAGGGGGTTAAACAGTCATATGATTTTAGAAATGCATACAGAGAAACTATCGCAGTTGCTGTTTTCTTTGATCTTGGACCATAGGGGGTTAAACAGTCATATGATTTTAGAAATGCATGCAGAGAAACCATCCAGTTGCTGTTTTCTTTGATCTCGGACCATAGAGGGTTAAACAGTCATAAGATTTTAGAAATGCATACAGAGAAACCATCGCAGTGCCAGTCTTCTTTGATCTCGAACCATAGGGGGTTAAACACTCATATGATTTTAGAAATGCACACAGAGAAACCATCGGAGTGCCAGTCTTCTTTGATCTCGGACCTTAGAGGGTTAAACACTCATGATTTCAGAAATGCATACAGAGAAACCATCGCATTGCCTGTCTTCTTTGATCTCGGACCATAGAGGGTTAAACAGTCACGATTTTAGATATGCATACAGAGAAATCATCGCAGTTGCTGTTTTCTTTGTATTCGTTTTGGTTTTGTTTTTTGAAAGTCATGATCTATGCATAGAGCCTGTGCTCTTTGTTGTTGTTGTTGTTGCTGCTGTTGTTGTTGTTGCTGTTGTTTAACTGTTTTGTTTTCTGTTTTATGGACCCAAAAGTAAGGCCGAGAGCATCAGCTGACCGGTGTACGTATTTCATTTAATGTGCCCACCAGAGATACACGATGCATATGCAAGCGTTGTTTGTGAGTGTGATATAAGTTTGGTTGTTGGGATTTATTCGTAGATTATAATCTATCGTTAATGGCCAGTTTGGTTTAAGAGGCGGGGGATGAGCGGAGGCGGGGTGTGAGAAGAAGGCGGGAGGGGGCGGGTGGGTGTGTGTGTGTGTGTGGGGGGGGGGGGGGGGGGGATATGGTTGGATGTGGTGCGGGCGTTTGGCTATGTACTGCATTGCATAAGTTTTTTTTTAAATCTTGGTTAGTTGTTGTGTAGTCTTATGTGCATTTGTTGGTTAAAAACGCCAGTAGCATTCATTTGACCAACCATTTTAAACATTTTTTTTTTATTACTTACGATGATAATGGTAACATATACTGGTAGTATTCATTGAAAAAGTTGAAACCATAAGCTAACATTATTGCATGGGAAAATAATTTCCGAGAGTGTCTTTGTTTTACGAAACTAAAAAAGTTGCACTTTTGCTGATGTAAGGTAATAAATGTGTTGTTTCAGAACGAACAAACTGGGATGAATAGTTTGTACATGTTCGTGCTGGTTGTTTGTTTGTTTGTTGTTGCTAGAAGTGACATGTCTCTGGGAGGAAGGAATTGCCAAGTTTGTTGGTGGTTCACCTTACTGAAACAAACTCCAGTGCCTTAGAAGTCCTGTGTGCTAGTGGGTTTGGGGTGTGTCCAGGTTGACGGCGTATTTCGGGCCGCTGGACAGGGGTCAGCCCAAAGCCGGGGAGGTGGTGCTGGTCAGCGCTGCCGCCGGAGCTGTGGGCAGTGTGGTGGGACAGATCGCCAAGATCAAGGTACCTGACCCCTGACCCGCGCTGTGTCTGACCATCACCTGTAGATGGAGATGTGATGATTATTTCATAGTGTCTCTCTCTCTCTCTCTGTTTGTGCGCGTGCGCGTGCACGTGTGTGTGTGTGTGTGTGTGTTGTGTGTGTGTGTGTGTGTGTATGAGAGAGAGAGAGAGAGAGAGAGAGAGAGAGAGAGAGAGAGAGAGAGAGAGAGAGAGAGGAGAGCGCCTCGCTCTGCGGTCCGGTTTACTAGTTTGTTAACACTGCGCACTGTGGTCGGGTGGTTTGGCACATTTAGTGTAGCGTATATGGACTAGTCCACACGCACCGATACCACGTTGACAACACTGACATTGCCACGTTCTAATCTCAGTGATATCGCCATTATTTGTAATGCCTCTCTCTCTCTCTCTCTCTCTCTGACACTGACAACACGCGTTTGATGTGCGCACAAATTTTGGATCTTGTGTTTGATGTACAGGGTTTGCACTGTGATTGGTTCAGTTGGGACCCAGCAGAAATATGATTGGCTGAAAGAACTGGGTTTTCGATCACGTGTTTTAACTACAAACAGACCTCAGTGGATGAAGCCTTGAAACAGTTTGCTCCTGGCGGTATTGATCTTTACTTTGACAATGTGAGTACATTGACTCATAACAGTAGTTTGATTCTGAACATTTCATGTTTGAAAATGATCTTGTCAGACAGTCACACGTAATTAATAATCCCAGTTGAACCGTACAGGACCAAATTAGGATTAAAAGGAGGGTAGGTAACACATGAGGTCTTGTGAATGTTAATTTTACGGTATGTCAAGCAATCTGTGAGTCCATGTGAAATAGATATCTTTCAGATGTTCGCATTTTGATTTCGGGTGACAGACTTTGTGTACAATGTCATGCTCAAAACTAGCCTACATCTTTCGCTTTGATAGCCATGTCTATGTTTTGGAGACGTGGGTCTCGGGTCTAACAAACACCAGCCCCATTATCTATAAGATAAGGCTTTGGCTGGTGTGCAAATACTTCTGGTTTTTTTTTTCCAGTCCACAAACGGGACACCGTACAAGACTGGTGGGCTCGCTGCAACTTGCTAGAGGCATGCAATCGATCCCACAATCCTGCACGCCCTCCCTCTCTCCTTCTACAGTCTTACAGAACACCTATCATTATTGAAGGTCTACTTCACCCTCCTCCCATTCCGCTCTCTCTCTCTCTCTCTCTCTCTCTCTCTCCCAACAATAAACAATTGACCAACTTACCGCGGACTTATCAACACCGCAGGTTTCAAAGTTGTCCACCATTTGACATACATGTAATTATTTCTTGTTCCAAAATTATTTGTTTTTAAAGAAATGTGTTTGTATTGTAGGCTGTCCATACACACGCGTATAGGGTCAAGGTAAAAAGACAGTAGTCACGTACAATTCGACTATAAGTCAGAACTGATTGTACAGTTATATATGCTATGCGCTCTCGCGCGTGCACGTGCGCGCGTGTGTGTGAGTGACTGAGTATGTGTGTGTGGTGTGTGTGTGTGTGTGTGTGTGTGTGTGTGTGAGTGTGTGTAGAAAGAATAAGCCACATAAAAGCATGTGTATGTTTTGTCACCCTTGGTCAGCATCCAAAAGGTAACATCTGGTACCGCCGCCCCATCACGTCAGAAATATCGCACATAGGCCTATGAAAAAATGAAGACCCCCTCCTCCCCCCCACAAAAAAAAAAAAGAAAAAAAAAAAGAAGAAGAAATTAATGAAACGAACAAACGCAATTTTTTCAAAATGAAATTTCCAGTCACCTTCTCCCACGATGTTTGAAAGACTGTATGAAATGGTGCCGCACATTCACACACACACACACACACACACACCAGTTCATCAGGTCAAATTGCCTTGGAAAGGAAAAAAAGTTGGCACCACATAACTCCCTTGCCGGACGGTCAGCTGGTTGGGGATTACTCCAGCACTGCCCTGCACAACCACATGAAGCTGCAGGGACGGGTGGTGCTCTGTTGGACCATTTCTCAGTACAACGACACGGCGGACTGCAAAGGTAGCTCGTCTTCCTGGAATGTGTGTGTGTGTGTGTGTGTGTGTGTGTGTGTGTGTGTGTGGAGAGAGAGAGAGAGAGAGAGAGAGAGAGAGGAGAGAGAGAGAGAGAGGAGAGAGAGAGAGAGAAGAGAGATGAGAGAGGAGAGAGAGAGATTGTTATTATTAGTGATGGTCGTCGTGGTAAAGAGAGAGATAGAGATTCAGTTTCAGTTTCATCAAGGAGGCGTCACTGCGTGCGGACTACACCACATCCGCTAAGTTTCGAGAACACACTGCTAAGTCGTTGAGAGAGAGAGAGAGAGAGAGAGAGAGAGTGGGTTGTGGTGGTGATAGTGTGTGTGCGCATGCGCGCGCGCACGTGAGAGAGAGTGAGAGAGAGAGAGAGAGAGAGTTGGTGGTGGTGGTGGTTGTGTGTTTGTATGCGTGTGTGTGTGTGTGTGTGTGCGCATAATAAAGAAAGATAGAGAGAGAGGGAGAGGTTGCTGGCGGTGGTGATGATTATAGTGGTGGTAATGTGTGTGTGTGTGTGTGGGGGGGGGGGGGGGGGGGTAATGATGAGGGATGGGAGAAGTGGTGAACACGCCGACGCTTTTGATGTTTTAGAGTTGAAGACCTCCGAAAACAATTCTGTAGTACGTGTGTTGAGCCACAGTGTGTGTGTGTGTGTGTGTGTGTGTGTGTGTGTGTGTGTGTGACTGAAAGTGAGTGCAGGGCGTATGGCTACATGTGACGGGCAAAAGTCTGATAAAATTCCTTTTTTTGCTCGGGAACAGAAACATTCGCAAATCACCGAAAACAAAGTCGGTGAAACCATGCTGTAAATACGAATTCCTCTGAGGAGCCAAATATCCTGGCGGTCGATTAGAAAACACCGAGGTGGCAAGAAAGTTGTACCATACCTAACAACGGATTTACACGTCCGCACAAGGCCACCTGGTCGGTCACTTGCGTTCATGATTGATCAAATAGCAAATCGGAAATCAATCAAATTGGGACTCTAAAAGTCCTGTCTCTATCACATAATTTGAATGAGATCTTGAGGGTCGTCGTTGATATGCTCAGTGTTTTGCGACACCTCAGTCTTATTCATATCTTACGTCTTCTAAGCATGTCCACTGGGCGGGTAAAATCCAAGGTGATAATAGTTTGCGCTGGTGCTAGTAGTTTGTCCCATAAAAGTGCAGTTTTGTTGCTAAACAATCAGACACAAAAATATTGTTGTGTTAATTTGGCTATAAATTCAATAAATACTTTAGCTTGCACACTTGTCATGTCATAATTCACTCACTTGAAGATGCCCGATAGATTTGTATCATGAAAATGAGTGAACATTGTGAATGCTTCTGCCTGGACGTGAAGTGAGCCTGTTGACGATGTTGCAGAGCGCAGAAACTACACGCCCATCATCATGAAGCTGCTGGACGTTCTGGGGCTGGTTATTCCTGTCTGCTTGCATCGCCATTCTGTGGGTCAGCGTCACATGGCACTGTGGATTGATGAGGTGTGTGGGTAGAAATGTGTGCAGGTGTGTGTGCCTGTGTGTGTGTGTGTATGTGTGCGCGCGCGTGTATGTGTGTGCGCGTGCGTGCGTGTGTTGATTTGTGGGTATACATGCGTGCGTTTGTGGATGTATGTGAGTGCGAGAGTGCGTGTGCGTGCATGCGTGTATGTGTGTGCTTGCAGGAATGTGTGTATGCGTGCACACATGCAAGTTTGTAAGCATGTGGGAGTGTGTGAACACACTGGCATGCATGTGTGTGCATGTGTAAAGTGTGTATGCTCGCATGCATAAGTGTGTGTGTGTCTGTGTATGTGGTTTGTGGTATGCATGTGTGTATAAAGATGTATGTGTGTGTGAGTGTGCATGTGTGTGTGTGTGTGTGTGTGCATACATGCACACTCATGCGTGTGGTCAGTACAACCTTGAGTTAATCTGACAATAAATTGGTTTCAGTATGTGTGTGTGTGTGTGTGTGTGTGTGTGTGTGTGTGTGTTGTACATACATGCACACTCATGCAAATTCACTTGTGTGTGGGTATGAGTTTAGGTGTTCACAGGTGAAGGTGCAAATATGTATATTAATTTTTATTGTGTGTGTTTTTTTCTTCTTTTTTCAATGCAGGATGCCAGCAATGTGCATACATGTCATCCATACCAATGGCCAAACCGGCCTTCTCATCTGAACGTTGGTGATAGGTTTTTGCATATGTGCATGATGTCACGCTTCAGTTCACACATGGAACCTTGGTTTATAGTTGCATTCAAAGGTCTTTTTCAGGGAATGGGGACAAAACCAGTGATAACTTTGAGGACAAAACCAGTGATAACTTTGAGGACAAAACCAGTGATAACTTTGAGGACAAAACCAGTGATAACTTTGAGGACAAAACCAGTGATAACTTTGACGGAAAATCCAGCGCACTATAATGGCCCAGCTGAGTTTTGAACCCCCAATCCCACAATCTAAATAAAGTCTGGCACTTTACAGAGTTCTTCTGGCCCGAAGCTATTGTGATAGTCTTATCATGGCTTAGGCAATATGGTGTGACAGGTATATCTGGACCAGTTTCCACATCATGGTGATGTCCTCTGGATGAAAAAGCTCTGCTGTGACAAACAGTTATGCCTGGGTTTCACATCTTCTTCATTTCATTTATGCCGCTGTCAGCATCCTTTATTCATTCATCACTTCTGTCATTCATCATTCCTTGTTTTCTTGACTGTTTATGCACAACAGGGCAAGTTGAAATACCGGGAGACAGTGACAGAGGGGTTTGAGCGGATGCCTGAGGCCTTCATCTCCCTGGTCCGAGGAGACAACATCGGGAAAACCCCGATTAAGGTCTGATGTGCACTCCCTTTTCAGTCGTGCCAGCAGAGGGCGTTGTCTGCGCAACGATGGAAGCTTCACAGCAAACTAGCGTCTAAACAGTGTACTGTTTAACAAGGACAAAAATAGGAATGATAGGCGCTCATTTTGCAACCTAGAAACAGAAAATATTCAACACATTTGTTTTGGCATTGTCATTGTGTACACTCGTTCTGGAGGGATTTCCAAACCACTCTTGTTCAAAAATGTTTTTTTGGCTCACTCATTTCGCTTTAGCAAACATCTGGTTACTTTTGGATGTGAAACAGATGTAAAAAGTGATCATGTTTTAGATTTGATTATTCTATTAGCAAACTGAATGTATACCATTGTAAGATGACAAAGTGTAGTGCCAACCGTCCGTGCCTTTTGTGGATACCTCAAAAAACGGTATGAGATTGAAAAGTATATTTCAACAATTGAGTTGAATTATGAAAAATTCCCTGCTTTCTTGGATGGCCTATGTCCCTATGTTTGATTGAAGTATCTGCACAACCTAAGTTTATCTCAAGTTTGTACTACATTTAGCTGTCTGCATATCTCTGTTTGTCTTATCTTGTCTGTCTGTCTGTCTCCCCCTCTCTCTCTTTCTTGCTACATGCGTAGTTTTTTTTTTGTTTCTGTTTTTGTCATTCATATGAAAGATAAGATAATGTTGCTTATAGCCCAGCCGACCGCAGGAGGGCCACATCAGGGCTGATTCATATGAAAAAAAACAACCTTGATGAATACATTTGAAAAAAAAAGTATGATATATGAATGAAACTTGTTGTAGATACCATTCAATGTTGTTTCTGGAAATGTCTTTATAATGTTTATTGTTCATCTTGTGAATAAAAATGTCAACAAAAAAACAACAACAACAAAAAACTAGCGTCTAAATCATGAAACAAATGTAGGATAAGCAGATTATGTCCAAAAATTCATGTTTTTTGTTATTCACTCATATTTGTCCACAGAACAACAGCACAACCTTCAACGCTTAGAGCGTGGGACGCGCAGAAACAATCGATCAACAGACATAAATGGAACATGCATCAAAGGATTAAACTTTTTCACTCCATGCAATAATTGAGGTGATAATCTTACTTGGTAACTTTCTTTACACAGAAAAGAATTAACAAACCTAAGCCAAACATTCACGTGTTTCTGAAAGCAGGAGGTGCTAGGTGTAGGACAGAAAAGTACACTCAACAGGCAGGAATTATTTACAATCAGTTAAAGAAAAAAAAGGCTTCTGTACACAGACTGACTATTTACACAAAAGGCCGAACATTTCCGTTAATGAAAACAAAAGTATCAGAAAAAAACTAGCTTATTCTTAAATTGCAGTCTCAAATAAATATGCCCAAGAAACAGATCAGAACAGGCGCCACTGAACACCACTGAAGTGACTTGGCAGCAGTGCAGTGTCTCCTCCGGTGGGTTGCCTCTTGACGACCTGACATTGACTGCTCCCTGTGGATTGCTGGTGCCGGGGCTGCGGCGGGGCCCGACCGGGCTGTGGCTGTGGATGGGGTGTCGGAATGAGCAGTGTGGGTGCACTGCCTCTGAGGTGGCGCAGAGGTTGCGACAGCAAAAAAAAAAAAAAAGAAAAAGAAAAGCCCAAGCAACAGCCTAGAATGTTAAACAAATTTCCAGTAAGTAAAGAACTGCCTGAGGTTGGATGGTATTTGTCTGTCATGACTGTAGTGATAGTCGCCATCGACAATTGCGTTTTTTTTCATTTAAGTTGCTTAGTTGCTTAAAAAAAGAAATGGAAGAGGGACACCAGTCTTTGTAGAGGAGAGAATGTACTTTAGTCTCCAAACCTGTCCGAAAGTGAGGAATATTGAGTACAAATCCATTCATCTTCTGCTGATTGATCTCTCTTTATCTGTATAAGTAAACTCTTCCTGAGGGTGAGACGCCCTTATCTTTTTCCTCCTTTTTTTTTTCTCTTTAATTTCTATGTAGGGAAACAACACAAATTAAGTGCAAAATCATTGCTAGTGTTCATATATTGTTCTTTACAGTATTGTTTAATCTAAGTGGTAATCTTTTATTTTGTAAGTTAGCTGTTTTCCGTTTACATTGTCTTCTTCTTTTTACTTTAATTTGTTAAAGCTGTACAGAATATTAGTGTGTGTGTGTGTGTTTGCGTCTTACAGCTGTGTGCCACTTATGTGTTGAAGTCTGCGCACTGTAACTTGGGGGTGGGTGCGTGGGGGGTACAAAAACAAAACAAAACTTTTTTCTCTATGGACCACACGCACACTGGCAGCAGTGCTATATGTCATTCACAACCTGCGATGCTGCATTTGTCTGTTCTAGAACTGCTACGATTAAGATAAAGATTTTAATCAAACTTTTGCACTCACTATTTGCATTTATGATCATCATGAGTTGTTCAAATGCATAGATTATTTTCAGATGATTCTCAATGTACATTTTGACACAATTAAAAGGATCTTTGACAGGACATTGGTGAGTGCAGGTCTTTCTATGTTTTAGCAGACTTGCAGGCAGCAGAATAATTGTACTCACTATTTTCATATAATCATGTGCTGAAGACGAGAAAGAGCTGGTCTGAAATCATAAAGGATTGGACCAAAAGGACCATGCCGGATCTCCTCACGACAGCTGCCAACAGAAGAGCCTGGAGAGAAACGGCGGCTGCCTCATCTCACGTCCCCCCTCCCAACGACCCCTGTGGTCATGGGGAATGAGATGAGATGATAATGATGTGCTGTGCTATTCAAAGATAAACATTATTTTTACATGATTGTCAGTATAGATTTTCATATATCCAAAATACAAACAGGAAAGACCCCCCCCCCCCCCCCCCCCCCCCCCCCCCCCCCCCCCCCCCCCCCCCCCCCCCCCCCCCCCCCCCCCCGAAAGAACACTGATCAGTGTAGATCTTTTCGTTTTGTTCTTGTATACAAGTTGGCCTTAAAATAATGACACAAAGGGAAAAAGCCCAGAGCAAAACAGTTCTTCAAAGAGAAGGCTGAGGAATGCAGCTTTGGTTTCTATTTGTGTAATTTCCATCCTTCCATCTGCCCGCCACCCCCACCTACACCCACCCCCACCTTCTTCATAAATCTAGTAGCTTCAATCAATTGTCAACATTTTTCTCGCCCCCCCCCCCCACCCCCACCCCCGACCCCCCCCCCCCCCCCCCCCCCTCCCACTTTCCCTCCCCATGCCATTCCTGTGATAAATGTGATGGGAATTTAAGAACAGACCAACACATGCACACTCTCAGAGGTTTACACAAACACTGTTAAGACACACATTCTCTCTCTCTCAATCAATTGGCAAAATCCCCCCCCCACCCCCCCCCATGCCATTCCTGTGATAAATTTGAAGGAAATTTCAGAACAGACCAGCAACACATGCACACTCTCAGAGATTCACACAGACACACTCGGACACACATTATCTCTCTCTCTCTCTCTCTCTCTCTCTTATGCACATGCTTGCACACAATCACACCCTCAGCTGTCTCTGTCATTTCTGTGGCTGACTGATTGCCCTTTTGTCATCAACTCTCCTTGTTATTTCTATGGCCGACATGTCACCCTTCTGTTCTATCTACATTTGATCTCTTTCGCATTGCTACCGCTAACAGTTCAGCCCTTTGCTGTACGTTTTTAGCTGTGGCTGTGGCTGACAGGTCACCCTTTGGCTCTGTACCCTTGTCTCTTCGTTGTTTCTGGGGCTGACCGGTCATCCCTTTTCTCTTTATTCTGAGGCAGGATAGCTCTCAACCTGGTAGCTGAGAGAAGCTCGATGCAGTAAAAAGACAGCTGCTGCTAGACCCCGATGCTGCAATTGCGACGATGGAAGAGGGACCAGTGCTTCTGTGCTTTTAATGCCTGCACACACAAACACACACCCACATGCATGCATGCGCGCACACACACACACACACACACACAAGCATGCATGCGCGTGTGCACACACACATGCACACACACACGCGCACGCACGCACACACACACAAACGCACACACACAGACACACAAATACAACACACACACACACACACACACACACACACACAAACACACACATAAACACAGAGACACATACGTACACACAAACACACACAAAACATACACACACACACACACATGCACACACACACACACACACACACACACACACACACACACACCACACACACACAAACACACACACACAACACACACACACAGACACACACACACACACAGTACACACACACACACACACAATCACTGAGTAAGCAGTGTAAGCTGACACCAACCTGAAAAAACTACTCTGGCTTAAACCCTAGTGGACCGTTTGCAGTCATATCAGGGCTCTCAGCATGCAATAAGACAGAAAACAGTCTGCGACCATTTTAAGTGGTATCTACAGAGGGAGATCTGTGTGCCACCATCATGTCAAACGGCTACATACATTGGCCCGTTATTCAGTACAGATGATCTTCGGCACCTAACCTAAGTCGGCTTTCAACCCTCCAAATGTGTGGACACTCTCGAGACAGAGTTGTCAGTCTTAATTAGAGTCAAACCTTGGGGCTAGTGTGCTAACTTCGATTCATGCCATTCACAATCACCTATCGTGCAGTGCAAGGTGACACTTGTAGACAACATTTGATGCATTCCATAGCCATCAGAATCAGTGTGTTACACATTTTTGGCACACACACACACACACAAATGCTCATATGAATTCACACACACACACACACACACACACACACGCACACACACACACACACACACACACACACACACACACAGAGGAGGTGGAACCTGTGATGATTCAGCAACAAAAGAGGTTTTAAGAAATGCTGGTTGCAAAGGTTTTTCGTGCACAGAAAGCAGCAGTCTTGGCACCAGTTCTGCATAAACAGCAGATCATTCTGGACAAAAATCCAGGGACAAAGTAAGGACGGTAATTCACAGTGACTTTCACATGGAAATACATTCATTTTTGCAAGAGAACTTTGGATATGAAACCAACTGGGCTGAGCTGAAAATCTGTCACTTGCAAAACTTTCGAAAAGGTTGCGCAAATGGTTGGATCTGAATGGGAAACTAGAGACTGTCAGAGAGATCAGCTGCGAGATTTTAATCAAAGGTGCTCACTTTCCAAAAAGATCCATTTAAAAAAAAACCATCACTGGCATGCATAACTTGTGTTTCCCAGTCCTTGTGTTTATTGTGTTACATGGCTCTTACGATTCATCGTTTTTCCCTGCTTTTTTCTTTTTCTTTTTTGAACATTGTGCTGTCTTTTTTTATGACACTGAAAAACCTTTGGTGGATACAGCTCACGCACCTCTATGCTTTGCAGCCAGGAAAGTTTCAGTAGTCATCAAGGAGGTATCACTACATGCAGACAATACACTACACCACATCTACTAAGCTAGGAGACCACTCTTTCTGATGATCGGGCGGAAAAGGTCTGACGAGAATGTGTGAAACGGTGTTTACCTTCATCATGTTCTTGACGTCAGCAGTCAAGAGCACTGCTCGTCCCGCGGGTTTGCTGCAACGTGACATCTCCTTCAACACTCCGCTGTACAACTTCAAGTTCTCACTGCGTCGTCCCACGCTGCCACCACCCACATGTTCATGTCATTCGTGGTGAATTCAGAATGTGGAAAACAGACACACTCCTGACAGCTTCTTACTGTAAAACACCTCTTTGTTTGACTTGATGCACATACAAACAACGAATCAAGCACCAAATTATCTAGCTTAAGTTTAGGCAATGGAAAAAGCAAAACGTCAACCAATTTTTTGCACCATCTTTTATCATAGGTGAATACTGTGAAAGCAGTAAAGGGTTACAAACCCCGCCTCTCTCCCTACTTATCCTGAATTCATATGCATACAATTGTGAAGATCACATATTCAGGTCTTTAATTATCTTCTTTAAACACATGGTTAAAGGTCTTTCGTTCTAGAACAACTGAGAGAAATTCTACCAAAGGTGCATGAATCACTGACAACTTTAAAAGCAATGAAACCAAATTTGTCTGTAGGAGACATTACTGAAATACTATTGAAAGTATAGAAAGTAATCTGCACAGTTCGTTCTCTGGAGTGGGTAGAGTGGTTTATTCCCCAAGATAAAGAAATCTTTGGATTTTCATGTGCGAAGTATTCTGCATTTAAAAAAAATATAAATCCAAAAACAACAATAACCATAAAAATCATTTGCCATATCAGTATATCCCATCTAACAGACTGAATGTAAATATTTCGCTTTTTTTGCTGCCTGAAGGTACGTCAAGGGAAAACACTGCGTTCTGTACTACCAGCATTCCAGGCCTTTCAGATCTTCAACTGGAATTGTCAAAACATAATGAGTCCCCTTGTTGTAAGATCAATACTCACTCATACCCTTCTATTGTTGTCCATTAAGCATTCAAACCCTTTGGTTTTTTTGTACATCATTTTTTTCTCCATTTAACTACATCATCTTTTCAATTTGAGTACATGATTTACTCCCCTTTGTATTTGACTTGGAAACCCTGCTTGCCCCTAAACTAAGGTGGTTGGATGTTTGTCCTCTGGGGGATGAGAGGGTGCATAAAATGAAGCCCTGTGTGACATACATGTCAAAGAACACGAAGCTGTATAAAACAAAGCTGCTGATTGGTGGATGGCAACATTTTTTTTACAAAGAATCAACAACAGCAAATTTTCACGCACAGGGTATGAAATATGGAGTGTGGAGAGAGTGAGGATGAGAAATGGCTGGAATTAGATCAATGTGGAAAAGTATGGGGTGTGGAGAGAGTGAGGATGAGAAATGGCTGGAATTAGATCAATGTGGAACTGCAATGAGTTACAGCACTCTGTTGTGGAACAGCAGCACCCATACAACACATGAGAACTGCTGGGACAAGTGCACTAAAGCATTTTGTAAAACACGCCTCAACGGTGAAAGTCTCATTGTTTTCTTCTTGTGTGCTCAAATCTTTGACAAATGCTTGACTGATCAGAAACACATTTGAAATAAACTTTTGATAATAAGAATTCTACGTACCGTTTGCCAAAGGGCTGAAACAAAGAGAATCATCAATCCATTAACATGTGATCAGTCACTTTCAGGGGCAAGAGATGTAGTATTGAATAGTTACTCTACACCAGTAATCACTGCGTTTGTTTTAGAAAACAGAATATCATTCATTCATTCTTTGCTTGCTCGTTCCATGAGAAAGATGAAAATATAAGCATCTACAGTCATATATTCACACCAATTGAACTAGACACATGACAATGCACACATGGAACTACACTTTCAGATTCTAAAGTTAAATTAAAAAGAAAAAAATATACAAAAACCAAGACTTGTGAAATCAGGTAATGGGAAAGAATGATTAACACAATAATCCAGTTAAGTGCCCTGTACCACCATAATGAAAAAAATGTGCACCAAAACATGCTCTTTACTCTGAATTACAGACAAAATAAATGCTGTGGCATTATAATGTGGATTGTTGAAGACCGTGATATAGACATTTATTCATGGAATCTACCCTGCTCTTTTTTCTTTCTCCTTGACAAAGTGATTTCCCTTAGAATTCTTCATGAATTCCGGTCTTCCATTACAGCCTACAGCACATTTAGCTCTTGGTAGGAGCTAACAAGAGTGAAAAAAAAGTCACCAATTAATGCCTCTGATAAGAACTGAACCCATGGCACAAGTCACAAATCCATGATGCTAACCCATGCACAATGACAGGTGGTTCAATCTTAGCAGACCAGCTATGACACGCTTACCAAATCTGACACAAACGCATCGACAACTTTGTCTCGCAGGGGCAGGCAGCAGGCATTCCATTGCAGAGCGTCTATCATCAGCCCCCCTCTGAAAAACAGACAAGGAATGAATAAGTGACACTTGCCTGTCCTTCTGAAAGCCTTTAACTGACAGATTAGAGGACCAACATAACTCTACTCTTGTGACACTTGTCTGTCCTAAAAGCCTTTAACTGACAGATTAGAGGACCAACATAACTCTACTCTTGTGACACTTGTCTGTCCTAAAAGCCTTTAACTGACAGATTAGAGGACCAACATAACTCTACTCTTGTGACACTTGTCTGTCCTAAAAGCCTTTAACTGACAGATTAGAGGACCACCATAACTCTACTCTTGTGACACTTGCCTGTCCTAAAAGCCTTTAACTGACAGATTAGAGGACCACCATAACTCTACTCTTGTGACACTTGCCTGTCCTTCTGAAAGCCTTTAACTGACAGATTAGAGGACCACCGTAAC
>CM031604.1:15993871-16003871 GCA_018398815.1 Conus ventricosus | reverse complement strand
GCCATTAGGAACATATATAACGGTAAAATAACACATGGGGCATCATCCGTGACCCATAATGAACATACCTACAAATTTTCAGAAAGATCGGCCCAGTAGTTTTGTCTGGAGCGAGTGGAACACATTTTGACCACGGACGGACAGACAGACAGACAGACACTGAGACAGACAGACAGACAGACACACAGGCAGCATTTCTTCATTCCCATTCTAAAGTATTCCCTGTTCTATAAGAACTGGGAGTACAAAAAGGTACAAATGGTGGGCGTAAAAGGAATGGCCTGTGTGCAAATGGCACAATATTGTTTATTTTTTAAGGCCATCGACTGTACACAGTAGACTAAAAGATTTCCTCAACTATCATGATATACCACACTCGCTTGTCTGAACATACCTGACAAGGGAATACGGCTACTTTAATAGTGAGATTAAAACAGTCACACAGATTAGAAACTTTCACCAAAAAGTACTTCAGAGTTCTAGCCATGAAACAAAGAAGAAGACAATGTGTTTTGATATGGTTTGCATATGTGTACATTAACTTTTGAGCAAACACCTCAGTTCTCATATATCAGCACTGATAATTTGTTTCTCATATCTCAACATTGGCAAAATGTCAGTTTTGGACTAACGCTCACAGTCATTTGCTGGTCACCTCTTCTTCTGTATGTGGAATAACTCGGAGACATAACCAGTCACATTAAAATGAGCAACATTTGCCACCATTTCAGGTCAAGTTTTTCTTTTCTGCTTTCTCTTCTTTCTCTCAAAAGTCAACTTACTTAGGCCAGCGCTGACAGGGCCATTTGGGGTTGAGTGGCTCATAACAACACTGAAACCCAAACCAATCTATTCTACCTGAAAGTGCAGCTCACTTCTCGCTTCCCCCCACAAGACAGACAGACAGACCAGTGACTACAGCAGCACTGAGGGTGACCAACGCTCACCTGTATGGGAATGGAGCTGGTGCCACACAGAGGGTCACAGACCACCTGGCCCGGCTGGATGTGCGCCATCCTGAAACACAGTCATCATTCTGTACTGCCCAACACTACCTTAGGTTCAGCTGCACCGCAGTTTCTCCTGCTGACACTAAGTGACAGCCATGTAGGGGGCATTGCTGTATTATGACGATCAAGGACATTACTCATGTACAGCCATGTAGGGGGCACTGCTATATCATGATGATCAAGGACATTACTCGTCTACAGCCATGTAGTGAGCACTGCTATATTATGACAATCAAGGACATTACTCGTCTACAGCCATGTAGTGAGCACTGCTATATTATGACAATCAAGGACATTACTCGTCTACAGCCATGTAGTGAGCACTGCTATATTATGACAATCAAGGACATTACTCGTCTACAGCCATGTAGTGAGCACTGCTATATTATGACGATCAAGGACATTACTCGTCTACAGCCATGTAGTGAGCACTGCTATATTATGACAATCAAGGACATTACTTGTGTACAGCCATGTAGGGGGCACTGCTATATTATGACGATCAAGGACATTACTTGTGTACAGCCATGTAGTGAGCACTGCTATATTATGACGATCAAGGACATTACTTGTGTACAGCCATGTAGGGGGCACTGCTATATTATGACAATCAAGGACATTACTTGTGTACAGCCATGTAGTGAGCACTGCTATATTATGACGATCAAGGACATTACTTGTGTACAGCCATGTAGGGGGCACTGCTATATTATGACAATCAAGGGCATTACTTGTGTAAACGCAAGTCCAGGTGGTTGATTTATTGCCTTATTGCGCGCACTGTGCTTTGTTTTCTGTGTTTGTTACCATGACATGAAAGTGGATAATACACTGCATTGTACTCTTACCTCAGCAATACGTTGAACTTAAACCAATGTTCACCCTCTCACTCAAATGTTCAGCACTTCCATGAATTTACACGATCTTCTTTACATGAACAGTGTGTAAACTAACAGTACTGATGTTACTGCTCTGTATTGCACTGCACACAACATGGACATTCACGTTGCTGCATTGTACAGTGGGGTTTAAATATAATGCTAATAAAGCTCGCACATAACGATCCACTGACCTGAGATTATACGGCAGGTTGTCGCTGAATGTGCAAAATGCACAGGCAGTGATGATAAACGCCTGTGAGTTTGGAATAAAGCCAAACTCTGGGGTTCCCATTATAAACAGATAAGCACATGCATTCACTCCCTGAAGTATCATATTCCATCTTGAATCTGTGATGTAAATGCATCTTGTGTATGCATGTGAAAGTGCGTGTTTCTGTTGTGTGAGAGGGGAGCGGGAGGGAAAGGGAAAGCATATTGGTGGGCGTTAAAGAACAGAGAGAACGAGGGAAAGGGGGGGGGGGGGGGGGGGGGTGGAAGTGTGGTGTGTGTGTGTGTGTGTGTGTGTGTGTGTGTACGTGCATGTGTAAAGAGGGAGGGGGGAGGGAAGAGGGAAAGGGCATATTGGTGGGCGTTAAAGAACAAGAAGAGGAAAGGGGGGGAGGGGGGGGGGGGGGGGGGGGGGGGGGGGGGGGGGGGGGAGTGTGTGTGTGTGGTGAGTGAGTGTGTGTGTGTGTGTGTGTGTGTGTGTGTGTGTGTGGTGTGTGTGTGTATGTTGTCAGTACAACACTATGTTAATCTGACAGTAAATGGTTTCAGTCGGTCAGTGTGTGTGTGTGTGTATGTGTGTGTGTGTGTGTGTGTGTGTGTGTGTGTGTGTGTGTGTGTGTGCATGTGTGTGTGTTTATTGATGTGTTTTTCTTTTGAATACTGGCCATCTTTGGTCTTGAGACAAGTGAGTGGTAGAATTCCAGTTCTGGATTATATGACATCCTTTTTTTTTTTTTTTTTTTTAAACTTTCTTGATCTTTGTAACTTTTACAACTGTAAAGCACACTGAGTTCATTGGAGAAAAACACTCATTATTTCTTCATCTCTACATCCATTGTTATTTCTACATAAAAATACATCTAGTGATATGCATTTGATGTCCGAATGAAATATTGATAACAGACATATTACTACACAATTTAAGATACATGGATACATGTAGACACTCACAAAACCAACCCAAAGCAGTGTGTACTTGATGTACAACTGACAGCACTGGAAGCTGACTGGAATCCACATAATCCTGACACACCCAAGCTCTGGAAACTCTGACCCTACTTAAATCTTGAAAGCTGCAAGGTTATTCAGGACTAGGTCCACTGCCAATAACCTCAAATGACAGGGATTCACAATCCAAAGGTTAGAATCTTCCCACTGAAAGTAAACGTGACTGAAATTGAAAAAAAAAAAAAGACGAGTTGGCAAAAAAACACAGAAAATGGTCTGGTGTGTCTGTTGGAATATTGTTCACCTTTGGTAAGATAAGATAATGTTGCTTATAGCCCAGCCGACCGCAAAGAGCCACATCAGGGCTGTCACCTTTGGTAGTGAGATTTTAAAAAAAAATCTATGATAGAGAGCATCATGATCACAAACTCTTCAGAAGACTTTGGTTCTGCTTTTGACTCGGTCAAGAAACATGGTCCTTGTTTTCAGTGAGAAATTTTTGTTTCCTTTTCTTTCTAAATAAATTCAAAGGCAAACCAATAAACTAAAAAAAGATCATCGCACCACAGCTTTCTCCCAAGCAGTGTGGCTTTATTCATGTGCAGTGACAATAATCACAGGTCCTAGTCCCAAACTAGCCATATTCTGAAATTCAACTCTAATTCTTTAATTTCCTGAACTTCAATAAAAATAAATTCATTACTATCTACTGCAGATTAAAAAAATTCCTTCCCCCCATCCCTATCTGGTATATTCAACTCTATATTTCCCTGACTCAAAAGAGAAATTCACCTCAGCATGTTGTAGGCAATGGTAGAGCGAAGGGTGGTGATTCCAAACGCCACCAGGTCCCGTCGATGCAGACTGTCAGGGGTCAAGGCGATGCCCACCGACACGTCCTCATCGCTGATGTGTAGCACTACCTCCACATCAAAGTGCTTCAAGTCCACCTGCCAGCCGAAGGCGGTCTGAACGGCATGTCCAAAGCTGGCAGCCGCTGACATGGAATCAAAGCAGTGGTTCTCTCCTGTCCGATTACATGTCACTCGAAAGCTTAGCTTGCCTGGTTCATGACACCTTCCGTGGCCACTGTCTTTCTGTTGTGTGCGCTTTTCGTAGCGTGTTTAATGGGCTGCGTCACTTCATACACAGAGTCGACGGAACTTTCCGGAGCCTCTCTTGACATGGGATAATATTTGAAACTAATGCTGCATGATCGACATCTTTGGTTGTACTTGTCTCTGTAGAATCTGTAATGCATAGCGTTCGCCTGTCTGTCAGACCTTGGTGTTGTGCATCTAACTCATCTGCCGTCTTTCTGCCAGAGTTACCAAGACTAACACATCTATGTCTAAAGTTATCCCTAGGATGGTCTGCATCATGCGCATCAATCATCTGGCATGCTGCGTGGTGTGAATGATGAGCAGCATCAGAAGGATCAGTCACAGGCCGTTCACCAGTGGGTTCCAACTTCACTCCACTCACATGAGAGCTAGGAGGAACGGACATGCGAGCTGAATAACTCACAGCAATGAGATCCTGATCCTCCGGCATGGTGTCTGGCAGTTGGAGAGCAGCGTCTGTCATTCTGAAGGCGTCAGGCTGGAACAGGCGCCACACATCTAGACCTAGTCGCCACTGGCCTTTCTTCACTAGGAGCTGCAGGCGAGACAGGCAGTCCTCCTGAAAGAACGATCCATGATGAAAACAGATCATTGAGCGACACATCCTTCATCACACCTCAGAACAGATGCTGATTGACTATAACCTTTTTTTTTTGTCAAAAGCAGCAAAGACTCTAACTGATTAACTCCCATACAAAATGTCACCCTCTATTTCATTTTCAATGAGTCTGCCATCACCATTTGACAATTCCAGCTGTTTGCATAATAAATGGAACTGGTGTCACCATTGACAATTCCAACTGTTTCAAAAGGCATGGAATCACCTTTTGACAATTCCACTTGTATTATAGATTACTATAAATGGAACTGACATCACCTTTGGACAATTTTAAATGTTAAGATACTTCACTTTAAAATGTATAGTATCAGCTTTTGACAATTCTGTTATAATTTTTGTTATTTTAAAAGGGTACTGTGATATTTTTTGACAATTTTTTTCGGCCAATTCCAACTGTTATGATACATTACTTTAAAAGTATTAGTGCCGGTGGAGATTCTGATTGTTATAATTTATCTTAAAATGTATAGCACCTTTTAGTGGGGGGGGGGGGGGGGGGGGGGGGGGGGGGGGGGGGGGGGGGGGGGGGGGGGGGGGGGGGGGGGGGGGGGGGAGGTTGCAGATTTCCTGGCCATTTCCTCCCATCCTCCCCCCCCCCCCCCCCCCCCCCCCCCCACTGCTCAAACCCTCCCATGAAATAGCAAGAGTAAAACACTGTAATCTTTTTGTTGTTGTCAAAATGTTTGTGAGTTCAGCCTACCCCCAACCACACTTCCGTTGTCCAACCCCTAATCCAAATATATCCTGATAAAACTGAAAGATACTGAGTGGCATAACCTTTAGACAGTTTTGGGAGTTTGTATTTTGTTTTAAAGTATGTAACTTTTTTTGTGATTATTTCCTGTATAAAGGCACTGACTTGTTTTACACAGATGTGCATTCTAAATCATTCTCTGTAATACTCAGTGGTATTTGTCTTAAGAAGTCCTTATACTCTTCCTGACGTATTTCTGCAACAAACTTATTCAAAATCCACAATCAAAGAAAGATGGAGTCTAATTTCTAAATGTGGTCCTATACTCATTATATACCTACATGACACATGCATAAGTTGTATGAAAATACACACACACACACACACACACACACACACACACACACACACACACACACACACACACACACATTCTCCCTCTCTCTTTCTCTTTGTCCCTCTCGATAGCTATTGCATATAAGGCATTCTCTGTTCTACTTTCAAATCATTGAGAACACACACACACACACACACACACACACACACACACACACACATACACACACACACACACACATACACACACACACACACACACACATGATATACACACACACACACACATACACACACACACACACACACACACACATACACACATACACACAAACACACACACACACACACATACACACACACATATATATACACACACGTACACATATCTTTCCACAGAACCAGACCACAATAGTGGCATGATAAATGGCAAAGGCAAAATTTTCAAATCATTGAGAACACACACAGACACACACACACACATACACACACACTTATACACACACACACACACACATACACATATATATACACACACACACACACACACACAGACACACACACACGTATACACACACACACACACACACACACACACACACACACACACATACACACACACACACACACACACACACACACACACACACATACACACCACACACACACACACACACATACACACACACACACACATACAGTGATACACACACACACACACACACACACACACACACACACACACACACACACAACACACATATCTTTCCACAGCATCAGACCACAATGGTGGCATGATAAATGGCAAAGGCAAAATTTTCAAAAGGCAATCAGCGGGTCCATACCACCACAGTTACTGTAATGATTTCAACTTAACTGAGCAACATGTCTGTGTGTTGATGATAATTATTGATAATATGATGTATTTTCAATAGGCACCAAAACACAAACCACAACTCACTGGATCAGATGAGAAACCAAAGCAAGGAACATGCAGAATTTGGACTCGGCAGTGGTCAACACCTCCCAGGTTTAAAATCTGTGAAGAAAATGCAAGGATTTGTGTACACGAGAAAAAAAAAAATCGGTAGTAGTAGTAGCAGCAGCAGTAGAACTACAAGTAGTAGGAGTAGTAATAGTAGTAGTAGTAGTAGTAGCAGCAGTAGTAATAGTAGTAGCAGCAGGGATGACTTCCTCTAACATAAGCCTCATGGCCTCTGAAACATCCCATAATAGATTAATTGACCCTGACTCTGGATCTGATGACACTGATATTAAAATAAGTCAATCATTAAAAAAACCAACATCATCAAAAAGAAGTTCTTCAATTGTCAAGTTTAATTACTTTATCTAAAAGTTTACTGAGACTTTTTTTTAAAAAAGACTGGTTAAATCTGATGGCAGCATTGAGTTCACTCCAGTAATCTGCAACATCTCTGTGAGAGTGAGAAAATGTTCTGTACTTTGTTAGTCAGGCAATATTCTATGCATTTTTCTTTTACAGTCTGTAATTCTTGTTTTACTAAACTATGAAACAGAAAACAGATGTGTTCAAATGAATATCACCAATACAATTAAAATCTTGTTGGTTTGGATAAGGTCCGCTCCCCCTGACCCTCCTTTAATTAAAGAACATGGAGATCTATGCAAACTTACATTCTTCAATATTTTTGTAGCATGTCTTCACTCTTTGCATCTTTTCTATTTGCAATGCTTGCTGTTTCAAAACTGAAATATTGACTGAAATTCACGTAAATGTCAAAACCAACCAGTCATAATATGAGTGGACACCTGATCAGGGCAAATATCCACACAGTGTGACATTTGTCTCATCCATTACTGATACTAGATTGATGGAAGTCAAGTTTCAGTTTTGTTTTGTGATAACAAGTCTTTCTCTTCCTCAGGGAAAATCTTTTCCGAACAAGCTCAGTCATAACATTCACTCATGCATTGGCCTCCCATTCACTCCTGGCTCAGTATATGGATCTTTGGTTACCCAGGTCTTCTTCTTCTTCTTCTTCCTAAAATACTGGTTCACTCAAAAATGAGTAGATCACCAGCGCACATGTTAAAAAGTAAAATAAAATAACATAAAATAGTGCGACTCAGACTGTTGGCCCTGGACCAAATTTGGCAACAAGGGGTCGCACTCGATATTCAAGAAGTTAAAAGCAATGGCCAAATTCAGGCCCAGGTAACAGTAAAATATCTGGGGAAGTAAAAATAGAAATCGTCAATATGCAGATCTCAAAACTGTCGTATCAATTTGTTTTTTAAATGAGATTGCATTTGTGGCAATCTTGATGGCACCCGGCAGTGAGTTCCACAGCCATACAGAACTGGGATAAAAAGAATGTAAGTGGCTGTCAATATTTGATGCAGGTATGGTATATAACATTGACCGCCACTCCTGGTGCTACTTTTATTCAATACTAGTTGTTCCATTGGAATATCAATTACTTTAGCTCTGCCTTTGAAGAAGATGTTAAGTTTGATAAAAGCTCTTCTCTCTTCTAAGGGTTTCCATTCTAATTTCCTCATGTTCTTCCTAGTATTCCCCTTTTCTCTGATGTGGTTCCCTGTTACGAACCGTGCTGCTCTCTTCTGAATCTTTTCGAGGTTATCAATGTCCTTTAGATGGTAAGGATCCCAAACTGAGCAACCATATTCCAGTACTGGTCTAACCAGTGTTTTGTAGCAGTCGTCTTTAACCTTTTGGGGGCAGTCATTGATATTCCTGTATAAGAAAGCTAAGATGTTATTTGCTTTCTTATATACTAAATTGTAATGTTCTTTCCATTTGAGACGACTATCTATAATCACGCCTAAATATTTTGCAGCATTAGTTTCTTTAAGAATAGTATTATGGATAGAATAATCTGATCTAATTGGTGAGCGTTTGTTACATATACGCAACACTTGGCACTTTTGGGGATGAAATTCCATTTTCCAAGTTCTTTCCCACTCTTGTAAGCGTCTCTGGGCCATTAGTGGCCTTTTACATTATGTTCATAATGTTTTCTGATTTTAGTGGTATGGCTGAAACAGTTAGCGACTGGCAGGTTGGGAGAATATCCAAGAACTTACTGCAACTCTGTTGGGAAAGAAAATCTATGACAGTTCTGCTGTTCCTACATACATGTATTCGTTTTATTATCTCGCGACCCGTCGATCGTGTTTTGTCTGTGAACAGGTAGTGAGGTGTCACAAACTATACGATGGAACAATAGCGTTCCGTTTCTGTATCATTTTGTCCGTAGGGTTGAGACTGGTTCTGATTTTGATCCGATTTCGATATCAAACGGTTTTGATATTACGAGGTACCTCCTTCCGTGGAACCAGCACTCGTCTGCTACCACTAACACGTGCGGGGCGAAGCGATCACAGCTGAGACACGTGCGCGGTCATGTTTGTAAACACTCACATCTTTTGCTTTCCTGATCGGTGTTTGAAACATTATCTTCCCGCGGACGGCAGTAGAGTCAGTCAGAAATGTTTCTTCCACCTCCTCGGCAGCAATCGTCTCAAAGCCTGAAGGAACAGTCGCCTCAATGATACAGTCCCCCGCAATGTCAGACTCCGCCTCCTCCGACGCCATGTTGCTGTCGGAAACGAGGCGAATTGTGGGACTTTTTCCTCGCGTTGGCTCCGGCCTTGCTATCAATAGAAAACGTGTAACTGAGAAGTCTGCTTCGCTTAGACCCACTCGCAGCACTCGGACGGTTGACAGTTTCAGTCTTGCCAGTTTCAAACTCAGTTGATCATCGGATTGGAGAGACAATCACACACGGGATTCATCATCGATTTCACGACTTCTGTGAATGTGAGGAACGGCTTTGTTTATCGCGGAAAGTGTTCATGGTCAACCCCCTAACAGAGAGTAAGAACCACGCTGTGATACTTTCCACGTTATGTCGTGTGCGCGATGAGGTTCACGTTCAGGAAGATCGCCTACTGTGTACTCGGTGTGTACTGTGTTATTACGTGTTACACAGGCTTCTTACTGCTGAAGAGGCGAACCAGCCCAACTTCTGTACAACACCAGGAACAGTTACTGCTGAACAAAATAAAATCATTGTCAGGTAAGTTATGTAACTGTCCCCCATCACCACGCTTGTTCCTCGTACGGTAGCGTAGTGGTAGGGCTTCCCTCTAGT
>CM031604.1:15976371-15988871 GCA_018398815.1 Conus ventricosus | reverse complement strand
TCTCTTCTGTTCTTTGTGTGTTGTTGTTTGTTACCTCTCATCTCTTTCTCTCAACGTTTGCTCTAGGGACTGTTATTTGGGGGATTCAACAAAAAAGGGGGGCCATGTTTCCCCCAAAAACCAGTTTTAAAACAGGGGAAACGGACCCGCGCGCGCGGGGGAACCCACACACCACCAACACACAACCCACCACACACCAAAAAACCCCAAAACCACCCACACACCACACACACACACACACCCAAAGGGCCCCCCACCGCGCCCCGCCCACGGGGCGCGCGCCACGCGCAAGGATTCTTAGCCAGTCGACGTCCACGCATGTTATCTATTTGGGAGAAACGAATGGTGGCCATTTTGGAATAGATCTTCTAGAGCCCAGGGGAATTGATTTTTTGCACTTTTTTAAAAACCCCCCACACACACACACACACAAACACAACCACACACCCACACAGGGGATTTAACCATGTCTCTTACCCCCAAGTATCGGCTTTTAGCCCACAAGTAAAGTAGTCCTTAGAAAGGGGTCAGGGGTTTTGGGAAATTCGCACATTTTTTCACACGCACACCGCCCCACGCACGAAAGCACGCACGCGCACCCCACAACACACACCACAAAAACACACACACAACACAACCACCCACATAAAACACACCACACACACCAAAACAAAAGAAGCTTTGACGACACGGGGGGGGAACTTTTTAAATCTAAAATTTCCCACTAAACCGAGGAGGGCAGCAATTTTGGGTTTTTTAAACCGATTTTTCGCCCTTTCATGCCTGGCGGGGATGGTTTAAATTATTAGGGGACAAAGACAAGGGGTTAGGCTTTCCGACCAAAATTTGGATAATATTTCATAAAATTCTTTAGTTTAAAGGGGTTTAACCATTCTTTTTCCCTTTTTTTAAAAATTTTAAATTTTTAAACATTTATTTGAGTTTTTTTATTTCTTGATTGTTTACTTTTTTTTTTTTTTTATTTATTTCCCGTTTTTAATTTTCTTTATTATCATTTCTTTTTGTGTTTTGCTTTCCTGCCCTTTTTTCAAAAAAAAATTGGGAACACTGTGTAAAAATTTTTAAATTTTGGGGGTTTAAAGGGGGTTAAATTTTTGGGGGTTTGGGGGGGGGGGGGGGGGGGGGGGGGGGGGGGGGGGGGGGGGGGGGGGGGGGGGGGGGGGGGGGGGGGGGGGGGGGGGGGGGGGGGGGGGGGGGAAAAGGAAAATCCCCCTTGGGGAAACACTAAGCAAATAAAAATTTTGCCCCCCACCTTTGGTGTGTGGGTGTTGGTGTTTTTGGGTTTTTGGGGTGTTGTGTGTTGGGGTGGGGGCGGCGGCGCAAATTTTAAGTCTTTTCTTTTATTTTAATGAAACTGAGTCCCCCGGGAAAAGCTGCAGTATTATTTGGATAACGCCAAACCTGCCCATGGGGATTTATTTGTGGGTCAGGCAGGGGTGTGGGGTTCGTCCCCCCAAATTTAAAACCCCTCTTTCCCCGAATTTGCCCTTCTTTTTTTTTCTTTGTCAGTCTGGGGGGTTTTTAACTTTGCGCATTGGGTTTTTAGGGCATAGCAGACAGGGTGTAGCTCTGGGCACGAACCCTTTTTATTTTTTTTGAAACCCCCGGGTTTTTCCTTTTTTGAAAAAAACTGAAGGGGGGGGGGGGGGGGGGGGGGGGGGGGGGGGGGGGGGAAGAAGGTTTGGGGGGGGAAAGGGTTGGGTGGGGTTTTTTTAATTTTGGGTATTTTTTAATTTTTTTTTTTTTAAATCTTTCCGCAAATTCAGTTTTCGTTACCCGGAAACGTTTTTGTTTAAACGAATCCTTTCCAAATTGTCGTTTTGGGGGTTCCATTTTCTCTACTTCTTCCAATGGGGGGGGTTTACCCCCCCCGTTTCAAGCTTCAAGTAAAACCAAATTCGGGCCCCAAAAGGTTGCATCATTGTGTTTTTTTCCCGGGGGGCCGGGTACCCCCCGTTTTAAAGGACATAGCATCAGATTTTAGGGGCCCGTTATAACTTTATTTGCATTGACCAGTTTTAACCTGGGTTTATATTCCCATGGGAACGCCCTATGGGGGGGATGGAGTCAAAACCCAAAGGAAAAACCCCCGAGGGAAAAACCCCCTTTTAAAACCGGGAAAATTCGCCCCCCGCAACCCAGGTTCACGAGCCCGGGGCCTCTCCCCCAACGGTTTGTTTTTTGGGTTTTCTCTTCTCCCCCCAAAATTTTTCCGGGAGCCCATAAAAACCTCTGGACGGCTAGAAAAACCCAAAAAATCACACACACTTGGACACATACACACAACCCCCCGCCACCCCCAAAACCCAAGGGAATCCATTTTGCATTTGGGGGTTTTTTCCCTTTTAACGGGGGTTTTTTAAAAGTGGAAACCCCTTTTTTTTGCAAAGGGGAAACGCAAAAAAAATGCAGGAAAGGGAAATACATTTGTTTAGGATGTTCCGAATTTTGTTGCGCTTTTACCCCAGGAATTGCTGCGATCAGGTCTTTCTTGTGCCCCCCAAAACTTTCTTTCTTCCTTTTGGGGGCTTTGTTCGTGTGGTTTGGCAAATTAGGAAAAAAATCCCCCACTTTCACGCCCCACCCTCACGGATCCGGGACCCCTTTTTTTGAAATTTTGATTTCAAAATTTCCCATTTGGGAAAATCACTTCTTTGAAATTTTTTTGGTATGATTTTGTTTATAGCGATCAAATTTTCAGAAAAACAGATTTCACCACTAAACTCTCCTCCTCGGGGCTGTGAAATGGGCTCCTTTGCTTGAAATTTTCCTTCCATTAAAAGGCGCATTGCCCTTCTTTTGGTTTAGTCAATTCTAAAACCCGGCCGCTTGGGGAAAGGGGTTGGCCCAAAGGACGGGGGAATTGTTAAAAAGGAGCTATTTTTGGGAATGAATTCAGGGTTTTTGGAGAAAAAAACCGCCCACGCCAGCATCTGCTGAGGATATCGCCCCCCCCTTTCCGTCAGGAAACAAAATGTAATTCAAAAACCCAAGGGTAGTTTCCATATTTTTGCCAGCTTAAACTTTTTTTCTCGGGGCATTAGACGTCTTTGCACATTTAAAAAAGGCAACAGCCTCCCCCCCCCCCCTCCCCTTTCCTCCTCTTTCTCCCCATTTCCCCCCTTTTTGGGATCATTTTCAGATTTGGGCCAATTTGCGTTTTTTCTTCGAACAGCCCCCCCCCCCCCCCCCCCCCCCCCCCCCCCCCCCCCCCCCCCCGGCTTACGTTTTTGTTGTTTGTGGTTTTATTGCTACGAAAAACGCACCCCCCAAAGTTTAATAGCCCCCCCACCCTTTTTTCACCGCCCGGGGTTGTTTTTAGCGTTTAAGAGGGGTTTTGGGGGGGGGGGGGGGGGGGGGAAAACGGCATGCCGCAAATTGAATCTTTTTCCTTTTCCACGATTTTCCCACGGGAAAAAAACGATCTCCTGAAAGCCCAAATTTTGGAAACCGGCATTAAACCCTTCGGGAAATTTTTGATAAATCCCGGGCGAAACTCGGTTGGTGGGTAGGGGGGGGAAAAACCCAGAACGGGCTGGGGGGGAGGTCAAGGGTTCCCCCCCCGGGCAACAGACTTTTTCCCCCCTTTAAAGGGGAATCTGGGGGGCCCGGGCGTTGTTTTTTTCCAAAGCATATTTTTTTTTTTTTAAAATGGGGGTGGGGAAGGGATTTTCCCTTTTGGGTCGCTTCTTGTCCTTTCGGCTGTCGTCTGTCTGTCTGTCTGTCTCTTTTTTGTTTTTTCAATTCATTTTTCATTCTTTCCCTTTTTTCCTTCCTTCCCTTGCCTTTTTTTTTTTTTTCCCTTCCCCCAAACCCGGAAATAAAGTACGGAAAAATTTTCCCTTTCTAAAAAACCGGGGGGGATACTTGGGGGCCCGGGAACCGGGGGGTTCCGGGGGGCAGGGGATGGCTTCGAATGGCGGGGTGCCTCCCTCCATCGCGTATCAAAACCTGGGGCCATCCCAGTAAACCCTGGGGGCCATTGGGGGTTTATAAACCCCGGGTAGGGCCATGGGAAATAAAACCCCGGGTGGGGGTCATGGGCGGTATCAAACCCGTAGGGGCCAGTGGGGGTATCAAACCAAGGGGGGCCATGGGGGTATAAACCCTGGGGCCTTGGGGTTACAACCCGAAGGGGCCCAAGCCCGGGTATAAACCCGTGGGCCAGGGGGGGTATCAGCCCAATGGGGGCCATTGGCAGTTCCCGGGGGGGGCCCCAGGGGGCTTTACCCAACCCCCGGTGGGGCCAGGGGGGTATCCCAAAAATTCCCAGGGCTACCCCCCCCGGTAGGGGCCAGTGGGTAAACCCGTAGGGCCATGGGGGTTCAACCCTGGGGGCCGGGGCTATCAAACCCGGGGGCCCCATGGCGGTAATTCGTGGGGCCCAAAGTGGGGGAAATCAACCCTTTAAGGGGGCCAGGGGTGGTATAAAACCCCGGGGGGGCCCAAAACTGGCATATCAACCCTTGGGGGCCAGGGTGGTATCAGACCATAACCATGGGGGAAATAAAACCCGGTGGGGCCAGGCGGTATCAACCATGGGGGGCCATTGGCGGTATCAACCAGGTGGGCCCCCCAGGGGCCGTATAAACCCGGTGGGGGCCAAATGCGGTTTCAGCCCAAGGGGGCCCCAGTGGGGGAAATCAGCCCGGGTGGCCAGGGGACGGAAACAAACCCGGGGGGGCCCAGTGGGGGTTTATAAAACCCTGGGGGCCCATTGCGGTATCAAACCGTAGGGCCCAAGGGGGGTTTTAAAAACCCATGGGGCCCAGGGGGGTATAAAAAGGGTAGGGCCAGGGGCTTTCAAAACCAGTGGGGGCCGTGGGGGTACAACCCCTTGGGGGCCTTTTTGGCGTTATCAAAACCGGTGGGGGCCGGGGGAAATCAAACCCAGGGGAAAGTGGGTTATAAACCTGGGGGGCCCCAGGGGAATAAAAACCGGGGGGCCAGTGGGGGTTTACCCGACCATGGGGCCATGGCGGACAAACCGGTGGGGCCAGTTTTGGTTTAAAACCGGGTGGGGGCCAGGGGCGGTACAAACCATTGGGGGCCAGTGGGGTATCTTCCATAGGGGGGATCAAACCGGGGGGGCCAGGGGCTTTTCAGACCATGGGGGCCAGGGGCGGAAATCAACCCGTGGGGCCCCAAGGGGGGTTACAACTCGGGGGGGCCAGTGGCGATCAACTCAAAAGGAACAGGAAGGAAAAGACGATAACAATTTTGGGTTATTAAAAACAAAGTAAAGGTGTTAAAAACCAGTTTGGGAACCTTTTTTTTCAGGGAGGTGAGAAAAAAAAAAACCCAAAGGGGACAAAAGGGGGCCGTTGGACGACTATACGGTTTCCCGTTTTTTTAAACTGGGATTTTTTTCCCCTTTACAAACCAAAAAACGTACTCAACAAAAAAACCTTTTCTTCTAAAACGGTTTGGAAGGGAGCTTTTTTCATTAAAAAAAAACAAAGAGGAGAGAGAGAGAGAGAGAGAGAAGGAGAGAAAGAGGAGAAGGAGAAGGGTTTTTGGTGGGGTGGTAAAAATTAAATTGTTAAACTTTCCTTTTTTCCCGCCCAAACTCCTCAAAAGCACTCCTCGCCCCTTTTTAAAAAATTTTTTTCCCGTAAACCTTCCCCTTCTTAAACTCTGTCCCTTTTCCCCTCCCCAAATATTTCCTTTCCCGGGCCTGCCCCAAAAACCCCAAAGGAAATTCGTTTAAAAGGAAGAAAAAGGGATTTTTTTTTTTTTTTTTCTTTCCCCAACACACGACAAATGTTGAAATCGAACCCTTTTCCTCCCCCCCCCCCCCCCCCAACACACAAACACATCCCCTTCCCCTTTCCCCCACCCGGGCCTCTTCCCCATTTGCAAAGGGACCCGGGGGCGCTCAATCATTTCTGTTGTTTTTTCTGATTAACCCTCATCAAATTTTGGTTTTTGTCCGGGTTTCCCGGGGGTTTCTTTTGGGGTCAAAACTCCCCCCCCCCCCCCCCCCCCCCCCCCCCCCCCCCTTTTTTTCCTTTCCTCTCCGGGAACCTCCACCCCCCTCTGACAGTCGTCCTCTCTCTCTTTTCTCTCTCTCTTTCCTCCCCCTTTCCCTTCCCCTCTTTCCTTTCCCCTCTCTTTTCTTTTCTTTCTCTTTCTCTTTCTCTCTCTCTCTTTTCTTCTCCCCGCTTTTCTTTTCCCTTCCTTTTTTTCCCCTCTCTTCTTTCTTTCTCCTCCCCCTTTTGGTTCCCTTTTTCCTCTCCTCTTTTTTTCCCCTCCCCCTTTTCCTTTTTCCTCCCCCTCTTTCTCTCTTTCCTTCCTTTCTCTTTCTCTCTCCCCTCCCCCTTTTTTACTTTTCTCTTCTCTCTCTTTTTTCTCTTTCTTTCTCCCCCTTTTCCCCTCTCCCTTCCCCCGTTTTTCTCTCTCTCTCTCTTTTTTCTCTTCCCCCTTTCCCCTTTTCCTCTTTTCCCTTCCCTTCTCCCCTCTCTCCCCCTCTCCTTTTCTTTCTCTTTTCCTCTCTTCTCTCTTTTTCCTTTCTCTCTCTAACTCTCTCTCTCTTGTCTCTCTTTTTCCCCTCTCTCTCCCCTTTTTCACCTCCTCCCTTCTCTCCTTTTTCCCCCTCTCTCCTTCTTTTCTTTCTCTCCTCTTCCCTTTTTTTCCTCTCTTTTTCCTCTTCTCTCTTTTTCCCCGCTTTTCTCCTCCTCCCCTTTTTCCCTCTCTCTCCTTTTTCGCCTCTTTCTCTCTCTTTCTTTTTCCTCTTTTATCCCTCTATCTCTCTCTCTATTCCTTTCCTCTATCTCTTCCCCTCTCTCTCTCTCACTCTCCTCCCCTCTCTCTCTCCTTTTCTCTCTCTTCCTGCTCCTTCTCCCCTTCTCTCTCCTCTCTCTCTCCCCAAACCCTTCCTTTTTCTCTTCTCTCTCCCCTCCCCCCTTTTTCCCCAAAAACCCTTTTCCCCACAAACACGCACCCTTTTTTTGTCCTTTTAAACCAGCCCAAAATCCGCCACTTCCTCTCTCTCTTCCCCCTAACCCCACGCCTTTGAAAGGGCCCCCTCCCCCCCCCCCCCCCTCCCCCCCCCCCCCGCCTCTTCCACCCCGTACCCCCCCCTCCTCTCTCCTTATCCCCCCCCCCCCCCCCCCCACTTTTTCCCAAAAAGTGCTCAAACACCTAAAATTACTTGAACCCCTTCTGTTAAAATTTTGGGTTTTAAACTTTTTTGGGGTGGGGGGTTTGGTTTGTGTGTTTGTGTTTGTTTTGCATGTGTTTTTGTGTGTTTTTGTGTGGGTGTGTGTTGTGTGTTGGTGTGTGTGCATGCTTGTTTTGTGGGTGTTTTGTGTTTTCATGCGTGGTGTGTTGTGGGTGTGGTTTTTGGGGTGTGTGTTTTTGGTGTGGGTGTTTTGTGTGTGCTTCTTTGGGGGGTGGTGTGTGTGTGCAGGGTTTTGGGGTTTTGGGGTTTTTGTTTTTGTGTTGTGTGTGTGGGGGTGTGCATCGTGTTTTTGTGTTGTGGGGTTTGTGTTTGGTGTGTGTGTGTGTTTTGGGTTTTCAAAACCCCCCTTCCCGGGTTTGCCCCCCCTCCCCCATCCCCTCCCTTTTTTCCGCACCTACAAACTTTAACCCCAAAAACCCCCCCCCCCCTCCCCCCCCAAACGAAACACACACACACACACACACATACACACACACCCACACACCACCACACACACACCCCAAACCCCCCCCACCACACCACAAAACACACCCACACACACACACACACACCCACACACACACAAACAACCCCCACAACAAAATCAACACAACAACTCCCCCCCCCCCTCCTAGGGCCCTTTCCCCAAATTAATTTACCCGGCCCCGGGCCAAAAGAGGGAGTAGCAGTCCCGGGTATCCATCCCACGCCACCCCCTTTTTTCTCCCCTTTTTCGGGGGAACTCATCACCCAGTCTTCATCCGAAAAGGGCCCACACCATCACACCTTCCCCGGGAAAGAAGGGTTAGGGGATATACACGGCGTATGGGCGTACCGGGCCGGGCCCTTTTTCCCAATCACCACCGCTGAAATCCCCCCCATCACCCCCCCCCCCCCCCCCCCCCCCCCCCCCCCTTCCACGGGGGGGAAAGGGGGTTGCGGGAAACCCCCGGGAAGGGATGGGGGCATTTTCTGGGCTTTTCCCCCACTAGGGTTTGGAGAGGGGGGGTGTAGGGAAGGGGGTGGGGGGGGGGCCCGTCGAAAAGTGAGGCGAAAAACCCCCTCTTGACGCTCCCAAACCCCCCCCCCCCCTTCCCCCCCCCCCCCCCCCCCCCCCCCCCCCCGATCAAGGGAAAATGGCCTCCCCTAGATGGAAGACGCTTTTCTCGTTTTTTTAAAAAAAATAAAAAAAAAAAAAAAAAAATTTTTAATTTTTTTTATTCCAAAAACGGGACCCGCTTGAAAGGGGGTCCCCCAGCCGTCGCCCAGGGAAAACGACGGGTAATAAACCAAAAAATTCCCCTTTTTAAAAAATCCGTTTTGGGGGTGCACGCCCCCTTTGGGCCCCCCCCTTTCCCTTCCCCCCCCCCCACCCCTCTCCCCCCCTGCAACCCTTCTCACCCCCTGTCCCCGCCTTTTTTCTGCTCCCTTTTTTTTGGGGTTTGTTTTAGGGCGATTTTGAAAAAAGTTTGAATGTTTTTCGGGCCGGTGCTGGTGGGAAGGTGGGGGTGAATTAAAAACAGCATCATTATTAAAGTTAAAGAAAAAGAAAATAGGGACTGTGGATTGGAAAGGGAAAAAAACCCCCCGAAGGGTTTTTTTTTTGGGCCCCCCCTCTGTTTTAAATTTCTTTCCCTTTTTTTTTTAAGGGCATTTTTTTAAAATTTAAACCCGGCTTTCCCGTTTACATAAATTTCATTTTCTTTTCATTTTTTGTTTACTTTCAGTGAAATTCTTTTTTGTAAATTTTAAACCACACAAACCCAACCACACAATTAATATATATAAAGGGCCCCCTCTAAAAATTTTTTTTGGGCTGGGGGGGTTCAAAACCGCGGGGCCCTGTTTTAAAACCCCCCAACACACACCAAACCCCCACCACAACAAAACACACACACCTTTTGTATAATTTAAAATCAAAACCAACGACCAACAAAAAATATAATATATATATTATTTTTATTTATTTTAATATAATAGTTTATAAAAAAAAATTATAACATTTTAAAAACCCTTTTTAAAATTTAAAAAGGTGCTGCCAATGTGGGGAACGACTTTAACCTTTTTAAAAATTAGTTTTGGGAAAAATTTTAAAACCCCAAAAAATTTTTTGTTTCGGCCGGGCTCTCGTCAGGGAATAATTTGGGCCGCCCCCAGGGGTTTTTTGGGTGGCGTTGGGCGCCGGACCCCTGCGCGGGGGCACGGGGCCCCAATTTTTTTTACTTTTTGGGGGGCACGCTCGGGTGGGGGGGGGGGGGCGGGGGGGGCCGGGGGGGGGGGGGGGGGGGGGGGGGGGGGGTGCAGGTTTGGTGCACTGAAAAGGGTTTTCCTTTTATCCTGCAATTTTTTATTTTTTCTACTTTTAAGGGGTTCAAGTTTTTGAGGGGGTTTACATAAATCAGCCCTTTCCCTGTAGTAAAAAAGTTGCTTTTTAGAAATGGGTTGTAGGTTTTTGTTTCTTTTATAATTTTCCATATAGGGTTGTAATCAAATTTTTTTACTTTAAGTTCCAAATAATTGCTTAGTTCTTTTTTTGGGTTTTTATATTTTCTTTTTTAAAGGGACTGTTTATGGTTAGCATATCGGGTTTAAAAAAGGGGGTTTTGGGCCTGATCCCAAAGTAGGTTTCTTTATTCCACATTTTTTGTTGTTCCCAAAGGGTTTTTGGGTTACCAAATGTTTGTTGAAGACATTATTGTTCGGGGACGGGGCTTTTTTTGTGCTTTTAAAGTTACCCTTTTATTCCCGGGTTTTTGGGGTTGGGGTTTTTTTGGGTTTTTTTGGGAAAGAAAAATTTTTTTTTAAAAAGGTTTTGGGCAAAACCATTTATGTTAGTTTAAAAGGTATTTTTGTTAAATTTTTTGGGGGAAGGGGGACTTTTTTTTGGGGGGGAAGGATTTTTTTTGATAGGGTTTTTTCCCAACGAAAAACAAAAAACCAAAAAACCTTTGGGAAAACAAGAAAAAAAACTTTGAAAATTTTTTCCCAAACCCTTTCCGAAAAATCACTTAAACCCAAAAAAAAACGTTTTTTTTTTTTTTTTAACGTGCCCTTTTTGGATTTCGTACAAACCTTTTAACAAACCAATACACCCTTTATTTTGAATAAATTATTAACCATCCCCCCTTCAAAACAACCTTCCCAAAGGGTTTTTCCAAAGTTTTAACGTATCAAGGGAAAAAAGTTTAACGTGCGCCTAAATTTAAAAAGGGCGCTGAAAAAAGGGGCTAAACGACAAATTACTTTAAAACCCGAAAACAACATAACCCGCCCCAAGGAAAAAAAAAAAAAATTATTTGGTATAACCCTCCTTTTGGGAAGAAAAAAAATTTTTCGTGGGAAAAAGGTTTTCCTAAATTTCCCTTAAAACACCCCCCAAAAAGAACATTTAATATCAAAAATTTTAAACTTTTTTTGGGGGCAAGCTATCAATCGGGGAGCCCAATTTTAAAAAAAAATTATTCTTCCAAAAAAAACAAAAACAACAAAACCAAAGGGGTAAAAAGGGTTTAATTTGTAATTGCAAAAAATAAAACCATGCCCCTGCCCTTTTTTTTGTCTCTACAAAAACATTGTGTCCCAAAGCAAAACCTTTTAAAAACAGACATATAAAGTTCAAAAAAGGGGGATCAGGGCAAACCTTTTTTAAACCCAAATTTGCAAACCCATAAAATCCTAAAAAAGGGAAAAATTTTTAAATTTCCAAAAGAACTAAAAAATTTTTTTTTTGGAACCCTTAAGTTAAGAAAAAAAATTTTAAAAACATATAAAAAATTTTTTAAAAAAGGAGAAACCCCTTAAAACCAACTTTTCAAAAAAATTTTGAACTTTGAATACAGAAAATGGCTGAAATTTTTTAAAAAACCCCATTCATCTCTGCCTCGGGTAGAAATAATAAAAATTGCGGCATAAAAACCTTGTTTTGCCCCCATTGACCCCCCCCCCCCCCCCGCCCCCCCCCCCCTCCCCCCGGCCCCCCCCCCCCCCCCTCCCCCCCCAGAGCCCCCCCAAAAGGAATATTTAAATTGGGGAAAGGGCCCGCCGCGAAGCCGGCCCCCCAAAACCCCCAAAAACCCTTTTAAAAACCGGGGGGGCCCAATTTCCCCGGACAAGGGGCCGGCCGAAACAAATTGTTGGTTTAAAATTCCCCCCAATTTTACATTTTTGGGGTTAAAATATATTTTTATTTTATTTATTTATTTTTAAATTTTAAAATAGATTTTTTATTTTTATTTTTGGGTTTTTTGTTGTTTTTTAAAAATTTAAATCTTTTTGGGAAAAGGAACCCAATTTGTGGGAAAAATTTTGGGGTTTACCCCAACACCTCTTTTCAACCCATTCGTCCCAAGAAAAAGCCAAAATTATTTTAAAGTTTTTGGGGGAACAGAAAAAAAAACAAAGTTAATTAAAAAAAAAAAAAACGGTTATTTTCCCCTCCACCTTTTTGATATTTTAACGAATGCAAAGCCATTTTTAAATTTCCGGGGGCCTGTTTTTGAATCTTAAAATTCTGCATTTTTTAAGGCCGTCATTTTTTTTTAAAAACCTAAGCCGGTTTTTTTGGCCGTTTTTGTTGATTATAGAAAATCATAAAAACCGTGCCAAAAACCCACCCCCGACACACACAACCCCACACAACAACATGACAAATCCAAAATTTTTTTAACGCGCCAAAAAAACCCAACACAAAACACCCCCAACACTCCACTAACAAAAATTTCCCCAAAACATAATTTATCCAACCCCCACAAACCCCAAACCACACTAACTAAAACCCAAAACCCACACAACAAACCAACCCTTTCAACAAAGGGGGACTGTACAAAAAAACCTACAACATAGCAAACCGACCACGGCCACAAAACGCACGACGCCGACCCCCAAGCACCCCAACCGAAACGCACCCCAAACCACCACACAAAAACCACCACAATTTCCCCCTAAAATTAAAAAAAAGGGAATATTTCAGAGAGGAGAGAAGAAAAAGGAGAGAAACTAAAACTAAAATTTATTTTTTTTGACAGCCCCGGGCCCCTTTTCAAAGGGGTAAATTTTACCCAAAATTAAATTCTAAAAGGGTTTTAAAAAACGCATTAAATTTTTTTAAAAAGGGGACAAAGAAAAATTCATGAAAGGAAATGAATTTTAGTTATTAACTTCCAAACAGCCGGGGCTCTTATTTGAAAAAAACCCAACATTCGTAAATAGTCAAATTTTGGGCTGAGGGAGGGAGGGGGAGTTTTTGGGGAAAAGGAAAGGCATGGGAAAAAGGGGAAAAAGCTTTTTTGGGCCGGGTTTTCAAACCCTTTCGGGGGGG
>CM031604.1:15968871-15973871 GCA_018398815.1 Conus ventricosus | reverse complement strand
GCTATAAACTAACCCCCCCCCCCCCCCCGCCCCCCCTTGGAAAGAGTTTCAGAGATCACTTGGAGGTTTTTTGGACGAACCTTCTATTTGACTGTGCCGTTGTTTGTCACACCCGAGTGTGCTAACGGCGTTTTCTTGTCTTTGATGTTTGAAGCGAACCGGAGTCAGCGGATGTTTCATTATCGGGGGCACAGGCCTGGTTGTACGCCTTCATGGTTGGCCGTGTCGCCTCCTTGTCAAGCAAACCGAAACGGAAAACTAATTCTGTGGCAAACAGGCCGTGTCGCCCCCCGGGAACAGGGGGAACTTGAAAAGGAAGTTCTCTCTCTCTCTCTCTCTCTCTCTCTCTCTCACACACACACACACACATTCTCTCTGTGTCTCTCTCTGTGTCACTCTGGATGGCTGGCTGTATATCTCTCTCTCTTCCTCCCTCTCTCTCTCTCTCTCTCTCTCCTCTCTCTCCATTCATGCACACACACACACACACACACACACACACACACACACACACACACACACACACACAACACACACACACACACACACACACACACACACACACACACACACACACACGTGTCAAGGGCATCATCGGACGGCCAACAATCACATAATCCATCTTACCCCCCAATCCCGCCTGTTACATCACGCCTGAAGCCATGTGGATTCATCAGCATCAAAGACAGCCCGACGTATGACCTAAGGTCAACCTGGGGGGGGGGGGGGGGGGGAGGGACGTGTGGCAGTGACCACGACCCTGATTGGGTCACCGGGTTCGCTGGGATTACGGCCCCCAAGTGGCTAGCTTCCGACGCGCAGTCTATTGTATGTACCCACGCACTCATCGACAGCGGCGGGAGTGTTTGCCCACTTCCACTGAAGCGACCGACATACCTGGTCAGGTCAGAGGGGTCTTCTTGCTTACTTCGCCACCTGACCTCATTGGGCTTCTCCGAGAGGCGTGGAGTACTATGATGAGGCCGGAGGCGTATGGCTTGGAGAGGGGAGAACGGGGAGTGACTGAATGAAAAGGCCTCGTGACTTCATTCATTGTCATGGCCGCTCTGGTTCTCCGGTTCTCTGTACACGGGTCGGTCGCGTTTCTGTGATTGAACCCGTTAGTTCTGTCTGCTGCGCCTGGTTCCAGTACGTTACGGAAAGTCGATTTATAAGCGTGTACTGATTTGAAGACAAGTCAATGTACGTGTGAAAGGTAGCATTTCTTTCTCTCTCTGTCTTGCTAAGCAACATTCACCATACAAGACAAGACAAGACAAGACAAGATAAGACATAGACAATACATAGACAAAATTCTTTGTTTTCGGGATAGTATAGTAGTAGTAGTAGCAGTAATAGTAGTAGTAGCCTACTACCACTACAACTACAACAACAACAACAACTACTACTACTACTAACTACTACTACACTACTACTACTACCACTACAACTGCTACTACTACTAATACCACCACCACTACTACTACTACTACTACTACTACTACACTACTACTACTACTACTACTTTCCTTTACGTCTTGTGACAAAATTGTGTGATATTAGGCGACGAAGACAGTGTGCAAGCATATACATACATACTTCTTTTTTTTTTTTTCATCCTTCAAACAATGCGAAAGAGCACACACGATGGAGAGCAGTGTCAGGTGACCTGATCTGCCTGACCTATCCCACCACAGAAAGGCTTTGGATCTCTACCTGATCTGCCTGACCTATACCACCACAGGAAGGCTTTGGATCTCTACCTGGTCTGCCTGACCTATCCCACCACAGAAAGGCTCTGGATCTCTACCTGATCTGCCTGACCTATCCCACCACAGAAAGCTTTGGATCTCTACCTGATCTGCCTGACCTATCCCACCAACAGAAAGGCTCTGGATCTCTTACCTGATCTCCCCTGACCTATCCCACCACAGAAAGGCTCTGGATCTCTACCTGATCTGCCTGACCTATCCCACCACAGAAAGGCTCTGGATCCTACCTGATCTGCCTGACCTATCCCACCACAGAAAGGCTCTGGATCTCTACCTGATCTGCCTGACCTATCCCACCACAGAAACGCTCTGGATCTCTACCTGATCTGCCTGACCTATCCCACCACAGAAAGGCTTTGGATCTCTACCTGATCTGCCTGACCTATCCCACCACAGAAAGGCTCTGGATCTCTACCTGATCTGCCTGACCTATCCCACCACAGAAAGGCTCTGGATCTCTACCTGATCTGCCTGACCTATCCCACCACAGAAAGGCTCTGGATCTCTACCTGATCTGCCTGACCTATCCCACCACAGAAAGGCTTTGGATCTCTACCTGATCTGCCTGACCTATCCCACCACAGAAAGGCTTTGGATCTCTACCTGATCTGCCTGACCTATACCACCACAGGAAGGCTTTGGATCTCTACCTGATCTGCCTGACCTATCCCACCACAGAAAGGCTTTGGATCTCTACCTGATCTGCCTGACCTATACCACCACAGAAAGGCTTTGGATCTCTACCTGATCTGCCTGACCTATACCACCCCCAGGAAGGCTTTGGATCTCTACCTGATCTGCCTGACCTATACCACCACAGGAAGGCTTTGGATCTCTACCTGGTCTGCCTGACCTATCCCACCACAGAAAGGCTCTGGATCTCTACCTGGTCTGCCTGACCTATCCCACCACAGAAAGGCTCTGGATCTCTACCTGGTCTGCCTGACCTATACCACCACAGAAAGGCTCTGGATCTCAAACCTGGTCTGCCTGACCTATCCCACCACAGAAAGGCTCTGGATCTCTACCTGGTCTGCCTGACCTATCCCACCACAGAAAGCTCTGGATCTCTACCTGGTCTGCCTGACCTATCCCACCACAGAAAGGCTCTGGATCTCTACCTGGTCTGCCCGACCTATCCCACCACAGAAAGGCTTTGGATCTCTACCTGGTCTGCCTGACCTATGCCACCACAGAAAGGCTTTGGATCTCTACCTGGTCTGCCTGACCTATGCCACCACAGAGAGGCTTTGATCTCTCGCTGACAAGCTTTGTCGTCACGAGCACTTCGAGCTGGTAGTGAAATGTTGTGCGGGAATCTTCCGACTTGTATGATTCAGTCCTTGTGTCAAGTGGAGAACATTCCCGATATTCCAAACCACCCTGTGACCGGGGAAAGCTGTTCGTAGCACTGGAAGTGATATATATGTGTTTACAGACCTGAAAAATGAAAACGCGGAACAATTAAGTAGTGGGGAAAACAAGTGCAGGTTAACAATTCTTCCATCATTATAATAATGACTTGGCAAAGATCCAAATTTAAAAAAAAATGAAGATGAAGAAATGGGAAAACATATAATTATCATAAATATGAAAACCCTTCACTAGCTGCATGAGGAACCATCGAAATCCCTCATCGAAGGCAGATCTATATGTATTGCCTGCTCCTAGGCCTTTCGTCCGCTGGATCGGACTCATCAGGAGACACGGCTGATTGTGTCTGTGCTCTCGGCGTCAAATAGAGACACACCACAGTTCGATCATTTCCTGCGACAAAGCAGACGACTAACCTGATGATCGGTCAACTAGCCAGAGATGTTGACGATTGAGGAGAAAATGCATGATCTTTACAAGGATGGTCGGGCAGCAAGGTCGTTGCGGACGGGCTAATACGCTATTTTAGGTTTCATTTCACTTGTGTTTACGCTGCCTAGAGGTTTTTTTTTCTTTTCTTTTTTTCTTTCTTTTTCCCCCCCTCCCTTCTTCAGTTTGCCCATCAGCAAGTTTCTGCGAAAGCTAACGAAGCGATCTGAAGCAATCTAGATGGAAAGATGGAATGTGTTGCGCAATGAGCGCAAAGACGAAACCGATGTTGCATTTCGGTGGGATCCGTGGACGGATCAAGATCAGAAGGCGGATCCTGGATCTGTTTGTCAGGTTATTACAAAAGGTTCCATTGAACACGAATACTGCGAGGTTTCTGGGTCCGAACTGACGTTATGTGAGGTAGGGTATTTGAAGTGAAGATGAAAGCTTTCCAATGGTGTGCACGTTGACATTTTATATTTTCAATATCCCATGATTACAAAAAACAACAACACACATACGAGAAATGACTCTTCTACACCCCTGTCTATCTGTCTATTATTTTCCCGGGGAGGGGTGGGGGGGGGAGGAAGGAACGAACTTGTTGGATCTTGGGAGAGGCCCCAGCGTTCTTACCGCCTGCCGTTCTCAGTTCATAATGTCATAATTGTATCTGTTCCTTTCTTTCCTCTTCCCATGCAGCAAAACGCGGGCTCAGGAATCAACATTGTTTTTTTTTTTTTGTTGCTTTCCCGGTCGGTTTACCTTTCTGGTTTGAATGAATCGCGTGTGTTCGTTTGCATAGATCTTCGGGGGGGGGGGGGGGGGGGGGGGGGGGGGGGGGGGGGCACACTTCCAACAATGCCCTTCCCCCCCCCCCCCCCCACAACCCTCTACCTTATAATTTTATTAAAGAGGTGAGGGAATGTCACCGAAGCCGAGCCCTTTTCTTCCCTCGAAGATTCCGTTCCAATGGGGAGACTGAGACTCTCTGGCCCCGAATGGAAGTGGGCGAGAGAACCACCAACCGAGGAAGCTGATGTCAGACGAATGTTTGTTCAACCCTTGTAACGCGAGGAGAGACAGCAAGAGTGAAAGGTCTCATGCCAGGGGTGCAGTGTTCGTGTCCATGATTGATCCCCTCAGAAGCCCCCCCCCCCCCCCCCCCCCCCATATGCTTCCTGATCCCCTCAGAAGCCCCCCCCCCCCCCCCCCCCCCCCCCCTCCATGCTTCCCCCAGAGTTTTCAGAAAGTAAACAGAAACGTTGAAGCTTTAGTTACGGTTTTTTCTTCTCTCTCTTGTTATAATATTTGTGTGTGTGTGTGTGTGTGTGTCTGTGTGTCTGTGTGTGTGTCCTCTGTGTGTGTGTATATGTGTGTGTGTGGTGTGTGTGTGTGTGTGTGTGTGTGTGTGTGTGCGTG
>CM031604.1:15946371-15961371 GCA_018398815.1 Conus ventricosus | reverse complement strand
GCGGTTCAGACTGCACGCGACATCGGCGTTCAAATTGCAGGTAGATACCGCTCTGCCGAACCGTATTGGATCAAGCGACAACTCTGTCTCTCATCTCTCACTGTCTCGCTGTCTCTCTTTTTGTCTGTCTGTCTGTCTGTCTCTCTCTCGCTCTCTTTTGTGGGTTGTGTATGCATGCCTGAGTATGCATGTGTGCCCGTCTCTCTACTAAACTGTTATACGATGTTGTAGTTATTTTATGTTTTGTTCTGAACAGCCGGCGCTGTGTGAGCATTTCAGCTGACATTTGCGGCAACACCATCCAGTCCATGACAACAAAACATGAAGGAAATAGGAACAGTCAGACGGGACTACCGATCGTAAGATCTGTTGAAGGGTTCAGAGAAAGAAACATCATAATCATGCCGATGGGTCAGCCATTTCTTTCTTCCACTTCTGTGTGCGTGGGCAGGCATTTTTTTTATGCTGGCTTTTTAGAAACCGCGGGAGGGTGCACTTCCGCTGTGTCAACCTCGGGTGATGTCGATGGAGGAAGGACTAGCGCACAGCCCAAAACACACTCACAGCTGCTTACGATCTCATTCATATATCATGCATTCGTCACATCAAACCACTAGTAAAGTCTATAACTTTACTACACATGATCATAGAACGAAACATCAATGCATATGGAATCAAACAAAATAAAACATTCTCTCTTTCCTGAACTTCACAAAATCATTTATCTAAAACATCATTAACTAACCGGGTATAAATAGATTTCTACTTTACCTGGCCAGGTGATCTTAACTATTCACGAATCACTGTCTTTTCTTTTCCTTTTTTTTTCTTTTCACTGTCACTTTCACAAGCACGACACAACTGCTGGCACTAGTCTTGGTTAGACTGCTGGGCACCGGTCAAGCTGTACTGCTGGCACCGGTCAAGCTGGACTGCTGGCACTGGTCAGGTTAGACCGCTGGCGTTGGTCAGGTTGGACTGCCGATGAAAGTGGCGCTGGCCAAGTATGAGGTCGAACCCCGGTTAAGATGGAACAGTGACTATCAACATCGATCTGTTCTCCTTTCTTCCTTCCTGCATTAACGCATTTCACTCTCTCTCTCTTCTAGTCTGCTCTATCAAATGGACATGGTTGCTTTTCTTTTCTTTTTTTTCCTTTTCTTTCTTTTCCTCTTCATTAGTTAGCAACTCTCTCTCTCCACATCTCCCCCTAGTCCTTCCTCTGCAGACTATCTCATCCTAATCTCTCAACTTGGTTCTCTTCTCTCCTCCCCTCATCTCTCTGCTTCTCTCTCGTCAGAGCTTACACAGAGCCTCTTCCTCTGTCTCTCTCTCTCCTCGTTCCTCCCCCTCTCGCACTCACACATTACTTTATTCCCTACCTATGTGTCCAAGGGCGAGTACCATTGGTCAGTATTTTTACCGCCTCGTACCCGAAGTTATCTCCCTCTAATTCCATTGGCTATTCAAATCATGACAGTCACGCCTACACGCCTTACTCTCTGTGGTGGTCATTGGTCATTTAATTGATTAGCTTGATTTCACCCCCACCACACACTACCTTCTCCCTTTCCTACTTAACTGGCGCCGTGTGGCTTAACTTGTGGGCACTGGTCACTGTAAATTGGCTAGATGAGTCTGGCCCAGGCACTGAGATCCGTCCGGGCAGACATCGAGGCGTCGGTCAAACGGCTTAGTCTGTCTGGCTGGACCGTACCGTCTCCGTGAAGCCTCTCCGCTAAGCTTAATTGGCTGGACCCGACATATGGGCCCGTCTACCTGGCGCCTCGAATGTTTGAGTTGAAGCTTATGTCCGAACAAATTGGCTGGCGAGAGACCACACTTTGGTTGTGTTTAATTTTTTGACCGTGACAATTTCCCCCTTGCAAAAGACTATGCACGCATTGTCTCAAAACAACGGTACAAAAAAAAGACAACAACCGAATTTGCTGAACCACAGCTACACGTGCAAAGTTTGAAAATTACTTTACAACCAACGGTTTATAAATTATAAGATATACCATTAGTGAATACCACTCCAATGAGTTATCATTGACGTGCGCTCTTGCGTTATTTCAACTCATTTTATAACAACCTCTGTGCGCACTTATGCAATCCCCTACCTGCGGATTTGCCATCTCTCCTCTTCACAATTCTTATGGAAAGCACAATATATATGATCACGATCCATGACACTTCACTGAGGAATCTCATCCTCACTTATTGCAAATAATGCATCACTACACAAGCGACTGTATGCTCCAAGCATAACTACATTTACATGAACAAATCTCACACAAAATATATGAACCATAGTCAACTGGGAATGAACCCATATCCAATCAACATAACTGTAACCAACACTATTATCAACAAAGCACCCGGATATGACTGACTTCCTCTGAGTTGCAGCTTGCTAGACTACACGGCTTAGTAGTCAGCTCCGACATTCTGTCGACTGGGATGTACTGCACTCGGTACCTGTAGGGCTGCAATGCCATTGCCCAACGCAGCACTCTGCTGTTTTTCAACTGCGCCTCCTGCAGGAATTTGAGTGGTTGATGATCTGTCTCTATCACGAACTCTTTCCCATACAAGTATTTGTGGAACTTCTGCACGGCCCACACGACAGCTAAACACTCCTTCTCTACAGTTGCGTACCCTTCTTCACACTTTGTCAACTTCCTGCTCGCATACCTCACAGGAAACTCGACCTCTTCATGCTCCTGCAACAATACTGCACCTATCCCACGCCTGATGCATCTGTCCCGCAACAAAAATGGTTTGGACATATCTGGTAGCTTCAAGATGGGACGGGAACCTAGTCTTTCCAACACCGTCTGCAGTGCTTGCTCTGCAGCGTCTGACCACTCGACCACTGCCGGTTTCCCTGCCTTGACCAAATCACTGAGAGGACTCGTGATTGCTGCGAAATTTGGAACAAACTCCCTATAGAAACCAATAAAACCTAGCAGACTCCTGACTTCTGTTTTGGTCTTTGGTCTCTCTGAATTCATCATCTTCTCCACCTTTCCTCTTTCCGGCTGCTTTGTGTCGCCTCCGACAACAAAACCTAGGAACTCCAGGCTTGGAAAACCAACCTGGCACTTTGTTGGTCTGGCTGTGAGATTGGCTTGTCTCAACCTCTCTAAAACTGCTCTAGCTGCCTCATATGCTCCTCCCATGTCTCGGATGCTTTCAGAATGTCATCCATGAAATTCACAACGCCTTCCAATCCCGTCAATAACTTCCTCATCATCCGAGAGAAGACTGCAGGTGCGTTGACCATCCCAAAAGGAAGTACTCGCCACTGGTATAGCCCCATAGGAGTGGAGAATGCTGTGACTTCCTTTGAGTCCTCACTCAGGCTATTTGCCAGTAACCCTTGCTCAGATCTATCCTGGTGAAATACTGGCTCTTGCTTGTGGCGATCTGAGCGAACAGGTCTTCCATGTTCGGTATGACCTCTGCATCGACCTTGGTGACACTGTTCAGACGTCTATAGTCAACACAGAATCGATGCTCACCTGACTTTTTTCCTCACTAAGACGACGGGTGCACTATACGATGATTTGGACGGTTCAATCACCCAAGGTCCAACATCTTTTCTACCTCCTCCTCGATCACTTGCTTTGTGGCATATGGGATCGGGTAGGCTTTCACATGTACGGGTTTTGCGATGTTAACTCCACCGTACATGTCTCTAGAGTTGTCCTGCCTGGTTTATCAGTCAGGGACGCCCTATACTGTTCTAGGAGCCCCCTAACTTCCTCCTGTCTCCTACTGTCTAGCCCTTCATACAGTGACACATCCCTGTTATGACTCTTCTCCTGGAAACTCAGGCAACAAAATCTCCCCTTCTTCTGCTGGGTCTCCTTCACCTCCATCAATGATTGCTGCTGCGCCTATGTGCTGAGTCTCACGCTGAATATATTTGCGGAGCAATTTGCATGGAAAAGTTTTGATTTCCCATTCACATCGATTCGGTAGTCCTGATCTACCTTTTCAATGATGGTGAATGGTCCCTTCCAATGCATCAGCAGCTTGTTGTGATCCGTGGGAAGCAGTAACAGGACTTGATCTCCCACCTTGAGGAATTGCTTCCTCACCTTCCTGTCATATTGCTTCTTCTGAACGACCCTAGCCTCTGCAAACTCTCCCTTGCGACCTTACATGTCTCCTCTAGCCTATTGCGTAAGTCCACCACATACTGATAAGTGGTTTTGACCTCTTCCGACTCCTGTTCTCCGGACCACAGCTCTTTGAGAATGCACACTGGTCCCGAACTGTCCGCCCATACAGCAGCTCAAATGGCGAAAAGCCTGTGCTTTCCTGAGGGGCTTCCCTGTAGGCGAACAGTGCCGCTGGAATGTAGCGGTCCAATCTGCTGGCCTTTCCTCACAGAGCTTCTTTAAGATGCCCTCAGCACACCGTTGAATCTTTCCACCAAGCCATTGCATTGGTGGATGGTATGGGGGTAATGAGAAGCTGTGTGATCCCTAGCAGCCTGTTGACCTCCTTCATCACGCCTGAGGTGAACTGTGACCCCCTGTCACTGAGAATTTGTGCTGGCACCCCACGCGAGAAAAGATGTCTACCAGCCCTTCAGCGACCTGTTGCGTATCTACGCCTTTCAATGCAACCGCTTCTGGGTATCTGGTTGCGTAGTCCACCAGCGTCAACACATACCTGTGCCCACCTTTGGAACAGGGCGCGATTGGGCCAATCAGATCAACAGCCACCCTCCTGAATGGTGTGTCAATTAAAGGGGGCTGTTTAAGAGGCGCCTTCCTCTTCACCCTCTTGTGGCTGACCTTTGACACACGTCACATGACATGCAGAAACGCTTGATGTCTGCCATTGCTCCTGGCCAATGAAAGTCATCGAAGATTCGGTCAGCTGTTTTGCTGGTGCCGAGATGACCCGCCATGAGCGACTCGTGACCCATGACATGACAGTGTCACGATAACCTGCTGGTACCTCTAACTGAGTGGTCACCTTACCTGTCTTCCCCTTGGTGAACACTCGGTACAACAGCCCGCCTTTCACAAGAAATTCTGTCTCACCTCCTCTAACCTCCTGTTTCTCTCCACCTCTTGCCAACTCCCAAGACTTCACGGCGAAGGGTCTTGTTCCTGCGCTGCCCTAAACTCATCAGGCGACACATCTATGCCTGACTTCCTTGCTGGAACGACTAACGGTTTATCAATCCTTTTCCTCCTTCTTGCTCCGTGTTTGAACTGCTGCCCCTGTAGCAGTCAACAACTCAGGATCCCTGGATCCCTTGCTCCTGGAATATTTCCAATGATCAAATCATGAAGGGGTTTCTCCATCACCAACGCAGACAACTCGCCTGAGAAGTAAGGGGTACGTACTTCTATCTTAGCAACTGGAAACTCCCTCACAGTGCCATCGATTAGAGTACAGGTCTGGATTTGCCCTGTCAAATCCCTTTCTCGACCAGCGTTGTTCTAACTACACCACATGAACAACCAGTGTCTCGTAACACTTTCACCCTCTGCTGGCCAATCACCCTTCTTCCACTGGTAACGAACCACTCAGCCTAGTGCCCTCCATCCCTGACACTGACTGCTGTCCAGTGCTAGCCATAGGCTGCACTCCACCCTCTTCAGACTGAATCCCTTTTGGTTCCACTGCAGGTCGTTTCCCCTGGCGACCCTTATCGACTTCTTGCAAGGCTGCTGCCTTCTGGAACCTCATGCGACAATCCCTCGCCACATGTCCCTTCTTGTGACAAATGAAACACCTAATGTCCCTTTGCCCTTCCTTCTGCCCCACCACTGGGTTTGCAGACTTTGCGAAAACTCCCCTAGTCTCCTTGCACTCTTCTCACCTGTGCCTAGCCACCTGTTTCTCCTGCACCTTAGTGCCCAAACGTGCCTCTCTATACACCTCTGCGAACTTCAACAACTCTCCTGCTGTCTCTGGCTGTCTCTCTTTCAAATGTATGGTTAACTCAGGGCCGCAACCTGACAAATCTGTTCTTTCATAACTAGCTCTTTCAATTCAGCGAACTCTTCTTCGTACCACTTTAACTCTAACCATTTCTCAAAATAGTGATCTAGACGTGCACCAAACTGAGTGTACGTTTCCCCTGCTTGCAATCTAGCTGAACGAAATTTCTTTCTGAATCCTTCCTCTGTGAGATCAAATCCCTTCATCAATGATTCCTTCTACAGCACCAAAATCAGATTGGGTGTCTGCTGGCAATGCATTGAAATCTGTAATGCCTTACCCGTCAATAGCGCTGACAAAATGACTGCCCACTCTTCTGGAGGCCAACCCTGACTGGTCGCAAAAAGTTTCGAAACGACTGATGTATGCATCAATCGAATCGGTTCCTTCAGAGAATTTGGGCAACTTTGGTCGGGGGCGTAACTGCGCACAGAGTCACTGGAAAGTGAACTACCATCATCGGTGGTCTCCCTTTGTATTTTCAGTCTCTCTAACTCTAATTGGATCCTTAATCTTTCTGTTTCCTGCGTTTCGCTAGCCTGAATCCTTAATCTTTCTGTTTCCTGCGTTTCTTTAGCCTGATTATCGTTAGCCTGAATCCTTAATCTTTCTGTTTCCTGCTTCATTCTTTCTGTTTCTGCGCTTCTACTGCAATACGGCGTCTTTCCGCGCGTTCATCTCTTTCCATCTTTTGCTGGTTTTCAACGAATGCTCGCAACTCATCTCCTGAGTAACCTAGATCACGAGCGACACTCACAAGTTGTTCAATAGGGGTGTTCTTTTCTTCCGCCATTATATCTTCTGTTTCTTTTTTTTTTTTTTTTGAACAAGATTTTACTACTACGACAGCCAAACTGGTGGTTACCGACACGAGTGACGTAATAGCACAATCCTATGAATGATAATATTAGCTTGGGACAACGTAGTTAGTTTTTATAAGACGCCCAGCGCCTGACCCAACTATGAGAGCGAATTATAGGCAATCTGTGCGAAATAAGTACTCTGGGGCTGAAATGCCAAGCCTAGTATTAACTATCTTGGAAGCAATGCCAAGCCTAGTATTTAACTATCTTGGGAACATACAGTAAGACAACCCCTTGTCTTAGGATTACAATACTTGAATCCCACCCAGCTTCCTCTCTGAGAAGTTGAACAATTATAATAAATGGGCCAGAATATCCTGGCAAGCTCGCCAATAAATTGTCAACCTCGGGTGATGTCGATGGAGGAAGGACTAGCGCACAGCCCAAACACACTCACAGCTTGCTTACGATCTCATTCATATATCATGCATTCGTCACATCAAACCACTAGTAAGTCTATAACTTTACTACACATGATCATAGAACGAAACATCAATGCATATGGAATCAAACAAAATAAAACATTCTCTCTTTCCTGAACTTCACAAAATCATTTATCTAAAACATCATTAACTAACCCGGGTATAAATAGATTTCTACTTTACCTGGCCAGGTGATCTTAACTATTCACGAATCACTGTCTTTTCTTTTCCTTTTTTTTTCTTTTCACTGTCACTTTCACAAGCACGACACAACTGCTGGCACTGGTCTTGGTTAGACTGCTGGCACCGGTCAAGCTGGACTGCTGGCACCGGTCAAGCTGGACTGCTGGCACTGGTCAGGTTAGACCGCTGGCGTTGGTCAGGTTGGACTGCCGATGAAAGTGGCGCTGACCAAGTATGAGGTCGAACCCGGTTAAGATGGAACAGTGACTATCAACATCGATCTGTTCTCCTTTCTTCCTTCCTGCATTAACGCATTTCACTCTCTCTCTCTCTTCTAGTCTGCTCTATCAAATGGACATGGTTGCTTTTCTTTTCTTTTTTTTTTCTTTTCTTTCTTTTCCTCTTCATTAGTTAGCAACTCTCTCTCTCCACATCTCCCCCTAGTCCTTCCTCTGCAGACTATCTCATCCTAATCTCTCAACTTGGTTCTCTTCTCTCCTCCCCTCATCTCTTGCTTCTCTCTCGTCAGAGCTTACACAGAGCTCTTCCTCTGTCTCTCTCTCTCTCTCTCGTTCCTCCCCCCTCTCGCACTCACACATTACTTTATTCCCTACCTATGTGTCCAAGGGCGAGTACCATTAATAAGTATTTTTACCGCCTCGTACCCGAAGTTATCTCCCTCTAATTCCATTGGCTATTCAAATCATGACAGTCACGCCTACACGCCTTACTCTCTGTGGTGGTCAATTGGTCATTTAATTGATTAGCTTGATTTCACCCCCACCACACACTACCTTCTCCCCTTTCCTACTTAACTGGCGCCGTGTGGCTTAACTTGTGGGCACTGGTCACTGTAAATTGGCTAGATGAGTCTGGCCCAGGCACTGAGATCCGTCCGGGCAGACATCGAGGCGTCGGTCAAACGGCTTAGTCTGTCTGGCTGGACCGTACCGTCTCCGTGAAGCCTCTCCGCTAAGCTTAATTGGCTGGACCCGACATATGGGCCCGTCTACCTGGCGCCTCGAATGTTTGAGTTGAAGCTTATGTCCGAACAAATTGGCTGGCGACGGACCACACTTTGGTTGTGTTTATTTTTTGACCGTGACACGCTGTTAATCCAGGTGTTTAATTAAGCTGCTGTGTGTGTGTGTGTGTGTGTGGTGTGTGTGTGTGTGTGTGTGTGTGTGTGTGTGTGTGTGTATGATTTGAAATATACTCCCCATTCCATTTTAAACTGCTGTATGTGTGTGTGTGTGTGTGTGTGTGTGTGTGTGTGTGTGTGTGTGTGTGTGTGTGATTTGAAATATACTCCCCACTCCATTTTAAAACTGCTGTGTGTGTGTGTAGGAAGGAATTCTGTTTTTACGTCTCGTCACACATATAGGTGATTGCAGACGTCTAAATAACATATTGTTTACAATTTTAGACTATTATCATAAAAGAAAAGAGGACGATGTGGTTACATGGAACAAAAATAAAGCAGGACAGTAACTATAAAAAAAATTAGATAAAAATAACTAAAATAATCTAACTTACGATTATGATTATAAAATGTTCCTTAAAGGACTTCCCAAAAGGTTACTCGTTAATTTAACAAGAGAAACAACTGGCAACGAATCTAAAAAGTCAAACACATTAACATGCCCAGTGTCAGCACTTGGTATAACACCATTCAAAAAGGGTTTCGTTAGTTCACAATCAAAAATCACATGTTGAACTGAAAGATCCCCACGACATACGCACTTAACAGTCTGGCAATACTTGGTTCGTAGGGAATTACATAAAAGTCTAAAAGTCAGGCTAGAAACCGGTCGGCTAATTGACACAAAGTTTGACAGAGTTTGCTGACGAGGTTTTGATGAGGAACTGTATTGACTCCAGAAATCCCTCTCGATTATATGATTAATTTCCTTGTATGATAAAGGACAATCAACCTTAATACTACCAAATATATTCTTTGCTCCCCTTTTTGCTGCTCTATCTGCTTGTCATTAAAAACGAAGGAGGTGTGCGATGGAACCCAAGAAAATACAACATTAGTACCTTTCATGTAAAGACAGTGCAACATGTACTTAATCTCAAATAATAATTCCTCTCTTTGTGAATTTTCAAAACAATACAAACTTTTTAATACTGACTGTGAATCAACACAAAACAGGATATTAAATATTGAGACTGGCAAGGAAATTAAATAATTTAATGCCATCAGGACAGCAACTAGTTCAGCTGTAAATATGGAATGACCCTTACCTAAATAATATGATTTTTCAGCTTTGCAATCTGGAATTACAAAGCCAGATCCCGCACTACCATCATCAAGAACTGAGCCGTCAGTGTATACTTTCAAATAGTTAGTAAAACTTTTCTTCCATGTCAATTTTGACAGATGCTGCTAACACATGCGGCGAAATCGCTTTATTTAGATCAGAAGAAAAATGTTAACTGTTACTTCCGTTAGTTCCCAAGGGGGTACCGGCGGAACCAGTACGCGAGGCGCTACCTCGTATGGGTCAATCTTTGATGAATTAAAAACGTCTGAAACATATGAACGAAGCGTCTCTAAATTTGAATTTTTCTGTGCATTTTTCGAAAAAATCAATGTCGGATCGTGTATTTAACTCTTCAAGGTCGTCACCGCAATCCGTCTCACTACATATTTTACAGAACTTATTTTCCTTTCTTCATCAAGTGGCAAAAGGCCTGCTATCTTATAAGCTTCAGAGGACTTAGTGTGCACAGGTACACCCAGGGCCAACTTTACAGCTTTACTGTCAATTCTTTGAAGTTTCTTTAAATGCGATCGCGAAGCAGAAAAGAATACTTCCTGTCCGTAAGTCAATCTTGATCGTACAAGACTGGTTGCTAAATGCAACAAAACTTTAGGATCCTGTCCCCATGGAGAATGACTGACAATTTTTAGAAAATTCAAACTTTTAACTGCTTTAGTAACAATTGAGTCAATATGTTTTTTCCAGTTTAGTTTTGGTGTAAGTAGGGACACCTAAAATTTTACTTCAAGTTTATAAAAAATTTCCCGTCCTCCCAGAAAGAATATAGGCAGGTTACTTGGGTTATATCCATTGTTAAGAGAACCAAATGTGTCTTTTCAACAGAGAATTGAAAGCCATTCAAATGCATATAACTATTTAAAGGCAAATGCATATAACTATTTAATTTATCCAGTGTGTGTGTGTGTGTGTGTGTGTGTGTGTGTGTGTGTGTGTGTGTGTGTGTGTATGATTTGAAATATACTCCCCATTCCATTTTAAACTGCTGTATATGTGTGTGTGTGTGTGTGTGTGTGTGTGTGTGTGTGTGTGTGTGTGTGTGATTTGAAAATACTCCCACTCCATTTTAAGCTGCTCTGTGTGTGTGTGTGTGTGTGTGTGTGTGTGTGTGTGTGTGTGTGTGTGTGAGTGATTTGAAATATACTCCCCACCCCCACTTGCCTCCCACACGGATGCCAGGAAATCTTTTACTGTAAACTCGATTGCCGCCTTCTTGAAATTACATACTAGTGAATTCTCATTTTCAATTACTACCTTTTTTCTCTTTTGGCGTCCACAGCTTATTGTTGTCCACAGTTTTCCTGTTTCTATGGTCCATTTAAAAAAAAATCTTGTTCATCAAGTTCCATTCTATATGTTACATCTATGTTGTTAAAGTAAGAGCATGCTAGCTTTTTATATTGTTATCCGGCGACTAGACCGTGAGATCTGGGGCACTTGAACAGACGTTTAGTTGTCCTTTATACACGTACAACGCTGTTTTACGTGCGCGTGTAAAGTGTGTATCGTTTTGTTTATCGCATAACATTTTTTGAAACACATCTTACGGCTTTTAAGTTTACTGATTGAGATAGGTACTGAGACGTTTTTGAATTATGTCTTGTGTCCTATTAGTGTACCGATCCTATGTACTGAAATGTTTTTGAATGATGTCTTGTGTCCTATTAGTGTACCGATCCTATGTACTGAAATGTTTTTGAATGATGTCTTGTGTCCTATTAGTGTACCGATCCTATGTACTGAAATGTTTTTGAATTATGTCTTGTGTCCTATTAGTGTACCGATCCTATGTACTGAAATGTGTTTGAATTACATATTGTGTATTTATTTGTTTGTTTACTCGTTGCGATAAACACTGAAACGTTTTGAATTATACTACATACTCTTTGAATTTATTGATGGAGGTATGGCAATGTTGCTTTAAGATACCCAGCCAACCCGCAAAGGGCCATATCAGGGCTGATTTGCATTGAAATGTTTTTGAAATATATGTTACTTTTTTTTTTTTAAATTTACTGATTGCGATATGTTTGTGAATAAGATATTACGCCTTTTTAGATGACTGGTTACGATGTGCACTGATTAGTTTTTTTTTAAATGGGATTTTAGGCTGCTTTAGTTAAGCTATTGAAATATACATTGAAACATTTAAAAAGTATATTTCACACCCTTTAAAGTTACTGGTTGCGATAGTACATGAAATGTTTTTGAATAATGTTTTACCTTTTTTTTAATTTTATTTTTATTGATAGTTTCTTGATCGCACAATGCATTGACACGGTGGGTTTTTGTTGTTGGTTTTTTTTTTTTTTTTTTTTTTGTAAGGTATTGCGAAAAGCTTTGAAACTTTTTTTTTTTTTGAAGGTCTAGCGCTTTCAGCCCGGCTTAGATTTATCTCCCTTACATATAACAGCGTCTGCGTTCTTACGTCACACATTGTTGTATGTCCTGTATACTACTTTTTTTTTCTTTCTTGAAATGATAGAGATTTGTTCTTTCTTTCTTTCTTTCTTTCTTTCTTTCTTTCTCCTTTTCTCTCTCTCTCTTTTTTTTTTTTTTCTTTCTTACTACGTGATGAGATGACAATTCCGAAAAGACGCCGTGAGGTAGGATGGGCTGGGCTATAATGTAACTGAAACCGAATCTGTCTTCTGTCTTCTTGCTGCTCCTCGTTATCACATAGTCTAAAAATACTAGCGGCGAGGAAGGGTCTGTGACCCAGAGCCAGAGCACAGACGTCGCATCTCACCCCCCTCGATCTCCAGTCTACGTTGACAAGGCATTAACCTTTCGCCAGAGCCTGTGTGGGGGCTGGCTGTACCACGACTGCAAGGCGGATTATAGGTCTGTATTTTGGGAAGGAACACACACACACACACACACACACACACACACACACCACACACACACACACACACACACACACACGCACTCACGCACGCACGCACACATTTACACTGGTTTATTTTATACACTAGCAACAGGTGCGGCAGAATTGAATTTTTTTTAATAAAAAAATTAAGATTTTCGTTTTTTAAATGCAGTTTCTGTTAAAGTTTTTAAGCTCGATCGTTTTGCTATATATTATACTGAAGGAGCGGGAGAACTTTTTTTTAATTTTATTTTAAACTGATTATTTTTTGTTCCAAATCAAGGGTGCTAGAACTGAAATTTTTATTTTTTATAGTTTAAGAAAAAACTGCAATCATTTTGCTTTGTTGTACTAATAGAGCGGGAAAACTGAACTTAAAAAAACAACAAACCCAACTGCTTTTTGCTTTTTGTAATTTTAAAGGAGTGGGAGAACTGAAGGTGTTTAACCTGCAATCATTTTTCTTTGTGTTGTACACTAAATGAGCGGGAGACCTTAAACACACACACACACACACACACACACACACACACACACACACACACACACACACACACACACAGCGAAGTGAATTTAGGCGAAACGAAAAAAAAAAAAAAGGCCCCTGATCTTCAGGATGGGAGTCCAGTGTCTGTTGATGATCTCTGAATGCAAGCAATCCCTACCAAACAGATCCACCCGCCCCAATTTCAACATCCATCCTGTGCCAGGGGTTAAAAAGAAAAGAAAAGGAAAGAAAGAAAGAAACAAACAAACAACGAAAAAACAACAACAGAAAATGGAATTCACGTGTAGGCTTTGTCATCAGTGGGTAACGTTTACGTAAGACCAGGAAATCAATACGGGACACACCATGTGCCGTTGCTGCGTGTAGTTGAGAAAAAAAAACAACAACAACAACAAACAAACAACAAACTCCTCTCAATGTGAAAATGGGAACATCAAAGTGCCACTTCTTTCATCTCAGCTCGACGTTCGTTTTAGTCTTAGTTCTATTTTGATAGGCCAGCCTAGTCGACCACACAGCGCCTTTTTAGGACTGTCACCAAGTGTGATGATGGGGAATTGGTGGTGGTGGTGGTGGTGGCGGCGGTGGCGGGGATGTCCCGTTGTGGAAAAAGGAAGAAACCGCAGACGTTATTTACACCTGCCATCAATAGACAGCGTAATGGGAGCCACACTAATGAGATCATTATGGCTGATGAAAGTAGGCTGTGTACGGGACGCCAGCCTCTCCGCTTATTAAGAAAAACAAAACAAAACAAAACCCCCAAAGCGGGAAAATAAATCTATTTAAGTGCAACAGCAAGAGCAGGAGCATCATCATCAACATCATCATCATCAACAAGAACAACAACAACAGCAGCAACAACAAACACAACAATGAACAAGCTGTGAAGACAAAAACAGACTCTAAAGATTGGACTGTAAGTGTCCATCCACCCTGAAACAGACCCAAAACAGACTCTAAAGATTGGACTGTAAGTGTCCATCCACCCTGAAACAGACCCAAAACAGACTCTAAAGATTGGACTGTAAGTGTCCATCCACCCTGAAACAGACCCAAAACAGACTCTAAAGATTGGACTGTAAGTGTCCATCCACCCTGAAACAGATCCAAAACAGACTCTAAAGATTGGACTGTAAGTGTCCATCCACGCTGAAACAGACCCAAAACAGACTCTAAAGATTGGACTGTAAGTGTCCATCCACCCTGAAACAGACCCAAAACAGACTCTAAAGATTGGGCTGTAAGTGTCCATCCACGCTGAAACAGACCCAAAACAGACTCTAAAAATTGGACTGTAAGTGTCCATCCACCCTGAAACAGACCCAAAACAGACTCTAAAGATTGGACTGTAAGTGTCCATCCACCCTGAAACAGACCCAAAACAGACTCTAAAGATTGGACTGTAAGTGTCCATCCACCCTGGATAGTGTGTAGGCTGTGGTCTTACTGTCTCATCGCAGGAACACAACAACAACAACAACAACCCTGGGTAGTATGTGGGCTACAGTCTTACGTCTCATCGCAGGAACACAACAACAACAACAACAACCCTGGATAGTATGTGGGCTACAGTCTTACTGTCTCATCGCAGGAACACAACAACAACAACAACCCTGGATAGTATGTGGGCTACAGTCTTGCTGTCTCATCGCAGGAACACAACAACAACAACAATCCTGGGTAGTATGTGGGCTACAGTCTTACTGTCTCATCGCAGGAACACAACAACAACAACAACAACAACCCTGGATAGTATGTGGGCTACAGTCTTACTATCTCATCGCAGGAACACAACAACAACAACAACCCTGGATAGTATGTGGGCTACAGTCTTACTGTCTCATCGCAGGAACACAACAACAACAACAGAAAGATGGAATGAAAA
>CM031604.1:15936371-15943871 GCA_018398815.1 Conus ventricosus | reverse complement strand
AAAAAAAAAAAAAAGACCAAAAAAAAAAGACGTGGTGGAAACGTGACCTGCCAAACCTTCCTATCCAGTGCCGCACCCATTTTATAACGCGATTGAGAAAAGGCAGAAAAAACAAAAAGTATAGGCAGACAGAACGGTTGTGTCGTGTGTGTTGTGTGTGTGAGTGTGTTGTGTGTGAGTGTGAAAGAGAGTCGGTGTGTGTGTGTGTGTGCGCTGTGTGTGTGTGTGTGTGTGTGTGCTGTGTAGTGTGTGAGTGTGTGTGTGTGGAGTGTGGGTGTGTGTGAAAGACGAGTCCGGTGTTCTTGTGTGCCGCGGCGCGCGCGCGCGCGCGCGCGCGTGTGTGTGTGTGTGTGTGGTATGTGTGTGTGTGTGTGTGTGTGAAAGAGAGTCGTGTGTGTGTGTGCGTGTATGGGTGTGTGTGTGTGTGTGTGTGTGTTGTGGGTGTGTGTGTGTGTGTGTGAACGAGCTTCGGGTCGTGTGTGTGTGTGTGTGTGTGACCTGTGTGTGTGTGTGCTTGGTGAAAGAGAGTCGGTGTGTGTGTGGCAAAGAGAGAGAGAGGAGAGGACGAGAGCAGAGAGAGAGAGAGAGCACGAGAGCGTCCGGGGGGGGGGGGGGCAGATGGTTGTGGAGGGAGTGAGGGAGGGGGTTGGAGAGGCGCAGGCATGCATGCCAATCAAGAAACCAGAAGGGAAGTATTTATCAACTATCGGCCACGATCCCGAACTGGCCCTCTGACTGACTTGGCGGGGGAAAAAACAACCAGTAGCGTGTATTCAATTCACAGCCTAGGAAAAAACAAAACAAAAAACAACAAAACACAAACAAAAAACCACGGTTACTGGGTAGGGAAGACCTGGGGGGATGAGGAAATAAAAATACGAAACCCAACGAAAAAGAAAAAAAAGAGAGAGACGAGAGGAAAAAAAAAGAAGCAAATGAAATACCACCAAACCTGCTCTCAGCGGCAGTAGAAAAATGGGGATTCAGATGATGCGATGGTAGACTTTCTGGCACGTCAGTGGTGTGACTTGAGTGGGCGAGAAGAGAAAGAACTCAAGACACGCAAGCGTGCGCGCATGGAGATCGGTATTTCACCTAAGCATCTCTCTCTCTCTCTCTTCTCTCTCTCTCTCACTCTCTCTTCTCATCTCTCTCTCTGTACTCGTACTGGTTACAAATCAACACACACAACACCACACACCACACACACACCACAACCACACACACCACCCACACACACACAGGACGCGCTCGCGCATCGCACGCTCGCACCGCTCGCACGCACACACGCGCGCGCGCACACACTTACACACACACACTCACCACACATATCGCTCGCGTGGCACACACGTAACCCACACCGGATACAACACACACGTTATACTTTTATACAGTATGATATACCTTGTTAAGAGAGAAGAGTTCTCTTCTTCTCTGTCTCTGTCTGTCTCAGTCTCTGTCTTCTCTGTCTGTCTACAGTCTCTTCTCTCTCTGTCTGTCTGTCTCTCTCTCTCTCCTCTCACTCTCTCACTCTCTCTCACTCTCTCTTCTCTCTCTGACGTATGGTGTGCTGTGTGTGTGTGTGTGTGTGTGAGTGTGAGTGAGTGAATGAGAGAGGAGAGAGAGATGAGAGAGAAGAGAGATGACAGGACCGAGGATAGAGGGAGAGAGACGAGAGAGGAAAGGGACGTCCGTGGGACTGAGCGGAGTTGGAGTGTCGTTGGTGGGGATCCATAGATCTTCTTTCACCTCCGTGTTCACTCCACGACTAGACAGCGTAACATTGCGTTACCGCACGCGAAGGCGAAGACGAAAGATCGTTCGCTGGAGTGGAGGGGAGGATGAGGACGAGGAGAGAAGGGGGGGGGAGAGGGGGCGGGGGTTAGTGGAGGGACGGGGGCGATTAGATGGATGGGGGGGGGGGGGGGTGGGATGGAACGGGCACAGAGGACGAATAGAAAGCGGAAGGAATAGGCAGAAGAACTATAGGCCAAGGGGTTTGAGAGAGACTCGGTGAAGGCGGGGAGGGAGGGGGGGGGAGGCGGGGAGTGGAACTTGGACTTGTAGAGGGAGGAAAACTTTCAACAACAAAAAAGGAGAGGCGGGGAAAAAAAAAAGAAGGAAGAAAGAAACATAGGGAGCGAAAAAGGAAAAAAAAATGAAGAGAAAATGGGGAAAAAAACAAAAAAAAGACGGTTTGAGTTGCGCGCGACTCTAAGTCAGGTATAAAGAAAATCAATACTTGCGGCCTTTTTTTAGTGCAAAGTTGTGAAATACTAGCTCGTGTGTTAAGACCACAACAACGTGCGGGGCGAAAGAGAATACGGGGGGATGGAAGCAAAGAAAAAAGTTGGGAAGAAACAAAAGATTTAGAGAAGAATGAAGGAGGGGGGACGTTTGTTGCAGCAATTGTATTGTATGTTTGTTTATAACTTTATTTATTTGTTTATTTATTTCAAACAACCCCCCCCCCCCCCGTAGTGGACTTCTTCATATGGGATTGTGAGATGCATTCCTAAGAGAAGGGGTATATATTGCCTCGGTGCCGCATAAATCTGGATTCTTCACATGGTAGTTGGGGGGAAGAAAAGGAAAAAAAAAGAAAGGAGGCATGGAAGACGAGGTTGCCCTCAGGGATCTTCTGATTCTTGTGCGTGAATCAGCAGATGTTTTTTTTTTTTTTTTTCACGATCTCTTCACAGAAATGAATGATTAACAAGATGAAATCATGGAGTTAAAAACAAATCGCTACACCCCCCCCCCCCCATAGTGACAAGATAATCGGAATAGAACACATGCGGCATTTCTCTCTCTCTCTCTCTCTCTCCTTCTCTCTTCTCTCCTCTTCTCTCTCTCTCTAAGATTAAGATTTTTTCTAATAAGAAGAAAAAGAGAAAAAAATACGGAGGTGAGAGAGAGAGAGTGACGATTGAGAGAGAGGAGAGAGAGAGAAGAGGAGAGAGAGTGTCTATCCCTTATGATGGCAATGCCCACATTTTTACATATGAATATGACTTGGCCATGTCCCAAACCACTTGCAACAAGAAACCTCAATGCACTTTTTCGTTCTCATATTTTGATTCCTTTCTGCTCTTCTTCTTTAAGTTTTCTTTCTTAGAGGAGAGAGAGGAGAACCGAGAGGTGTGAGCGAGAGGAGAGCCAGTGTCTGGACCTTTCGTGGATAGGCCGCGTCCTTACCCCCCCCCCCCCCCCCCCCCCCCCCCCCCCCCCCATCCCAACTTCTTCATTTATCTCACCGGATTTGCTCAGGCCCCCCCCCAAAAAGTTGGCCGGGCGATTGGGAACAAGGAGTGTTTGTGATGCATCGATGGAGTTTTGTAGCGGTTTGGGGGTTCGATATATGAATTAAAATGAAATGATAGAACCAGGAGAGGAAGAGGCAGGAGAAAAATGGTGAAACCGAGATGGAAATGAAGATGAATAAGGAAGGAGACAAAAGCAAGGGGCCGGTGCGGGGGTTTAAGTTACACACATGCACACACACACACACACCACACACACACACACACACACACACCACACACACACACACAACTTGCGCGCGGGCGCGCCCACACACAAACCACACACACACCACCACACACACACACACACGCACGCACGCCACGCACGCACGCACACACGAACGCACGAACACACATACACACGCAGAGAGAGTGGGAGAGGGACGGCACGGGACGGGAAGGACGGACAGACAGACAGTAGACAATGACAGAATGAAAGGAAGAGTGGAGACCAGAGAGAGAGAGAGAGTGAGAGAGAGAGAGAGGAAACACGAGACGACGAGAGAGAGAGAGAGATAGAGAGCATGCCGTCGCGTGTGTGTGTGTGTGTTGTGTGTGTGTGTGAATGTGTTGTGTGTGTGTGCAGTGCGTGCGTGTGTGCGTGAGTGAGTGCGTGCGTGCGTTGTGTGTGTGTGTTTGTCGTGTGCGCGTGCATGGTGCATAGCGTGCGTGCGTGCGTTTATGTATCGTATATATTTATATATGTGTGTGTTGTGTGTTGTGTGTGTTTGTTTTGAGTGGTGTGTGTGTGTGTGTGTGTGTGTGAGTGATTGTGTGTGTGTCTTGTGGACGAGAGTGAGAGAGAGAGAGAGAGAGGAGAGCCGTGAGAGAGAGAGAGAGAGAGAGAGAGAGGAGAGCAGATTTGTTTCATTTAACGTTTTGTTTTCTTTCTTTTTTGTTGTGTGTATTGTTGTTGTTTGCCTTGGTTTGTTCTACCATTCAGATTTCCCATCTGTCCTTCGCGCTTTTCTCTCTTTCTGTCTTAATCATTCCCCACATCATTTCCGTCCCCTCCCACGACCTACCGGATTGTTTATAAATATTTTTATCTTCCCTTCTCTGCTCTGTCACTCAGGTCACCCGAAACCCTACACTCGCTGTCTGCCCGCTGTCTGCGTCGTGTGCCCGATTAATATGCCGTCGTCTAACTAAAGTGCCCGGTGCTTGGTTGGTGTATAGCCTGTGGAGATTCACCCTCCACGTTCAGTTCACTTGACACGATAGAAGGCGATGGCAAAAAAAAATTGAGTAGTCTCCCCCCCCCCCCCCCCCCCCCCCCCCCCCCCCCCCCCTTTCCGTTCCGCTCTCCACCGTGACCCTGCCACTCCCCCTCTCCCCTCCCTTTTGTGTTGCTGAGATTTATAAAGCGAGCGCATTCGTTCTGGTGAATGTGGATTATCGGGCCCCAAAACCCGAAATAAGTACTTGGCCTCATTGTACGTGTCAAATGATGCGGCATTGCTCTCGCTCCCTGAGTCTGTCTGTCTGTTCTGTCTGTCTGTCTGTCTGTCTCTCTCTCTCTCTCTCTCTCTCTCTCTCTCTCTCTCTCTCGCTCTCTCTCTCTCTCTCTCTCTCTCTCTCCCTCTCTCTCTCTCTCTCTCTCTCTCTCTCTCTCTCTCTCTCCCCTCTCTCTCTCTCTCTCTCGCTCTCTTTTCCATGCCTCCCACCCATCCTCTCTCTAAATGAGCCAGATGCGAATCAATTTTTTTCAGTCTATACTGACACCACTGGCTGTCAGTGTGGATGTTCCTGTCCATTTTCGCTTGTTTGCTTCGTGTTTGTATGTTGTTTCCCGCGCCCCTTTCTTCTCTGTCTGTCTGTTTGTGTGTCTGTTTGTCTGTCTGCTGTCTGCCTGTCTCTTTTACGTTTATTGTCTGTCTGTCTGTCTGTCTCTGTTTTCTCTCAGTTTCTGTCTCTGCGTCTCACTTTTCTCCATGTCTCTCTTTCTGTCTGTCTGTCTGTCTGTCTTTCATCGTCTCTGTCTCTCTCTCTCTCTCTCTCTCTCTCTCTCTCTCTCTCTCTCTCTCTCTCTTCTCTCTCTCTGTGATTTTTTTGGCCTGTCTATCTCTCTGTGTCTCTCTGTTTTTGTTCGTCAGCTTGTCTGTGTGCCTGTCTTCTGTCTGTGTGTCCGTCCGTCCGTCTGTCTGTCTGTCTGCCTGTCTGCATGCCTGCCTGTCTGTCTGTCTGCCTCTCTCTCTCTCTTCTCTCTCTCTCTCTCTCTCTCTCTCTCTCTCTCTCTCTCTTCCCCCTTTCCGTTTCTCTCCCGTTCTCTTTGATCTAGTCACATCAGCACTTCATGCAAAACGAAATCCAGATAAGTATACCCGTTGGGCCGGAACGTGCATGCCTTGACTCGTTCTGCCTGGAAATGATCTGTACGCGCACATAATTTATGCTCTTTTGTCATGCAGTTATAGTGCAACACATACTTGACTCGACTGTTCTCATAATTCCAGACCACTTGCACTGGAGTCCTCAAAGCAGATTTGAAATTTTGAAGTCTTACTCCCACAGATTATAGCAGTGCAGAAGCTGACCCACTAAATGATATACTTTGGGTCAAAAAGGAATGAACATGCAAAAGTTGTTGTCTGAAACAGCCTCCCCCCCCCCCCCCCCCCCCCCCCCCCCCCCCCCCCCCCCCCCCCCCCCCCCCCCCCCCCCCCCCCCCCCTCCCCCGTCAGATTTTTCTGACTTAGTTTTGGCGTGCATCCTCAATATCCAGTTAATTCCACTTTACCAAATTCAAGAACAGACCCTTTTTAATGTTAAGCGTTTCTTGCTGTGGTAATCTACATCGCTTTGGAACACAGTTCTGTCACTAGTGTTAGACCTTTAAGGCCTCGGAGTGTAGGGTATTTAGGGGAAACTCGGGCCAATGATTGAAAATGAAGCCATGGAGTAGAAACTAACCTCATGTGCATTATTCAGTTTATATCTTTTGAAGCTGCTTTATAGCTTTGACGTAAACACACACACACACACACACACACACACACACACACACACACACACACACCACACACACACACATGCACACACACACACACACTCACACACACACACACACACACACACACCACACACACATGCTCGCACGCACGCACGCACGCACACCACACACACACCCGTCTAATATCACGTTTAGTGGAAAGACGTTAAATGAATGACACACACACACCCCACACACACACACACACACACACACACACACACACACACACACCAACCATAATCAGTGATTGTTCTGATCACCGATGATTTGGTTGACGTATTGTTGCTGCTTTCTTTCACTGATTCTTCTCTAGTTGGTCACGGTTTGAAAATATCGAATGAAAGTGACCCATGCGCGCGCTGTGTGTGTGTGTGTGTTTTGTGTGTGTGTGTGTGTGTGTGTGTTGTGTGATCAATTTATATATCATTAATTGTTTACACCCCACCCCCCTCCTTCGTCCTCCTCGTGCATTTATCTCTGTCTTCCCGCCTCCTCTTCCTCTAGTACCTTCCCCTTGATCTCCCTATCTTGGATTCTACCATCTTGTCTTCCTCTGGTACCTTTCCCTTGATCTCCCTATCTTGGATTCTACCATCTTGTCTTCCTCTGGTACCTTTCCCTTTATCTCCCTGTCTTGGATTCTCTTGGATTCTACATCTTGTCTTCCTCTGGTACCTTCCCCTTGATCTCCCTATCTTGGATTCTACCATCTTGTCTTCCTCTGGTACCTTTCCCTTGATCTCCCTATCTTGGATTCTACCATCTTGTCTTTCTCTGGTACCTTTCCCTTTATCTCCCTGTCTTGGATTCTCTTGGATTCTACCATCTTGTCTTCCTCTGGTACCTTCCCCTTGATCTCCCTATCTTGGATTCTACCATCTTGTCTTCCTCTGGTACCTTTCCCTTGATCTCCCTATCTTATATTCTACCATCTTGTCTTCCTCTGGTACCTTTCCCTTTATCTCCTATCTTGGATTCTACCATCTTGTCTTCCTCTGGTACCTTTCCCTTGATCTCCCTATCTTGGATTCTACCATCTTGTCTTCCTCTGGTACCTTTCCCTTGATCTCCCTATCTTGGATTCTACCATCTTGTCTTCCTCTGGTACCTTTCCCTGTATCTCCCTGTCTTGGATTCTCTTGGATTCTACCATCTTGTCTTCCTCTGGTACCTTCCCCTTGATCTCCCTATCTTGGATTC
>CM031604.1:15928871-15931371 GCA_018398815.1 Conus ventricosus | reverse complement strand
TTTCATGTTGTCTTCTTTTTGCTGTCTTCTTTCAAATCTCTCTCTCTCTCTCTCTCTCTCTCTCTCTCTTCTCTCTCTCTCTCTCTCTCTCTCTCTCCCCTCTCTCTCTCCATTTCCCTCTCTCTCTCTTTTCGCTTTGAGCATGCAAGTTTTTTTTTTTCCAAAGCCATTGTGAGAGGATGACGTCAGCTGTGAAGTTTTACGGTCCTGTTCCAGCACTTGACGCAACAGAAGCGAACTTAGAAACGTCACCCCCCGCCCACCCCCCACTCCCCCACCCCCATACCTCACCCTCCCATTCCCGACGCCCCGCTCCACCCCTTTCTTCTTTCCTTAGAGGGGAAGCCACTCTGGAGAGTAGTGTGAAGGAGTGGAGGATCCAAGGTGGGATTAAAGCCGAGGAGGAGTTGTCTGAACCTGACGGTGGCTGGGAGCCATTTTGGCAGTGCGATGGACGTCAGAGAAATTCATAATGGTTTCCTGTACATCGGCGCTAATATCTCTTCATCAGAGCGTCGTGTTTGTGTTTTTTCTAGTCTAGTTTGTTTGGGCCATACTTTCTTTCTTTCGTGTTCCTATTTTTGCCCCCCCCCCCCCCCCCCCCCCCCCCCCCCCTCTTTATTTAATGCGATCGTTTCTTTGCCATCTTTTCTCCTGCTATTCTTCAATGCACCTGTCTTTGTTTCCATATTTTGTGGGTTTTTCTGATATCCTTTGATGTGTGAAGCCTGTGTGTATGTGTGTGTGTGTGTGTGTGTGTGTGTGTGTGTGTGTGTGTGTGTGTGTGTGTGTGTGTGTGTTTCTCTCTCTCTGTTTGAGAGAGAGAGAGAGAGAGAGAGAGAGAGAGAGAGAGAGAGAGAGAGAGAGAGAGAGGGAGAGAGAGAGAGAGAGTGATGAGGAGGGAGACTCGGGCAGCCTGTAAATATTGACCTCAAATAAACGAAACAGGAAGAAATGTTAAAGGACCATGCCATAAAAACGAAAATACCCCCAAGTGTCCGACCTTCACCAATCAATACAGTCTGCCATCTACACGTCTGACGCTGGCCATGAAAGCTAAGTGTACAACACAGCCACTGTCACTACTGATTTCTGTACTCCCATACCGACTGACCCACAGGGAGCCCGCAGACAAGTGGTCCGAGCAGTTCCCAGCGGAGGGGAAGGTCGTGAGTTCGAATCTCTCGTGGGGTCGTTTTTTGTACGGCTTGCAAACTCTTTCTGTCCGTCCATCCAGCAGTAAGGGGGGATCTGACTAAGGTCAGGGAAGAACAGCGAGACGGAAGGAGAGTGATGGGCCCCGCATTTCATTATACCATGCCCCAGAAAACGGCGAACCTCCAACCATTCGCCGCAGCAACAGACATTTTATGGAAGTTTCCTTTTCAGCTGACCTGTAATGTGTTGCCTCTGTATTTTGTTGACTTATTTATACCTCACGTTCTCCTGATCCACGAACACGAGAGTCTCATGCCAGTTCGCTTGCTGTAAGATGTTTGTCATGAGTGATTTCTTTGTGAAGATATGCCTGTAACTTCAATACTAGTTCGATCAATCAACGTCAGTAGGGATGGTGAAATCAGTGGGATTTAACCGCCGCCTCCTCCTCCTCCTCTTCCTCCTCCTCTTATTACTGTTACTACTACCATTATCACAACTACTACCACAGCTACAATCACCATCACACCACTACGATTTCCGCTGCCACGACCAAGAGATAGGTGCGGCTGTACTTTTGAACAGCCCAAGGTGGAACAAAACATCACCGTGTCGTCCCACGCACAATGCCATTCTTGGCTAGTTAGATGTCAAAACAAAGTGATCTGGCATTGATCAATTAGTTCCAGTATTTTTTTTTTCCTGACTGGAGAGGACCGCGAGGAAGGGGGATGGGGTGGGGGAGGAAGGGGGTGGGGGTTGGATGGGGGTTGGGGGTAAGTGGGCTTGAGAGGGTGGGGGGAAGGCGGCGGAAGGGAGGGAGGGAGGCACAGATCCCCACCTGTTCCATTTCTCCACCATGCGCAGCGCGTTCGGTTCACTCTCTCATTGTAAACCCACAGACAGAGGTTCGTGATGGCATAGTGATGGCCCAAATGAATTATTATACTCTAAAACACTGACAAGGATTTGTTATCATCTCATCAACATGTTGTGCCTACAAACCTTTTAAGGATTCTCGCGACAATTTAAAGTATGTGTCGAAGCCTGTGTGCCTGATGCTTTTTTTTTTTCTTTTTTTTCTTCATTTTGTTTTTAATTTACTTTCACTAGTTCTCAGTCGGTTGAGAAATTCATGAGTGCAGGGTTCTTGCGCCTGGTCCACCGAGCGCCGCCAGACGAGCGCCCGTCTCCCTGGAGAAGCCGTGTCAAGGTATAAATGTCGCTCCGCACTTCTTTTAAAACTTGCGGGCGCCGCTGATTGGATAGAAGCTGCTGATTTACGGACCCCTCGGCGTGGAGGGGCTGCATGCTGGGCTAGCTGCACGTGCTGGCACCGGAA
>CM031604.1:15918871-15921371 GCA_018398815.1 Conus ventricosus | reverse complement strand
GAGAGAGAGGAGAGAGAGAGAGAGGTGAGAGAGAGGAGATGAGAGAGACAGAGAGAGAGAGGAGAGACAGACGAGAGAGACGAGAGAGAGAGAGACGAGGAGAGAGAGAGAGAGAGAGAGAGAGAGAGAGAGAGACGTCGTGGTAATAATAGCATCCTGGATCATGCCTGGACGTGACAGTCCATCTATTGTGTCTACTTCCGGCCTCATATGCATATGTGCATGGCTGATGGAGAAGTTGGCGGCAAAACGCACATCAGGGCGACCGTGTTGTTTGGTTTTATAAGAGGAGGTTGGTCGTCTGTATGTTTTACGATAATCGGGTACTTTGAGTATTAAATCCTACTCCAACGCTTGATTGTAGAGTCTGAGATTTTCGGTCTAATCCGCAACACTAGAAGACGAGATTTCCTCTGTCAAAATCTGATTTGCTTCTACAGCTATTGATCATTTGTGTCAGTAACCAAATCGAAAACGTATTCTTTTACGATTTGTTGTTGTTGTTGTTATACTAGATAAATATAGCCTTTTAGCGGGTCGTGAATGGTGTCTTTGTTCGCGTAAACTTATTCATCTCACAAATAAAAAAAAAATCACAATAGGAGGGTACAGGGAAAGGAGACTATTGCCTTTCTTTCTCTCTTTCTTTCTTTTCACTTTTTTTTTTATTTTTTTTTTTAGACTAGTGTTCATTGACGATTAAACTTTCTTTTGAATTTTCCCGCTTATCGGTTAGCCATTTCCGGATTGTCCCTTGTGTGACTTAGATTTCTTTGATAGGCTAAATAAATCCCCAGCGAGTCTTTCCCAGCATCTGGCTGTTATTTCCAGATCGACCGCGCATGTAAATCGATGGGGGGAAGAAGACAGCAGCAAACCGATGCCTCGCACGGTGATTTGTTGCGGACCAGCGAATAGCCTTGTATCATTCTTCACTCGCCAAAATGGGCGAGGAGGAGGAGGAGGAGGTGAAGTTCACCAGCTCCAACGTGTGGCCGCCAGGCCCGAGTGACGTCTCCCTCCCCCACTGTAGAGGACGAGTCTGTGTAAGATCTCGGCGGCACACACTCTTCGTGTCCACCTCATTCAGGGCTGCCAGACTGAGCGCCTCTCGAAGGGGGAAGACGTCCGTGTCGTTCCTTCGCTTTTCAGCGGGGTCTGCCGCTGATTTGATGGAGACTGCTGATGTAGGGAGTGCCCAGGCTGGGGGCTTGGCTGCACGTGCCCGGACTGGAAAGTCTCAGTGGCTGTGTCCTGGTGACGGATGACGCGGTGGGCGGAGGGTGTGTGTGTGTGGGGGGGGGGGGGGGGGGGGGGGGAAGGGGGGAGGGGAGGAATAACGCCGTCGGTGTCAGTGGAGTACCCTGTTACTGGATGGAGAGAGAGAGGGAGAGAGAGAGAGGGGGGGAGGGAGGGAGAGAGAGAGGGGGGGGGGGAGGGAGGGAGAGAGAGAGGGGGAGGGGAGGGGGGGGGGGGGGGGGGGGGGGGGGGGGGGGGGGGGGGGGGGGGGGGGGGGAGGGGGAGGGGAGAGGGGAGGGGGAAGAGAGAGGGGGGGGGAGGGGGGAAGAGGAGGGGGAGGGGGGGGAGAGAGAGGGGAGAGAGAGGGGGGGGGAGGAGGAGAGAGGGGAGGAGGGGAGAGGGAGAGGAGGGGGGAGGAGGGAGAGAGGGGTGGAGGGGGGGGGAGAGAGGAGAGGGGGGAGGGAGGAGAGAGAGGGAGGAGGGGGGTGAGGGAGAGGGAGAGAGGGGGGGGGAGGAAGAGAGGGAAAGAGAGGGGGAGGGAGAGGGAGGGAGGAGAGAGATGGGAGGAGAGAGAGAGAGAGAGAGAGGGAGAAGGGAGGGGGGAGAGGGAGGAGAGGGGGGAGGGAGGGAGAGAGGAGGAAGGGGGGGGGGGAGAGAAAAGGGAGAGAGAGGGAGGGAGGAGAGAGAGAGGGAGAGAGGGGGGGAGGGGGAGAGAGAGAGGGAGGGAGAGGGAGAGAGAGGGGAGGGAAAGGGAGGAGGAAGGAGAGAGGGGGAGGGAGGAGAGAGAGAGGAGGGGGGAAGAGAGGGGGAGGGAGGGGAGAGAGAGAGGGAGGGAGGGAGAGAGAGAGGGAGAGAGGAGGAGGAGGGGAGGAGATAGAGAGAGGGAGGGGAGAGGGGGGGAAGAGGGGAGGGAGGGAGAGAGTAGGGAGAGAGAGGGGGAGGGGAGAGGGAGGAGGGGGGAGAGAGAGGGAGGAGGGGGGAGGAGGGAGGGGGGAGGAGAGAGGGAGAGGGGAGAGAGAGAGAGGAGAGAGGAGGGAGGGGAAAGAAGAGAAGAGGGGAGAGAAGAGAGTCTTTCAAATGGCGACTCATTTTCTTGTGAAGCTGGGCAATGGACAGGGTAAAATACGTTACAGTAGACATGTAAATTTATAAATGATCAAAAAGTTGTTTAGTGTATAGCTAGAACTTCACCAACCTTTTTACGAAATGATTACTGTTATAGAGGGGCAAGGCGGGGAGCACGCGCGTTAGGGCTCAACAC
>CM031604.1:15904086-15908771 GCA_018398815.1 Conus ventricosus | reverse complement strand
AGACCTTGCAGACTTTGCAGATTTAAACAGAAGGGAATAGGCCTTTGTAGGTTTTTTGAGTACACAAAAGAGGGTGATTAAAACGCAAAGAGGTGCGACAACATAGGTTCCTAAACTAGACAACTACGCAATGTAGAAGCAAATAATGCCGGCCAGTATGAATATAAAATAGTTCGAAACCTGACCTCAAATGGCACTTAAAACCATATTAGAATGGGACATAAAATTTGAATTCATAAGTCCATTTACATTTTTTGACCGTCAAAAAGTTTCAGAAAAGCTTTCAACTCTGGTCCATTACATATAAGTCTTTTGCCAGAGGACAATAGTCGGAAAGAGATCGAAATAAAGCCGTATGAAAACAAACAGTACATCCTCCACAGAAGAGAAACGGTTTTTAAAGGATGCTTCTAACAAATTACAGTTCATTCCGCGCATGAAATTAGGAGACACGTTCACAAAAAATATTTCAAATTTCTGTCTTAAAAGATGAGGAGAGGAATGGAGCTGTGGCGTCAGTGACGTCCTTTTAAAAAGGGAATTCTTATTAGCTGGCAAAACTTAGACGTTGAAAAACTTAAAGTTACCATCGTCGTTCTTCACAATGGTGAGGATATTAAGGTCATAACAACAAGCAGCAAAATCAATATTAGCTTAAATAGAAACAATCTTACAGAACTGAATTGGATTAATCTTACACATTTAGGCCTTATAGGATTTTATTATACTGAACAAGTTCTGACAGAGAGTATGATAAATATAATAACTGGATTAGATTAAATTCTGTTATAAAACTATGGAGCAGTTAAACTTTATGACAAAAACCCCTCATTGTTCATTGATTTGTGGGCAGACTGGTTGTGGAAAAACAATATTTGTCCTAGACCTATTACAAACAGTTTTATCGCTATAATTTTGATTATATTGTAATTTTCTGTCCAACGCTTGAATGGAACAAAGCATATCATGATAGAAGGTTTATATGGACAGATGACGACGTAAAATTTAGTTGATCCTAGCAAAAAAACTGAGTGAGTGTTTAGAACACTTTTATAAACTGTTTAAAGGAACGCAGACACTATTTATTATAGATGACTGTTCGGCAGAAAGAGACATAGTTAAAAAGAGAAACACTTTGTCAAAACTAGCTTTCAGTGGGAAAACATGCCGGGATAAGTGTGTGGATTTTATGTTAAAAATTAACTCGGTTTTAAAAGACTTTAGAGAAAAAGTTAAAAACTGTAGTTTTATTTTACACGAAAGACAGCGACGCATTTGATACATGTTTGCGCGAAAATAATGTTATTAAAAACAAACAAGAAAAACAAAGGATTGAGCAAAAACTACAATCTGAAAAGTTTTGTAAATTTAAAGTATTGAAAACGGATATTCCAACACAGTATGTATGTTTGTAATAACGTTTTTTTTTTGGGTTTATTGAAGTCTTACTTGTCAGAGAACTAAAAAAATGCCGCTTCGGGATCAACCGGTCGAAACTGGTTGAGACCGGTTGAGCCAGAAGGGGCTTTTTATTAGTTCTCTACACCCCGTTTACACAACGGGCTGCCTACCTGGGTAGTGCCGACTGAAGGCTGCCAGCCGGGGGCTTCATTCAGTCGTTTCTCGTGTCATCCAGTCAGTATCGTTCAATCGATCCCTCATTTTCCTTACTTCCTTCATTCTTTCCATTTCTCACGCAGGGTGCATGCTATGTGTAATGTGTCGTCCATAAACCCAACGGCCAAACTGGCCTACTCTTCCGAAAGTTGGTGATGGGATTTTTCGTGTGTGCAAGATGTTATGCTGCGTTCACACACGGAACCCCGGTTACAGTCTCATTTGAAGGACTGTATGGGACATGGAGTCAGAACCAATGTTAACTCCGAGGGAAAAATCCCCCTGACCGAAACGCCCCGGGGGAGGTTCGAACCCGCAACCCCAGGATCACCAAGATTACGAGTCCGGCGCTCTAACCAACTGAGCTATTCCGGCTCCCTATAACCGGGTGGCCATCCACACGGGGAACCACAGCACCTCACGTGAACAAGAAAACAAAGCAATCCACAACGAGGTTATGAACCACGCTGTCGGCCTCTCCTATCCCCCCCCCCCCCCCCCCCCCCCCCCCATCCCCTCCCCTTCTTTTTCATAAATGTCCAAGAACTATCCGCTGTTCATATGATCAAGCACTGACTGGATCATTCGCCGACAGATAAAGCAATCAGCCGGTCAGTAGACTCATCATCTTGCTAAGGCCCAGTCGACACTTACAACACTGATTAATGTAAGAATAAGCTCTGGAAATGAGGGAAGAAATTGTTCCATTTTGTTGAAAGAAAAAAAAAAGGGGGGGGGAGGGCGGAGGGTTGGTTCAACAACTAGTTCTCGTCCGCAAAGGCGTGGATTTTTTGTTTTGTTTTTTTTTGTTTTACATACTCGAGTTCTAAATGTATGAAAATTTCCATCTGTCTATGACAGATGCGTTTTCCTTTTTTTTTTCCCCTGTGAATTTCGGTTCGTTTGTTAATTTATGAAAAAAGAATCTCATGCTCTTCTCAGCTATTCCGCCCCACAGCTCAGGCACACACACACACCACACACACACACACACACACACATCACCCCACTAGAGCACGGAGGGATGGAGAGAGAGTGTGACAAAAGGGAAGAGGGCCGGCTGGGGGGGGGGGGGGGGGGGGGTAGAGGAAGTGACGTACTTCTGCTATGCTCGTCATCATTGTACTCAGAAATGGCTCCCACGGCGACCACCCGGCCCCGAGTCTTCATGTGGTTCTGCAGAACGGTGGAGGCGAACTCTCCCCCAACCTTGGACACAGTGGTAACAGTTATATATCTCTAAAGTAGAAATGATAACAATTGCAGGCATAAATAGAAATCCTTGTCAATGCACCATTCCCTAGCACGTCCCCTCTGAACGTGCCCCAAAAAAGATATAAAAAAAATCTACAGGCCACGTGCCACACGCGCAGAGCTCAGGCGCCCACACACACCATATAAAACCAGTGGGGTGCCCAAATTGTACACCCTGACGAGAGCGCCCGGCTCGAAACAACTTTGTTGGTTTTATTTTCCCATTTTAAAATCTTATTTTAAACTGGTATATATATTTTATATATATATATATATATATATAATATATATATATATATAATATATATATATATTCTCCCTTGGAGAATATAAGCTTGCTGAAGGCTCATTTTGAGAAGCATTTATTTTGTTTTTCCCCATTCACCCACTCAAGCACATACTGTTAGTTAGGCAGAATCATCTACCACTGCAGATATGAATGCGTATCTCCCCCTATTTTTTCAATCTAAGACATAAGAGCAAGCTTTGTTTATAATTCAATATTTCTTGCAGTCATTGCAACACCAAGCTGCTCTGTAAGTTGCTGGAACGGTGCGGTACTTATCCTTGGAATTTATTAGTTTGTTGTATATATATATATATATATAATATATATATATGTATATATACCAGTTTAAAATAGGATTTTTAAAATGGAAGAGTTAAAACCAACAAATTTGTTTCGAGCCGGCGCTCGAAACAAATTTGTTGGTTTTAACTCTTCCATTTTAAAAATCCTATTTTAAACTGGTATGTCGCTCCCTACATGGTCGAGCACTTTTAAAGTTCTGAGTGGTCTTTTAACTCTGATTATATATATATATATATATATAAAATATATATATATATATATATATACATGAACAATATAAAAGTGTTTTTTTTTAAATCTGAAGGTGCTCAACCCCTTGGGGAGCAACATCTGTTAAGAATATTTAAAAAAATGAATTATTAAAATCAACAAGCTTGTTTCGAACCTCTCGCTCTCCTCAGAAAGTAGTACTTTTAGACTCCTTTTAATTCTTTGATTTTTAAACACACACACACACACACACACACACACACACACACACACACACACATATATATATATATATAATATATATATATATATATATATATATATATATATATACCAGTTTAAAATAGAATTTTAAAATGGAAAAATTAAATTCTATTTTAAACTGGTATGTCGCTCCCTACATGGTTGAGCACTTTTAACGTTCTGAGTGGCTTAACTCTGATTATATATATATATATATATAATATATAATATATATATATATATATATATATATATATATATATACAGTGATAACAATCCTGTTTGAACCAAAGGCCAGTGTACGCGTGTATGTAAATTGGATACAGACAGAGAGCTAGGTAGACAAGACAGATGGATAGACAGATACACAGAGAGATAGACCAACCGGCAGGTACTTCTCTCATTCTTTCTAAGCTAAACATCTCTCAGAACGAGGGACAATAGTTATTAACCTCTCTAAGGAGATTCCTGTATATGAACATCGTTGTCTTTGACAATGGTAAGTTCACCTTCATGTACATTCTTTCTACTTTTCACTGTCTCTTGGGGGCGTTAATCAGGTGTGATGCGTAACGTTCAAATGCTTTAGACGTTTGTGTAACCTTTAGACTGTATTCTGTTCGTGTGTGTATCTTGGTACGTCTCTGTTTTAGTGGACCAAAACTCATAACCGCACGCTCATACTATCATCTGATCTATTCGATTTGATTATATATGTAACTGCTCCTATACTCACGTTGTCAAAGTACAGGTCAATACCGTTCGGTGC
>CM031604.1:15889086-15899086 GCA_018398815.1 Conus ventricosus | reverse complement strand
GAATCTGGAAACGAGAACGAATTCTCGACGTCACCATGTTGTTTCGTTCAGTACATGTTGAGGGGAAAACGTCATAGTCAATACAGAATCTGGAAACGAGAACGAATTCTCGACGTCACCATGTTGTTTCGTTCAGTACATGTTGAGGGGAAAACGTCATAGTCAATACAGAATCTGGAAACGAGAACGAATTCTCGACGTCACCATGTTGTTTCGTTCAGTACATGTTGAGGGGGAAAACGTCATAGTCAATACAGAATCTGGAAACGAGAACGAATTCTCGACGTCACCATGTTGTTTCGTTCAGTACATGTTGAGGGGGAAAACGTCATAGTCAATATAGAATCTGGAAACCAGAACGAATTCTCGACGTCACCATGTTGTTTCGTTCAGTACTGTTGAGGGGAAAACGTCAGTCAATATAGAATCTGGAAACCAGAACGATTCTCGACGTCACCATGTGTTTCGTTCAGTACATGTTGAGGGGAAAACGTCAGTCAATATAGAATCTGGAAACGAGAACGAATTCTCGACGTCGGTTGAAACAAAAAATACAGAAAAAAAACTGAGTCAAGGGGAGATGGTGGGTTTCAGAGCACACGACCTTCACCTTTGCTGAAGTTGTCCAGTCTAGTCGCTTCGACGTGCAAGTGTCTCAACTGAACAGTTGGCACATTCACATCTCCAAAGAGGGCCAGTTTAGTTTTTTGTTTTGTTTTTATTTCGAACTCGCTTGCCCGGTGTTAAAAAAAGCCTCACAGTTAAAGCGAGAGGCTCACCAAGCTGACACTGGCTTTCGAGTCATTGTCCCACTGCACACCAATTTACACCCCACCCCACTTTTTTTTTCGGGTGCGTAGCGCAATCATACGTATCTAAAGCACTACCAGTTATTAGCCTACGACCAATAGATCTACGTGTCGTAAACCATACGACCCTTTAAGACTACGTGTCTATATCACTACAATTGACCATGTATCGAAAAAAGCTATTCATGTTCGCGTTCTCTAAAACTACGTGTCTATATCGCTATGCCCGTTTGCTCTACAGCAGAAAGAAGAATATAGTGACAACGGCCCGTTTGTATGGGGATGGTGTAGCGCAATCACTACTGGATAATGTCAGTAGGTCCCCACTAGGGGAGGCGCTATATGTTCCCCATTCTATGTTCCCCCAGGTCTATGTTCCCCCACCTCCATTTCCCCCAGGTCTATGTTCCCCCACCTCCATATTTCCCCAGTCTATGTTCCAACCCACTTACCTACCGTGCCGTACGTGACCTCGTGCCGTACGTGTCATCGTGCCGTACGTGATCTCGTATCGTACGTGACCGGATTGTCATACTTGTTACAGAATCTAAGTTGAAATCCTGACTAGATATGTTGCAATGTTCATATTTTATGCTTTAAAACCCGAGATAAGAGACGAATACATTTAATTGTCACAAGATTGTATTGATCCTTTCTTTGCTTTGCTTTGTTTTTTCTCTGTATTTGTGTACAGGAGTCATTGTTACTCATTAATTTGTTGTTCATTAACAGTTCTTTAGTTATATGTCAGTACACGCCTGTTTCCATAGCTATACGGTTGGTGACCTTACGTTAAAATTCCTGAGTCCCTGAGTATATGTGGATGGTTTTAATGCGTCAAAATATATTTTTGTAAATCATTTTCTTTCCTAGTTCCATCCCTCCTCCGTGTTATGGCCAGGAGCCCCTGCCTAAGCCAAAGTACAATAAAAAAAAAATGTTCAGAGTTCCGATTGTATTAAATTACGATAATTGAAATTACCAAAATAACAGAAATCGAGGAGAGAGAGAGAGAGAGAGAGAGAGAGAGAGAGAGAGAGAGAGAGAGAGAGAGAGAGAGAATTAGAGAGAGATATAATTAGAGAGACAAAGACAGAGAGACAGCGATAATTAGAGAGAGAGAGAGAGAGATGCGGAGACAGAGAGATGCGGAGACAGAGATTCAGAGAGACAGAAAGAGATAATCTAAGAACTCTCTCTCTCTCTCTCTCTCTCTCTCTCTCTCTCTCTCCCTCTCTCCCTCCCTCCCTCTCTCTCTCTCTCTCTCTCAACAAGGTGGGCAGAAGCATTGTGCTCAAAACAGTATCGGTATTTAATTGATGAGTAATAGGCCTAGTCTGTCCAATACAAAAATCAGCGCTGTCAGTGCAGCAGTTCTAAATTTCATCATGTAGAGCTATGCCACGTAGTGCTAAAGAAAGAAATAGAACACAAAACACACGAAAGTATGTAAAGCTACTGCCACGTAGTGCTAAAGGACAGTAGCCAATAGAGATCGCAAGTAAGCCTTCGAGCTTCTTTCTCCTTTTTTGCCATCTATATAGAGCTAATCAAAAATGTCCATTAGTGACAGAGGGCAGTAGCTTTTTAGCTACTTTTCGTTACTTCTCGTAGTGCCAAAACAAGGTAGAGGTTTGAATACGTAGTGCTATTGTTACATGCCTAAGCGAAGACTCTCCTCTCTCTCTCTCCTCTCTCTCTCTCTCTCTCTCTCTCTCTCTCTCTCTCTCTCCTCATTAGTTATTTATTCATGGGATATTCATGAAAAATTCTATATGGAGCAACAAACACAAAACAAAACAAACAAAGAAAAACAAACAAAACAAACAAAAAGAAACTAGGCATTACTTTTAAATTTAGACCTCTGTGACACTTAATTGAATGAGAGAGAGAGAGAGAGAGAGAGAGAGAGAGAGAGAGAGAGAGAGAGAGAGAGAGAGAGAGAGAAGAGAGAGAGGAGAGATGAAGTGTGAAATGCAAAAATTCACTTCGTCCGAAAATCGATTTTCATCAAATTATTGATCAATCATCATCATCATCATCATTCTCTTGCCCATGATGGGCGTAGAGGAGAGATGAGAGACACTCTCGAAGCCAGGCACCGCCATCCGGCCCTGTCCTCTGCCTGTCGCATCAGCGTGGGGCCATCCATCCTGGTCCATTCTTTGATGTTGTCCATCCAGCATTTGGTTTGTCGTCCCCTTCGTCTGCCGCCTTCCAGCGTGCCCTGGATGACTGTTTTGGGCAGTGAATTGTGGCGTATGACATGCCCAAACCACGACAGCTTCCTCTTCTTGACTGTTGCCAAGAGGGGTTCTTGGGGCCTGCAAGTGATGTTATTTGGCTCCTCACAAGGTCGTTTGTCTTCCGTCTGCCAAGAGATCCCGCGCAAGCGCCTGAAGCATTTAGTTTCAAACGTCTGGATTCTCTTGGTGGTCTCTGCTGTCATGGTCCAGCTTTCGCAGCCATACAGCAGGATGGACAGCACCAGGACTTGTACAGCTTCATCTTTGTAGGAAAGCTGATCTCCCTGCTCTTCCAGATCTTGTTTAGCTTTGCCATTGCTGCTGTTGCGATCGCTAGTCTGGTCTTGATTTCTGTTGTAGAGCGACCATCTTTGGTGAGAGTGGCGCCAAGGTATTTGAAAGCGCCCACTTCTTCAAGCTGTTGTCCGTTCATGTAGATTTCAGCATGGGTGTTGGTTGTGCTGTTGACCAGAACTTTGCTTTTTTCTGTGCTCACTTCCATTCCATATGCACCTGCCCTTTCTTCCAGTCTCTTTGTCAGGTCTTGTAGTTCTTCGTTGCTGCCTCCCATCAGGTCGATGTCATCTGCGAACCTCAGATTATTGATGGTTCTTCCTCCGATGGAGACAGTGGAGTGGAAGTCATGGAGGGTTTCACGCATGATGTTTTCCAGGAAAAGATTGAACAGTACGGGAGATAGCAGGCAGCCTTGACGGACTCCAACTGTGGTCTTGAAGTAGTCCCCTATCTGGTTGTTGAGGAGGACTGCGCTGCTGCGGTGTTATACAGCGCCTGGATGGTTTGGACGAGACCCTCCTCTATGCCAAACTTTCTGAGCACCTGCCACAGACCCTTGTGCCACACCCTGTCAAACGCTTTCCTAAAGTCAATGAAGTTGTGGAACAGGTCCTCTGATGTTGTAGATGTTTCTCCATCAGTATCCGGCAGGTGAAGACTGTTTACTACTGTGCTTCTGCCTGCCCTGAATCCAGCTTGTTCTTCCGCCAGGTGTTCTTCCGCCTCTTTCTTCAGTCGATTCAAGATGACCCTGAGCATGATTTTACTGGTGTGGCTAATGAGACTTATGTTCTTAGTTCTGGCATTGGCGTAGATTTCCCTTTTTGGGCAGGGGGATGATGAGTGATTGAGTCCATTCTGTGGGCCACTGTTTTTGTCTCCCAGATCTTCTGACAAATCGATGTTACTAGAGTGACCAATTCCTTCCCCCCATGTTTGAGCAGCTCTGCTGGAATATTGTCTGCTCCAGGTGATTTCCCTGCCGGAAGGCTGCCGATGGCTTCTTCCACTTCTTCTCTCATCACTGGTAGTGGTGAGGATTCCCTTGATGGTGTTGAGTCCCCCTCAAACAGACTGTCGTCAGGCTGTATAGGGTAGTTGTAAAGTTCTTGGCAGTACTGAGTCCATCTGTTTCAAAACAGCGGAGCTTTCTGTCAGCAGCTCGCCTGAGGTATCCTCGATGACTGACGATCTGTTTGCTGCGTCTTGGTGAGGTTTTTCAGTGTGGTGAAGGCATGTTTGCTGTTTCCCTTTTTCATGCCTTTCTCGATGTTCTCGCACTGATTATTGATCCATTGTTCTTTGGCTTTAATCATTTCCTTCTTTACAAGGTTGTTGGTTTTTCGATACTGTGGCGGCTTGTTCAGGGCTGGAATTTTTCGTATTCTTCAGTGATCTTCTTTTGTCGCAGAGGTCAAGGATGTCGTTTGAGATCCATGCTTGGTGTTTCTTCCTCTGTCGCCCAAGTACCTCCTCTGCTGTTTCGCAGACTGCCTCATTGAAGCTGTTTGTGAGGTCGTTGATCAATAGGCCCGATAATCAATAACCAGTGCAAATAACGCCTGATAATCGATTATCGAACCGGTTATTGATTTCTACACCTTATATTGATTTTGGTAAATAATTTGCACATGAAATTGATTTTTGGCCCGTTTATTGATTATCGGGCCGGTCATTAATTTCCGGCGTAATTTGCACCTGGTTATTGATTATCGGTTGTTGGTAAGTAATTTGCACATAAAATCGATTTTCGTACCATAAACATCGATTTTCGTGTAATCACACAATGTCATTTCCGCCGAAAAATCAATTTTCATAGTATGAAAATCAATTTTAATGACAAATTACTTACCAATAGACCAATAAACACAACCATTGGCATTATTACGGCTGATGATCGTTTAGCTGGGCCAATTATTGAATTTTTCACCTAACATTGACTATGGTAAATGAATTTGCAACATAAAATTGAATTTGCGGCTCGCCCCTTATTGTGTTTGGAGCCTTGATTGAATGAAGGCGTAATTGGCAACCTGGTTTTATGCTTATTGGGCCTATTGGTAAGTAATTTTGCACAGAAAAATCGATTTTCATACTATGAAAATTGATTTTCGGCCGAAAATGAAGTCTGTGAATTTCAGCTTCACAGAAGAGAGAGAGAGAGAGAGAGAGAGAGAGAGAGAGAGAGAGAGAGAGAGAGAGAGAGAGAGAGAGAGATTATATATGTGTATCTTCCATGCCTAAAACAATACCAACAATAGCAAAAAAAGAAATTAAAATGAGAGAGAGAGAGAGAGAGGAGAGAGAGAGAGAGAGATGAGAGAGAGATGAGAGAGAGAGTTTTTATATATGGTGTATCTGTCATGCTTACAACAATACCAACAATAGCAAAAAAAATTAATAAAAGGAGAGAGAGAGAGAGAGAGAAGAGAGAGAGAGAGAGAGAGAGAGAGAGAGAGTTAGTTTATATATTGTATCTGTCCATCCTTAAAACAATACCAACAATTGCAAAAAAAGAATTCAAAAGGTGAGAGGAGAGAGAGAGAAGAGAGAGAGGAAGAGAGGTTATATATTCTGTCATGCCTTAAAACAATACCAACAATAGCAAAAAAAGAAATTAAGAGAGAGAGAGAGAAGAGAGAGAGAGAGAGAGAGAGCGAGATAGGAGTTTATATATGTGGTATCTGGTCATGCACTAAAACTTACCAACATAAGCAAAAAAGAAATTATAAGGAGAGAGAGAGAGAGAGAGAGAAGAGAGAGAAGAGAGAGAGAGAGTGAGAGAGAGCGTTTATAGGTAAATGTCCAGTTATTTGGCTGCTCTCGCGCAGGTTATAACAAATGGATGGACGAGAGAGAATGGTCGAAAGAAAGTGTATCTGTCCTTGCCTTAAAACAATACCAACAATAGCAAAAAGAAATAAAGAGAGATAGAATGGAGAGAGAGAGTAGTAGTGAAGAAGAGAGAGGAAACTAATATTTTACCACTATTACGTATACATATGAACAGAGAGAGAGAGGAGGAGAGAGAGATAGAGAGAAAGAGAGAAAAGAGAGAGAGAGAGAGAGAGGATGAGGAGTGAGAAGAAAGAAAGAGAAATTGGAATAGACATTGCGCTCGGGCCGCGCGCGCATACACACACACACGCACACACTCACGCACACACACACGACACCCACACACTCACACACACACACACAACTCACCACACACACACACATCACACTGACATCTTTCGTAAATTTTGTTTCTTTTTTTTTGTAATCATAGGGATATAGAGTGAAATAGACGTACGATAAAGACGTGTCTGGAATTCGTAGGGGTAAGTCATAAATATTTTATAGGACAAGGTTAGAAGTGATATCGTCTTGCCGAAAGGACAACTGTAGTATATCGGGTAATATCGTTGGATATGGAGATTAGTGTGCCGTATAGCGTTGCCCGTTAGTGATGTATACGTAGTGATTACGGATGTCCCCTTTTTTGTTCCCTCCCACTCGTGCATTCCATCAACGCAATCTCACACCATGCGGCCCACCATCTCCCCCAGCTATCAGCTCGAGCCCTCCCTTCTCCACCCACACCACACTTTGCAGAGACCTTTCATTCCCCTCCCTACCCCCCCCCCCCCCCCCCCCCCCGCCACCCCTCCCCACCCCTGCCATTGCTACATTCGAGGACTGAGGCCTCGATCATCACACCGAACGCTAAAACACTGGCAATGACACAACGTGGAGATAACAGTGTAGAACACACCACACGCTCAGTCCGCTCAGTCCAAAAGGCGCGTACACTAGTACATCGAACATACTCTTCAACTGAAATGGTATGAAATGCAAGCTGCTGCTTTTTCCTACGAAAATGTTTTGAGACAGAGGAAAGTAACACGAACTTTTTTTTCTTTTTTTAAAATTTTTTTTGGGGAAGGTTTATTTTACTCAGATAGTGCAAAAATTATCTTGGAATATTCCTTTTGAATATATATTAACAAAGGCTAGGAAAAGTTTGAATTTACTAAAAATCATAAGCAGACTACCCTGGGGAATGGATTCAAAAACTCTACTTCATCCTTCTATTGCTCTTGTCGGATCAAAACTTACATATGGTCAAGAAGTGTATTTTAGCGCTCCAAAAATTTTTCTAAAAAATTACAAAGTTTGGATTGCAAAGCCATTAAATTTGCTCTCGGTATCCCTATGCATGCCTCAAACGTTAAGACATATAGAGAAGCTGGAATTTTGCCCCTTGATGATTATCGTGAACTAGCTGCATCAAAATTTGTCATAAAATCGAGTGCTAGTGATAATTACATTCAAGAAGACTTAAAAAATTAGATCGGACACTGACTTTCCAAAAAGGGCAATTACGATTAAATCGCAAGAAACAATAGCTACATAATATATACTTCTGAATTGATTAAATGTTCAAAAATAGATATTAAAGAAGTGGCTAAAAAACCATCTTCTTCTGCGCGCACGAGTGTGTTGTGCGTGTGTGCGCGCGCGCGCGCGTGTGTGTGTGTGTGTGTGCGTGTGTGTGTGTGTGTGTGTGTGTGTGTGTGTGCGCGCGTGTGTGTGCGTGTGTGTGCGTGTGTGCGTGTGTGTGTGTGTGCGTGCGTGCGTGCGTGCGTGCGTGTCCATGTGTGTGTGTGTGTCCATGTGTGTGTGTGTGTGTGTGTGTGTGTGGAGAGAGAGAGAGAGAGAGAGAGAGAGAGAGAGAGAGAGAGAGAGAGAGAGAGTAAAATCTGTGTTCGGGAATGACGACACCCGTCACGTCAAGCTACCATGAGTCTCACGGTCTGAGTCTTTTTTACCTCCCGGTTTCAAGTCGAATGAAACATTGTCCTCCTCCAGCTGAAAGTCATCCAGTTTCGGTGCACCCACAAACTCTTTCGCCAGAACCCATTTCTTTGCAACCTTCGACATGCTTTCCGACGTGGCCAAATGACGAATTGCTGTCACTGCCTGATCGTGAGCACCGACTGTATGCGAGAACACGCCACTGGCAACTTAGTGAGGGCAGAGATAGTAGGTGAGGGCGAAGGTTTGCAAGGGAGACAAGCCGGAGAGAGGAGCAGACGACACGTGAACTGCGAGCGGACGAGGCCATACGCCACAGTCAGGATTTTGAACTCAATCGGCGTGTCATCCATGCGAGCGTTTTGAAGTGTTGCATAAAACTGACAACTGAGGTGTTGCATATCAGACTGATAATAGATCAAATGAACACCCCCACCCCCTCCCGCGCGCGCGCACACACAAACGCGCACGCACGCACACACACACACACACACACACACACACACACACACACACACACACACACACACACACACACACACCACCTATTTGGTTTTAGGGATTTTTCCCGATGAAATCATTCACAATCGAGAAATTCTTGAGCTACCCCTTGGCTGATAATAGATCAAATGACCCCCCCCCATCCCCCCCCCCCCCCCCCACACACCACACTTACACACAACACACACACACACACACACACACACACACACACACACACACACACACACACACACACACACACACACACACACACACACACACACACACACACACACACACACACACACACACACACACACACACACACACACCTATTTGGTTTTAGGGATTTCTCCCGATTAAATCATTCACAATCGAGAAATTCTTGAGCTACCCATTGGCTGATAATAGATCAAATGAACATGTTGTAACTCACTATTCGCTGAGATTGAATTTTGCAAATCAGTATTCACTGTCACTGAATGTTGTAAATCACTATTCACTGTCACTGAATGTTGTAAATCAGTATTCACTGAGATTGAATTTTGCAAATCAGTATTCACTGAGACTGAATGTTGTAACTCAGTATTCACTGAGACTGAATGTTGTAACTCAGTATTCACTGAGGCTGAATGTTGTAACTCAGTATTCACTGAGATTGAATTTTGCAAATCAGTATTCACTGAGGCTGAATGTTGTAACTCAGTATTCACTGAGACTGAATGTTGTAACTCAGTATTCACTGAGGCTGAATGTTGTAACTCAGTATTCACTGAGACTGTTGTAACTCAGTATTCACCGAGGCTGAATGTTGTAACTCAGTATTCACCGAGGCTGAATGTTGTAACTCAGTATTCACCGAGGCTGAATGTTGTAACTCAGTATTCACCGAGGCTGAATGTTGTAACTCAGTATTCACCGAGGCTGAATGTTGTAACTCAGTATTACCGAGGCTGAATGTTGTAACTCAGTATTCACCGAGGCTGAATGTTGTAACTCAGTATTCACCGAGGCTGAATGTTGTAACTCAGTATTCACCGAGGCTGAATGTTGTAACTCAGTATTCAAGGGATGTTGTAACTCAGTATTCACGAGGCTGAATGTTGTAACTCAGTATTCACCGAGGCTGAATGTTGTAACTCAGTATTCACCGAGGCTGAATGTTGTAACTCAGTATTCATCGAGGTGATGTTGTAACTCAGTATTCACCGAGGCTGAATGTTGTAACTCAGTATTCACTGAGACTGTTGTAACTCAGTATTCACTGAGCTGATGTTGTAACTCAGTATTCACCGAGGCTGAATCTTGTAACTCAGTATTCACCGAGGCTGAATGTTGTAACTCAGTATTCATTGAGACTGTTGT
>CM031604.1:15866586-15879086 GCA_018398815.1 Conus ventricosus | reverse complement strand
TGAGGTGGGTGTGTGCGTGTGTGTGTGTGTGTGTGTGCTCTATCGTGTGTGTGGTGGTAAGTGTTTGTGTGTGTGTGTGTGTGTGTGTGTGTGTGTAGTGTGTGGGTGGGTGTGTGTGTGGCTGGGTGTGTGTGTGTGGCCTCAGTTCTTGACCGTCCTTGGAAATTTGAGACGTTCGGCCAAGGGCCGGCCTTCTCATCTCCTCTAACACAGAAGAGAGAGGGTGAGAGAGAGAGGGAGAGAGAGAGAGTGAGAGAGAGAGAACGAGAGAGGAGGACGAGAGTGAGGAGAGAGAGAGAGAGAGAGAGACGAGAGAGAGAGCGAGAGAGGTGGGGCAGATTGAACAATGATGCATAGTAAGGTGGACCACGGGGGGAGTTGTTGCGCAGGGGGGAGAAAGGTTGATGGGGGAAGGAAGGAAATGGGGAAGGGAGAGAGCAAACAGTATGGACTGACGTTGTCCAGCGATTTGGTGCTGTAGAAATTGATGTGTATTCTCGAGAATTTTGATTCAGTGTTTGCTGGTTGTAAAGGCTCATAACAAGCTCTGTGTGTCCATGTGTGTGCGTATGTGGTGTGTGTGTGTGTGTGTGTGTGTGTGTGTGTGTGTGTGTGTGTGCGTTGAGGCGTTCGTGCGTGCGTGCGTGCGTGCGTGCGTGTGTTCTGTGTATGTGCGAGCGTGCGTGCGCAACGTGTGTGTGTGGCCCCCACCCACTTGTGTGTTTGTGTCGTGTGTGTGTTTGTGGTGTGTGTGTGTGTGTGTGTGTGAGAGAGACGGAGAGAGAAGAGAGAGAGAGTGAGAGATGAAGAGAGATTATGTTGCTTATAGCCCAGCACCCGTCCGCATAGGCCACATCAGGGCTGTCACACGTTTTAAAATCAACTCACATGTCATTATAAAAAAATAACAAAAAAACTTTCACCACACATCTCATTTATAATGACATCTTCTCAGAAACGCACCAGAAACTTCGTTAAAAAGCTTTCTTCGTAAAATCTTTATTCAGATGATAATTTTATTCTCTCATCAAAAATCAAGGATCACGTTAGGCGGGACATCCCTGAACAGGATCTTCATGAACTCGCTGCTAAAATGTTTGATGTCTCACATCGTGCAAGTCTAAACACTCGTGTGTGTGTGTGTGTTTGTTTTGTGTGTGTGTGTGTGTGTGTGTGTTTGTGTGTGTGTGTGTGTGTGTGTGTGTGTGTGTGCCGTTGCGTGCGTGCAGTTGCGGTGCGTGCTGTTTGCGTGCGTGCGTGCCTGAGGGTGCGTGCGTGTGGCGTGCGTGGCGTGTTCGTGCTTGCGTTGCGTGAGTGCGTGTTTGTGTGTGTGTGTGGTGGACGTATGACTATTCCATAGGACATTCAATAACCAGTGAGCGCTGGAGTAAAAAATTCTAGACTAAAAACTGCCACATGAAACTGGTCCTGTCCGAGATAAACAAAGCTTGTGCCATAATGCACAATTTAGTTTCGGCTAATAATGTGTTTAAATTTGGCGATTTTGCGCTAAATCACTTCTTTCTGGAACTTTTATTAACCGGAATGTGCCACGTTCTGCTCTCTCTCTCTCTTCTCTCTCTTCTCTCTATCTCTCTCTCCTCCTCTCTCTCTCCTCTCTCTCTCTCTTCTCCAGTTAGAACGCGTAATTTCTTTGTTTTCGGAAGAAGAGGGGTGACAACAAGAACATCCAGCTTTCAGTTACTACGTTTTGAGAAACTGCCAAGTTCGCCAAGAGTGGCTTCGCTTGTTGATCCCGTGATCCCATTCTTTGGTGACTGATCCGCCTGCGTGAGAGGACATTAAAACTCGCTGTCATGAAATATGTATGAATGTCAAAAAAGATCGACGACACCACACACAACACAAACAACACCACACACACACCACAATTTCAGCCGAAACCATGTTTATTTTAATTTGAATATTTTGCCAATCATATGGGACGCAAGAACTTCAAAGAAAGACAAAGAAGAAAAAAGATCTGTGAGATGATTTCTTTGCTATTAGTTATCTTGTGATTAGGGATCAGCCTGTTAATGCCTGGTTTTGCCTGTATTCTTGTGATTAGGGGACAGCTGTTATGCATGGTTTTGCCTGTATTTATTGTGTTTTAAGGCAATAGCTGTATGCCTGGTTTTGCCTGTATTTCTTGTGATTAGGGATCAGCTGTAATGCCTGGTTTTGACTGTGTTTCTTTTTAACCTGTCCGTCCAAAAATTAAAGCTGGTATTTTCCTTTATTTTGTTTAAAGCTCGGATATGTATGAAATTGCAAAGGTGACATTATATTCAAGTGGTGAAACCATAAGAGGATTTACAAACAAGGAGATGAAAAAAGACTGCTAAGGCGTAATTGTTGTAATTTACCAAAAACTTAATAGAGATAGTGCCCCCCCCCCAAAACAAAGAGAGAATTTAAAAAAATAATTACCTGCTAAGGAGGTAATTGTAGTAAAGACAAAAACACAGTGAAACAAAGTAGTTTGTGTTTAAATTGAAGAGATGAGCATCTGTTAACGGTGGGCTTTAAGAGAAGACATTGAAGATGTGTTATGTGTAGCTTTTCCTTAGGCGGGACAAAAAGTCTTGATATAATATATACTGAACACAATGTACTTCAGATCATATGACGGTTTTTACAGAAACGTGACTATCGTGAGTTTTCTATACTCGGTTGTCCTCAATTGCCCCAATTCTGGGGTCAACGATTTAACTTGTGAATCTGAATGACCGAACTCCGAAACAGTTCCAGAAAACTGCAGTGAATTTGTTTGTCTTTGGCTGTGTACGTCCCCTTGTTCAATCAGTGCGAGGCGTATCCCACCCCCTCCACCCACCCCACCCCCCCACACCCCCTCTCCTCCCAACCCCTTTTTTTTTTTTCAAGCATTTCTTTGTCTCGTGTAAACAGTAGTTTCCGATTTGATGTTTGGAAAGTAGGCTCAGTTTGCATTGATTCTGAGTCAAAAGTCCAACAGCCTGAACAAGGATCAAAAAAGGCAGGAAGACGAGGAAGTCGGTGAGGAGTTAGAGAGAGAGAAGGGTACGGGAGGTGGGGGGGGGGGGGGGGGGGCATTTAAATTGTGTTTCCGTAGGCTTAGTGAAAAAAACAAAAAACATTCAAACGACTATGAGACTCGGAGCCATTGTAAGGGTTGGAATCAGACCTTTGGAAGGATTTTGTTGGTTGGTTGTTTTTTTTTGTTTATGACTCAAAACCTTGTTTGGTTCCGTCGGAGTCACCGGTAATCGGCGAGTCCAGGGGGGCTGTCGTGAGACGGACGTGGTGGCGCCTCGGAGGGAGAGCTCACTCACGCCGGCTCCAGGCGACTAAGCAATCTTGTCGTCAGTAGGAGGCTTAGTAGGTGGTGTCCTGGTTTGTTAGATCAGAAAGGCGCAATGAACACCACCGAAGTGACTCGGCAGTTTTGTGCTGTTTCTCTCCGGGGGGTTGCCTCTTGACGCTTGGACATTGACTGCGCTCTGTGGAATTACCGGTTGCCGGGGCTCGAAGTTCTGCGCTGACAACTTCCTCTTTTCGTTAATTTCCTTGGACTTGTGTATTTTTATGCATTTGGTCTTCTTTTTCTTACACTGTGTCGTCTGTTTTTATGCTTTTTGTGGTCCGTTTTATGATGTCTGGTCATGGAAATATCACAAAATTGTCTTGTTTTGTAGCAGTATAGGTCAACCTTTTTGTGTGTTACATGGCATAATGTAGTGAACACTTACGCCAGCTAGTGGAACAACAGGTGTTCATCTGTCGGGGTGTCCATATGCTCATATTTTTCATTTATTTCTTCGCTGATTCATTTTTTTCTTTAATCTTGGAGTGTGAAACTAGGACAAATGCCAGACGTTAGGTTGCCAATGGTTCCTGCCACCATGTCACCATCACATTGTGTTTCTTTTCCACGATATCGCGAGCGGATGTTCAAACACACACACAACACAACACACACACACACACACACAAAACACACACACACTCAACATATATATATTTATATATATATATAATATATTTATTTATATTATATATATATACATTAATATATATGTTATATTATATCAATATACATGTGTGTGCGTGGCGTATATATATATTTATATATTTATATGTTGTGTGTGCATTCGTGTGTGTGTGTGTGTGTGTGTGTGTGTGTGTGTGTGTGTGTGTGTCGTGTGTGTGTGTGTGTGTGTGTGTGTGGGTGTGTTGTGTGTGTGTGTGTGTGTGTGTGTGTGTGTTGTGTGTCGGATGTGAAACGCCGTGAAACCTTGCCCTCGAACCTGTTATTTGTGAGAACGTGTTTCTGCGAGAACGGCCGGCGCTGTGACCCGAGTCTTAGCACCTGGCGAGAGAGCAGAGGCTGTCCATGTTCAGCGAAAAGATGAAATCTCTTGGACAGGTACATGTACGTCCGCTGACCACGAAGCGTAACCAGAATAACAGCCCCATGCACTTACTGCACGCTAGCTCTGGCCCTTGACCCGGATGTACTATGTGAGGCTCCTGTCCGGATGTAGCCGGCTGTCCGGATGTTAGTCTTCAGACGTCATCATAGTCTTGGATGGCTGGGAAACCCAGTTTTAAAAAAAGGTCACGTTTTTGCTCTCTCTCTTCTTCTCTCTCTCTCTTCTCATCTTCTCTCTCTCTCTCTCCCCTCTCTCTCTCTCTTCTCTCTAATGGTCTGTGTGTGTGTGGTGTGTCTCTCTCTATCTATCTATCTATCTATATATCTATATGTCTGTCTGTATGTCGATCTGTCGGTCTGTCTGTTTTATATCTGTCTGTCTGTCTATCTATCAATTCTGTCTGCCTATCTTTCTATCTATCTATCTGTCTGTCTATATTCCCTATCTATCTATCTGTCTTGTCTTCTGTCCGATCTATCTATTATTACTTTCTATACTGTCTGTTCTATTTGTATGTCTATCTGTCTGTCTATCTGTCTGTATATGGTTAAGGCTCACGACCTTTGACACTTTAGATTGTTGTCAAAACATGTTCCAAGACTAATTACTTCATTACAAATTCTTTAAGTCACTGTGCGATAGCGCAGCAGCATGTGACGTCATTTTATTCAGGAAGGACTATCCTGACTCTTTATTGTTTATTTTATTTGGTTTGTGCCAGAAGCAGATTTATTATTTCACATATTATTTTTCATATAAGTTGTGTGTTCTTCATTTCGTGGAACCAGCATCCTTCGGAAACGGTCAATTCTGTGTTGTCAAATCGTCAAGGAACTTTATTTTTCATCGCATCCCAGATACGAATTATTCATACGCGATGGACAAAACTAAAAGAAAGCGTACTGAAGTGGTAACGAGTCAAGAGAGGACACATCGCCACAGCAGAGACGCCGTTTTGAGAAGAGACATCCCTCCTTGCCAATACAGCAAGGCCGGAACGAATGGAAATCATTCTTAGAACTCTCTTGAGGTTGATGTGCAGTTGTGAACACCAGGAATTCGTTAGATACTGCCAACCGTTTATAATAAGGCTTCGTCAGCCGGACTTGCAGCGACATCTAGTCATCCATTGCCGTCAACGGTATTTCTTCCCTCTGTGACCCGCCTCGTTATATGGTGCAGCCGCGGACCATTAGCCCGACCCAGAGTGTCCACCCCAAGAGAGCTCCGGTCAGCCTGGACAGTTCCCAGCACGGCATCATTGCTGGCACGGCCTTCGGAACAACGACCGTTGCAGTTCTGACGGGGGAGGCCAGCTGGTGTCACTTTGGCGTTGCGTGAGCCTTGGGTCCGCGCTCGTCGCATCTTCTAATCTTGAGTGAGTGTGGCTACACACTCCGTATTGTGTTATGCTGTAGATTAGATGATGGAAAAGAGGATTTTTGGTGGGAATAAACTTATTGAATTTATGTTATTTTTTGAATTGCCCCCCCCCCGCAGATTCTCGCCACTGTTTATCAGGGTCAATGATCGTAATATGTTTTGTAAACGCATTTGATTTGAGTCCTCATACTTTTACAATAGTTTCAGTCGTGCATTGCAAATAATATGTTTAATATAACTTTTCAGATGGGATGCTGTGCACCCTGAGGTTGATCGGGGTGACATCGATACGCTTAAATGTTGCATCATCTACAATCTTTACTGTATCATCGTGCCCGCAGTTAGACATTGCAAACATGACAACCACACACTAGATTGTATTCATCAGTGTTGTTATGTTGTCTTTGATCTTCGTTCATACAATTTACTAAACTACAATAGATCTGCCGGGCTAATTTATAAATCGGTGAAGAAAATACTCCAATATAGGTCCTGTGCAGATTACGCATTGTGGGCCGATCGATCATATATACGCTATGCTTTCGGTACTTCATGATGGGAAGGATCTGTCTTTTTTTCCAGACATTAACACAATAGTGCCCGAGCCAGTTAAGGGGACAAACTTTTCTTCAAATTTCTTTTATTTCACACATTTATTTTCCTTCATTCAAACGCAAAACGTTTCATCCAACACGTCCACACACAACACATTCGTTTTTAAATTGTGGAATTGTTTATTTTGCTTCTGTCGTGTAGAGTGGGTGCGATCGGATTGTACGTGAGGTGTTAGAGCGATAGGGAACTGTACATGCCGTCACACCATCTCGGCGTGAACACTGTCGATCTATCTATATATCTATCTATCTATCTATTATTCTATTTTTATCTATCTATCTATCTACATTTTTCTGTCTTTCACTCAAGCCCCGTGTGTGGTCGGGCATGGTCAGATGGCTATGCAACTCATGACTTGAATCAACTGATATGAAGTGATCATGAAGGTGAACAGCATGCAAGCTCCAAGTTACATTGCAACACGCAAAACACACGTAAAAACCCGCGTGTGCACGCACTCCTATTGCAACCACGCACGCTTGCAAGCAAAATGCACAACAACACACACACACACACACACACACACACAACACACACACACACACACACACACACAACATACACCACAACCACTGGGATATATTTTATATTGGGACTATTATAGATTTACCTTTCTTTTTGGGTAAAGCACCGTATCGTAAAGCCTGTAAAACATTGAAGATAGTCTATAATTACTGTCACCGGCACACAACAGGAGAGAGAGATGAGGGGGGGAGCAAGCACAGTAGGAGAGAGGAAAATAAAGAGAGGCATTCTTGTTGAAAAGATGAGTTTCTTTTAACTAAGTCTTTTGAATAGCATAACATTATGATAATGTCGTAGTGATAAATAGTGTTTTTTGTTTACCTTTTGGGTGTGAATGTTGGTAAGTTGTTATTGTGCATCAATTATCCGGGATTATGGTTTATAGTAGTAATAGTAGTTGGTAGTAGTGGTGAGTAGTAGTTGTAATAGTGGTAAGTAGTAGTAGTTGCAGCAGCAGCTGCAGCAGCAACAGTCAGTTGTTGTAGCAGTGTAGTAGCTTAACAGTAGCAGCAGCAGAAATATGAGCACCTGAGCTAGCAACTAGCAGCAGCAGCAGTGGTTTACTAGCAGAAGAGACGTTGAAGATCGGAGTGTGGTGAGCAAAATCAGTAATTAATGTGGTTTAATTATTTTCGGAGGTCTATTCCAAGATTACGTCGCACATGTGCAATGCACACTGCAAAAGTACATGAGGGCTAGCTTCCTTCATCCGACAAACTGATCAAGGTCACCGCTTAGAAGTGGAAGCAAAGCTTTCTTTTCTCTTTGTTTGTTTGTTGGTTGGTTGGTATGTTTCTTTTTTATTTTCTTTTTTCTTCTTTTTTAGGGGGGGGGGGAGGGGGGATTTTTCCAATTCTGTATTACACAGGGGGGAATTATCTCCGGGGGGGGGGGGGGGGGTTATCTCCGGGGGGATTATCTCCAGGGGGGATTTTCTCCGGGCCAGGAGGATTTTGTCGTACCTGGGGGGGGGGGGGGGGGGGTAATGTACTTTCCCGGTTTGAGACAACTTACCTATTCATTTGTGCATGGGACATAAGCTTGCCAGTCTACTCGAGAATACACGAGAATAACATGCTGAATAACGAAAAACATGGCCATTTTCATGGGGCTATCTTTCATTCATCGAGAAGAGTCTTTCCTCCATTAAAGGAGGCGTCGACTGCCGTTTGGGGCAGGTTCGTGGGTGTTGTAGAATAGAGCAAAGAAGGGAGCCGTAACCACAGAGGTTCTCCTGGAAATGGGGACGGCATAAACAATTCCATGCATGTGACCAGAAGCAGACGTCCTTGCTGTCAGGAGGGACCAGTTCAGTCACTGTGCAGAACTGACCTCAATGCCTAGCCGGAGGTAAGGGAGGAAGAAGGGACCCCTCATTACCAACACCCACCCACCTCAATTTCCAAACCCTACCCGCCCCAATTCCTCTCTGTCTCTTGTTTCTGTGTCTCTGTCCCTGTCTCTCTCCTCTCTCTCTCTATCTCTCTCTCTCTCTCTCTCTCTCTGCTCTGTCTCTGTATCTTCTCTCTCTCTCTCTTAACCCTCGCGCGCACACACACCAGACATACGCACGTACTCACGCACGCACGCACACACACACACACACACACACACCTCCCCAAACCACACATACACACAAATCACACGGTCATGCAGTGCGCCACACGCACGCCAAGCACATCACACACCACCCACACAACACACAACACACCACACACACACACCCGCGCTGAGCGCGCGCGCGCCGCGTATGTCGAAACGCTTACTGTGTGTGTTAACTAGTACGATCGACTGGCAGCAACTGTGGCAAACAACAACAACAGGAGCGGCAGTACTAGTTTCAGCGGAAATATGCTCTAGTACTGCAATTGCTTTGTGGCGGGCCGCAGCTGCAATTGTCATGAGAAGGAATGATAGTATGCAGCAGCATCAGCATCGAAAAAACAGAGCAGTCATTATTCTCTTCATTTCCTGCGGCTTCCAGGGCCAGTGGAGAAAGTCATAGTGTAACTAGCAGCGCCAACAGCAGATGAAAATAAAAAAATTAGTACAATTTTCGGCTTGGTAACTGCAGTTAGTTGGAGTAGTGGCAGTAGTTAGAATAGCAGCAGTTAGCAGCAGCAGTGGGTGTCATTGGTTTTAATCGGGGTGTAGCGTAGGCGACAATAGCTGCTGCAGCAGCAGCAAACAAAGGGTTGCAGTATTCTTGCAGAGACAGTAGTAGCCTATGATCATGTTCTGATCGCAGCAGCTGAAACAACAGTGAAAGCAGCCATATCGCAGCAGCGTAGCAGATGTCATCATTGTGATGTTTATTTTTTTTCTAGTTGCAGTCGTGGCGCAGTTGCAGTGTTGGAGTCTTAGTAGCAGTGGCAGCAGCAGCTGCTGGTGTTAGAAATGGCTGTAGGAGAGAGGTCGCATTGGCTAGTTTTTATTACGTTCTTTTCCTTCTTCTCTTCAAGGGTAAATTTTCGACTTTAAATCGATAATGGCCATTAAACTTAATTATTAGTCGAAATAAAGTAGTAGCGTTATAAGAAATGTATTCAGAAATGGGGACTCTGCGAGGTCTGCTAACATTTTATTATACTGCATCTGGAAATTGGAAGTTTTAGCCCTAGAACTTGTAGATGCAGTGAAAACTTGTAGAAGGATAAGTGACTATGAAGTCATGTTGTGTGTGTGTGTGTGTGTTAGGCTGATGTTGTGTGTGCAGCGTAGTTGTGCGCGTATGTATGGCATGTGGACATGTATGCGTGTGTGCATATGTATTTTGCGTAGTTGGGTATGCTTGTTAGAATGTGCGTGTGGCGTTGCATCTTTTAAACACGATGCCATATTCTCGTAAACTGTGTAAACTTGAAGTGCATTGCTATGATGATGATGATGGCGTTGTGCCCTTTTTAAACATTGCAGTGCAACTAGGACATACAAACGAGTCTTCATTCATATATATATATATTTATATATATATTTATATATATATATATAATGCTGATCAATTAAAGTGTGGGGGAAAACAAGTGCAGGCTAACAATTCTTCAGTCGTTATTGTAATGACTGACAAAGATTTGAAATTTAAAAAAAAAAAAAAAATTTGAAGATGAGAAAATGGAGGAACTTTATTATAAATATGAGAAGCCCTTCACTAGTGTGAGGGAACCATCGTAATCCCTCTCAAAGGCACATTTAATTGTTATTGCCTGCTCCTAGGCCTTTCGTCCGCTGGATGGATCATCAGGGAGACCACGGCTAATTGTGTTGTGGTCTTGGTGTAATAGAGGCAACACCACAGTCCATGTTTCTGTGGTGTTCTCACTACCAAGGAGTTCGAAAAAAGAATCCAACAGCAGCCTCAAAGCAGGCAGTGAAGGGTAATAAAATGGAACAATTTACAAAAGTGTGGAGAGGGACTAAAAAGTGTGACACACTAAAAGCATTATTTAAACAGTATAAAAAATTATAGGGACAATCTTTGAGCCTATGCTTGGAGGATCCATTCAAGGATGCAAGGGGAGGTCAAAAGTTATTGAACAGTCTGAGTGGTCAGCTCTGCTACATAACATACATGCATGTGTGTGGTGTGTTGTGTGTGTGTGGTGTGTGTGTGTGTGTGGTGTGTGTGTGTGTGTGTGTACACACGCATGTGTGTGTATGTGTGTATATGTCGTCCTCTCTCTCTCTCTCTTCTCTCTCTCTCTCTCTCCTCCTCTCTCTCTTTCAATAAAGCCCAAGGAATATGGGAATTGATTTTTATTTCCATCTGTATTTGGTATGCTATTCAATTAAAATTCGTGAAAAAGGTGTGTAGTGATGATTCATGATGATGATGGGAGAAAGAACAACAACCTTTACACATGGCAGTAAAGGGCCAAGAAATTCAATCATTACACTTACAACTGAAAACACTCAATGATTTACATGGATTTCAATTGAATTAGAGATAGATTGTAGAGAAATAGAGACAGCGAAAGACAAAGACGCGCAGAGAGCAGACTCACAGACACAGAGGAGCAAAAATGGGGGAGCAGGGCAGGGAGACCTAACAGAAATGGCGTTATGGAAGGTGTGTACGGTGCGTGTAGTCGGTGAGGGTGGAATGGAAAAAGGCAAACGCAGATAGAAGACGGGTTTCGGACACAAATTGGTTGAACTACACGGTCTACTAATTGGTCTCAGCAGGTGCGTGAAACATTTTGCAGATGAGCTATGATGAATGACATGTTAAATGGCCCCAACAACACAGGTAAACCCGGTAGTGATCATCGGTTAAAGTACTGATATTGTTCATGTGGGAAAAAGTCTTAGACTAGTAACAGAATACGGTCGACAGTGCGTTATGGTAGTGATTGACAGCTTTTATTCTGCCGGTGCAAAGCACTGTTTTAAAGTTCTGTATTTGTATTATTTTACAGTACTATTATGTATGCCGCACTTTGAAAACAAGTTAAACGAATTGTTAACTCGTGAAAATAGAAATCATAGGACTTTGTAGTGTAAAAGTTTGTTATTGTTTTCTTGTAGAACTATGAGTTTTCTTGCAATCTTTATTACTAAAGGAGCTTGAAAAAAATAAACTGTTTTCTTTGCAGATATTGTGTTTGGTTGTCAAGTAGTACTCTTTCGTTGTTGTATCGTTCGTGGGTCGTTGTATAGTATTTCTAGTCGTTGTTGAATATTTTTGTGTAGTATTTTGGTTCGTTGTTGATTATTATTGTTTCGTTGGAGAATACTCGGTACTTTTCTTGTTGAAGAATGTCTTTTTAATACAGGCATTACTGTTTTTGTATTTGACTGATTATTATTGTCTTGCAAAAGAATCAGCCGTTGATTCTTGTCGGACATTATTTTTTTCTTATCGTACATGCTTGTTTGAAGCAAGGAACACCTATAAACTGACACTGCTCCTATGCTGAGCGCGTGAGGAGTAGGTAGCGACATAATAGGAATTGGGTCAGAACGAAGGTATCAAAACATCGTTATTTCTGTACGAGCTAAGCTCTGTGGATCTGCCAACTCATTACGTGTTTGCATTTCCCAACTTGACACCTTGATGTTTTCAATGAGTGACAAGGTTTTGACTCAAATGGGTATTTTGTTTATTAACAGTACTTAACATTATTTTTGATTGGATTTTATTTATCCAACCACATTTCGATATGAAGAGAATTGATGTGGCAAAACACGGCTGATCTGAAAATAAAACATTTTGATTATGAATTAATATAACATTGGGACATGATGTAAGATGACAGAGTTGAGTCGATAGATCAACGGAGTTTACATATCGACGATTCACGTAGCTTGAAGATATGAAACAAAAACACAAATTTATACTATCTAGTTCCTTATTTCAGTTAGTCTCTGTTTAAAATCCACTTTTTTTTGGGCATTATAAAAACGTCACATGTTGTCCTAAAGGAATTTGGGTTAAACGGAAATTTCTTTTCGATTGGGTTCAGCCTTGTTATTTTCCCCCATGCCTAATAATAGTAACAAAGTTCCGATTGGTAGGAAGAAAACGTCGGCATTGTCGTTCGTCCATCGTCTACCCATTCT
>CM031604.1:15831586-15854086 GCA_018398815.1 Conus ventricosus | reverse complement strand
TGATCGATGAGAATGAGGATGATTAAGATGATGCTACGGATTTCCATTTCGGTCTGAGACTACATGACAGGGCTGTACTCTACGCTTCCTTTCATGATATATCCCGGCGTCAACCAGGGCCAAGAGATACAGGCACCTGCAGCAACACTCTCAGAAACGCATCCATTAAATGGATGAAACTCGACTGTGTGGTCACAGTCTTCCCAACTGAGCCCGTAGCAAACTCAACTCTGGGTAGGAGCCGGTCGGGGCAGAAAAACCCACATGACTCTGATGGGATTCGAACCCTCGACCTCCCAGCCGGGAGTCCGCGACGCTAACCACTTCGCCGCGGCGGCTGGTGCCTCTGGCTGTTCTGGTTACAACATTTAAAGTCTTGCTCTGGTGCGTCCATTAACTGATGAGAATCGACTGTTAGTGCGTTCTACTATTGGACTTGCGATGAATGTTTAATAGGTGGGGCCGCAGTGCAGCTCACGATATTGCAGGGCTGTTCGTAGTGCATGAATCACAGCCATGAGTGGGGCCATGTTAAAACGTCAGCCTTTATCAGTGTGCTTGGCAGCAGCCGCTCCAACCGTTCGTGCAGACAAAATGTGGTGGCTTTTTTTCGCTGAGCAACCCATCCACTGGTCTCTGTGTGTCCTCTGTGTCATGTGTTTGTTCTGCCACATGACGGAAAGTGTAAACATCTCAGGGACAGCTGATCCTGTTTTCAATGACCAGAATGACTTGGACAAACAGCATCTGCTAGCCACTGCTCGTCTCCATGACGATATTCATCAACGTCCTGTCGTCAGACATAGAATAGCTCCTGTGATGTCATCAGCGTCAGGTGACGTCAAAATCGACATTGATGTGTCTTTTTATGTGGGGTCTGTTCTATCGTTGAACGATGCCGAGTGCACCATGACCTGCTCCACATACATTGACGTGGAATGGCAGGACATCTCCCTCACCTGGAATCCTGGGGAATATGACAACGTGTCCATGATTGAGATGCTGGCCGATTCTGTTTGGAACCCAACTTTGATGCTGATCAATTCGCAAGATCCTCTCAACATCATGTCCCTTGCTAAGAACTTATTCATTTATAGCAACGGGAGTGTAAGTACTACCATATATTACAAAACTGTAACCCTTTGCACAATGGATCTCTCCACATTTCCCTTTGACTCCCAACAATGTAGCCTTATCCTGGCACCATCTTCAACTTGCTGCAGAATCCACCTGATGACTGGACTCATGGATCAGTCTCTCTCAGCAAGTTTGCTCGTCAAATCTGACTGGATTCTGATTTCTGTGGCAAAAGCAGAAATATCAAACGAAATTGAGGGTGTGTTTTCCTCAGTGCAGTTGCTCTTACGGCGTCGAACCATCTACTACACGGTGTGCTTAGTGCTGCCCATGGTCCTGACCTCCTACATGAACACCCTGGTCTTTCTCCTCCCTGTGCAGTGCGGGGAGAAGATCTCCTTCCTCGTCTCCATCTTCGTCTCCACCTCCGTCTTCATCAGCTTCTTCAAGGACATGATGCCTCGGGGTCTAGACACGGTGCCGGCCACCATGAAACTTCTCGTCGGCGTGCTGGTGGAGAGTCTGCTGGTGATGCTGGCCACTGTACTGGTCATGCGGAGACACCAGGTCCACGAGGCGACTTCTTCCTCGCTCCAGACCAGGCCACCACAAGATGACTTTGACGCCAGTGCAGGTGATGGTTTAAACACAGGGAGTCAGCTTCAATCCCCAAACCGTGGATCTCTGAAGATTTCGACCGCTGATGCTGTTGATAACTCAGCCCAGACAATCGGTGGACGTCGGGCAAAGTTCCTTTGGGATGCACACAAACTTGATGGAATCTTTTTTCTGGTGTCTTTTGTCACCAACACTGTGTTTCTGGCAGTCATTCTCTCTGAGTAGTGACACGAGTGTACGCTCGGTATGCTGTTTTCTTTTTTCTGCTTTGAAATTTGGTCATTCCATGACAGCTGCTCCATATACGTGTCTATATCTTAGCTTACATTTTGAAAATGCCCTTGGGATATATTTTTTAGATACATGCGAAAATGATAATCATATATGGAAAAAGACAACGTACATGGGACACACAAAAACAACGTGCTGTATATCTCCATAATGATTGAGTTGGTGGAATGTTCACACATCCTCTCCAATCCGCACAAGCTCCTTGTAGGAATTACACTTTCTTGGGAAAACAAAAAGCAGGACACGGTCAAGGACTGCAACTATACGAACATTTCTGAACGGTTTTGGAAATGTATTCCTAACATTTTTTTTCTCTACATTTATCGACAGATTTGATTGACAGTTTCTTACTGTATTTTGGTCATTGCTGACTAGAACGAGCTTTCATTTCACTTGTTAAAGACCGTTTGCGTTATGCACAAGAGCTTTCTTTCTTCAAATTTTCTGTTGAGAAATATTCTAAAACAAGTACAATATGAAAACATAAAGTAATATAAAACGACGCTCAATATGTGTACGGTAACATCATTTCTTTACATATAGAAAACGAACGACGTCATAAGGAGTATTGAGAAAATGTTTAACTTCCAATTTCTGAGCTGTAAGCCCGCCATTTGGCCTATATTATATTTGTGAAATGGTCAATGAACCGAAATATAGCACCACTGTTTGGTGTTCTGAACCTTTGGGTCTTCATCTTCTTAAACTATTCGATACCATCAATAACGTTTAACTAAATGATTGCATTTCAAAGATATCAGAAACTGTATATTCGCCCATTTTCTTTAGCATGCTGGTGATAACTAAGACGTTTTGAGGTGATGTGCGTGGAATCAGATTTATTTTTTCAAACCAGCTTCCCAGTTTATTGATGTTCTTAATTTTTCATGAACATGTTCAGTTCCTTTTTGTGATCATTATTGGTGTCGTCATTATTGTTGTGAATGTTATTGTTATCTCTTGATCTTTGAATTTTAGGTTTCTCTGTGTCAGTATACGAGAGTGCTTTGAAAAATCTGTAAAATGCTGTATCAAATCACATGCAGGGCTCATGGGAAAACATTCAACAAGAATAGTTTCAAAACAATGACTGAGGGCGGAAAATGAAGCAAATTTGAAAAGAGAGGGGTTAGTTACCGCCAAATTTCAATTTGGAGACGAACAGGGGAAGCGCAGCTAAGTGGCTACATGTTCTTCTCGTCACTGTCCTAAATATTGTGTGTTTTCGTCTGAAGAAGACCCAAGAGGTCGAAATGCATTGTGTCTAGTCCTGTACTCTTGTTTGTCTGTGTCCTTGGCGGTAACTAACCCTTCTCTTTTCAAATTCAACAAGAATACAAACATGATATGTGTGTGTCTATGGATGGAATAGTACTTGACTTTTCACATAGTAGTTGTCCACATGCTCCTAGTTATAACGGCAATATGCTTTAGATACTGTTATTTTTGATGCCATTGAAGTGACGTTCAGATTCTTCATTTGTTGTTGTGCTCTTGCTTTCACAACACATTTCTTGAGACACACAGAGCAATTGACTAGCGCTTCAAACATTTTACAGCCAGATTGGTTTTAATTGCCAGCCCAAATTTTCCTTTATAGCCAAACAACGGAAAAAGGAGAGAGAAAACAATTTTCCTTTCTTGTTTCCTTGCTGAGTAACTGCTCACCATTTTCAGGGCTACGATTAACGAAGGATTGCAAAAATATGGACCTGAACTGGATATTACTCAAGGTTTTGAGAGAGAGAGAGAGAGAGAGAGAGAGAGAGAGAGAGAGAGAGAGAGAGAGATGTATTCTTCACTTAAGAAGGAAAAAGAAGGAAAAGACGTACAGTTTCCTTTTCCTGGGATAATGGATGAGAACGGGGAAGGTTTTGAGAGACAGAGAGAGAGAGAGAGAGAGAGAGAGAGAGAGAGAGAGAGAGAGAGAGAGAGAGAGAGAGAGGAGATGTGTTCTTCACTTAAGAAGGAAAAGACGTACAGTTTCCTTTTCCTGGAATAATGGATGAGAACGGAGTGAGTCATTTACACCTTTCATCTTTCTCTAGTGCGGGAACAATTCCAGACATGTCTACACACCCTTCCTTCCTTTCACATCCTTCATTGCATTATGTTTCAGTTTGTGCCAGCACACCCTGCACACTGTGAAAACTGTGTGTGAATGCATTTCTAAAAGTGGAGAGCATCTCTCTGCATCTCTCTTTCTCTGTCTCTTTGTACCTCTGTCCATTCCCCCTGATCTCTCTCTCTCTCTCTCTCTCTCTCTCTCTCTCTCTCTCTCTCTCTCTCCCCACCACCACCTTAGCTCCCTCTTTACCTCTGAAGAAAATGAGGAAGTGGGAATCTTTGCAGGTGTATCCACATTTGCCTCTGACTATTTTTCTCCCTGGAATTCTTCCATTTTCCTCCTGACCTATCGGTGCAGGTGTGTCCACATTTGCCTCTGACTATTTTTCTCCCTGGAATTCTTCCATTTTCCTCCTGACCTATCGCTGCAAGGATGAGGGAGCATGCCCTGCGTAAAGAACTTGGTCAGCCTCAGTAGGCGACTGACCCCTTCAGCCCCCCCCCCCCCCCCTCCCCCTTGCTTTCTTCTCATAATGCACATTAGTTCTTTTCCTCCGTGAGTATTAATCTCATCCAATTCTCTTCACACACCAACGCTTTGCTGTGCCCCACTTAAGGTTGAAGAGAGCGATCTCACGTCCGCCTTTCACCCTCCGCCCTCCCTCCCCACCCCTTCCCTTCCCCCCCTCTCTCTCTCTCTGTATTGTATTTTCTTTGCGATACATAGTCCTGTCGTTTTCAGGACAATATTCCTGACAATACCGAAATCATTCTTTTATATGCTGAATGCGTTCAATTAACAAATCTACTGTCAAGCCCCAATAAATCTGATCTGAGAATTTGATGCAAAGCCATACGGAATCTGAACATTTGTGTAAATACCCTCATATGTTTGAACTGACTAACGGCCCGCACGAACACGTTGTGTTGTTAGCGTTTTTGTTGTGATGGATTGCAGTTGTCTCCAGCGAACGTGAGCAGCTTCACTGCTAACTTGAAACCAGCCCATCCTATAATGGAAGGGACATAAAAATGGGCGATTAGAATGTTCGTGGCAGCGAGTGTACTTTGTCATCTCCCTCCTCACCCTAACCCCCCACCCCCACCCCCACCCCCATTTTCCCGGATTTTAGGCAACAATGAAACAAAGACCTTTCCAGTTTTTGTTTTGTTTTGCGGCATGATGGTTCCAATTAACTTGAGCATATCCTAGCACCACTGTGTTTTGATTTAGGACAAATAGGAACACGGACTGAGCGGCATTGCGACATCTGGCTGCTACCATTCACATATCAAAGATAATCGACCTAGGCTATTCGCTCACCACCTGAAACAGGGGGTATTGTACCACAGGGTTCCCGAAGATGGAGTACGGCTGACTTAATGGCGGGATAAAAAGAAACGGTCATACACACAAAACTCCACTTCCTTTGTTGGGTAGATGGGATTAATACTTGTCTGTCCATATAGGGAGAGTCCGCAGGAGTATCAGCCTGCGTACGCAGAAGAAGAAGAAGTACCACAGGGGAGGGTAGTTGTTTACCGAGACTGTCAAATTGTTTGGGGTCCCTACAACTTACGAACTGAGTGCTAGGCACGTGAGTCTCCCAGGTATCTTTTTGTAATTGGGTTAATTGTAACCGTACCCTTCACTGCGTAAAATACTATGTTTACCATGCAAAGGACAGCGAGGTTCTGACAGCAGGTGTCGACAAGAAAACTGTAGCGGTTTGCTGGATTTTGTCTGGAAAACTGTAGCGGTTTGCTGGCTTTTGTCTAGAAAATTGTAGTGGTTTGCTGGCTTTTGTCTGGAAAATTGTAGCAGTTTGCTGGATTTTGTCTAGAAAATTGTAACGGTTTGCTGGCTTTTGTCTGGAAAATTGTAGTGGCTTGCTGGCTTTTGTCTAGAAAGTTGTAGCGGTTTGTTGGCTTTTGTCTAGAAATTTGTAGCGGTTTGCCAGCATTTGTCTAGAAAATTGTAGCGGTTTGCTGGCTTTTGTCTAAAAAGTTATAGCGGTTTGCTGGCTTTTGTCTAGAAAGTTGTAGTGGTTTGCTGGCTTTTGTCTAGAAAATTGTAGCGGTTTGCTGGCTTTTGTCTAGAAAGTTATAGCGGTTTGCTGGCTTTTGTCTAGAAAGTTGTAGTGGTTTGCTGGCTTTTGTCTAGAAAATTGTAGCGGTTTGCTGGCTTTTGTCTAAAAAGTTATAGCGGTTTGCTGGCTTTTGTCTAGAAAGTTGTAGTGGTTTGCTGGCTTTTGTCTAGAAAATTGTAGCGGTTTGCTGGCTTTTGTCTAGAGAATTGTAGCGGTTTGCTGGCTTTTGTCTAGAAAATTGTAGTCGTTTGCTGGATTTTGGCCAGAAAATTGTAGCGGTTTCCTGGATTTTGTCTAGAAAATTGTAGCGGTTTGCTGGCTTTTGTCTGGAAAATTGTAGTGGTTTGCTGGCTTTTGTCTCTATAATTTGCTCTTCCGACTGAATGGAATGCAATGTATCAGGTCAAGAATTTGTTGATGTTGTTTTTTCATGTATGCGTTCACATACAAGACTTCGGTTTAAAATCCTAACTGAAACACAAGGAAAGGCTGGTTTCTCTACAAATATCTAAACCAAACAGAAAATTTCAGATCTTTCTGTCTCAAGCTAGAGTTGCACTTAGGTTCCTTGCATCAAGAGAACAATGCGCGATCCCCTCTTTCAACTTGGCCGCCGGTCTATCCTAAAGAGCAGTGGCACTTTGCTACTGTGGGGAAACATATATCCTTGTAATTGCTATTACTTGACCGGTTCACCATCAGACAGAAAAATCCAGCCAACAGCTGAATGATTTATGAGATGTCAGTTATATCATGACTTTAAACCTCAAGAGAGAGAAAACTGTACAGAAAAGAACAGAAAAATGAACAGACATGAACGTGTTTTCAAAGATCTCCCAGTGTTTATTGGTGGAAAAAAAACCAACACTTTCATGATTTAAACACACCCTGCACACAACATATGAAATATACAGGCCTGTACAATGGTTCTAGGTACGGTACGTCAATAGCAAAATACGGAGACATACATGCAAACACGAAGACATGTCGTCAAAAATTCACACCGCAAATAAAAGACAAAGTAACGTAAACTCTCCAAACAATAACAACAAAAAAGTCTCACCGCAAAGACGAGGTCTCATACCATCATGACAAAATAAAACAGTTAAGTTTCACACTGCATTAAAGCAAGGGCAGGGGAGGAATAGGAGAAGCAGAAGGAGGAGGATGGAGAGAACTGAAATCGGGGAGAAGAGGAGATGGTGAAGCAAAAAGCTGTTGTGTTCGTGATCGGCTGGTTTTTGATTTGCTTACACAGATTCGCCCTGTCTCTGTTCACCCTCTTCATCATTTCCGTTTTCCCCCTTCTTAAATAAATAAAAATTGTGTTATTTAGCCCCCTACTACCCCACCCCTGTGCCAATGCCAGTTCGCCCTTAAATCGTGTCGATGTTAGGTTTTGTTTTTGTTTGTTTGTGTGTTTGTTTGTTAGAAGCTTTGTTGGGTTTTAAACAATGTCAATAAAGTTGGAATGTATGGCCAACGAAACTTGGTTGTCCTTTATTTTCGGTTGGAGGGAAGTTGTTGTCAAGGTGTAATATTCTTAGCAAACACAATTTCATCATCAGTTCTGTTTTCCATCTGCCTGGGAGGTACATCGAACTTCGTTTGATTTCCACAAACAGAGCAAATACATTTTGTTCAATTGCCGCCAACATGGTATCCATCGACACATACATTAAATAAATGATGGAAATGTGTCGGTCGGGATTATATAAGCTGGCTGCGCATACCACGCAGATCTGTACATCAACAGACTTTGAGAGAGAGAGAGAGAGAGAGAGAGAGAGAGAGAGAGAGAGAGAGAGAGAGAGAGAGAGAGAGAGAGAGAGAGAGAGAGAGAGAGAGATTTGATGATGATGATGATGATGATGATGATGATGATGATGATGATGATGATGATGATGATGGTGATGATGATGATGATGATGATCTTTATTTCCAAGGGTAACAGATAAGCAAACACATGCTTTTTTAACTGGTCCTTATCCCCGCAGCGACCAAAATGTTTGACAGATATATCTTGAAAAACACAGCAAACTGGGGAAGAGTTGTTTATCCATTAACATTGACACATAGAAGAATTTACACAAAAAGGCTTTGAAACAACAAGCAAGAATAGATGAACTGATTACAAACTAGGGGAAAAAAACTTCACACACACACAGACATAAAAAAAGCGATCCTCCTGGTGGTAATGTTTCACTTTTGATTAAACTATACAATAGCTACTCGGAAAACATGTTGAGAGAGAGAGATACGGATACGGAAACTTTAATCATGATTAGACCATTGCCCCTCATGTAGGGGTGCATAGACACAAACATTTGTCCAGTCTGGCATTCATAAATAATGACATCGTTCATAACACACTTGGCAGTAATGTTAAGAAATGAGAATAGAACGTAGCTTAAAAGCCTTATAAATATAGATTGACAAATTTCTAACTGTTTTCTCTAGTGTGCTCGTCATGAGCAATACTAATTTAAACTGACTTGGAATGTTATATTTCGACGGTATGTATTGTGCTCTTAAATCATGTAGAACAGGACAGCATAAAACAAAATGCATCTCATTTTCTTTATCTTTTTGACAAAGTGGACATATTAAGTCGTTTTCACTGTGTTTTCTATAACGAGTATGATGTATGGCAATTTCGGAAATGCCAAGCCTAAATCTTATCAAATTAAATGTTAAATGCCTGTCTAAATTGAATAACAAATACGTTTTAACATCAGGGACAGTGCAAAAGGTTCTGTACACACTAAACCTGTCACTGTTATTGATATGATAATTCCAATCTTGCCATCTGCAACAAATTAACCTTTCCCTGAAAGCTTTTAGAAACTCGCTAATCCCTTCCACGCCTTGATTCAGCCATACATATCCAAAACCAAACATGTATAGTTTACAGCGAATATTTGAAGTCCAGGTTTTCTTATCACGCAGATCCAAATCAAAAAGCATTCTATAGGCCTTGTAGGGTAATCTATATTCGTCCATTCTCGTCAATTTTAGCCAAAACTTAATACATTTTACAGCTGAGTTTATGTAAATAGGATATCGGTTGGTTTCCCCATACGCCATGTCATTAGGTGTTCGCCTTTCTACGCCTAAAAACCTTTTAACAGCAAACAAATGTACCTTTTCGCAATGGATTGCTGCATTGTCGAGTCCCCATAGCTCTGCACCATATTGAACAATAGGTTGAACTTGTGAGTCAAATAACTTAAAAAAGGAAGAATAAGAATAACACTTCAATTTACATAACTTTTGCAAAATGCAAAATAACGCGTTTTTTGCTCTGCTACTGAGATCACGACATGCAGCAACGAAACTTAACTTTGTTGAAAAATGGATTCCTAAGTATTTGTAAACATTCACAACCGGCATAACAATCCCATTATATGTCCACCTTTCTCTTGCAGCTAAATGCCCCCCTTTTCTGAATACAACTATATTGCTTTTAGCCATATTGACCTTCAACTGCAGAGCAGTAGCTGCACGTTGAAGACTGTTGATCTGCGTTTGTAAACCGATGACAGTCTCAGAGAGTAAAGCAACGTCATCAGCAAGAAGTAATATAAACAATTCAAAACACTCAGACGTAAACATTGCACCATGTCTACCACCCCTTATTACCTCTAATGCTAGTTCATTGATAAATAAAGAAAACATTACATGACTGCAGGCGTCTCCTTGTTTCACTCCACGGGTGCAATTAATGAAATCTGTTACACTACTTCCACATTTAATTCTGGCTTTGACATTGTCATACATACTACAAATACACCTAAATATCTTTCCTTTGATGCCATTTTTCAATATGATGGGCCATAACAAGTGTCTTTCAACAGAATCAAAAGCCTTTTCAAAACCAATGAAGGCTACATACAATTTACGATTAAAACAAAACTGTTTTTGTACGAATGCCAACAATGTAAACATGTGATCAACTGTGGAATAACCTTTTTTAAATCCTGCTTGATGTTCACCTGTCAAATTATGTTCTTTTATCCATTCCTGCAATCTGTTATTAATAATTGTGCTGTAAATTTTACTGCTCGTATCACACAGTGAAATGCCTCTATAATTGTTTGGATCGTTAACGTCCCCCTTCTTAAACAAGGGTTGAACAATGGAGTTTCTCCAGTTGTCTGGGAACACGCCTTTATTAAACAACGTATTAAAAAGCTTTACAAAAAAGTCAACAACTCGGTCCCCACCATACTTCAACAACTCACCAATAATTTCATCTGGTCCAGCAGCCTTCCGTTCTTTAACTTATTTACAGCTAGCAAAACTTCTTCTCTTGATATTTGACGGTTTATAGAACTATCCTCCTCCTCATCGATATCATTGCCATTTTCAGCTGAGTTTGGTACCAATGTTACATCTGTTGTTACTTCTAATTCAAGTAAATCTTTAAAATGTTTGAACCAGTCATCGACTGTTAAAGTGTTTTGAACATGTTTTCTTTTAAAAGATATTTTACGCAGTTTCCCAAAATTCTCTCTGATTGTTTACTGATGAAATAAGCCTATCTAGTAACATATCGTTAAACTGTTTTTCTTTCCTTTCTATCAGATGTTTATATTCCCTTCTTGCTATGCAGTAGGCATCACTGTCTTCTGTTCTTCTCGTCTTTCTAAATATAGAAAGCAGACTTTTTGCCTTAATTTTGCCTAGCCTACATTCTTTATCATACCAGTCACTGTTTTTATCGTACTTTGTCTGATTAATTCTCTTCTTCATACAACTAGCTTGCTTTTTAATCCAGTCATTAAACATATACAGAGCACCGTTGAAATCATGATCTATCAAATGTGTGGCATGATCAAGTACGGACAGTGTTTCATCTGAGAGCATTTTCTGAGTATAGACTGATTCTAGATCCTTGTTCCACACAAACTTTTCAATGAACTGGTTCATTTCTGCGGGTTGAGCTTGCGATTCATTTTGTCTTTTTGGAAATCTAAAATGTAATTCAATAGGCAGATGATCTGAGTCTATTCTCTCTGAAATCACCATTTCACACGAAGACACAATGATAAAGAACAATTCCTTAGACAGAAGAAAGTAATCATTAACGCTACATCCTGTCTGTGATAAGTACGTAAAATTACCATCAGTATCACCATTACATGTGCCATTTAAAATCCACAGTCCAAGGGTTGTACACATATTTAACAAACATTTCCCATAATTATTGAGAACACAGTCTGCAGACCTTCTCATGCTATTAGCAGAAAAAGAACGATTATAATCGAAGTGATCATAAGAATTATTTTCATCAAAAATATGTGGAGAAATATCAGAAGTCCTACTATTCAAATCGCCTGACAAGATCACATGCACGTCCTCAAACTCGAATAATGAATCAAAAAGACATTCTTCAAGCTCAAAAATACCGTTTCCAACATCAAAATAAGTGTAGTGAGGCGACCCCTCTGGTGGAATATAAGTACATACATACAAGACATTTTCCACAAAGCCAAACACGTTCTTATCAATCAAAAATAAAAGAGTATTGGGGCAGTCTGTCTTAATTTCATGGACATAGGATGTAAGTTCAGTTTTAATGAGACACATAACTCCTCCAGAACGTCTTCCTTGTTTTGTAAACTTAAGTGCCGGTTTACAGAAAACAGTGTAACCTGGAAATACTAAAAAGTCTTTATCATTGAGTTTAGACAAGAGTCCGTTTACATTCCAGTGTAAGAACGAGAATGAAGCACCACAAACGTTATCATCTTCACAGCCATCAGTATGTAACTCACTTTCATTTTCGCTGTAATCTTTCCTTTCACCCCTCAGTATATTTCTCTCCACTCGATCATCCGACAAATCATTTTCACCCTTGTCCTCTCTTTCTGTGTTAACATTTCTCTCTTGAGATGTTCCCCTTTCAACAACTAGGTCACTGTCACTGTCAGTCTGCGAGTCACATATCAACGCTCGGTAAATGCCTTTCATTCCGTTCCCTCACCAATATCTTTACTGATACATAATAAATTCGCTTCACCTGTATCAATATAATCAGTCACGTTAAGATCAATAGGAACATTTCGATCATTATCATTCAATATAAATCCTTCTTCCATATTTGCATGTGCCCCCGTCCCACCCTTGCGCGCCCAGTGTTTATAATGTTCACCGGTTCACAACACAGTTTTCGCACACCACTTGTCTCGCACTCGCCCTTTTGGCGTTTCGCACTACTGGCACGTGCAGATCTGTAGAATGTCACCGGTGTCGAGTTGGGCTGGCCTTCCCCCTATCTTGACTCTGTAAGAGTTCCCCCTCCGCCAGATAGTACTTTCGACCGTCAATAAGGAGGTGATCGTATACCATGGTCGCTCGCTTGCCCTCCTCTCTGGCCTTTCTCATATGCGGGGACAGTTGTTTCCTTAAGTCTCTCACACGCAAAGAGAAGTCTTCTCCAACGAACACGTCACTGCCCTTCTATTTACGTTTTGCTTTAAGGATTCTCTCCTTGTCTCTGAAGAAGGTGCACCGGGCGATGACGGGCGAATTGGATTTGCCATTCAAACGATGCACCCTGTCGAACTGTACATCGCGAGTCAGATCCATTTCATCCACCAGCAGGTCGCCGACGATGCCCTCACATTCCGCCTGTGTTTCGTTTGGCTTACGAGGAAGACCATAAAAAATCAAGTTATTTCGCTTGGAGCGTCCTTCCAGGTCATCAGCTTTGCGCTCTGTGTCCAACATCCTCTTTCTCAGCGTTTCATTTTCTTGACGAAGGTCGGCAACTTCTCCTTTCAGGACCTGAATCTCTTCCTGTACACCGGCGAAACCATCACGAATGTCTTTAATATCGTCTTTGATGTTGTCCACTTTACTGTTCAAATCCTGAAGCATGGACACGACATCCATGAGGGTGGGTAACTCAGCAAACTGGGTGGAGGATGACTTGGTGGACGACGGACTTGCTGTTTTCTCAGTGCTGGCACTGTGACTGTTCAGGCTGGTCTGGCGGTAGCTGTCCTTCCGTGGCCTAGGATTTTGTTCCACATCACCGCACTGGAGCAGTAAACTACCCCAGAATAAAGCGTGAGAGGCAGCGTGTCATTACACCGTCTGCCGCCGTTCTCAACTTCAGTGTCTTCAGGCGCATGGCGAGGCTATTTTCCGCCTTTTTGCCATAAACGACAAAAAAAACTGGTACAAAGCCACCCACATCTCGCTCGGAAATCAAGCTGTGACGAAGGCATGACACTTCATGAAAGTATTTGCTGCACCCACAGTCAAAACACTCTCTTGATCCAGTGCAATTAACAAAAAACACAGAGCTAATTAACATGTGTCACACTTCTGAATGCTGCTCACACAACCCCCCTTGAGAGAGAGAGAGAGAGAGAGAGAGAGAGAGAGAGAGAGACAGACAGACAGACAGACAGACAGACAGAGAATTGTCCGAATACTGAATGATTTTAAACCTAAAGAAATAAAACGTGAATACTACAAACATCTGTATCCATGATCCTATCCACACACTTATGTGAGCATGCGCAGGGTAGTAGAGTCTCGTTCCACAGCCAGAATCACCATTGTCCATTAAATAGATATGTTAGGACAATTTCAAATGTGGAGGAGGGGGAGGTGCGGGGGGGGGGGGATTATGAACATCAGGCCAGGATCACCCCTTCCCATCCTCATGTGTACGTTTTGTGTCTGAAAACTTAGGTTGGGGGGTGACGCACACTTGAAACACGCATCGCTGAACACCTGGCTGATATCCGCCACCACCGACCCAAACCCGTCGCCCTACACTTCAACCACACCCAACACAACATCGACCATGTCAAAGTTATGGCACTCTGGCAGTCACAGAGTGACAGCTTTGAACGCACAACTCAAGAATCCCATCTCATTTCCAAACTGGGCACACTACACCCCAAGGCATCAATATCCAACAATAACCAAACACACATACCCACCTCTTCCACATCAGTTGGCAATATCCCCTACCAACACACACACATACACACACACATACACACACACTTACATACACCACCACCACATCCTCTTCACTCACTTCATACAGTAGTTACAGCAACCCTCCATCTATCTAATCTTAATTTTGTTTTGATCCTTCCCCTTAAATCCCCCCCCCCCCCCCCCCCCCCACACACACACACCTTTCTTCTCCTTTTTTTTTTTTTTTTTTTTTATCTATCCACCATTACCACAACCATCACAAAGATATCATACCATCCTAATAAACTAGACACACAACCCTATCATATCACACACACACACCTCCCCTGACGCAACCCCCCCCCCCCCACCCCACTCTGTTTCCTCTCCCATAATCCCCCTGGCCTCATGTCATTTCCGCCTTCATGGAGAATAACGGATAAGTCATTTTCATTCTTCTTTTTTTGTTTTTCGTAGTTTGTACTGTCCCACATGTTAAATGTGATTTATTTTTTCGCCTGATGAAGACCCAAGTGGTTGAAATGCATCGTGTCTTGTCTTGTGCTTTGTTTGTCAATGTCATTGGCGGTAAGTTCTAAAACTCTATTCCTGATCTTGGGGGGTGAGTTTGGGAGGGGAGTGATCACATAGTGTTGCACCCACCGGCAAACTTTGCGCGGTTCATGCGATGGCTGGAGTACAGCCGCCACGATCCGACCTGTTTGCGTGGCACTGTCATAGCGACACCCCCTGTCAGTGTAGGTGTGCAGTGTGGTTCGTCCACTGTGTGGGGGAAGATGAGGCTGCTTTTCCTTGCTGAGCAGCCTGTCTACCGTTTTCTGTTCTTCTTCTCTCTTGTGTGTTTGTTGTACCCATCGGCGGGAAGTCAGAACATCACAGGGGAAACAGATCCTGCTCTCAATGGCGGGAATGATGTTGATAAACAGCGTCTGTCAGCCACTGCTCGTCTTCATGAAATGCTCGGTCAACTTCCCGTTGTCAGACATAAAGTGGCACCAGTGACGTCATCGGCGTCCGGTGACGTCAGAGTTGACGTTGACGTCTATCTGCACGTGGGGTCTGTTCTGTCCTTGAACGATGCTGAGCACACCATGACCTGCTCCACATACATTGAGGTGGAGTGGCAGGACATCTCTCTGGTGTGGAATCCTGGGGACTACGACAACGTTTCCGTCATTGAGATGGCGCCTCATTCCATCTGGACCCCACCTCTGATCCTGATTAATTCACAAGATCCAGTCAACATCATGTCTTATTCCTCGAACTTATTTATCTACAGCAATGGTACGGTAAACGCTATCATTTATTACAAGACGGTAACCCTTTGCACAATGGATCTCTCCAAATTCCCCTATGATTCTCAGCAACGTAGCCTTATCCTGGCATCATCTTTTGCTTGCTGCAGAATCAACCTCAAGTCTGGATTCATGGAGCAGTCTCTCTCAGCAAGTGTGATCGTGAAGTCTGACTGGGTTTTGATCTCTGTGGCAAAAGCAGAAATATCAAACGAAATTGAGGGTGAGTTTTCCTCAGTGCAGTTGCAGTTACAACGTCGAACCATCTACTACACGGTGTGCCTAGTGCTGCCCATGGTCCTGACCTCCTACATGAACACCCTGGTCTTCCTTCTCCCTGTGCAGTGCGGGGAGAAGATCTCCTTCCTCGTCTCCATCTTCGTCTCCACCTCCGTCTTCATCAGCTTCTTCAAGGACATGATGCCTCGGGGTCTGGACACGGTGCCGGCCACCATGAAACTTCTCGTCGGCGTGCTGGTGGAGAGTCTGCTGGTGATGCTGGCCACCGTGCTGGTCATGTGGAGACACCAGGTCCACGAGGCGACTTCTTCCTCGCTCCAGACCAGGCCACCACAAGATGACTTTGATGCCAGTGCAGGTGATGGTTTAAACACAGGGAGTCAGCTTCAATACCCAAACCGTGGATCTCTGAAGATTTCGACCGCTGATGCTGTTGATAACTCAGCCCAGACAATCTGTGGACATCGGGCAAAGTTCCTTTGGGATCCGCACAAACTTGATGGAATCTTTTTTCTGGTGTCTTTTGTCACCAACACTGTGTTTCTGGCAGTCATTCTCTCTGAGTAAAAACAGGAGTCTGCTTTATGTCGGGTATGTTTTTTCTTTTTCTTTTATATTTGATTATTCCTTGATGACTGATCCATGTACAGATCCAGATTAACTGGTCTCTTAAGATGCTGCTGATATTTTGTAATTGATACGAAATGGAACACAAATACAAATAATATTCCCGACAATGTTTTTAATCGTGCATAATGGAATACAAATGAAAATAATATCCATGACATGGAAGTAGACAATATAAAAGGATAGGGTAAAACAACTAACGTCTAGTGTATTTCCATGATTATTACACTATTACAATTGTCACAGTCTAATTAATTAGTCCACAAGTGCTTTCCATGCATATACTTCATTATGGAAACAGAAATCAGTCATTTCCTGTGGGATGCAACATTATGATATGTCTAAACTGCTTGGGGTCATATTCTAGGCATGCTTTAATATGTCTAAACAGTTTGGGGTCATATTCTAGACATGCTTTTACTGCCATTATTCTACATCTACTTTTTAATAATGCTGCCATTTTCTATCTTTGTTTCTCCATTTCTATTGAGAACTATGGAGAAAATGTGCAACATGAAAAGGCACAGTACCATCAGTAATATTCAGAAACTGTGCAATTCCATTAGTAATGAAAGAACGAATAATACTTACGTGAATTGAGACATCGTACACTGATCAGCTATTTTCGCTCGTGTTCAATAGATATCGACATTTTCGCTTTAAAAAGTTCACCCCAAATTGTTTGTGTATCTCTGTGAAACATAGTATTGAGATAGATACACCCTTTTCAGAACGGAATTAAGAGTGGTCTTCACTCAAATGTACTGTAGTGTAGACAGTAGACCGGAATCTTCCCAACTCAGAATAATAAAAGAAAGTGAATGAGTTGTGTATATCAAAACCAATGAGTGTTTCTTCTTTTTATATACAGAAATGTCACATTTGTGAATGACATGATGGTACTTTATAAGACCATGTTCTCTCTCTCTCTCTCTCTCTCTGTCTCTCTCTCTCTCTCTCTCTCTGTCTCTCTTTCTCCTCTCTCTCTCTCTCTCTCTCTCTCTCTCTCTCTCTCTCTCTCTCTCTCTCTCTCTCTCTGGTTGGCCCTCTACCCTCTCCATTCCTTACGTTTTGTAAATGTATTGATGGAAATGGAAAAAAAAGTCTCCACACACACATGCACACTTGTCGTTTGTACCAGTAAAGGGCAGGGAGGGATGGGCAACGACCCCTTCAGCATCACACCCTTAACCCTCGGGTCAGTCCTTTTCCATCCTCGTCTGTCGTGTGTCGTTCTCCTGGAATCGCCAAAGGTCAGGCCTGTCCGTTCCTGCATGTTGTCTTTCTCTCCGGAGAATTGCCAAAAGCCAGCCATTTTGTTTTCCCTCCCTTGTCTCTCTCTCTCTCTCTCTCTCTCTCTCTCTCTCTCTCTCTCTCTCTCTCTCTCTCTCTCTCTCTCTCTCTCTCTCTGGGGATTGCCAAAGGTTAGGTCCGTCTGTTTCTGGATGCTGTCCTCTCTCTCACTCCGGGGATTGCCAAAGGTTAGGTCCGTCTCTTCCTGATGTTGTCCCCCCCCTCTCTCTCTCTCTCTCTCTCTCTCTCTCTCTCTCTCTCTCTCTCTCTCTCTCTCTCTCTCTCTCTCTCTCTGGGGATTGCCAAAGGTTAGGTCCGTCTGTTCCTGGATGTTGTCCTCTCATCTTTTTCTCTGTTTGCCCCTTCTGTTTTCTGGTACAAGAGCCAAGTATCATTTGGGTTTTTTTCAAGATCAAGAGAGCATTTGTCAAACATTCCAGTTTTCGTATGCTGACTGTTGTTAGTAGGTTTTTAAAAGGGCCAATGGTCGCCTAGATTCTTTTGTGCACTTCCTCATTGGTGACATGGTCTGTCCTTTGACAGGTCTGGATTCTTTTTTGTAGATCTGTTTGGATCCGCGTTTTCAAAGGGTAGAGTGATGAATGTTACCTGGGGATGCGTCATACTCACTTTAGAAGTGAGAAAGAGGTTCCAGATGGACTTGAGTTGTGTCAGACGACTCTTTGGTCTTTGATGATTGTTGTGCTTTGCAGCAAGAGTTCATGATTGATCAACTAGGGCGTTGTCTGTAGCGACGCGCGCGCGCACGCACACACACACACACACACACACACACACACACACACACACACACACACACACACACACTAAAAATATAGAACTAGCCCAATATGCAGATGACATATGCATATGGATGAAAGTGACATTTAAAAAAAGTACATCTGTCAGATCACAAAACTATATTAAAAAGTTACATCAAAAAGAACTAAATACCTTTTCTGATTATATGACTGAAAATGGTTTGCAAATTTCAACTGAAAAAACACACATGATGTTATTTAATACTGGATCTGATCCAGTTAATATGCCTGTATTTCAAGTCAACGGCATACCCATTAAATATACAAAATAGTTAAATTCCTTGGAGTAAATTTAACATCAAAGTTGTCATGGAATTTCCATATAGAGCATGTTCTAACAAAAGCTCGAAAACTGTAAATCTATTAAAGATTATAAGCAAACATGCTTGGGCTCAGGACACAGTTACTCTTTTGCACCTTTCTACTGCACTGGTTAGATCAAAATTAACGTATGCACAAGAGGTGTTTTTCAGTGCACCCAAATACTTACTGAAAAAACTTCAAAGTATTGATTCCAAAGCATATAAGATAGCCGTGGGACTACCAGTCCATGCCTCTTGTACAAAAGCATACAGTGCTGCTGGGAGATTACCACTGGAAGAATATAGGAATCTTGCATGCACCAAATTTGTTATACGAAGTTCTACTATAGACAACAATACAGGCCCTGAAATAAATATCAAATCGGACACTGATTTTCCCAAAAGGGCTAAAAACATATCATCTCAAATGACTCTAAGAACATATACTTCCTCGATTTTAGAATCCTCAGATATCAAACTAACATCTATTGCAAAAAAATCTTTTGTGTCTCCTATCCCTCCCTGGAAACTAGTACGAGCACATTTTGATATTGAGCATACAGATTTAACAAAGGCTGAAAATTCTCATTTGTTATTATCCAATATGAAAATGCATTTGCATGATCACTATTCCAACCATTTTAAGATATACACTGATGGATCATTAATCAATGAACATGCGGGTGCAGCATATATTATCCCAGGCCTTAACAAAGAAAAGTCATATTATCTGGGAAAAAACAAATCTATTTTCACTGCCGAGTTAACAGCTATAACTATGGCCTTAAAGTTTGTTGTTGATTACCCGCAAAATTTATTTAAAGTTGTTTTATGTGTAGATTCTAAGTCAGTTCTTACTGCAATGAAGAATTTTAAATTAAAACTTCGACCTGAGATGATCACTGAAATAAATAACTTAGTCCATTTCCTCTCAGTTAGAGACACTGAAGTAACATTTCTTTGGGTGCCCTCCCACTGTGGGTTATATTATAATGAAAAGGTTGATGTTCTAGCAAAGAGAGGAGCAAAACGATCTTCAGATTCAAATTTTTTTAACTTCTCTATGTCAGTGCAAGAGTGCTATACTTTGGCGGAAAAAGTACAATTTTCTAATTTTCATTTGACAGAAAGAGACACTAGGTGCTTTGGTTTACACGATGAAATGAAAAATATTCATGAAAAGTTAAGTTATGTCGATCAAAACATTTATCGTAGACGACAGATAAGTTCCTTGATCTGTAGATGGAAACTGGATTGTTTTAAAACAAAGTATGTCAAAAATATACATTGTATATGTGGTCATAGCATATCAGCTGATCACATTCTTTTGTGTAACTTAATGAAAAAATTCATTCCAAATACGTCTGTACAGCCTATTCAAAATGTTTTCCTGTCAGCAAGTGAAACATATCTTTACTTTTTACGCTTACCTAAAAGTCCAATTGGCAAATACTTATAATAGATAGCAGTCAGTAGTGAGATGAGACAGAAGAGTTATATGTTTTTTTTTTCTCTCCTTTATCTTTGATGAAGTGGATTTTCTATTTTTGTGTTATAGTTGTAGATAAGTTAATTTTTTTTGACTCGTTGTGTTAACCTCCCCCTCCCTGCCCCGACAACAACAGCAACAACAACAACAACACACACACACACACACACACACACACACACACACACACACACACACACCACACACACACGCACACACACACACACACACACACACACGCAACACACACACACACACACACACACACACACACACACACACACACACACACACCACACACGCACACACATACACACGCGCGCGCGCGCGCACGTGATTTCATTTACGACGTGTGCACCGACAGAGGGCAGGTAGAGGTGGGGATGGGATTTATCATTGCTGTCATTATTATGATTATGATTGTTATTATTATTATCATCATCATTATTATTATTGTTATTTTCATTATTGTTATTACTCGCAAGTGTACTCATATAATGAGTATCCTAGCGCTTTATCCTGTCGTGTCCCATGTCATATTCAGTGAATATCAGTCACTCTGTTTTCTTTCTGTATTCCTTCGTGTGTTTTTTTTTCACACAGGGTGCATGTTATGTGTCATCCATGCCAACTTCCAGACTGACCTCCTCTTGCGACAGTTGATGGGATGGGATGCAAGGTGATATACATGCGTTCACACACGGAACTTTGCTTAATAGTCTCATTCGAAGGACTTTTCAGCAAAATGGAGTCAGAACCAATATTAACTCCGAGAGAACAAATCCCCTTGCCTGGAAACGGCCTTGCAGAGATTCGAATCCACAACCCTAGGATTACAAGTCGGTGTTCTAACAACCAAACAGCTCTGATCCCTATTACGATTCCTTGGTTTTCTGTTTGGAGGTCCCATATCTGATTAACAATAGGTGATAACTGCTGAACACGGACAATGGAGCGTGTCGCCACTAGCGGTTGGCTTTCAGCTTCAGGGAGACAATTTGTTATACAAGTCAGTGGGGCAAACAGCGAGGTGTTCATCGACATTCCCCCCTGTTCAAGTCTCCTGACAAAAGTATTATACAAGAACAAGAAGACTGCTCTCTGGTTCAGTGGAGAGTGCGTGTGTGCTTTGGTAGTTCAGATGAGATTTAAAAAAAAAAGATTTTCACATTGAGCGTGGACGTGCAATTTCTGAGACACCTACTGAATATTCCCTGTCATGTTAGTGTGGGTGTCTTACATTCTAAGAAGGCGCCTCTCAGAATATGACCAAGCTCTTAAGATGTCTACTGAAGTACAGTTGCGTGTGTACTCACACTTACGATTCTGCCATTTACGTATGTTTTTGTTAGTTTGACGTTTGATTTGCATGACTATTTCCACAGCATTCTTGCAGGCTTGTTTTATGCATTAAATCTAAAAGTCAAGTTTATGAAACCAGAGTGTGAAGTTTCTCAGAAGGGAGAAAAACTTGAATGTTAAAGTCTGCACCAACTACTAGGACACAAACCTCTGTGTGGTGTGTGTGTGTGTGTGTGAGAGAGAGAGAGAGAGAGAGAGAGAGAGAGAGAGAGAGTTTTACAGAGATAAATTAATATAGACATATGTAGTTGACAGGTAAAAGAAAAGCAAACATGCCTGTGCTTGTTATCTAAAGATGAAAACAACATGCTCATGTAAAACAGTAGATCAAAAGACGCACTGCAATCATACACACACGTTACAAGAAATGTGAAGATTTTAAGGCATGAATACTCACACACACACAACCACGCATGCACGCACAAACACACGTTCTCTCTCTCTCTCTCTCTCTCTCTCTCTCTCTCTCTCTCTCAGAAACACTTCATTTCCAATTTGCAAGTCACACAGAAGGCGTGATGTCGCTTTATGGCCGTTGGCTGCATGATGTTTGGGTGAGAACTATCAGCCTAAAAGGGGCCAGACTGCTTTCTCTCCTCTCCCCCAGCCTTCCCCAGCCTCCTCTCCATCCTGTAAGCTCTTGCGACAGTCCCCCCCCCCCCCCCACCCGGCCTTTGCATTGTGTTGCAACAGGCTGCACCCTTCTGGCACAGTGAGGCGGGGGGGGGGGGGGGGGGGGGGGGGCGGGGGGAGAGAAAGTTAAAGACACACAAAACAAACCATGAGAGAGAGAGAGAGAGAGAGAGAGAGAGAGAGAGAGAGAGAGAGAGAGAGAGAGAGAGAGAGAGGCCTTTCACTTATTTCAGAACCATGAGATTATTTTTTTTTTTTTGGTTAACGCCTGCCTTCATCGTTTGACTTCCCACCTTCTCAGCCTCTCTACAGACTCTGGGCAGCATA
>CM031604.1:15819086-15826586 GCA_018398815.1 Conus ventricosus | reverse complement strand
ACCTACTCCACCACCTGATGCATCTGTCCGCAACAAAAACGGTTTAGACATATCCGGTAGCTTCAAGATGGGACGGGAACCTAGTCGTTCTAGCACTGTCTGCAGTGCTTGCTCTGCAGCGTCTGACCACTCGACCACTGCCGGTTTCCCTGCCTTGACCAAATCACTGAGAGGACTCGTGATTGCTGCGAAATTTGGCACAAACTCCCTGTAGAAAACCAATAAAACCTAGCAGACTCCTGACTTCTGTTTTGGTCTTGGGTCTCTCTGAATTCATCATCTTCTCCACCTTTCCTTTTTCTGGCTGCTTTGTGTCGCCTCCAACAACAAAACCTAGGAACTCCAGACTTGGGAAACCAATCTGGCACTTTGTTGGTCTGGCTGTGAGATTGGCTTGTCTCGACCTCTCTAAAACTGCTCCTAGCTGCCTCATATGCTCCTCCCATGTCTCAGATGCTATCAGAATGTCATCCATGAAATTCACAACGCCTTCCAAACCCGTCAATAACTTCCTCATCATCCGAGAGAAAACTGCAGGTGCGTTGACCATACCAAAAGGAAGTACTCGCCACTGGTATAGCCCCATAGGAGTGGAGAATGCTGTGACTTCCTTTGAGTCCTCACTCAAGGCTATTTGCCAGTAACCCTTGCTCAGATCTATCCTGGTGAAATACTGGCTCTTGCTTGTGGCATCTGAGCGAACAGGTCTTCCATGTTCGTATGACTTCTGCATCGACCTTGGTGACACTGTTCAGACGTCTATAGTCAACACAGAATCGATGCTCACCTGACTTTTTCCTCACTAAGACGACGGGTGCACTATACGATGATTTGGACGGTTCAATCGCCCCAAGGTCCAACATCTTTTCTACCTCCTCCTCGATCACTCGTTTGGTGGCATACGGGACCGGGTAGGGTTTCACATGTACGGGCTTTTGCGATGTTAACTCCACCGTACATGTCTCTAGAGTTGTCCTGCCTGGTTTATCAGTCAGGGACGCCCTATATACTGTTTTAGGAGCCCTCTAACTTCCTCCTGTCTTCTACTGTCTAGCCCTTCATACAGTGACACATCCCTGTATGACTCTTCTCCTGGAAACTCAGGCAACAAAATCTCCCCTTCTGCTGGGTCTCCTTCGCCTCCATCAATGAATGCTGCTGCGCCTATGTGCTGAGTCTCACGCTGAATATATTTGCGGAGCAAATTCGCATGGAAAAGTTTTGGTTTTCCATTCACATCAATCCGGTAGTCCTGATCTACCTTTTCAGTGATGGTGAATGGTCCTTTCCAATGCATCAGCAGCTTGTTGTGATCCGTGGGGAAGCAGTAACAGGACATGATCTCCCACCTTGAGGAATTGCTTCCTCACCTTCCTGTCATATTGCTTCTTCTGAACGACCCTAGCCTCCTGCAAGCTTTCCCTTGCAACCTTACAGGTCTCCTCTAGCCTATTGCGTAGGTCCACCACATACTGATAAGTGGTTTTAACCTCTTCTGACTCCTGTTCTCCAGACCATAGCTCTTTGAGAATGCACACTGGTCCCCTGACCGTCCGCCCATACAGCAGCTCGAATGGCGAAAAGCCTGTGCTCTCCTGAGGGGCCTCCCTGTAGGCGAACAATGCCGCTGGAATGTAACGGTCCCCAATCTGCCGGTCTTTCCTCACAGAGCTTCTTTACGATGCCCTTCAGCACACCATTGAATCTTTCCACCAAGCCATTGCATTGGGATGGTATGGGGTAGTGAGAAGCTGTGTGATCCTAGCAGCCTGTTGACCTCCCTCATCACGCCTGAGGTGAACTGTGATCCCCTGTCACTGAGAATTTGTGACGGCACACCCACGCGAGAGAAGATGTCTACCAGCCCTTCAGCGACCTGTTGTGTAACTACGCCTTTCAATGCGACTGCTTCTGGATATCTGGTCGCGTAGTCCACGAGCGTCAACACATACCTGTGCCCACCTTTGGAACAGGGCGAGATTGGGCCAATCAGATCAATAGCCACCCTCCTGAATGGTGTGTCAATTAAAGGGGGCTGTTTAAGAGGCGCCTTCCTCTTCATCCCCTTGTGGCTGACCTTTGACACACGTCACATGACATGCAGAAACGCTTTATGTCTGCCATTGCCCCTGGCCAATGAAAATCATCAAAGATTCGGTCAGCTGTTTTGCTGGTGCCGAGATGACCCGCCATGAGCGACTCGTGACCCACTGACATGACAGTGTCACGATAACATGCTGGTACCTCTAACTGAGTTGTCACCTTACCTGTCTTCCCCTTGGTGAACACTCGATACAACAACCCGCCTTTCACCAGAAATTCTGTCTCACCTCCTCTAACCACCTGTTTCTCTCCACCTCTTGCCAACTCCCAAGACTTCACGAGCGAAGGGTCTTGTTCCTGCGCTCCCCTAAACTCATCAGGCGACACATCTATGCCTGACTTCCTTGCTGGAACGACTAACGGTTTATCTACCTTTTCCTCCTTCCTGCTCCGTGTTTGAACTGCTGCCCCTGAAGCAGTCAACAACTCAGGATCCCCTGGATCCCTTGCACCTGGAATATTTCCAATGATCAAATCATAAAGGGGTTTCTCCATCACCAGCGCAGACAACTCGCCTGAGAAGTAAGGGGTACGTACTTCTATCTGGCAACTGGGAACTTCTTCACAGTGCCATCGATTAGAGTACAGGTCTGGATTTGCCCTGTCAAATCCCCTTCCTCGACCAGCGTTGTTCTTACTACACCACATGAACAACCAGTGTCTCGTAACACTTTCACCCTCTGCTGGCCAATCCACCCTTCTTCCACCGGTAATGAACCACTCAGCCTAGTGCCCTCCATCCCTGACACTGACTGCTGTCCAGTGCTAGCCATAGGCCGCACTCCACCCTCTTCAGATTGGATCCCTTTTGGTTCCACTGCAGGTCGTTTCCCTTGGCGACCCTTATCAACCTCTTGCAAGCTGCTGCCTTCTGGAACCTCATGCGACATTCCCTCACCACATGTCCCTTCTTGTGACAAATGAAACTCCTATTGTCCCTTTGTCCTCCGTTCTGCCCCACCACTGGGTTTGCAGACTTTGCAGAAAACTCCTCTAGTCTTCTTGCACTCTTCTCACCTGTGCCTGGCACCTGTTTCTCCTGCACCTTAGTGCCCAAACGTGCCTCCCTATACACCTCTGCTAACTTCAGCAACTCCCCTGCTGTCTCTGGCTGTCTCTCTTTCAAATGTATAGTTAACTCTGGACTGCAACCTGACAAAATCTGTTCTTTCATAACCAGCTCTTTCAATTCAGCGAACTCCTTCCTCGTACCACTCAACTCTAACCATTTCTCAAAATAGTGATCTAAACGTGCACCAAACTGAGTGTACGTTTCACCTGCTTGTAATCTAGCTGAACGAAATTTCTTCCTGAACCCCTCCTCTGTGAGGTCAAATCCCTTCATCAATGCTTCCTTCACAGCACCAAAATCAGATTGTTGGTCTGCTGGTAACGCAGTGAAAATCTGTAATGCCTTACCCGTCAATAGCGCTGACAAAATGACTGCCCACTCTTCTGAAGGCCAACCCTGACTGGTAGCAAACGTTTCAAAACGACTGATGTACGCATCAATCGAATCTGATCCTTCAGAGAATTTTGGCAACTTCGGTCGGGGGCATAACTGTGCACAGGGTCACTGGAAACTGAACTACCATCATCAGTGGTCTCCCTCTGTATTCCCACTCGCTCTAACCTAATTGAATCCTTAATCTTTCTGTTTCCTGCGTTAATCTTTCTGTTTCCTGCGTTACGTTAGCCTGAATCCTTAATCTTTCTGTTTCCTGCGTTTCGTTAGCCATTTCTACTGCGACAACGGCGTCTTTCCGCTCGCTCGTCTCTTTCCATCTTTTGTTGGGTTTCAACGAATGCTCGCAACTCTTCTCCCGAGTAGCCTAAATCACGAGCGACGCTCACAAGTTGTTCAATAGGGGTGTTCTTTTCTTCCGCCATTATATCTTTTTTTTTTTTAACAAGATTTTATTACTACGACAGCCAAACTGGTGGTTACCGACACGAGTGACGTAATAGCACAATCCTATGAATGATAATATTAGCTTGGGACAACGTAATTAGTTTTTATAAGACGCCTAGCGCCTGACCCAACTATGAGAGCGAATTATAGGCAATCTGTGCGAAATAAGTACTCTGGGGCTGAAATGCCAAGCCTAGTGTTAACTATCTTGGAAGCAATGCCAAGCCTAGTATTTAACTATCTTGGAAACATACAGTAAGACACTACCTTGCCTTAGGATTACAATACTTGAATCCCACCCAGCTTCCTCTCTGAGAAGTTGAACAATTATAATAAATGGGCCAGAATATCCTGGCAGGCTCGCCAATAAATTGTCAACCTCGGGGTATGTCAGTGGAGGAAGGACTAGCGCACAGCCCAAACACACTCACAGCTTGCTTATATCTCATTCATATATCATGCATTCGTCACATCAAAACCACTTAGTAAAGTCTATAACTTTACTGGACAAATCATGGAAACAAACATCAATGCGTATAGAGTCAAACAGAATAAAACATTCCTCTTTCCTTGAACTTCACAAAATCATTTATCTAAATCATCATAACTAACCCGGGTATAAAAGATTTTCTACTTTACCTGGCCAGGTGATCTTAAACTATTTATGAATCACTGTCTTTTCTTTTCTTTTTTTTTCTTTTTTCTTTCACCGTCACTTTCACAAGCACAACACAACTGCTGGCACTGGTCAGGTTGGACTGCTGGCACTGGCGTTGGACTGCTGGCACTGTCAGGTTAGACTGCTGGTACTGGCGTTGGCCTGTGGTTCTGCTGGACGAAGTGACGCTGCCAGGTTTGAGGTCGAACCCGGTTCAGATTGAACAGTGACTACCAGACATCGAATCTGTTCTCCTTTCTTTCTTCTGCATTAACGCATTGCACTCTCTCTCTCTCTCTTCTAGTCTGCTCTATCAAATGAACATGGTTGCTTTTCTTTTCTTTTTCCTTTTTTTTCTTTTTTTTTTCCTCTTCATCAGTTAGCAACTCTCTCTCTCCACATCTCTCCTTAGTCCTTCCTCTGCAGACTCTATCTGGTGCTAATGCCTCAACTAGTTCTCTTTTCTCCTCCTCTCATCTCTCTCTGTCTCTCGTGCAGAGACTACTCTTCGAACCTCTCTCTCTCTCTCTCTGTCTGTCTCTCCTGTCCTCATCCTCACTCCCGCATTCCTATCTTTCCTCATCTCATCTGTCAAAGGGTGAGTACCATTGGTCAGTATTTTCCCGCCTTATACTGAGGTTGCCTCCCCTATAATTTCATTGGACGTGTAAATCATGACAGTCACATCTACCCGCCTTGCTCTCTGTGGTGGTCAATGGGTCATTTAATTAATTAGCTTGGTTTCACCCCCACCACACAATACCTTTCCCCTTCCTACTTCAACCGGCGACGTCCGAACTAACTATGGCGCTGGTCGCAAATTGGCTGGATGAGTCTGACCCAAGCGCAGAGACCCGTCTGGCCAGACCTATTGAGACGTCTGCCAAGCGACTTAGTCCGTCTGCTGTCTCCTTGCTGTGCTTAATTGGCTGAGGCGACGCATGGAGCCGTCTGCTTGGCGCCAAGATGTTTGCGTTTGGACTTATGTCCAGTTGAACTGGCCGGCGACTGACCACGAATTCGGTTTTTCTATTTTTGTCTGTGACAATTCCCCCTTGCAAAAGACTATGCTCATCATTGTCTCAAAACAACGGTACAAAAAAGACAACAACCGAATTTGCCGACACCACAGCTACACGTGCAAGTTTTTGCAAAATTATTTACAACAAACGGTTTACCAATTATAAAATATATCATTAGTGAATATCACCCCAAGAGTTATCATTGACGTGCGCTTTTGTCTTATTTTTTTTCAACTCATTTTCTGATAACCTCTGTGCGCACCTATGCAATCCCCTACCTGCGGATTTGCCACATCTTCTCTTCACAACTACTATGAAAGGTACAATCTAATATGACAACGATCCATGACACCTCACTGAGGAATCTCTATCCTCGCTTACCGCAAACAGTGCATTACTACACAAGCGACTGTATGCTCCAAACATAACTGCATTTACATGAACAAGTCTCACAAAGAAAATAATGAACCATAGCCAAATGGGAATGAACCCATATCCACTCAATCTCACTGTAATCCACACAATATTATTTACAAAGTAGCTTTGCACCCTGGATATGACAGACTTCCTCTGAGTTGCAGCTTGCTAGACTACACGGCTTAAATAGTCAGCTCCTACATTCTGTCGACCTGGAATGTACTGAACTCGATACCTGTAGGGCTGCAGTGCCATTGCCCAGCGCAGAACCCTGCTGTTTTTCAGCTGCGCCTCCTGCAGGAATTTGAGTGGTTGGTGACATCTCATCACGAACTCTTCCCATACAAATTTTGTAAATTTTTCTGCAGGGCCCCACAAAACGCCAAACACCCTTCCTACCTTTGCGTACCCTTCTTCAACTTCGCACTTCCTGCTACGTACTTCCGGGAAACTCGACCCCTCGGCCCCTGCAACAATACTGCAACCCTATCCACCACCGTGCATCTGCCCAAAAAAAAGGGTTTTGACATTCCGTACTTCAAGATGGACGGGAACCCAGTCTCTAGCACGCTCAGTGCTTGCTCTGCAGCGTCTGACCACTCGACCACTGCCGTTTCCCGCCTTGACCAAATCATGAGAGGACCGTGATTGCTGCGAAATTTTGGGGACAAATCCCCGTAGAAACCATAAAACCTAGCAGACCCTGATTCGTTTGGGCTTGGGTCTCTCTGAATTCACATCTTTTCCCCTTTTCCTTTTTCTGGGTGCTTTTTGTCGCCTCCAACAAAAAACCCAGGAACCCAGGTTGGGAAACCAATCTGGCCTTTGTTGGTCTGGCTGTGAGATTGGCTTTTCTCGACCTCTCTAAAACGCTCCACTGCCCCATAGCTCCTCCCAGTCTCGTGCTATCAGAATTCTCCCTGAAATTCACAACGCCTTCCAAACCCGTCAATAACTTCCTCATCACCGAGAAAACTGCAGGGGGCGTTGACCATCCAAAAGGAAGTCTCGCCCCCTGGATGGGCCCCTAGGAGTGGAGAATGTTGGGCTTCCTTTGAGTCCTCACTCAAGGCTATTGCCAGTAACCCTGCTCAGTCATCCCCGGTGAAATACTGGCTCTTCTTGTGGCGATCTGAGCGAACAGGGCTTCCATGTTCGGTTGACTTCGCACGACCTTGGGACACGTTCAGCTCTATAGTCAACACAGAATCGATCTCACCTACTTTTTCCTCACTAAGCACGGGGCACTAACGATATTTGGGCGGTTCAATCCCCCAAGGTCCAACATTTTTCTACTCCCCCCCGATCCTCGTTTGGGGGCATCGGGGCCGGGTAGGGGTTTTACATGCGGGCTTTTTTCGATGTTAACCCCCCGTTTAACCCCATGT
>CM031604.1:15784132-15794132 GCA_018398815.1 Conus ventricosus | reverse complement strand
TTCCCATCAGACAACAACAACATGTGCCCATCACTACCAACAGTACCCAGTCACCTGGCTTCACTGTTCCCATCAGAAAAACAACGACATGTGCCCATCACTACCAACAGTACCCAGTCACCTGCCTTCACTGTTCCCATCAGACAACAACAACAACAACAACATGTGCCCATCACTACCAACAGTACCCAGTCACCTGCCTTCACTGTTCCCATCAGAAAAACAACAACATGTGCCCATCACTACCAACAGTACCCAGTCACCTGCCTTCACTGTTCCCATCAGAAAAACAACAACAACATGTGCCCATCACTACCAACAGTACCCAGTCACCTGCCTTCACTGTTCCCATCAGAAAAACAACAACATGTGCCCATCACTACCAACAGTACCCAGTCACCTGCCTTCACTGTTCCCATCAGACAACAACAACAACATGTGCCCATCACTACCAACAGTACCCAGTCACCTGCCTTCACTGTTCCCATCAGACAACAACAACAACATGTGCCCATCACTACCAACAGTACTCAGTCACCTGCCTTCACTGTTCCCATCAGAAAAACAACAACAACAACAAATAATCAGACAATGCAGCTTCAAATGAGACTGGACATGTGGAAATGATGGGGGTAGAGAGGTCGAAGTGCACGTAAACTAACAAGAAATGGCATTCGAACAGTAAAAACCGGGTTTTTTTTTTGTTTGTTTTTTTGTTTGTACGTTTCCTTCCTTTAATTAAGTGGGAAAGCTATTCTTCATCTGTATGTCTTAAAACAAACAAACCACCCAACCAACAAACAAACAAAAAGCCAGGCTGGCAATATCAAAATTAATCAACCGAAAGCCGCAGCATTTGCTGTGCAGAATTTCTTTTCAGACTGCTCTCACTTCAATATCAATTCACCACCACCCTCGCCATCTCTCTCTCTCTCTCTCTCTCTCTCTCTCTCTCTCTCTCTCTCTCTCTCTCTCTCTCTCTCTCTCCAGACTGTTCAACGGGGTCTGCGGCTTGATAAATCGGCCAGTTGTTACCAGTCATGACATGCACTGAAGACGTATGGCTGTGTTTAACTCCTTTGAGGTCAACCAACGGGGCCACTCTCAAGCCATGGCAGCATCGTTTCAGATTTTCAAGCCTGCTCTGCCAAACCTTCACTTGTTTTCACACATAAAAAATGCATTTACGCACAGATAGGTGCAAACTCGTACGCAAACACTGTGACGATTACGTGGAAACTTTAGTTTTTCTTGTCCGAGAAAAACAACAACCGCAAAACATACTGGTATAAGCAACAGTATGAAGCACAAAGGGATATAGTATTACTTCTCGGACATTAATTTCACTCGTTTGTGAAGAGTTTTCCCGTTTGTACTGCGCGAAAAATTTAAGAATGTTGACAAGGCATGGACTTTTTTGAGTCGACCATAATGTCAACACTCACCTTAAAACCGGATGTCTCTCCTACGTCTTTTCTTTCCATCAGAGATCAAAGAAAATCTTATGATCAGAAATGGTCGTAAATGTTCCGCACAAATGACAAATGATCACACAGGTTGGTATCTCTCAACTAAAATCGATCTTCACTCTTCATGGGACGTTCTCTTTTAAAGGGATCTTCTTACCTCATGGGGTTTTGACGAAGGGCCTCTAAGGCCTCAGATCCCAAATATCACCATCTGTAGATATGGATGCTAAAAAAAACAACAACTCTGCACTGTCTTTGTCCAAGGAATGAACTAGTGAAATGTATGATTTCCCTTAAAAAAAACAACAACTCTGCAATTGGTTAAGTATCCACCCAACTGCTTTTGAGATAGTTTGTGCACAGACACAGACACATGCGCACATGACTCCATCTCTACCATGCTTCGCACTTCATGATTGTTGGTCATTATACAAACCGTTACTTGAAGAGTGATACGACAGAGCTATGAGACCATTGCACACATTGTGTTTCTACGATATCTCTGATCCCGGTTGTTGTTCACAGTTGTTGTTGTTGTTGTTGTTGTTGTTGCTGCTGCTATTTTTGTTGGTGTACAATTGCTATTTTATATTCTACTTTGATTTCCTGCATCTACAGAGTTGATTTGACCTTGCTCCTCTAAATAACACATCTCTTAGTCTTTTTCTTCCCCCATTTTCCGTTTACAAAATGTTTGTGTACAGGCGCGTTCGCTCCGTTCTTTTACGTTTGTAGTTTAATTGTTTGAAAAAAAACCCATTCTACTCTGTAGAACTTCACCAAATTTGTAGGGTAATGAAACACATCCTCATAGACCCCCCCCCCCCAAAAAAAAACACACACACACACACACACACACACACACACACACACACCGCTGAATGCGGTCACAGCCAGTCTAAAAGCGTGGTTTGAAGCGAGTCCCAGTTGTTTGTGGAGAGTCTGTATCACGCAGAGAGAACACACACACAAAAATGCCTCAGACATCTACCGCCCTCTCCTGCCCTCTGCTCGTTTTTCTTTCAGACATCAATTCATTTTCCAGCCAGCCTTCCCCCAGGGTGTAATCAAGACAGATGACCGGAACATAGCCCCAATCACTGACCACCGCCACCCCATAATCAATGGGCCCTGCCGCTCAATGACGCACGGGACACCGTCTGAGAAGAGGGAGGAGGGGGGGGGGAGAAAGTGGAAGGGGGGCTGGTGAAAATAAGGAGGGGGGGGGGAGGGTTGGGATGTTTATGGACCCGTAAAAATGGCCGTGAGCAACTTGCGAACATTTCGGTCAGCCACTCCGTTTTGTTTTAGGTTTGGGTGTTCCCCCCCCCCCCCCCCCCCCCCTTTTACTTATACTTTTCCGACACTAACATGGTCACTGTATTCTATTATTTGATTTGGTGTACTGAAAAACCGGGCTGTTAATAAGAAATGAAATGAAAGTTAAAGTGTTATCTGCAAAGATTTTCCTCTCCTTCGCTAAAAACCGGGCTGTTAATAAGGAATGAAATGAAAGTTAAAGTATTATCTTCAAAGATTTTCCTCTGCTTCGCCTTCCTGAATCCTTTTCATCAATTCTCTCTTGATGAGGATTGCATTTTCATCTGCATAATTCTAAATCAACCTCTCTCTCTCTCTCTCTCTCTCTCTCTCTCTCCTCTCTCTCTCTCTCTCTCTCTCTGTACGTGCGTGCGTATGCGTGTGTGTGTGTGTGTGTGTGTGTGTGTGTGTGTCCCTATCTATCTATCTCGATCACCCCACCAGCCAGGCCAGCGCTGTCTGAGTGTTGATTGATCACTTCTGTCCCTTCTTTTCATGCTTTCAAATCATTCACGCCCCACACAGGTCAGGTCACGCCCTCAGCGTCCCAATCAGCGCTCTACGCCGAGTTCAATAAGAACAGCAGCAGCAGCAGCAGCAACAGCAGCAACAACAGCAGCAGAGGTGGTGGTGACGGCAGCAGCGGCAGCAGCAGCAACAGCAGCAGCAGCAGCAGCAACAAAAGTAGCAGCAACAAGAAGAGGAACAAAACGTGTATATACGAGAACAGCAATAGTAGTAGCAGCTATTACCGGCTGCTGTGAGTCCACGCCAAGAATGACTCATGTTTCGCTGACCTTCGCATGAAAAAGGATACGTCAGAAGTATCATATGATAAAGTATATTCATATTTGTGGTATATGGTAATGTATATTCATATTTGTCATAAGTATCATATGTAATATATATTCACATACACACAGACAGATACACAGACACACACATGTTCGCGCGCGCGCGCCACACACACATGTTCGCGCACACACACAGAGAGAGAGAGAGAGAGAAGAGAGAGAGAGAAATACAGAGAGAGAAGAAAGAAAGACAGCCACACAGACAAGACAGACAGACAGAATCGGCTATATTATGTCTGTGTCGCTGTTTAGTCAGCGATTCTTTTCCAACACACCCAGGGGCTTTCACGAAGCGAGATAGCCCGGGGCACACCCTGCTGGTCTCCCCCTTGTCCCTCTCGTTGTACGCTCCGACATCCGCATATTCCCCCTACCCCTGTGGCTCGACCGGTCAAAGGCTACAATCACGACGGACGTCCAATCACTGACCACCACGCCCCAATCCAATGGTCCTTGCCTCTGTGAAAGGCGCAGGGGTCACTGTGCGCGGGGAAGGGGCACGTTCAATGTCAGAGCTAAACAGCCCGAGGGCCCCGTGGCCTTTTCCTCTTCGCCACGAGCGGCAAAATTTCATTTTGTCATCGGGTCTGTCTTTTAGACCCCAGCGGGCTGGCGATATTGAAGGTACTATCTGAAAGAAAGCTGGCAGCCAACGATTCGTTCTTCATATCTTCAAATCAATCTCTTCTCTCTCTTTTCTCTCTCTCTCTCTCTCTGAAAACAAGGGTTTATTGTGAACTTATTTGCTCGGTCGTTTAATCCGGGTTCTATGATAATCCGAATGGGAGACGTGTGAGCTAAATGCAAGCTGGGGGGGGGGGGGGGGGGGGGGGGGGGGGGGGGGGGGGGGGGTGGGGGGGGGGGGGGGGGGGGGGGGGGGGGGGGGAAGCAAGGAAGAACATAAAATAAAATGTTCAGCTTTTAATAATCTTTAAAAGTTAAGCCCCATAAATCGAAAATACACAGACCTTTCGACGCTACGTTAGATTATATCTCCTATCTCTGGTCGGCTATAAACCTTAGGTGTTCAATGACACCGTCCCCAAAGGGTCAAACGAGCTTTATAACAAACAACTCTATAGAAAAAAGAAAAAAAAACATGGGAAAGCTATAAACGCACTCCCAGAGTGACAGATAGGAGACAATTTCCAGTTAGTGGGAAGGGAACAAAAAAAAACCCAAAAGTGCGTTGGGAATTTCCCTTATCGGACTTGATTTTTTGAAATTATCATTTATAGCCGTTAGTAACGGGTATTCTGGTAAAATAAACATCGGGCATCTTCCGTGACCCATAATGAACATACCTACAAATTTTCAAAAAAGATCGGCCCAGAAGTTTTGTCTGGAGCGAGTGGAACCTTTTGACCACGACGGCACACGACAGACGACAGAACAGACAGCATTTCTCCGTTCCCATTGTAAAGTACTTTCTGTTCCATAAGAACTGGGAGTACATAAAAAGGTACAAAAGCAGAGCTAGTGGACCGTTAAACGACGTAAATAACAACTTACAAAAAAAAAAAAAAAAAAAAAAAAACCGTTTGGCATACAGGTCTTCTTCAGTCGTAGAAACAGAAACAAAAACATCAAAAACACAGCCATTTATCTTTTTCATCTCAGAGAAAATGTGGATAAACCTAAAACAACTGGTTGGCTCTATAACCCATTCATAGGGCCCACTCGCACAGTACCAGTTATCTACAGTCTTTACCATGGTAAACATATCGCCTCATAGAAATCTCCTGTTTTTCTTTAGAACTGGAATCGCATCTTGAACACACATTCCTCCTCAATGCTCACTTTTGGTTTTGCATCTTTGACTGTCGGAGTTTCTTCAATATGAACCCAAGCTGTTTTTCTTTCTTTCTTTGGCATTTAACACAAACCACAATGTTTTCACGATGGGCGTTTAAACTGTCATATCAAAATGACACAAAATCATACCTGTGAATATCAGATTAATTCAGCCTTCAGTAATCATTAATTATACGTCCCTCTCTCTCTCTCTCTCTCTCTCTCTCTCTCTCTCTCTCTCTCTCTCTCACACACACACACACACACCCCACACACAGACACACACACACACACACACACACACACACACACACACACACACACACACACACACACACAAACACTTCTCTCTCTCATAGACACCACACACACATACACATACTCTCTCTCTTTCTCTCTCTCTCTCTTTCTCTCTCTCTCTCTCTTCACTCTCTCTCTCTCTCTGTAGTTGTGTGTTTGTGTATACCTGTGTGTGTGTGTGTGTGTGGTGTGTGTGTGTGTGTGTGTGTGTGTGTGAGTGAGAGAGAGAGAGAGAGAGAGAGACAGACAGACATGAGACAGAGAAGAGAGAGAGAACAATTATACCAGGAGAGAGAGAGAGAGAGCGAGAGAGACAGAGAGACAGGACAGACAGAGAAACAATTATACCAGCACTGGAATATTACCAGCACCGCTGACCAGACAGTTCCATTCTTTTATGCTCTCCTCCAGGAGCAGAGAACTAAAACAGCGTCCAGGACAACAGCACCCCCCCCCCCCCCCCCCCCCCCCCCCCCACCCACCCCACCCTCCTCACGCCCTGTCTACCCCCCTCGGCAATACAGGACTCTCATCCACCTCAGCAAATTGCTTTCAACAAGAACACCAGACAGTCTCGGGGGCACAGTACAGGATAAACGGAGGCGAGCTAGACCACGGAGGAAGGGGGGTGGGGGCACCCTACTCTACGCCCTCTAATTGATCAGTAAGAATGGTTTCTGTGCGGGCTGCGCAATTCGAATTAAAGCCTACAGTTATCCCTCATATCCAGTGATGTTAGCTGATTAAGGAGAGAGAGGGGGGGGGGGGGGGGGGGGGGGGGGGGGGGGGGGGGGCTGTTGCGGCATCTTGATGAAAGGGCCTTCTTCGAGTCAGAGAACCCTTACTATATAGTCCGACCTGAACTTACTGACCGATGAGGAGGTGTTACGATAATAAGGGCAGATCGTGTTCGCCTGGTTATGAGGATGGTGAAGGATCAGGGCGGACTGGATTTCCGGGACATCATATAGTTTCATATTTTAGTCATACATCACTGACACTTTATTCAGGATTGTTATTCATCCCTTTAGTTACTGGTGTGTCTGTGTGTATGGGGAGGGGGGTGGATTTTTGTGTGCGTCAGCAGGTGCTCGCGCGCGGCGTGCGTGCGTTCGTGCGTGCGTTCGTGCATCCATTTGATAGTTTGACTGGCAACCTGAGTGTCTTTTCCAATACTTATGCTTACGATCCAGCACAACCATTTGTTTTATTTACTGCAGTGTGACTGACTGAATCCCGCTCACTGTCTGAATATTCTCTCTCATTGGAAACAATTCTTCAACAACAAACAAACAAAAAAACACACAAAAAAAGCCAACGCAAACCTCGGTTATCGATTCACGCACACGAATTTTGAGTCTAAAATACATGCATTAACACATGCACAAGCACATCTGCTGCACACGAACACACACACAGAGAGAGGAGAGGGAGAGAGAGAGAGAGAGAGAGGAGATAGGAGAGAGAGAGGGGAAAGGGGAGAGAGAGAGAGAGACGAGGAGAGAGAGAGAAGAGAGAGAGAGAGAGAGAGAGAGAGAGAGAAAAACACAGGAATATTGCTGGCGGGGGTTACGCTAAAATTGTTTTATTGAATTATGTTTCCCTACTGAAATAAAGTTCCCAAACGGGGAAAACTGCGCGTCCAAAGATAGCACCAGCCCCCCCCCCCCCCCCCCCCCCCTCCCCCCTATCTTCCCTTTTGGCAAGGGGGGGACTCTCTCGTTGGCCTCGGCAAATTGCTTTCACCTCAACACGAGACAGTCGGGGGCACTAAAAAAAAAGCTAGAGCGGTAGGGAACTAGACATGGGGACCCACCCCCCTTCACCCTCCTATTGATTAGAGGAGTGGTTTATAGGCGGGCTGCACGACTTGAATTAAGCCCTACACGCTCGTCCCCATATAAAGAGAATAAGCTGATCATGGTCAGGGGAATTAAAGTCCGGGGAGGGAAGAGTGTTTAAAAAGGAAGGAAGGGTGGGGGGTGAGGGTATGTGTATGTGTATGCGCGTGCATGTGTGTGTGTGTGTGTGTGTGTGTGTGTGTGTGTGGTGTGGTGTGTGTGTGTGTGCGTGCGTGGTTGTGTGTGTGTGTGTGTGTGTGTGTTTTGTGTGTGTGTGTGTGTGTGTGGGGTGTGTGTGGTGTGTGTGTGTGTGTGAGGCACAGTTGGAAGTGGTTAAATTCGAACTATTGCCTGCTGCGTCATACTGTTAAAGTGGTGGGTCTCCTTCAAATCTCAGAACTTTTCTTATGGAACAATAAGTAAATGTTACAGAGATATTGGGGGGGGGGGGGGGGGGGGGGGTAATGGATTGGGGGGGGGGTTTGTCCGTCTTCACTTGATTACAAGCGAAGTGAAACAGGGTAAGGGGATGTCTGCGAATTATGATTTGTGTGTCTACTCCTTCATCGCTGGCAAGAAAAGGTTCATGTTTGTGTTCATCTTTTTAGTTTTGATACGAGCCATGTGCATGCATGCGTGCGTGCGTGCACATGTGTGTGTGTGTGTGTGTGTGTGTGTTTTGTGTGTGTGTGTGTGTGTGTGTGTGTGTGTGTGTGTACGTAGTACGTGTGTGTGTGTGTGTGTGGTGTGTGTGTGTGTGTGTGTGTGTGTGTGTGTGTGTGTGTGTGTGTGGTGTGTGTGTGTGCACGCAGTCTGAGTGAGAGTTTGTTAGTGTGTGCCTTTTCCGCAGCGGGTTAGATGCAAAAAAAAGATGTGTGATAATTTTATTTGATGATCAATGAAACCCCACCCGGTTGTATCTTTTCCCTTTTCATTCTCACGACAGCCTCTGACCCAAAACATATCATAGTATATAAACAGTTCACATGTTTAAAGCCCATGTATTTCTCCTGCACCATAGGATCCGACTCCTGGACGGATGTTTATGTTATGAATACATGTCGCGTCAGACAAATGAACCAAATCTTTCAAAATATACACAAAAATGTTGAATTCGCTGCGAGGGCACTTGTCCTTTAAGCCTTGGCTAGTTGCATTTTTCTTCCCTGAAAAGTCGACCCGTATTCATCAGACTGTAAACGTAAATCTTTCAGCTAGTGCACGGCCAGCAGATAGGAGCATGATTTTTTCTCTCTCTCTCTCTCTCTCTCTCGTTACATCTTTCTTCCCTGAAAAGTTGACCCGTATACATCAGACTCTAAACCTAAATCTTTCGTTAGTGCACGCCCAGCTGATAGGAGCATGATGCTCGCTCTCTCTCTCTCTCTCTCTCTCTCTCTCTTTACACACACACACACACACAAAACACACACACACACACACACACACCCACACACACACACACACGTTGAAAGGGATATAAAATTTTTTTTTAAGACAAAAAAGACTTTTAAGGAGTGTGAACGCACAATCCTCTGGCAAAACTCTCCAGTCTCTTGCTGGTTTTTCCTTTAAAAAAGGCACGTTATTTCTTCACCGCCATGGCTCATCCTTCCAAGCTCTAAAAGAAGATGATGGACACCCAATCTGTATCACCACCGCCCATGTCTACAGCTCGTCGCCCTTTTAATGACACAAATATTGATCTGAGGATAGGGACAGGCGCCAGAGAGGATTCGGCTAGGGAAAACTCCGTCAAGCTGAGATGTGCATGTGGCTTCTCACCTTTCATCCCTCCTTTTCTTCCCTGGACGGCAGCACGGTTTCCCGCATCGTCAATCTTTCACTTCCATCACTAGGTAAAAACTGCAACAGAGCTGGGGATGCGCGAATCGGAAATAAAGTATCCTCTGCATGTTATTTCCCACTTCAGTTTAGACTCTCAAAACCTGTCTATCTTTCTGTGTTTCAGCTCTATCCCACATTAAAATTTCCTGTCCCAATCTCTCTCTCTCTCCCCTCTCTCTCTCTCTTTTTCCTCTCTCTCTCTCGTCCGCTGTTTTTTTCAAGTTTGCTTGAACTTTTTCTCTGTCCATGCTTCAAAATTACGGAGATGGGTCGGTGAAACTCACCTCCCAGTGTTGAGTTGCACAAACCTAACAATGAAAAAAACAACAACCTAAACTGAAACTAACAATAAAAACAATTCTAAAAAAAAAGAAAAAGAAAAAAAAATAAAAACTGAAACTGAAACTAACAATAAAAACAATAAAAAAGAAAAGAACAAAATGATACTGAAACTGAAACTAAACGAAAAAAAAAACAATAAAGAACAAGTCCGTTTCGCCTATCGCAACCACCAATCTCTTTATCTCTGAAACCCGCCATCGTTGTCATCAACGAGCAAGAAAACCAACATCAT
>CM031604.1:15769132-15781632 GCA_018398815.1 Conus ventricosus | reverse complement strand
GAACATACAAACAGACAGACAGAGAGACAGAGACAAAGACAGAGAGGAGAGACAGAGAGTGGCAGAGTGAGAATACAACAGGGATATTGCTAGCATGGGTTACGTTCAATTGTTTTGCTGAATTATGTTCCCCTTCTGAAATAAAGTTCCGAAACTGTATCCCAAGACACCACCAGCCCCCTCTCTTCCCTCTTGGCAAGGCGGGACTCTCGCCCACCTCAGCGAATTGCTTTCACCTCAAACACCAAGACAGTCTCGGGGCACCGAAAAAAGCTAAAGCAGCGGCGAGAAGAGCTAGACCTACACCCCTACCCCCCCCCCCCCCCCCCCCCCCCCCTCTTCACCCTCCTATTGATCAGGGGAATGGTTTATAGGCGGGCTGCACGACTCGAATTAAGCCCTACACGCACGTTCCTAATGTCAAGAGAATGTCAGCTGATCATGGCTAGCCGAGGTAAGTCTGTGGTAAAGTGGAGTGTGTGTGTGGGCCCTGGGGGGAGAGAGTGGACGGAGCGTGGGAGCGGGGGGGAGGGGGGGGGGGAGACGCGGTTGCACAGCTGGAAGTGGTTCCATTCAGACCAATGTCTGCTGCACTATCTTGATGACGTGGACCTCCTTCAAGTCTCCAAAGTTGTAGTACAGCAAGACGCAGTCTGGATTGTTGAGTGGATGTTACAACAATGCAAGGGAGATTGTCTTCTTCGCGTGATTGGGGGAAAGTGAAGCAGGGTAACAGGATGTGTCTGCTATATTATAAATGTTTTTTTGCGTGTCTGCTCCTTCATCGCTAGCAGACAATATATAATTGTCTTCACCCCTTCAGTTCTGTGTGTGTGTGTGTGTGTGTGTGTGTGTGTGTGTGTGTGTGTGTGTGTGTGTGTGTGTTCACAGTATGTGTGTGTGTTCATGGTATGTGTGTGTGTGTTGTGTGTGTTCATGGTGTGTGTGTGTGTGTGTTCATGGTGATGTGTGTGTGTGTTGTGTGTGTGTGTGTGTGTGTGTGTGTGTGTGTGTGTGTGTGTGTGTGTGTGTGAAGTCAAGTCAAGTCAAGTCAAGTCAAGTCAAGTCAAAATCATCTTTATTGAGGGTTAAAGAATAAGCTTTCCATCTTTTTTACATCCTGGTCTCATAAACAAGAAAGAAACTAATTCAACATATAACCTACAAGCTCAAAAAAAAAATTCTAAAAGCACACAATTTCTATCATGCAAATACATAACTCTCATATGAAATATGAAGCAATAACGAAAGTATTATTGGAACTTTAAGTTCAAGCAGAGAGAGAGAGAGAGAGAGAGAGAGAGAGAGAGAGAGAGAGAGAGAGAGAGAGAGAGAGAGAGAGAGAGAGAGAGAGAGATAGAGAGAGAGAGAGATGGGGATACGGGGATCGCATTGATGGAAATAACTTCAATTGATGCGCAGAGTTTCTATCAGATGCATTTTTAGTGCTTTTTTAAATGTATGTTTTGAGGGACATGATTTTATGGATGAAGGCAAATTATTCCGTGCGGTCTCCTCGGAATACATAAAACTTGATTTATAAAGATAACTTCGAGGTCTGGGAAGAGACAGTTTATGTGTATGTCTGTAACTTTTGAAGACAAAGCTATCAAAGATTATCTTCGGGCTGATCCATTCATTACATTGTACATGCGCTTTATGCACACGCGTTTGTTGAAGTAAAGTCTGTCTTTAAATGGAAGAATATTTAAAGTTTTGTAATCACTCTTTGTCAACGTATTGGATTTCAACTGAATAAATGTAATGGCCCTCTTATGCAGACGACTTACCAGTTTCAGATTAGTTTCACTGGCATTATTTATCCCATAACGTGGATGCATAATTGATAGAAAAAGAATGTGCGCATGAAAGAATATCTTTCTCGAATGAAGATTTAGAAAAACTTTTGTCTTGAAAGTTGATATAATTATTCTCTTAGAAATACGTTTTCCAAGATCTGCAATGTGGTAAGACCAACAACATAAATCGTTGTCAATGATAACACCTAAAACTTTATGCCATGTAATCTCTTCAATCTTTTGTCCTTGAGCATGAATTGACGCGAATGAGGATGTATGTATGTGCGTGCGTGCGTGCGTGCTTGCGTGCGTGCGTGCTTGCGTGCGTGCGTGCGTGTGTGTGTGTGTTTAAATATGAGAGTGTGCGTGTCTGTGTGTTTAAAATACGAGTGTGTGTGTGTGTGTGTGTGTGTGTGTGTGTGTGTGTGTGTGTGTGTGTGTGTGTGTGTGTGCGTGCGTGCGTAAGTGCGTGCGTGCGTGCGTGCGTGCGTGCGTGCGTGCGTGCGTGCGTGCGGCGCGTGCGTGCGTGCGTGCGTGCGTGCGTGCGTGCGTGCGTGTGTGTGTGTGTGTGTCTGTCTGTGTCTGTCTGTGTGTGTCTGTGTCTGTGTATGTGTGTGTGTGTGTGTGTGTGTGTGTGTGTGTGTGTGTGTGTGTGTGTGTGTGTGCACGTGCATATGCATTCGCGCACGCATGTGAGTACATGAAAGCGGGTGCGTGTGAAAGTTAAACTTGATTATCAATGAAACACAACCAACATCCCTGCATGAACGTGCCCAGATAGCCCCCGACTACCCCATTCATCTTTTAGCAGTTTAAACTGTTGAGACTCTACGTACCGTTTCCTTCCCCCAGAGGATCCAAGTGCTGGGCACATTTTTTACGTTATGTATAATCCATTTGTCTATGTCAGACATGTACACAAAACTTTTCACAGTATACAACAACAACAAAGTGGAACAGGCTGAAAGACCACTTAACCTTTGAGCCCCAGCTGCTTACATCTTTTTCTCCCCCAAAAACCTCCACTCGTATTCATCCGACTCTAATCCTAAATCTTTCAATCAGCGCACGCCCAACAGATAGGATGTATGAGTCTGACTCTCTCTCTCTCTCTTTCTCTCTTCTCTCTCTCTCTCTCTCCTCTCTCTCTCTCTCTCTCTCTCTCTCTGAGCGCGCGCGCGTGCGTGTGTGTGTGTGTGTGTGTGTGTGTGTGTGTGTGTGTGTGTGTGTGTGTGTGTGTGTGCAGCTTTCAATACTTAAAAGTACAATATCATAAACTGTACATTTATTTAATTCACACACACACACACCACACACACACACACACACACACACACACACACACACACACACACACACACACACACCCCGAGCTTGGGAGCTGGGTGGGGTAGTGGATTTCAATGGAATCAGTTCATAGTCAGTGTAGTGAATTACCTGAAACATTTTTCAAACACAACAGACTTTTGAAGCGATGTTGCTTGAAATATCTCACATACCTCTCCACTCTGTTGCCAGTTTTTTTCCCTGACCTCTCCACCCTGTTGCCAGTTTTCCCCTGACCTCTCCACCCTGTTGCCAGTTTTCCCCTGACCTCTCCACCCTGTTGCCAGTTTTCCCCTGACCTCTCCACCCTGTTGCCAGTTTTCCCCTGACCTCTCCACCCTGTTGCCAGTTTTTTTCCCTGACCTCTCCACCCTGTTGCCAGTTTTCCCCTGACCTCTCCACCCTGTTGCCAGTTTTTTTCCCCTGACCTTTCCACACTGTTGCCAGTTTTTTCCCCTGACCTTTCCACACTGTTGCCAGTTTTTTGTTGTTGTTTTTTCCCCAGATATTCTCTTCATTTCTTGAACCCATGGGGCTCATCCTGTCCAGGCTACAATCAAGATGGACGCCCAATCAATGACCACGACTGCCCCATGTCCATAGGTTCTTGCTTTGGAATGACACACAGCCCATTTCTGGGGGAAGGGGGGGGGGGGGAGAGACCATGTAAATTATGGAGGGAAGAAAACGGCCACAGGTCATTTAAGACGTAAACGGTAAGATGTGGCCTGTTAACCTTTTCTTTCCTTTCCCTCCCCCGTAAAATGTCTTCAGCATTCCACGGAGTGGCAGCCTATCCCTTCTCAATGGTATGTCTAAGTTATAAAAGAGGCGCTGGCGATACCTGAGTTCATGAACCTGAAATACACTATCAATTACGCCAAAGTTCTTTTATTAGGTGTTGTTTTTTTTAACGTATCACTCAGTTCTTCAGTCTTTACTTCCACATATCTCATCAGTCTCTTCTACCCCAAATGCGCCCATTCTTTCTTCCCCTCTTCTCTCACTCTCTCTGTCTCTGTTCCTCTCTCTCTCTCTCTCTCTCTCTCTCTCTCTCTCTCTCTCTCTCTCTCTCTCTCTCTCTCTCTCTCTCTCTCTCTCGCATGTATACAGCTTTCGATTGCTTTTCTCCTTCCCATGCTTTACATATATCAGAAACTTGTCGGTTCTTTCACAAACTTTTCGCCATGCTAGACTGAAGGTGCACAGACGCATTACCGCTCACAGCAATAAAGGACAAGGGCCAATCAGCCTACGACCATTATCACCATCAAAGCCATTTCATTTCTACCTACCACCATCTTTATCGCTGCCATCGCCATCATCACCAAGCAAAAAAAAAAAAAAAAAAAAAGCATGATGTCTTTGCCTCCTGTGTCTACTCCTGTCCCAGATACAATCTAAAGGGACGTCTGATCATCATTGAACGTCACTGGACCAAGTCCAATCTTGCCTATGAATCACACGCAGGTCACTTCTGGACAAAGCAGAGGAGACCTGAGGGCATTATTATTATTATTATTGAAACAAAACAAAACTAAACAAATCACAAACAATCTGAGGCGTACATAGCAAGATGTGCCCTATCACATTTGCTCCGTTTTCTCTCCCTGAATCTGTCTTCGAAGTTTCACATAGAGGCTGCTTTTCGCTTCTCAATGGTACGACGTCTAGGTTTACACAGAACTAGCGATACTTGAAATAAAGAACTAACTACAAGGTCTCTCTCTCTCTCTCTCTCTCTCTCTCTCTCTCTCTCTCTCTCTCTCTCTCTCTCTCTCTCTCTCTTTGAGATTTGTCTGTTCTTCAGCTTCTTCTACGTCACATTTCCATCTTCCCCCTCTCCCCTCTTTTTCTCTCTCTGGCATGCCCAATGCTTTCATTAGTCTGATTAATCGTTTCCTCTTTCCCATGCTTTGAAATTCCGGCAACTGATTCCAACGCACTTCGTGCCACAGCAAAGGTGCAGACTTTCATCATCATGGCAACCATAAAGGACAACTACCATTACGCCTTTCACCATCATCGCCAATGCCATAATCATAGTCATCCTGACTCTAACAAAGACAACCATATAGAATAACGACAACTTAGGCCTTCACCATCATCATCACCATCATCAACATCGTCATCATCATCATCATCATCATCGTCATCATCATCATCATCATCATCATCATCACCATCATCGTCATCAACGACAACGAGAATATCACTGCCATCATCCCGAGCAAGAAAAGAGCATAATTCCTTCACCACTCATAGTTCATCCTGTCGAAACTATAATCAAGGTGGACGTCCAATGACTGAAAACCGCTACCCGTAGTCCAACGCTTCTTGCCTTTGATTGGCCAAAAGGTCATTTCGGGGGAAAGGGGAAGAGACTACAGAACTTTCAGGGAAGATTGTCACAACTAATTTTGTATGAATACCAAGACATCCCCATCATCTTTTTTTTCTCCTGTCGTTTCAATACAGCTGATACTTTGTTCCTCTCAAACAGCGGCAAAATTTCACGTTCCTGCTGAAGAGCGGCAATATTTCATGTCTGAACGGAATTTCTGATAGACGAGCCAGACAGCCCATATCGAAGTAAATGAATCAGAAGAAATGGCTGGGTACATGGACATTCTCCATCACCTTTTTTTAATCTTAGACACACCCATCTCTCTCTCTCTCTCTCTCTCTCTCTCTCTCTCTCTCTCTCTCTCTCTCTCTCTCTCAAGCTCTCTCTCTCTCTCTCTCTCATTCGCTTTTCCATCACGTTCTCTTTACATTTATTTACACATTTGTGGGACGGAAGCAATAAACCCGACTGGTGCTTATTCCTTTTGCTTCCCTCTTTAGGAAACATTCATTCGCTCATTTGTTCCCTTTCTGCAACACAAGACTTCAAGGAGATAGCCTATTATCCTGTTTGAGCTATTTTCATTCTTATCCGAACTTCTAACCCCTCTCCCTCCCCACTCCCCCCCCCCCCCCCCCCCACCACCCCCCACCACACACACACAAACTCACACATTCATTTTTTTTTCCTTTGACAAACTCGCTGATCCATCCAAGATCATATCCAGACTTAACCACCACATATATTTCGGTTCTGAACGGATTTCTTTTTTTTTTCTTTTAAAAAAAAATTAAAGTGTTACACAAACTACGATGCGCAAGGTGACACAGACGACTAATAGTAATACATACTTTCATTGCTTCTTCATAGGAGACAGAGAGAATATGTGGTGTCATCCACCAGGTCCATCTTCTCCCTATGCATACGATGTCAGCTGCATGATAAGGTCACTGGCTGACAGGCAGTGGGGCCACGAGACGTCTCTGTAGTGGAAATCAGCAAGTTAGTATCTGCTGCACATCCCACACAGCCTATCAATTCTCCTCCCAGTATCTGCTGCATCCCACACAGCCTATCAATTCTCCTCCCAGTATCTGCTGCATCCCACACAGCCTATCAATTCTCCTCCCAATATCTGCTGCATCCCACACAGCCTATCAATTCTCCTCCCAGTATCTGCTGCATCCCACACAGCCTATCAATTCTCCTCCCAGTATCTGCTGCATCCCACACAGCCTATCAATTCTCCTCCCAGTATCTGCTGCATCCCACACAGCCTATCAATTCTCCTCCCAGTATCTGCTGCATCCCACACAGCCTACAATTCTCCTCCCAGTATCTGCTGCACATCCCACACAGCCTACAATTCTCCTCCCAGTATCTGCTGCACATCCCACACAGCCTACAATTCTCCTCCCAGTATCTGCTGCACATCCCACACAGCCTATCAATTCTCCTCCCAGTATCTGCTGCATATCCCACACAGCCTATCAATTCTCCTCCCAGTATCTGCTGCATCCCACACAGCCTATCAATTCTCCTCCCAGTATCTGCTGCATCCCACACAGCCTATCAATTCTCCTCCCAGTATCTGCTGCATCCCACACAGCCTACAATTCTCCTCCCAGTATCTGCTGCATCCAACACAGCCTACAATTCTCCTCCCAGTATCTGCTGCATCCCACACAGCCTACAATTCTCCTCCCAGTATCTGCTGCATCCCACACAGCCTACAATTCTCCTCCCAGTATCTGCTGCATCCAACACAGCCTACAATTCTCCCAGTATCTGCTGCATCCCACACAGCCTATCAATTCTCCTCCCAGTATCTGCTGCATCCCAGACAGCCTATCAATTCTCCTCCCAGTATCTGGTGCATCCCACACAGCCTACAATTCTCCTCCCAGTATCTGCTGCATCCCACACAGCCTACAATTCTCCTCCCAGTATCTGCTGCACCCAACACAGCCTACAATTCTCCTCCCAGTATCTGCTGCATCCAACACAGCCCACAATTCTCCTCCCAGTATCTGCTGCATCCAACACAGCCTACAATTCTCCTCCCAGTATCTGCTGCATCCCACACAGCCTACAATTCTCCTCCCAGTATCTGCTGCATCCCACACAGCCTACAATTCTCCTCCCAGTATCTGCTGCATCCCACACAGCCTACAATTCTCCTCCCAACAGACATCGTCTTCATCTTCACTTGTTTGTCCGGTCTCAGGTCCACAATATCGAACCTTGGTGTGTTTTGTGTGTAGAAATCATGTCTGTTTTTAAAAAACAATTTCTTTCCCTTTGCGCTTTCTTTGCCTCTTTGTTGCAATACTACTCTCCGTTTATCAATTCATTGCCACTTTTGTTATAATCTTATTTTTCATACCTTTTTTTTTAACGTTTGTATTGTTATTTTGTGCAGTTTTAATATAACTTTAGTATGCCGGATTCTCTTTTCCTCTGTTGTGTGTGGTTGTTAGCCTGGTTGAATTCTATGTATCCTAGAAGTGATGTGAAAACACGGCTGTGAATGTTGGTGTATAAATGCTTGTATCTCTGCATGCACGAAAGTACTTGTGCGCATGCATGCACTCATGTGAGAGATTATGTGTAGGTTAGAGTGTGCAGACACATGCGTTCGCGCGTGTGTCTGTGTATGTGTGTGTATGCGTGACAAAGAGAAACAGAGAGAGAGAGAGAGTATGCATGCACACTCGCACATATTGTGTGTGTGTGTGTGTGTGTGTGTGTGTGTGTGTGTGTGTGTGTGTGTGTGTGTGTGTGTGTGTGTGTGTGTGTGTGTGCAGCGTGTGCGTGCGTGCATGCGCAGTGTGTGTTAAGTGAATCTAAGAAAAAATCTTGATCGACCATGACGTATTCTTTTTGTTGTTGTTTTTTTAGTTATTTCAAACTGATAACCAAAACAGATGCTGTCTTTTGCTGAACAAATTGTTGTCAAAGAGAGATATTTGAGTCACAGTCGGTGCACAAGTGTATGCTGCAAACTGACGACAATCTATGAAGCAATACATAAAATAAACAGTTGTGCTGAATAATAAACACCAGTTGTGCTGAACAACAAACAACAGTTGTGCTGAATAATAAACAACAAAGCATCTAACGCGTGTATGACTAGAGAAGCAGATTCCAAGTCAAACAATCAGACAGATTTCATGACAAGGAATACTCGTATGGCTAATGAAAATCGCTTCATCTTGATGGTTGTCTTATGAAATGCCGTATTCGTTTCACACTCGAGTTCAGTTAATTTTCCATAAGTTCTATCACACGCACGCACGCACGCACGCACGCACGCACGCACACACACACACACACACACACACACACACACACACACACACACACACACACACACATACACACACCACCACCACCACCACATGATTAGAAGACAAAAAACACACAAGAAAATACAACAACTTCGGTCACTGGTTGTGTTGGTTGTCTTGTTGAGTTACCTTCCCCTACTGGAATAGACTCCCGAAAAAAACGTTCGTGGATAACACCAGCCCCCTGTCTTCCCCTCTAGGCTAGATAAGGGACTCTCGCTGTCCTAAGCAAATCAATTGCATTCCTCTAAACACACGAGGCGAGTCCTAGGGCAATGGAAAGGCTACAGTAGTGGAGAGCTAGACACCGCGGGACCTTCCTGTTCATCTTCCTATGGTTCCGTAGAGGACTGATTGACTCGCTGGCTGCACGGCTGGGTTTAAAGCACCTTCCTGTTCACCTTCCTATGGTTCCGTACAGGACTGATTGACTCGCTGGCTGCACGGCTGGGTTTAAAGCCCCCACGTACATGCTCATTGCTCATACCTAGCGATGTTAGCTGATGGTGGTCTGCGGTGGTAAGTCTATGTACAGCGGGAAGTCATCATGTCTGGAAGGACGCCTGTTTCAGCATCTTGATCAAGTGGACCACCTTTAAGGTTCGAGTCTCAGAGCCCACTACTGTAGCAAAAACAAAAACAAAATAAAAACAAAACAAAAAACCCACCCCAAGCTGATCAATAACTAAGTACAACAGTTATGATGGAATGGGTAGTGGTGATGGTGGAGGGGGGGGGGGGGGGCGTCTTCAGCACCAGACCAAGGATACTGAAGGAGCAGAGAGAAACGCGGTGTGTCTCTGTAAGTGTGTGTGTGTGTGTGTGTGTGTGTGTGTGTGTGTGTGTGTGTGTGTGTGTGTGTGTGTGTGTGTGTGTGTGTGTGTGTGTGAGTGACAGAGAGAGAGAGAGAGAGAGAGAGAGAGAGAGAGAGAGAGAGAGAGAGAGAGAGAGAGAGAGAGAAACACAACAGGAGTATTACTGTCGCAAGTTACATTAGATTGTTTCGTTATTACATGTTCCCTACTGAAATTTAGTTCCGAAATCATGTCCACAGATAGCACCAGTAGCTCCCTCTTTTCCCCTCTTGGCAAGTCGGGACTCTCGCCCACCTCAGCGAATTGCTTTCACCTAAAACACCGAAAAAGCTAAAGCAGTGGCGAGAAGAGCTAGACACTACCACCCTCCCCTCTTCACCTCCTATTGATTAGGGGAAGGGTTTATAGGCGGGCTGCACGATCAGAAGAAAGCCCCTACACGCTCGTTCCTAGTATCAAGAGATGTTCACTGATCGTGGTCCGCGGAGGCAGGTCTGGGGGGGGGGGGGGGGGGGGGGGGGGGGGGAGGGGAGGCAGAGGGAGTTGGGAGGGGCACAGCTGGAAGTGGTCCACCCTTCGGACTAACGCTTGCTGCACCGTCTTGATGAAGTGGACCTCTTTCAAGTCTAAGAACTTGTATTATTATAGCAAGACACAAACGGATCGATGGGTAGATGTTACACAAATGGGGCGGGGGGTGGGGGGGGGAGGGGGGGGAGATTGTCCTACACTTGATTTAGGGGAAAGTGAAACAGGGTAATGGGATGTCCGAGACATTATATGGTTTTACATGTCTACTCCTACGTCACTGGCAAAGCATTCATGTTTGTGTTCACCCTTTTTGTGTGTGCGTATGTGTGTGTGAATGTGAGGTGTGTGTGTGTGTGTGTGTGTGTGTGTGTGTGTGTGTGTTTTGTGTGTGTGTGTGTGTGTGTGCATGCGCGCCCGTGCGTTCGTGCCTGCATGCGTGCGTATGCGTGCGTGTGTGTGTGTGCGTATGTGTGTGTGCGTGCGTGCGTACGTACGTACGCGCGCGCGCGCATGTGTGTGTGGTGTTTACATGTGAATACATCGGAGGCGTCGTGTGTGACAATTACATATGAAGAATAATGAAGCACAATCAACTGTAAATATTCCTGTGTGGACCGGCTCATTCTGACAGACAGCTTGTGACTACTAACACATATTCCATAACAGACAGTACAAATGTTGAGAGGTTATGTACCATCTTCTTTACTACAGGATCTAAATGTTGGAAAAGCTTTTAACATAAACAATCGGTTTCCCTGCGTAGACACCCACACCCAATTTTTTAAAGCATGCACACAAAATGTAGAATTTGCTGCGAGAGCACTTAACCTTTTAGCCCCGGCAAGTTACCTCTTCCCTCCATGTCAAGTGTTCCCTTACTCATCAGACTCTGACTCTAAATCTATCAGTGAGCACATACCCTGTCGACAGAACATAGGACTGTGTGTGTGTGTGTGTGTGTGCGTGTGTGTGTGTGTGTGTGTGTGTGTGTGTGTGTGTGTGTGTGTGTGTATGTGTGTGAGTATGTGTGTGTGTGTGTATGTGTGTGGGTATGTGTGTGTGTGTGTGTGTGTGTGTGTGTGTGTGTGTGTGTGTGTGTGTGTGTGTGTGTGTGTGTGTGTGTGTGTGTGCGCGCGCGTGTGTGTATATGTGTGTGAGTATGTGGGGGGGGGGGGGGGCAGGGGTGCGCACGCACGCACATGCAGCTTTAAATACTTAAATATACAATGTCACGAACTATAATGTAAGTGTATTTCATACACACACACACACACACACACACACACACACACACACACACACACACACCACAACACACACACATTCAGTGGAGCTAGGTAGCATAGAAGATGTCAATGGAATCGGTTCATGGCCTGTGTAGTTAATTACCTGAAACGTTTGTCAAACACATCAGACGTTTTAGGCCAAATTGTCTATAACACATCTCACAGGCCTCTCCAGCCTCTTGCTTTCTTTCTTTTTTTTTTCTTTCATAAATCTCATTACTTCCTGACCCCTGAGGCTCATCCTGTCCAGGCTATAATCAAGATGGATGACCAGTCAATGACCAGCACTGCCCCGTGTCCATAGGTCTTTGCCTTTGAGTGACACACAGGCCATTTCCGGGGGAAGGGGTGGAGACCAGGTGAATTATAGAGAGAAGAAAACGGTCACAGGCAATTGAGACGTCAACGTTAAGATGTTGCCTTTTCACATTTTCTCTCATTAGCTGTCTCCAAATTCCACAGTGGCAATATATATCCTTCTCAATGATTTGTCTAAGTATAAAAGGGGGGCTGGGTATATCCGCGTTAATGAACGTTAAGGGGACAGCCTAGACTGGGGTTAATGAACCTGAAATAAACTATCAGTTACGCGCAATTTCTTTTACCCGTATTTTATAAACTTGCCACTTTGTTCTGATTCTTTTCTAGTTCTACCACAGACTCTTCAGTCTCTTTTACCCCAAACACACCTCTCTCTCTCTCTCTCTCTCTCTCTCTCTCTCTCTCTCTCTCTCTCTCTCTCTCTTCTCTCTCTCTAACGTCATTCCTTTTTCAGGTCCCCCCCCCCTTTCATATGCTTTGAATACCAGAGATTCGTCAGCTCTTTCCAGCTCTTCATCATGCCAATCTGAGGGTTGTCAAGGGCATTACACTAACATGAGTAAAGGACACGGACCGGCCAATACGCCTGTTACCATCATCATCACCAATGCATTCATCCCCACCATCATCTTTATTACTGCCATCGCCATTATCACCAAGTAAGAAAAGAGCATTATGTCCAAGCTACAGACAGGACAGGCTTCTGATCACTGACCATCACTGGA
>CM031604.1:15749546-15754546 GCA_018398815.1 Conus ventricosus | reverse complement strand
ATTCTAAACGGAGTGTGCAATGGGGATATAGATGGAAATTATACTTACATATCTGAGTCAGGAAACAGTGTCAATGACTACTTTCTGCTGTCTAAGAAACTGTTTGTTATTGGGTTGTTTTTTTTTTTTTTTGCTGTCCACTCTCTGCGCCACCTCAGAGGCAGTGCACCCACGCCGCTCATTCCGACACCCCGTCCACAGCCACAGCCCGGTCGGCCCCGCCGCAGCCCCGGCACCGGCAATCCACAGGAAGCAGTCAATGTCAAGTCGTCAAGAGGCAACCCACCGGAGGAGACACTGCACTGCTGCCGCGCGAGTCACTTCGGTGGTGTTCAGTGGCGCCTGTTCTGATCTAACATACGCAGGACACACCTACTAAGCCCCCTACTGACGACAATAATTGCTTGGGTCGCGGAGCCGGCGTGAGTGAGCTCTCCCTCCGGAGGGCGCCACCACGTCCGTCCAACGACAGCCCCATGGACTCGCCGATACCGGTGACCTCGACGGAACCAAACTAAGGCCACAGACGTAGAGAGGACATCGAAATTGAGGTCACCATGAGAGCAGGGCATGAAGGGTCACAGAATTTGAGACATATTTTTTTTATGCTGATCGATAATAATGAGGATGATTAGATGATGCTACGGATTTCCGTTTCGGTCTGGGGACTACATGACAGGGCTGTACTCTACGCTTCCTTTCATAATATATCCCGGCGTCAACCAGGCCCGAGAGATACAGGCACCTGCAGTGTTGGTCAGGAAATTTGAGCAACACTCTCAGAAACGCATCCTTAAGTGGATGAAACTCGACTGTGTGGTCCCAGTCTTCCCAACTGAGTCCGCAGCAACTCAACTCTGGGTAGGAGCCGGTCGGGGCAGAAAAAACCCACATGACTTCTGATGGGATTCGAACCCACGACCTCCCAGCCGGGGGGTCCGCGACGCTAACCACTTCGCCACGGCGGCTGGTTGTTTGTTATTGTTGTCTCGTCGTGTAAGTTGTTAGTGTCGGAGAGAATAGAGTTGATCATTTGCCAGTTGAACTGCATTTAAAATTTAAATTGAAAAGAAATGTTACAAGGGGGCATACCATTACCGGTGATCAGTTTATTGAAAAGTTTGTGTGGGATAATGATTTAGGAACTATATATTGTCAGAAAATGTTATCTGACGAAATATTATCTGAACTCGATGGGGCCATTAGCCTGATTGATTCTGATTACAATGGTGCTCTGAGTGTCTTTAATGAGTGCATCAAAAAACAAGGCCAATGTATGAAAAAGAAAATCAACTTGACAAAATATCATAAAAGTGGTGATTGGTTTGATGGAGAATGTAAGTCAAGCAAGAGAAAGCAAAACAACTGCTTAACATTTTTAGAAAAATCAAAGAGAAAACTGACAGTGATGCATATTGCATAGCAAGACGAGAGCATAAACATCTAATAGATAGAAAAGAAAAAAGGTAAAATGAGTTAATATTGGAAGGCTTGTTTCTTCAGTAAATGATCAAAAAGAATTTTGGGAGAATGTACATAAAGTGTCCAGTAAAAGAAAACAAGTACATAATAATTTAACAGTTGATGATTGGTTTTACCATTTTAAAGGTTCACTTGAAGTGGAAGTAACTAGAGAGTGCAAAAACGAAGCTAATGATGACTTTGAAACAATTATAATGTTGAAGGAGACTTTAGCACGATGAACCGTCCGATATCAAAAGAAGAAGTGTTACTTGCTGTTAGAAAGGTAAAGAACGTTAAATCTGCAGGCCCAGATGAAATTATAGGAGAAATGTTGAAACATGGTGGGGATCGAGTTATTGATTTTTTCGTAAAATTGTTTAATGTGTTGTTTGATAAAGGCGTTTTCCCAGATAATTGGACAAATCTTTTGTAATTCCTTTGTTTAAATGGGAGACGCAGATAATCCAGGAAATTTATAGGGGTATATATTTATGTGATACGAGCAGTAAAATCTATAGTGCAATCATAAATAGCAGACTTCAAAATGGGTTACAGAATATAATTTGACGGGTGAATATCAGCAGGGTTCAAAAGGGGCTATTCTACTGTTGATCATATGTTTACGTTGTTGTCATTGGTCCAGAAGCAATTTTGTTTAAACCGCAAATTGTATGTAGCCTTCATCGATTTTGAGAAAGCTTTGATTCCATTAACAGACACCTATTATGGCCTATACTCTTGAGAAATGGCATAAAAGGCAAACTGTTTCGTTGTATTCATAGCATGTATACTAATGTTAAACCAGAATTAAATGTGGTTCCATGATTACAGATTACATTAACTGCACATGTGGAGTGAAACAAGGGGATGTGTGCAGTCCCGTTTTTGTTTTCCTTGTTTATAAACGAATTAGCATTAGAAGTTATTGGGGAAGGGAAACACGGGGCTATTTTTTCGTCAGACTATTTTGAACTGTTTATATTGCTTTGGCTGATGATGTTGTGTTGCTGTCTGAAACTGTTATCGGTCTTCAAACACAGTTGAATAATCTGTATAAAGCAGCTTCAGCTCTCCAGCTAAAGGTAAATATGGACAAAAGTAATATTATTGTGTTCAGAAAAGGGAGGTATTTAGGAGCTAGAGAAAGATGGATGTATGCAGGAGCTGTGATGCTGTTGTTAATGTATACAAATACCTAGGAATTTGTTTTTCAACAAGATTGAGTTTTGTTATGGCATGTCGTAATTTAAGTAGTTGAGCTAAAAATGCTTTACTGTGCATTTCACAAAAGTATATAAGTTTAAAAATAACTCGTTGACTGTCCTTTTGAAGATTTTCGATTCACAAATTCAGCCGATTGTTCAGTACGGTGCAGAGCTATGGGGACTTGATAATGCGGCATCTGAATGTGAAAAGGTTCACTTATTTGCTCTCAAAAGATTTTTAGGCGTAGAGATGCGAACTCCTAACGACTTTGTTTACGGAGAGACAACAGATACCCTATATATATATTTATTCAGCTGTAAAATGTGTAAAGTTTTGGTTAAAATTGAAAGAATGGAGGAATCTAGGCTACCCCAAAAGCTTACAAATGTTGTATGATTTAGATATACGTGGAAAGAAAAATTGCGTTACAAATGTTCGTTGTAAACTATATTTGTTTGGTTTTGGATATGTATGGCTTAACCAAGGTGTTGAGGGGATAGACAGATTTCTGCAAGTTTTCAGAGAACGGTTCATTTATGTAGATGGCAAGAGTGGGACTCTCATATTAGTGATAGTGAAAGGTTTTATATTTACAGAACGTTTTGCAAAGGTGCCTGAGGTAAAAATTTATTTACTGATGAATTTAGATAGGCATTTAAGGTATGCATTAACGAGGTTTCGATTTGGCATTTCTGAAATAGCGCAACATCGTTTACGTTACAAAACACATAGTAATGCTGACTTAAAATGTCCGCTTGCAAAAATGAAAAAGAAGATGATGTTCATTTTGTCTTATGTTGTCCTGTTTTGAGTGACTTAAGAACAAGTATATACCTAGTAAATTTTATGCAGTTCCAAATAAATTTAGACTTGCATTGCTTATGGCAACAGAGCATAAACAAACTGTGAAACAACTGTCCATTTATCTTTACAAAGCATTCAAGTTGCGTTCTGTTCTGGTTTCTTGATTAGATACTAAATATGTTGTTAATTATGCATTTTTGTGTATAGAAGTTATGTACCCCTTCATGAGGGGCAATGGCCTATACATGAATAAACTTTCCGTTTCCGTTTCCGTTTCCGTTTCTCTCTCTGAACACCATACAAACAGCCTATCAGCAGCATTCAGAACGTCCACGCCGGTATTGTCTTGTGAGTGGCATTGAAAAAGTGCATAACTATCGTCTTGTAAGTACGATTGATAAAGTGCAAGTCGGTATTGTCCTGTGACTGGCATTGATTGAAGACAAGCCATTGTTGTCTTGCAAGTGGTATTGATAGAGTACAAATCACTGTTGTCCTCTGAGTGGCCTCGAGAAAGTACAAGTCATCATTGTCCTGCAAATGGCACTAATAAGGTACACGTTGGTGTTTTCTGATGAGTGGCTTTGATGAAGTGCAAGTCGCTATTTTCCTGTACATGGCATTGAAAAAATATGCCACTATCATCCTGTGAGAAAATTTAAAGACATTGTTATCCTATTAATAGCATGGAGAAAGTGTATAATAATCATATTTCTGTGAACCAAGACTGACAAATCAGAACTTGGGAAGATGTGGTTCTACCCAGAAGCAGTCCTCTTAGCAATTCATTCGTCATGGGCTTCAGACAGTGAAAGAACATATTGTTTTCCTTTCCCTACTGTGCTGTTGTGACTCTACCAAGCAGACAATAACCTCCACGGGTTAACTGTTTAAAGGTAAAAGCCATCCCAACTAACCCACCTCCATTCCACCCCCTAACTGAAAATATCCAACCCACTTCAAGGGGAGGGGGGTGAGCTTTCTCTCTCCATATTTCACAGATAATGAGTTTGCTAGGAGAGAGATGATGATGATGAATGATGATGATGATATGATGATGATGATGATATGATGATGATGATGATGATGATGATGATGATGATGATGATGATGATGATGATGATGATGATGATGATGATGATGATCATGATGATCATGATGATCATGATGATGATGATGATCTTTATTTCCAAGGGTAACAGATAAGCAAACACATGCTTTTTATTTCATCCGGCTCTTGCCTCGTTAAGGGACTAAGTATGACTAGCGACTAAGACTTACAAAACTTTTAACAAACACACATATCCTCAAAACATTAAAAGTTCATCCATTAACATTTAAGGCGTAGATGACAAACAAACAAAAAACGATTAAAACAACAAACAAGAATAAAGAAATTGATTACAAAGAAGAAAAGAATCAGCACACACAGATATAGAATAAGCGATCCTCCTATCGAAGAGGAGGGAGGGAGGAGAGAGAGAGAGAGAGAGAGAGAGAGAGAGAGAGAGAGAGAGAGAGAGAGA
>CM031604.1:15729546-15732046 GCA_018398815.1 Conus ventricosus | reverse complement strand
ATCATGATTTTGCAATAAGTTGTTTATTGTGATAAGAATTTTGTTTGATGAAGTCTTTTTCTTCATTTTCTTGTTATTCGTGTTGTTCAAAATGTTTTCTGTGTTACGTTTCTTTTTTGACTCGCATTTCTATTGTTGGCAGAGTTGTTGGCAACACTAAGTGGAAATTGCGCATGCACTCCCTTGGCCATAAGGGTTGTTTAACTATTGTCAAGAATCCATTGTCATTGCCATCGTCATTTCACTCCTCTCTCTCTCCTCTCTCTCTCTCTCTCTCTCTCTCTCCTCTCTCTCTCTCTCTCTCTCTCTCTCTCGGCTAATCACTAGGAAACCTCTCTCTCTCTCTCTTCTCTCTCTCTCTTCTCTCTCTCTCTCTCTCTCTCTCTCTCCTCTCTCTCGGCTAATCACTAGGAAACCTCTCTCTCTCTCTCTTCTCTCTCTCTCTCCTCTCTCTCTCTCTCTCTCTCTCTCTCTCTCTCTCTCTCTCGGCTAATCACTAGGAAACCTCTCTCTCTCTCTCTCTCTCTCTCTCCTCTCTCTCTCTCTCTCTCTCTCTCTCTCTCTCTCTCTCGCTAATCACTAGGAAACTCTCTCTCTCTCTCTCTCTCTTCTCTCTCTCTCTCTCTCTCTCTCTCTCAGCGAATCACTAGGAAACTCTCTCTCTCTCTCTCTCTCTCTCTCTCTCTCTCTCTCTCTCTCTCTCTCTTCTCTCTCTTCTCTCTCTCTCTCTCTCTCGGGTAAGAGAGTGAGGGTCAAAGGAAGGAGACTGGTGGGTCAGGATAGGAAAAAGGCAAGTGTGGAGGGGTAGGGTGGGGGGGGCGGCGAGGAGGGGGACGGGGTGGGGATGGAGGGTGCAGGGTGCGATAGGGAAGGGAAGATAGTATATTCTACGTGTGTGTTTAATTTTATGTCACTCCTTATGAACGTGTATAAGATGCCCGGCAACATTAATACGCAAAAAAAAAAAACTTTGTAATATTTGTTTTGACTGTATTGTTTTCTATCATGATTATTATTTGTTATGATTTATGAATGATGCGATTTCTAAAACTATGTGTGGAACCCCCTTGCCTTTATGGCTAACTTCGCTGAAGGCAATAAAACATCAAAGCGTCAAAGCGTCAAAGCGTCTCTCTCTCTCTCTCTCTCTCTCTCTCTCTCCTCTCTCTCTCTCTCTCTCTCTCTCTTCTCTCTCTCTCTTCTCTCTCTCTCTCCTCTCTCCCGTGACACGGAGAGAAAAAAAAAAAGACAACGAAATCAGAAACACAGCGCCCACTCCCATCATTCAAGTGACACTGCCTCCCCATCATTGCGATCCATCCTGAATCCATCACAGGCTTTCTGCACACACACACACCACCTCCTCCCCTGCAGACAAAAAGACAGAAGGAACAAACAAATGAAAATGCAACAGAAGAGAAAGAGCATGTGTTCATTATTACTTCCCCTCTATTGTGGCAGAGGGCTGAATTGGCGTCAGGAAGAATGCGATGAGAAGAAGGGGAAGGGGCTTTGAATCAACAGGTGCTGCTGAGTGGACACTTGGGTATAATGAGTGTATTGAATTCCTTTGTTGTCGTAGCACATCTGTTTCTGTGGATGTTGGGATACCCCACAAGGGCACACATGTCGCCGTAGGGCAATGCCAGCCTCTGTCTGTCTGTCTATTTATGTATCACAGTAGGGATTTGTACAGAGGGATAATTCTGATGCTGTGGTTTCCCCTAACGTGCACTTAGTACATACTGCTGACGTGATTTGAGTTTGTTATTTCACCCAGAAGGTCAGAATCCCGACCGTTATTCAGAGACAGGGGAATAAGGGGGTAGGGGGTGAGATAGAGGGATCCGGAGAGAGTAATGCATACAAATTTCAGTCTATACTTGGAAAGTGGAACTCTAGAACGGTGGATTTCTGGGATACTATTTAACCTGCTGGGTCACACATCTCCAAAGAAACATCTTTGACTACTTTTTTTTTAACCTACATTTGTGGACATGTCTCTGACCTCTGCTGACCTGCCTACACACAAACAGACACAGACACACGACAAGTCGAAAAGAGAGAAATGTGTGTGTGTGTGTGTGTGTGTGTGTGTGTGTGTGTGTGTGTGTGTGTGTGTGTGTGTGTGTGTGTGTGTGTGTGTGTGTGTGTGCGTGCGTGCGTGTGTGCGCGCGCGCGCGCGCGCGCGCGCGTGTGTGTGTGTGTGTGTGTGTGTGTGTGTGTGTGTGTGTGTGTGTGTGTGTGCGTGTGTGTGTGTGTGTGTGTGTGTGTGTGTGTGTGTGTGTGTGTGTGCGCGCGCGCACGTGTGTGAGCGTGCGTGCGTGTGAGTGTGCGTGTGCGTGTGTGTGTGTGTGTGTGTGTGTGTGTGTGTGTGTGTTTTGTGTGTGGTGTGTGTGTGTGTGTGTGTGCGTGTGTGTGTGTGTGTGTGCGTGCATGCAAGAGAGACAGACAGACAGACAGACAGACAGAGGTGGAGGTGAGACCAAAGAAACAGAGG
>CM031604.1:15714546-15722046 GCA_018398815.1 Conus ventricosus | reverse complement strand
ACCTCAGAACAACACCATACGTATCTTACCCTATACACCACACTGTACGCTCAGAACAACACCATACGTATCTTACCCTATACACCACACTGTACCCTCAGAACAACACCATACGTATCTTACCCTATACACCACACTGTACCCTCAGAACAACACCATACGTATCTTACCCTATACACCACACTGTACCCTCAGAACAACACCATACGTATCTTACCCTATACACCACACTGTACCCTCAGAACAACACCATACGTATCTTACCCTATACACCACACTGTACCCTCAGAACAACACCATACGTATCTTACCCTATACACCACACTGTGCCCTCAGAACAACACCATACGTATCTTACCTTATACACCACACCTACCCTCAGAACAACACCATACGTATCTTACCCTATACACCACACTGTGCCCTCAGAACAACACCATACGTATCTTACCCTATACACCACACTGTGCCCTCAGAACAACACCATACGTATCTTACCCTATACACCACACTGTACCCTCAGAACAACACCATACGTATCTTACCCTATACACCACACTGTACCCTCAGAACAACACCATACGTATCTTACCCTATACACCACACTGTACCCTCAGAACAACACCATACGTATCTTACCCTATACACCACACTGTACTCTCAGAACAACACCATACGTATCTTACCCTATACACCACACTGTACCCTCAGAACAACACCATACGTATCTTACCTATACACCACACTGTACCCTCAGAACAACACCATACGTATCTTACCCTATACACTACACTGTACCCACAGAACAACACCATACGTATCTTACCCTATACACCACACTGTACCCTCAGAACAACACCATACGGTCAGGGAACCCTACACACCACACTGTACCCTCAGAACAACACCATACGGTCAGAGAAAAAAATGGCAGTTTTCAAAAATTGTGCTCCAGCGATAATTCATCTGACAACATCAGTTACTGAAGTCCTTGTTTCATCGCGTAGCCATTCAGGCCCCTAAACACACTTGACACTTGCTGACAGAGGAATCATATATAGCAAGTCGTCAGCTACCTCCTTTGGCGGGGAGGGGGGAGGTGGGGGGGGGGGAATGTCTGGCTAGTTCCATTCCAAGACCTCTCATCCCTGCTCCTGCGCTGTCCTAATCGTCGATTCAGGTAGACATCACGATGAAGAGGTCAGGGGGAACAGGAACTGACGACTTAAAAGCCAGTTCCTCAATCTTTGGGGCTGAGGACTGAGAGAGAGAGAGAGAGAGAGAGAGAGAGAGAGAGAGAGAGAGAGAGAGAGAGAGAGAGAGAGAGAGAGAGAGAGAGAGAGAGAGAGAGAGAGAGAGATATCTTTGATATTCAAGGATGAAATTTTTTTAGGCCAAGGCCTAGTCTTACAACCTGCCCTTCTTATATGCACATTATTTCAACAAATAGCATCTATCCTGGCAATTCAATACAACAAATTTGTAATGTAATTCTATGGCGAGAAACAAACGATTCATAAACATAAAATAGTTATGACTTGGTGGGTAGTCAAACAGAAAGAACACGAAAAAGGAGAGACAGACAAACAGACAGAGAGAGAGAGGCGGGGAAAAAAAGATAAGAGTGGGAGTGGGGATGAGCGGTTTAATGTTATAGTTTACATGCTCAGTGCATTCAATGTATGGTTAACAGAGCGCTTTGCAAATGAATGTCGATGATTTTAATCAAATAATCAAATTATTGAGACGTAAAATGTTTACGTACATGTTTCTTGAAATTTCTTAACATATTCATATTTTGCAGACTCCGTGGAAGTAAGTTCCAGACATATGGTCCAAAGTAGGCTAGATTTGTTTTGCATTGATCAATGCATGGATAAGACAGAAGACATTTCCTCCAGCTAGAAGAGCTGTTCAGTAATGTATAAAGGGCGCTAATACAACATACCATGGTATCTGTCGAAAGTTTAAACTTAAATGATGCCTTGTTGAATTCCAGTTGTTTACTCAGAGGAATTATGTTCATCACTTTTAGTTTTTCATCTGTTGTTAGAGGTGCAGCTGGAAGGAGTAGATTTAGCACGTCTATGGAGAGAAGTGTGTGTGTGTGTGTGTGTGTGTGTGTGCGTGCGTGCGTGCGTGCGTGCGTGCGTGCGTGCGTGCGTGCGTGCGTGCGTGCGTGCGTGCGTGCGTGCGTGCGTGCGTGCGTGCGTGTGTGTGTGTGTGTGTTTGTAAAAGGTATACAGTGAGGCGATCATGTAATCCACATCTCCATAAAATGGAGCGATTTGAAAAATGGGGCGAAATTTTGTCGCCTAACTTTTTTTACATGTTGAATGGTGTTCAAGAATGCAGTATTGAGGTGCTGCATTCAACGTCTCACTCACCTCAGTTTTGCCAACATCGTCCAAATTCACACACACACACATTTACACTCCATCGCCCCATTCTGTTCAGATGCCACTTCCGGTATCATCTAACTGTTTGCCGTTTACAAAGTTGTGATGCCCTGACCACCTCACTGTTTGCCTTTTACAAACTCATACTGACTTGGGGGTGGATACACTCCATAGTATGGCTCAGAGAGCCACCCGAAGTGCCGCCTCATAGTTGCGACATTTCGCCCCATTTTGACATCACCCCACTTGTGCCAGTTTAAAGGCATGCGTGCGTGTGTGTGTGTGTGTGTGTGTGTGTGCGTGCGTGCGTGCGTGCGTGCGTGCGTGCGTGCGTGCGTGTGTGCGTGCGTGCGTGCGTGCGTGCGTGCGTGCGTGTGTGTGTGTGTGTGTGTGTGTGTGTGTGTGTGTGTGTGTGTGTGTGTGTGTGTGTGTGTGTGTGTGTGTGTGTGTGTGAACATCACTACTCCCATACAGTATTGCTGAAACATAATAATTTTTATGTGACATTATCCTTGCGTTGAAGAAACGTTTAAGCACAGTCGTACTTTAGGTAAAATAACAGAAAAAGGATTTTTTTATGGTAATTTCGCATAAATTATTGAGATAAGACTGCCGATTTAATATGCCAACGGTATGCCAAGAAGCTGAATCACTTCCACACAACCTGCGTCAGAAGATTATTAAACATAACATGGTAGGACAAAATCCCAGACACAGAGGTGCTCGACCAAGCAGACCTGCCGAGCGTCCACACCATCCTGATGCTGTCTCAGCTTCGATGGGCAGGTCATATAGCTCGCATGCCAGACCATCCGAGAGTATACACAAGAGACTCTTCTACGGTGAGCTGCAACAAGGAAAGCGTTCCCGTGATGTTGAGAAGAAACGCTTCAAAGACACTCTCAAAACATCTTTGAAAGCGTTTAACATCAACCCTGACACATGGGAACAAACAACTCTGGCTCGAGCTAGGTGGCGCTACTCTATCCACAAAGGTGTCAGTTTATGTGAAGAAAGGAGGACAGCTGCAGCACAGCAAAAGAGACAGACAAGGAAAGCCCGCATCAACAATCAAGGGCAGGTCTCCCACATTCCCTGTCTAAGCTGTCACCGCACATTCCGTACACGCATCGGCTTGATCAGCCACCTGCGTAGGCACAAATTATCTCACCCCCTCCCCTCAAACCCCTAGATGACTGAAGTGGTCCTCGTCGATCCGACGGACGAAGAATAACATATATGGATACATAGAAGGCTGTAACTTGGCAGGCAGACTTTAAGGTGTCACCCGCCCAGTGCAGGGTGGCACTGAAAATTACCACAGACTGCAATGTTATGGATAGTGCTGACATTTATTACGAACTGCAGCGTTTTGCATAGTACTGAAACTAATTACAGACTTTATAGTTTGGGATAGTACTGAAAGGTATTACAGATTATAGAGTTTTGGATGGTTCTAAAAGTTATTAAAGACTATAGAGTTTTGGATGGTTCTAAAAGTTATTACAGACTATAGAGTTTTGGATGGTTCTAAAAGTTATTACAGACTGTAGAGTTTTGGATGGTTCTAAAAGTTATTACACACTATAGTGTTTTGGATGGTTCTAAAAGTTATTACGAACTCTAGTGTTTTGGATGGTTCTGAAAGTAATAGCTTTGGAAGTGTGCGGAATGGATTGTGTTGGATTATTCTTAAATTTATTTCAGATTGTACTGTGTTGAACAGTTACAAGTTATTACAAACTGTTTTGTGTGGGATACTTCTGAAATTTATCTATGCCCAAACTTTGTTCAATAATTCTAAAGTGATTACAGACTGTTTTGTGATGGTGTTACAGGCGGCTTAGTGTTGGATAATTCTGAAAATTATTTTAGACTGTATTTTAATGGTTAAATCATTACAGATTAATTTTAGTGCATGGTCCGAAGAGTCTTGACACTAGTATGTTGGATACTTCCAATAGTTATTGAAGACTGAATTCTATTGGATGGTTCTGAAAGTCATTATGGACTCTATAAGTCCTGCAAGTCATTACTGACCAATAAAGCACGAGTGCGGCCGTGGCTTATTGACTGTGGTGACATTGTATAGGGTGTTGAACGCTGGATAACGCTCTAAGCGCCCTGAATGTGAACGACTTAAAGGGGGCTTGAGGCTGTCTGAGAGACACTCTGGGTCTGATTATCTCTGCTTGATGGACCGTCTGACAGAGAGAGACACTGGGCCACGTCCAACAAATGGTGAAAGAGAGAGAGTGAGAGAGAGAGAGAGAGAGAGAGAGAGAGAGAGAGAGAGAGAGAGAGAGAGAGAGTGAGAGAGAGAGAGAAGAGAGAGAGAGAGAGAGAGAGAGAGAGAGTTAGACAGACAGACAGACAGACAGACAAACAGGCAGACAGACAGACAGACAGACAGACAGATAGACAGACAGATAGACAGAAAGACAGACAGTCAGTCAGACAGGATGTTAGTTCGTACCTGAACCAGCACATCTGTGCCCAGCCTGTGTTCATTATAGTGACGTTTTTTTTGTTGTTGTTGTTTTTTCTCCGCCAGTCAGATTTGTAGATAGACAGAAATGTAGCGTGAGTATAACTAGATGAGTCAACAGATCAGAATGTGAGTGAGCATGTGAGCATGTGAGTTGGGGATGTACAAATCTTTTGACAGAGTGACTGCGTCATGTTGTTTCTTGTCTCAGGAACACGGTGATCTGTATCCTTTGTGTATGATTTAAAATAGCGGCTGAACTGTTTGTGTTCAGCTTCCCTAAATCACCCATGTGTTCCATGTATGTGAAGCGTAGTTATGAACATTATGTACATGTCTTATGCATGTTGTGAAAGGGTTCTATGTGTTTCTGGACGTAAGGAGGAACAATAGCATGCTGTATGTATGTATTGTACTCTGAAGTCCTGTAATTTTGCACCGTTTATGAACATACCAATGGTCATGAGACCTCCGCAGGTCAAAGCTGACCATGGATGACGCATCTTAGATGTCGTCCTGCCTGCCACTTCGGCCAGAGCAGCGTCGTTTGTGGCTGCGCGCTACCGACACGACAGTCACTGTCGTAAAGGTCGCATCTGTGTGTAGTGTCTGGTCTGTTGAGAGCAGTGGCTATGATCCTCTCCACGTGCTTCCTTGAGCATTATAAACATTATATGTGTACCTTATGTATCTATAGTGAACCTGTATTTGGTAACTTCTTGCTATGAACTCTGTTGCATGTATTCCATGTATCTGAAGTGAACTGGTGGCTTGTAATGTCCTTATGTTATGATCGTTTGTTTCACCTGTGTATCTTTGAGAAATAATTTATTAACGGATTGAACATAGAGTGGTCTGGATCCTACGTCCTTTATGAGAACTGATTTCTTTTTTTTTATGTCAATTTTTCTCCTCCCTTACATTACATTCTCTTTGCTCGAATACAACTTAGGCACATTAAACGCAAGCATATTCCAGTTATTTCCAGAATGTGGAATTTGACATAGCTGATAATGTCAATGATATGAACAGAAAAACAATAGTCACCATACATTGCTTTGATACATCTTTTCATCATTTCCATTAATTTCAGGAGTTTACATTTTCACTAGTTTTTTCCCCTACTCTCTCTTTCTTCCTCCCTCCCCCCCCCCCCCCCTCCTCCTTCCCACTCTCCCTCCCTTCCCTTATAATCAAACTTCACTCTAAGTCTTCATTCTCTCTTTAATCCCTCTCCTCCTTCATATGCACACCCTTCCCTACCTTTTTACAATGCTTATGGATGTCTGACTATTTCTTGCCGGTTGTTACCTAGTATTGAAGAAACATTATGAAAAGAAGAAAAAAATAAATACCAGGAGCATTTAGTTGAAGTTGTTGTTTCTTATGTGTACCGCTTATATTTAATTGCTGAATATAACTGACATAAATAAGTCAATATACATGATTACAAAAATGGACATCAAAGTTGGCTCTGTGACGATTTCCATTTTTAAGGCATATTTTAAAAGAATTTGGCGTTTACTCCTCAAGCAGACATGAAGAGAACTGATTTCTAGTAGTGTCCTTAAGTTATGAAGACAGCGCTATGATATATCTGATGTAGTGTCATAAATGTTATTAAAGAAGCGGAAAGTGTCCTCTGGAATTACTCAGGCAAAACACTGTTTATAACGGTACAGACACTACAAGACATCAGTGCTATGGGTCGTCCCACGGTATGCACTATGCAGTTGTCTCACCTTTTCATTAAAAGATAGCAGTGTGTGCACACAGCGTAGCCTGACAATAATCGGCATTAGTGTTCCTTCTTTACCACAAAACATGGCAAATGGTACAAATTCTATCAGGGTTGGGCGGATCTGGAATGTTTATTAGCCATGTGTGTGCTGGAGTCCATTTACCAGGGGTCTTCAACGTAACAATGAACCTATGCTTTAAGATCTGTGTAGTGGCAGAAAGGCAGGAAACAAATCCTATATCATTCAAAGAGACATAACGCGCATCGATGCTAAAAAGCCTGGTGCTGTTGCGTTTGATGCTAGAGTAAAGTCAGCATTATATATTTATCATATTAGGCCAACAAAAATCCCTGATTATATACATCACAATCTAAAGTATTTGGTTCTGTTGCATTTTCCTTCTGTCTTATACAAAGCCAAACAATAATCCAGCAGACAACTAGGTTTATGTACACACTGACACGACAGACGGAAAACTGGCATAGAGCATCTTAGTTCTGTGTTGTTTTTCATATCGGTCAGCCGCCAGCCTACAGAAAACATCAGACAGGAAAATAACTGTTTAAGTCAACGCGTCAGACAAACGCAGAATACATCAGTAAACCCTTGCCCCCTCAATGTCCTAACCATGCCCCAGCACACCTCATTTCACTACTAACTTGACTTCGTTGCCACCCCTGCGAAAAGCAATTCGGTAAATGTACGGGTTGAGTTCTTGACAGAAAATCAATGTCAGTAGGTCATCAGCGGCGTGGATACATCAGGGAATAACTTTTATACAGGCATGATGCTTCGCTATCTCTTCCCCGCTCACTTGTTCCTTGATCTCTACCTGTCAGATCCACCAAAGGATCTAGGAACTGGTGTGATT
>CM031604.1:15699546-15707046 GCA_018398815.1 Conus ventricosus | reverse complement strand
AAAACGTGTGTCTGTGTGTGTGTGGGGGGGGGGGGGGGGGGAGGGGGGGGGAGGGGGAGGGGGGGCAGGGAGGGGGAGCGGGCGAGGAGGACGAGTGTGTGTGTGTGTGTGTGTGTGTGTGTGTGTGTGTGTGTGTGTGTGTGTGTGTGTGTGTGTGTGTGTGTGTGTGTGTGTGTGTGTGTGTGTGTGTGTGTGTGTGTGTGTGTGTGTGTGTGTGCGCGCGCGCGTACGTGTGAGGCGACAAATGGAACCTCCAGACAACATATACACAAAGAAAAAAGTTAAGCACACCCTTATATTTTCAACTGTCAGAATTGACAACAACAATGTATGACCCCAAAAGTTTCAATTTTGTCAAGAATGGTGTGTCATTGAAAGGATAAAACCAGCCTCTGGCCGACCACATGCAACGTCACAGCGCGAAGACAGGGCTCTGCTTCGCATGATACGCCATGAGCCATTCGCCACAAGCACCAGCTTGAAACGACAGTGGATGCCTAACAGACAACTTTCCACAAGAACAGTGCAGAACCGCTTAAAAGCCCACGGATATAAGGCGAGGGGGCTTATCAAGCGCCCTCTGTTGACTGACCACCACAAAAGACGCGTTTGGACTGGGTGTCTCGCTCGGCGGGGTGGAACCTGAGGAACTGGAGAAAGATACACTGGTCGGACGAAAGCCGATTCCTGCTGCACGTCACTGATGGAAGATCAAGGGTTTGGAGACGCCCAAATACAGCCTTTGCGCCCAGGAACATACAGGCAACTGTTCCTCACGGTGGCGGTTCCATAATGGTCTGGGGGTGCCTCTCACACGACTGCAAGCTGGATTTGATTACCATTCGAGAACCCTCACAGGCGGACGGTACATCCGAGATGTCCTTGAGCTGGTCGTCGTGCCCCATTTTGACAACCACCCACTTGCCACCAGACCAGTGTACATGGATGACAACGCCAGGCCTCATCGTGCTCAAGTAGTAACAGGCTTTCTCCAGCAAGAAGCAGTGCAGACCCTGCCATGGCCTGCCATGGCCCAGACCTCATCCACTGGAGCACATCTGGGACATGATTGGCCGTCGTTTGCAGACCTTGGACCCTCCTCCACAAAATCTGCATCAACTGGAAGCTGCACTGCATCAGGAGTGGCAGCAACTGACGATGCAACAGATCCGGCGACTGACTGGAGGGATGCGACGCAGGGTTGAGGGGTCATCCGGGCTCAGGGCGGATTCACGCGCTACTGAACATTTTCATTTTTCTTTGGTTTATGGAGATTCATGGCAATGTTTTCAAATGAAATTGCCACTTTGATTAAGCACTATGATTTTGTAATGACCATACTTTTCATGGGTATTTTTTCATGTGAAAATGTCATTGATCTTTCTTTAGCAGTACCACATTCTGTTTATGATTTTGTATATCATTTGTTGTGTTTTCATGTTGTCAATATCTTTATTTAATAAAAACTAAAGAAAAAAATGTTCCAGTTTAGTACAAAAAAAATTTCAGTTTCTCCAGACTAAAAAAAATTGGCGGGTGCTTAACTTTTTTCTTTGTGTATATATATCAGACATCAGAAGCGGAAGAATTAGCACGAATATTACCTAGTGCTAGCAACAACAAAGATCGTGAGAAAGAAGAGAGAAACCAATGAGGATGACATCAATATTCTTATTCTTGCTTGGGAGACAAATGAACCCTGTGAAAGGGAAAGAATGAAAGGCAACACACGAGACATGGGCCTAATGATACTTAGAAGAGGAACAAAGGCAAAGAGAGAGAAAAAAACAGAGAGAGAGAGAGAAGAGAAAACAGACAGAGAAGAGAGAGAGAGAGAGAGAGAGAGAGACAGAGACAGAGACAGAGACAGAGACAGGACAGAAGACAGACAGACAGAGACAGAGAGACAGAGACAGAAAGACAGAGGCAGAGAAAAAAATGTGACAGAGAGAGAGAGAGAGAGAGAGAGAGCGAGAGAGAGAGAGAGAGAGAGAGAGAGAGAGAGAGAAGAGAGAGGGGAGAGAGAGAGAGAGAGAGAGAGAGAGAGAGAGAGCAAAGAGCGAAGAAATAGACAGAAAGACAGGCAACACAAGGCAGATACAAGCAAACACACACACACACACACACACACCACACACACACACACACACACACACACACACACACACACACACACACACACACACACACACACACACACACACACACACGGATGCAGAAAACAGCGTTTAGAAAAGAAACCTAACTGACTTGTTCACAGTGGCCGGACGTCAACACACTTTTTGTACTCCCAGTTCTTAAAGAACAGGGAGTATTTAGAATGGGAACGAAGAAATGTGTGTGTGTGCGTGTGTGTGTGTGTGTGTGTGTGTGTGTGTGTGGTGGTGTGTGTGTTGGTGTGTGTGGTGTGTGTGTGTGTGTGTGTGTGTGTGTGTGTGTGTGTGTGTGTGTGTGTTGCCACTCGCTCCAGACAAAACTACTGGGTCGATCTTTATGAAAATGTGTAGGTATGTTCATTATGGGTCAAGGATGATGCCCGACGTTTTAGTTTACCGTTACAGCCGTTAGTAACGGCGGTACAGGACTGCTCTAAAGGCAGGCGAAGACAGTGCTTCTCTGGGTCCTCCCCAGCACCTCGGGTGTTTCTTTTTCTTCTTGCCTTAACTAGGCTGACCCTGGAGAAAGGTCCAGTGACGGTGAGGAAAGACCCACTGACCACAGGGAAAGTCCTGTTGACAGTGGGAAAGACTGCAACTTTGGATTCTCTCTTGAGGGCACATAAGACCGTATGGCGAAAGCTTTGGCTGTGTCTGGAGTGGCACTGTCTTCATCTGTCCGTGGGCAGGGGTGGTTGGGTCTGTGGGGTGTGCTCGGCAGCTGGAGGGTGGTGTGTTTCGCCGGTGGGCTCTGCAGTCATGAAATACGGGCTGGTACACCCATGGGGATGCTACTTTAAGGCTGTTATGAGCTGCATCCTGTAGTCTGATTTACCTCTGTTCAGGAGCAGTTATGTCCCTTGATATCTTAATGGAGTGTCCTGCGCGTGCCTGTACCCATCGTCAACACAGCGCAGGCCTCCAAGGGTGGTACAGGACTGCTCTAAAGGCAGGTGAAGACAGTGCTTCTCTGGGTCCTCCCCAGCACCTTCGGGTGTTTCTTTTTCTTCCGAAAGTACTTGGCCGATCTTTGTGAAAATTAGCAGGTATGTTCATTATGGGTCAGTGATGATGCCCGATGTTTTAGTTTATCCCGTTACAGCCGTTACTAACGGCTATAACAGCCTGTAACGATTTTTCTTCTTTTTAGAATATATTAAAAACTACTTGGCCGATCTTTCTGAAAATCTGTAGATATGTTCATTATGGATCAAGGATTATGCCCGATGTTTTAGTTTACCGTTATAGCCGTTACTAACGGCTGCAACGGCCTGTAACGCCTTTTCTTCTTTATAAAATATCTCAGAAAGTACTTGGCCGATCTTTGTGAAAATTAGCAGGTATGTTCACTATGGGTCTCGGATGATGCCCGATGTTTTAGTTTACTCCGTTATAGCCGTTACTAACGGTTGTAACAGCCTGTAACGGTTTTTCTTCTTTATGGAATATCTCAAAAAGTACTAGGCCGATCTTTCTGAAAATTTGTAGGTATGTTCATTATGGGTCACGAATGATGCCTGATGTTTTAGTTTACCGGTATATCCGTTACTAACGGCTGTAACGGCCTGTAACGCTTTTTCTTCTTTATAGAATATCTCAGAAAGCACTCGGCCGATGTTTCTAAAAATTTGTAGGTATGTTCATTATAGGTCACGGATGATGCCCGATGTTTTAGTTTACCGTTACAGCCGTTACTAACGGCTGTAACGGCCTGTAACGCTTTTTCTTCTTCATTGAATGTCTCAGAAAGTGCTTAGCTGATCTTTGTGAAAATTAGCAGGTATATTCATTATGGGTCACGAATGATGCCCGATGTTTTAGTTTACCCCGTTATAGCCGTTACTAACGGCTGTAACGGCCTGTAACGGTTTTTCTTCTTTATAGAATATCTCAGAAAGCGCTTGGCCGATCTTTCTGAAAATTTGAAGGTATGTTCATTATGGGTCACAAATAATGTGCGATGTTTTAGTTTACCGTTATACTGTTACTAACGGCTGTAACGGACTGTAACGCTTTTTCTTTTTCATGGAATATCTCAGAAAGTACTTGGCCGATCTTTGTGAACATTAGCAGGTATGTTCATTATGGGTCACGAATAATGCCTGATGTTTAAGTTTACCGTTATAGCCGTTACTAACGGCTGTAACGGCCTGTAACGGTTGTTTTTCTGCATGGAATATCTCAGAAAGTACTTGGTCGATCTTTGTGAAAATTAGCAGGTATCTTCATTATGGACCAAGGATGATGGCTGATGTTTTAGTTTACCGTTATATCCATTACCAACGCTGTAATGGCCTGTACCGTTGGTTTTTTTTTTTCTTTATGGAATATCTCAGAAAGTACTTGGCCGATCTTTGTGACCATTAGCAGGTAGTTCATTATGGGTACGGATGATGCCCGATGTTTTAGTTTACCGTTATAGCCGTTACTAACGGCTGTAACGGCCCGTAACGCTTTTCTTCTTTATGGAATATCTCAGAAAGTACTTGGCCGATTTTGTGAAAAGTAGCAGGTATCTTCATTATGGGTTACGGATGATGCCCGATGTTTTAGTTTACCGTTATAGCCGTTAGTAACGGCCCATAATGGTTTTCTTCTTTATGGAAAATCTCAGAAAGTGCTTGGCCGATCTTTCTGAAAATTTGTAAGTATGTTCATTTTAGGTCACAGACGATAGCCGATGTTTACCAGAATAGCTATTGCTAACGGTTACACCAGCCCAAGACGGGTTTTCCTCTGTATGGAATATCTCACGCGTATTCAGGATAAACTGGAGTACGTTTATATGCTTTGCATCTTGTTGTTTGTTGTTTTTTTTTTACTGTACCCTTCATCCCAGACCCTGTTCACGCTTTTCCAGCTCCAATGCACCCCCCACCCCCCACCCCCCCAACCCCCCCCCCCCCCCCCCCCCCACCCCCTACTGGTCTCATCCTCTGTAAGTCTAACTCCTAAATAAATGTTATTTTCCGTGTAAATTGTGCACCTGCACTCAGTGAAGTTAGGCGATCGTCAACCCAGTCCTCACAAATTCCCAATCTCAGCCTTACTCAGTGAAGTTAGGCGATCGTCAACCCAGTCCTCACAAATTCCCAATCTCAGCCTTACTCAGTGAAGTTAGGCGATCGTCAACCCAGTCCTCACAAATTCCCAATCTCAGCCTTACTCAGTGAAGTTAGGCGATCGTCAACCCAGTCCTCACAAATTCCCAATCTCAGCCTTACTCAGTGAAGTTAGGCGATCGTCAACCCAGTCCTCACAAATTCCCAATCTCAGCCTTACTCAGTGAAGTTAGGCGATCGTCAACCCAGTCCTCACAAATTCCCAATCTCAGCCTTACTCAGTGAAGTTAGGCGATCGTCAACCCAGTCCTCACAAATTCCCAATCTCAGCCTTACTCAGTGAAGTTAGGCGATCGTCAACCCAGTCCTCACAAATTCCCAATCTCAGCCTTACTCAGTGAAGTTAGGCGATCGTCAACCCAGTCCTCACAAATTCCCAATCTCAGCCTTACTCAGTGAAGTTAGGCGATCGTCAACCCAGTCCTCACAAATTCCCAATCTCAGCCTTACTCAGTGACGTTAGGCGATCGTCAACCCAGTCCTCACAAATTCCCAATCTCAGCCTTACTCAGTGAAGTTAGGCGATCGTCAACCCAGTCCTCACAAATTCCCAATCTCAGCCTTACTCAGTGACGTTAAGCGATCGTCAACCCAGTCCTCACAAATTCCCAATCTCAGCCTTACTCAGTGAAGTTAGGCGATCGTCAACCCAGTCCTCACAAATTCCCAATCTCAGCCTTACTCAGTGAAGTTAGGCGATCGTCAACCCAGTCCTCACAAATTCCCAATCTCAGCCTTACTCAGTGAAGTTAGGCGATCGTCAACCCAGTCCTCACAAATTCCCAATCTCAGCCTTACTCAGTGAAGTTCGGCGATCGTCAACCCAGTCCTCACAAATTCCCAATCTCAGCCTTACTCAGTGAAGTTAGGCGATCGTCAACCCAGTCCTCACAAATTCCCAATCTCAGCCTTACTCAGTGAAGTTAGGCGATCGTCAACCCAGTCCTCACAAATTCCCAATCTCAGCCTTACTCAGTGAAGTTAGGCGATCGTCAACCCAGTCCTCACAAATTCCCAATCTCAGCCTTACTCAGTGAAGTTAGGCGATCGTCAACCCAGTCCTCACAAATTCCCAATCTCAGCCTTACTCAGTGAAGTTAGGCGATCGTCAACCCAGTCCTCACAAATTCCCAATCTCAGCCTTACTCAGTGAAGTTAGGCGATCGTCAACCCAGTCCTCACAAATTCCCAATCTCAGCCTTACTCAGTGAAGTTAGGCGATCGTCAACCCAGTCCTCACAAATTCCCAATCTCAGCCTTACTCAGTGAAGTTAGGCGATCGTCAACCCAGTCCTCACAAATTCCCAATCTCAGCCTTACTCAGTGAAGTTAGGCGATCGTCAACCCAGTCCTCACAAATTCCCAATCTCAGCCTTACTCAGTGAAGTTAGGCGATCGTCAACCCAGTCCTCACAAATTCCCAATCTCAGCCTTACTCAGTGAAGTGAAGGGATTCCCAGAAAGTCCTACACATCTCAAACTTCGCTCGTCGAAGAAGTCCTAACAACCCCCCCCCCCCCCCCATTCCCCTCATCCCCTTCCCTCTCCGGCCTTGCTCAATGAAGTTAGGACAGTCAAAAAATATCTACGAGGTTCACTGAAGTTGGGAATCGTGAATTTTTAAAAAACAAAGTGCTCATAAATCCTGGAACAGTGTTAAGTGCCATGAAAGAGACGGTCCAAACAGTTGACAGAAATCTCCAACCCCGACTGAAGTTATGGACTAGAAAAGAAATCCTAACACATCTCGTCATTTTTGCATGAAATGAAGGCATAATGACATGACGTCTTCACAGGTTCCGGAACCTTGATCAGTGAAAACAAGGGAAATGATCAAAGAGAGTCTCATGATGTTTGACAAATATAAAGGCTGGTCAAGTCAAGTCAAGTCAAGTCAAGTATACTTTATTATCTCAAAAAGAGAATTATTATCAGGTGCAACACCATTATTACAAACATATTACATAAAAACATATCACAGAACACGAAAAGACAGGATTTCATTAAGAGGCCTACGAACAATAAAACACATTTAGATCACCATGGATAAGATATTTACATACTTTTAAACAGGGTCCTTAAAACGCCTTTTAAAAGCAGGATCCCAGCATTACAAATGTTACAAATCAAATGCATTTTAAGACCCCCCCCCCCCCCCCCCCCCCCCCCCCCCCAACACACAACTACATATGCAAATATACATGCATGATACATGCGCGAAT
>CM031604.1:15679546-15682046 GCA_018398815.1 Conus ventricosus | reverse complement strand
AGCTATTAAACTTGAAGAAACCAAACATGCATTAATGCGGAGAGAGACAGAGACACAGAGAGAGAGGAGAGAGTAAGAGAGAGACAGAGACAGACAGACAGAGACAGACGGAGACAGACAGACAGACAGACAGACAGACAGACAGACAGACAGAGGCAAGCAGGCAGACAGACAGACGCAAACAAACAAACACACAGACAGACAAGCACACAGAGAGACACATGGAATGCTATGGGGATGGGGAGGGTGGTGGTGGTGGTGGTGGTGGTCGGCAATGCTCTCCTGGCGAGCGTTCACTTTCAACAGACTCCAACAGGTCTGGAACAATGCTGCAGACTGATTTCAAATCCCCCAGACAGAAACACACCGCATCTGTTCTGAAATATTTTGTTTCACTTCCAATGCAGTCTTGAATTTCATGACTTTTTTCCTCCCTTTTCTTCTCGTTTTGCGCTGGCTCTGAATATCCCTCTGATGCATTCCCGTCTCTGTTTCCCATTACGTCATCTCCTTTTTGTGATGATCGCGTTCTCCTTGCCATAGCAAAATACTTTGTCAGGTCTTCTCTTTCCTATTGGGTCCGCCACTCGGGAATGCGCCATTAGTCATCCAGTCGACACTCCACTTCAGCAGCGATTTTTCTTTTCAACTGTTTACTGTAGACCCGTTTATTTAGATGGTATTGAATTCTTTCATTATTTGAAATCATTTTCTACCTCTGTCACAACCGTCAAATTTAATACGCATGTTGATTCGTTCATGTTTGAGCATGAAGATTTGTATTTTATGGATATGAATTTTCTGTCGACATGTCTAGTTAGTCGTTTTCTATGCAGATTCTATGCAGATGTTTAGATCTATTGCTTGGGAAGAGTCCCATTTAAAAGTCATTGTAGTGTTGACAGATTAGATCTTCAGGATTGGAGTCAGGAGAGGTTTGGTAACCGCCAAGATGAGTAGTTTTAGGACTATCTGGAGCCCTTGGAGGCTAAACTCGGTTTAGCATGGGAAATCTTTGTATTCTTTGTGTGAACGTAGGCATAGTCTCTCAAAACGTGAGAGAAACTGTCCAGGTTGTGTTGTTTAGCCTAGGATTCTCTGTAGATTCTAGCAGTGGAATCTGAATCCAGATTGGGCAACTGTCTATGTAAAATTCGTCTCGTGAGGTGCTGTGCTATCCTGTGCTACGCGGGCTGTGCTATCCTGCGCTACGCGGGCTGTGCTATCCTGTGCTACGCGGGCTGTGCTATCCTGCGCTACGCGGGCTGTGTTATCCTGTGCTACGTGGGCTGTGCTATCCTGTGCTACGTGGGCTGTGCTATCCTGTGCTACGGGGCTGTGCTATCCTGCGATACGCGGGCTGTGCTATCCTGCGCTACGCGGGCTGTGCTATCCTGTGCTACGTGGGCTGTGCTATCCTGTGCTACGTGGGCTGTGCTATCCTGTGCTACGTGGGCTGTGCTATCCTGTGCTACGTGGGCTGTGCTATCCTGTGCTATGCGGGCTGTGCTATCCTGTGCTACGTGGGCTGTGCTATCCTGTGCTACGTGGGCTGTGCTATCCTGTGCTACGTGGGCTGTGCTATCCTGTGCTACGCGGGCTGTGCTATCCTGTGCTACGTGAGCTGTGCTATCCTGTGCTACGCGGGCTGTGCTAACCTGTATCGCAGTGGGCTATTCTGCGCTGGGCTATCATGTGCTGGGCTACAGCTTCCTGAGTCGCTACGTCTGGGCGGTCCATATCGTACTGCTCTGAAATCCCCAGATCCCATTCTACATCCCTTTTTGTACCCCATTCCACCTGCCATGTACCCATTCCACCTGCCATGTACCCCATTCCACCTGCCATGTACCCCATTCCACCTGCCATGTACCCCATTCCACCTGCCATGTACCCATTCCACCTGCCATGTACCCCATTCCACCTGCCATGTACCCCATTCCACCTCTGCCATTTTTCTCATACCCCTATCCCTTTCCTACCGAAGGACGACGATCATCTACAATTTCCAGAGATCGACGTCTGGAGAATAAACGGTCAGAGTAGTGGTTTACGATGGGCTGGGCTCCGAATTATTTATTGTATTTTGTTACTGCAAGTTGAGAGACCGGAGGGGCGAACATTTGCCGTGGGGTGAATAATTGATTAACTTTTACTACGTCAAAGTTAGACTATACAAATGTGGGGCGAACATCGGAGAGATTTACTTTCACTACTGCAAGACGGAACTATGATCTGCTTTTGAGGTGAGCGACAGAGAAATGCTTCATCTACATCGGGATGGGTAGCTGGGTTAGCTTCGTGTTATCCATCAACCTGGGAGGGCGATAGTGAACTGCATTAACGTTGGGTTAGCTTCAGTGGATTCTTCGTTCGCGTGGGATAGCATCAGTGTTGGTCCTCGACGTGTAGATCTACTGGATAAACATTTGAACCCTGGAGGGATGAAGACTGATATAGCGATTTTTTTAAATTATAGATGCTATCCTGGTGAAAGGAA
>CM031604.1:15654546-15674546 GCA_018398815.1 Conus ventricosus | reverse complement strand
CCAGGAGAGGAAATTAATCTGTTTCTTGGCGCCGTGGAATCAGGAGAAGCAGGTACAGGGATTATCTTGACACTGTGTGCGGTGCCAGAAAAAAAAAGAAAGAAAAGAAAGAAAATGTAAGGAAAGGAAAAGGCAGAAAAGAGAGAGAAAAGAAAGGCACGTGCACACACACACAGAAAAAGCTCTATTAGTCTCTGAATTATATCTGCCTGCCATGTTCTCACCCTGCCTCCTTCTCTCTTTGTCTCTCTGTCCCCCGTCCCCTATATCCACCTCCCCTTTGTCTCTCTGTCCCTCCCGCTCTCGCTCTCTCTCTCTCTCTCTCTCTCTCTCTCTCTCTCTCTCTCCCTCTCTCTCTCTCTCTCTCTCTCTCTCTCTCTCTCTCTCTCTCTCTCTCTCTCTCAGCTGCCACCCGCTTTCTCACTTTCTGGTCTTCCTGTCTGTCCATCCTTCCTTCCTTCCTTCTTTCTGTCTCTCTTTCTCTGTGTCTCTGTCTGTCTGTCTGTCTGTCTGTCTGTCTGTCTCTCTCTCTCTCTCTCTCTCTCTCTCCTCTCTCTCTCTCTCTCTCTCTCTCTCTCTCTCAACCCATTCCCGGTCAAAAGAAATTCTGTGACCCTAAATGACGTCACACACCACCCATTGTGCTCCGATCTGAATTCCCCCACAGCTTCTCTGTCCCACTCCCCAACAAACACAAGGAAGGCTGTTCTGAGAGAGAGACAGAACAGGAACGAATAAAAGAACCCCAGAGAAAGCCAGGAAAACATTTGTTTCCAATTCCCCACTGGCTGCTGCTGCTGGGAAAGTGAGGCGGCAGAGGAGGGTGGCTGTCTCAATCAACAGAAGGTGTTGTTTATCAGAATGAAAGAGAAACAAAAAATACCATGGAAGGTTTAAAAGGAATCTAATCAGAGCAGTCAGCGAAAACAGCAACGCAAACTAATCAATAGAGAATATGGCGGAGCCTTTTTGTTCCCTTTTCACATCATTCCAACGTTGATTACAGCAGATACCTCGACAAGTGACACCAAATATAAACATGACGAAGAATGACTGCAAATTTGTTGTGCTCAACAGAGCAACAACAGGAATTCTCTGTGTGTGAACCTACAATGTTGTTGACAGTTGAGCCGTACTGTCTTTAGTGAGTACATACCGTGTACTATGATGAAGATTCAGACATATTTTTGTTCATGAGTATACATGTAATCAATGTACAACTTAAAACAAACAACTTTGTAAACTGAAGATATGAATACTTGAGTATAATTATATGCAATTAATGTACAACTTAAAACAAACAACTTTGTAAACCGAAAATATGATACTGTCATTCCAGTTTTGATGGGGAAATACTTTTTCAAAACACCAAGTCTTTTTTTTTAACCGTAAACAGCATTAATTAATCAATGTTCTTCAATTACATTGAAATAGCAGTCTTACGTCACTGATTACAAAGTATTTCGCTATACGTACACTGTAATATTTGATTTGATTTTCAGCAACAGCAGAACAAGAACTCTTTGAATAAGAGAGAGGGAGAACTCAGAACTCAGATGGTTTACTTCAGAGAGAGAGAGAGAGAGAGAGAGAGAGAGGAGAGAGAGAGAGAGAGAGAGAGAGAGAGAGAGAGAGAGCGTTAATTAATGGCCAGAACATCACAAAGGTTATACTAAAAATGGAAAGAAACAATCAAACAGAACAACATGCGGGCAGGAAATTTCTCTGATTTAACGATAAATTCGCAGAGAGAGAGAGAGAGAGAGAGAGAGAGAGAGAGAGAGAGAGAGAGAGAGAGAGAGAGAGAAAGAGAGAGAGAGGACAGACAGACAGACAGACAGACAGACAGAGATGGACACAAAGACAGAGGCAGAGACAAGGAGACGGGGAAAGAAACATCGAGAGACAGAGACAGAGAAAGAAACACACACACACACACACACACACACACACCACACACACACACACACACACACACACACACACACACACACACCACACACACACACACACTGACTGACGCACTGACTGACAAACAGATAGAGACGGAGTTTCTTGAGGGTGAATATGATTTCAAAATCCGCGCACGTCACTCAGTGCCAGACAGACAAAATATCTTTTTTACCATTTCGTCGGTGAACATAATTTAATTTCCAAATATAACTTCCATCCATTTTTTCCCCCATTTGTTTGCTCAGGGCCACGGGACGGCAGACCCGACTGCTACGAATATATATCAAGCAAACTAGTACAGTGCGCAGGGCAATATACCCCTCTCTCTCTCTCTCTCTCTCTCTCTCTCTCTCTCTCTCTCTCTCTCTCTCTCTCTCTCTCTCTCTCTCTCTCTCTCTCTCTCTTTCTCTCTGTGTGTTGTGTGTGTGTGTGTGTGTGTGTGTGTGTGTGTGTGTGTGTGTGTGTGTGTGTGTGTGTGGTGTGTGTGTGCGCGCGCGGTGTGTGTGTGTTGTGTGTGTGTGTGTGTTGTGTGTGTGTGTGTGTGTGGTGTGGTGTGTGTGGGTGTGTGTGGTGTGTGTGGTGTGTTGTGTGTGTGTGTGTGTGTGTGTGTGTGTGTGTGTGTGTGTGTGTGTGTTTTGTGTGGGGTGTGTGTGTGTGTGTGTGTGTGGGGTGTGTGTACGTGTGTGTGTGTGTGTGTGTGTGTGTGTGTGTGTGTGTGTGTGTGTGTGTGTGTGTGTGTGTGTGTGTGTGTGTGAGTGAGTGATGCAGATCACACCGTCAGTATTTATGCACATTCACACATGCCGTGCTACTTGCATACATGTACAAATGCATGACAGTCTGGGGTGTGGGGGATATAGGGACAGTTGAATGAGGAAGGGATATAGGCGTAGGTGGAAGGTGAAGATTTAGACAAAAGTTTGTAGACAGATAGATAGAAGATTGATAGATAGACAGACAGACACACAACTACACACACACACACACACACACACACACACACACACAACACACACACACACAACACACACACACACACACACACACATACATCATACATATACATACATACATACATAGATAGATAGATAGATAGATAGATAGATAGATAGATAGATAGATAGATAGATAGATAGACAGACAGACAGACAGACAACATACAGATAGATACATAGATACATAGATATATCATAGATAGATGGATGCATAGATCGATAGGTAGAATGACAGACAGATAGATGCATAGATGGATAGTTCGATGGTAAGATAAGGAGAGAGATAGAAAAATACATAGATAGATAAGTAGATAGACAGACAGACATAGACAGATCGATAGGTACTATAGAGAATGGTTAGATCACTAGGAGTAAGAGCGATATATAAACTAGTTTCCAATTTATCGGTTTGCCTTCCTCGGTAACACAACAGCTTTTTATCAGCTTTTAACGTTGCTATGTTACCATACCCTGACGCCAGACAGCTAACCATAGATTTGCGTGAAAATGGCTACAAATGGAAGAAACAAACTACAAGATTTACTCAGAGAGACGTGGGTCTACAATGACAACTGTGTGCACACCGTTATGATCATCGATCTTCCGATCAGTGGAACAATTGCATGAAGATGGCTTAGCGGCAAAACTACCAAAGCTGAGGTGCATGCGATGCAACTGTTGAAGTTCGCTGGGAATACTGCGCTAGGGCCCGGTGCCATCGGAGACCAGTTCCAACAGGACCCAATCTGGTCTTGAACAGTGCTGGGACCCAGTGGAATCCATGTTTCACAAAGCGATCGATTCCATTGTGTCCCAGTACCATGGTGCCCCTGCCCAGGGCTCCATTGGAAGTTGGCCTTTCACGGGACTGGGGTGTGATGGAATCCACCTCCATCACCGCCAAACCACTTGGTCTCCCAGTTCCATCAGGACCACTTCCAATCGGACGCATTACTTCTTCTTCTTCCTAAAATACTGGTTCACTCAAAAACGAGTAGGTCACCAGCGCGCATGTTAAAAAGTAAAATAAAATAACATAAAATAGTGCGACTCAGTCGGTTGGCCCCTGGAGCAAATGTGGGAACAAGGGGTCGCACTCGATATTCAAGTTAAAAGCAATTGCCAAATTCATGCCCAGGTAACCATAAAATATCTGGGGAACTTAAAATAGAAAATCATCAATATGCAGATCTCAAGACTGTCGTATCAATTTGCTTTTTAAATGAGACTGCATTTGTGGCAATCTTGATGGCACCCGGCAGTGAGTTCCACAGCCGTACAGAACTAGGATAAAATGAATGTAAGTGGCTGTCAATATTTGATGCAGGTATGGTATAACATTGACCGCCACTCCTGGTGCTACTTTTATTCAATACTAGTTGTTCCATTGGAATATCAATTAGTTTAGCTCTGCCTTTGAAGAAGATGTTACGTTTGATAAAAGCTCTTCTCTCTTCTAAGGGTTTCCATTCTAATTTCCTCATGTTCTTCCTAGAATTCCCCTTTTCTCTGATGTGGTTCCCTGTTACGAACCGTGCTGCTCTCTTCTGAATCTTCTCGAGGTTATCAATGTCCTTTAGATGGTAAGGATCCAGACTGAGCAACCATATTCCAGTACTGGTCTAACCAGTGTATTACCACCGTGGCCCCGGTACCATTAAAGCCCAGTACATTTTCATGTTAATGAGGAACATTTACTTATTTGATGAGCGGGAGAGATATAGCAAAAAACGGATATACAGAAAAGAAAGAGTGTAAGCACACACAGAGAGAGAGAAAGAGAGAACGTTATATTGAGTGTGTGGGGTGGTGGGTGGGGGTTGAAAGTGCGCGAAGGGGAGAGAGAGAGAGAGAGAGAGAGAGAGGAGAGAGAGAGAGAGAGAGAGAGAGAGAGAGAGAGAGAGAGAGAGAGAGAGAGAGGGTTCTTTTTTTTCTCTTCGTGTATTTTTCTATTTCTCTGGCTGCAGGGCTCTCTCTCTCTCTCTCTCTCTCTCTCTCTCTTCTCTCTCTCTCTCTCTCTCTCTCTCCTCTTCTCTCTCTCTCTCTCTCTCTCTCTCTCTCTCTCTCTCTTTCCACAAAGATACCAGATGGTGTTTATGTGCTGGGCGCAAATGGTATTAAGCCCCATGATTATCGGTCTTAATGGAACCGGGTCATATTGGAACTGTATCTTTAATGAAAGTGGCCCCTAATGGAACTGAGCCCTCACAGAGCTAGGCCCTGACTGAGCTGAGCCCAAATAGAACTAGACCTAATGGGACTGGACCCTAATGGTACTGGTCAATGCTAATACTGGGCCTTAATAGTTCCAACCCTGGCGGGATGCCCTTAAACCAACTTGACTGTTTACCATCGGACAAAATTCACCTGCAGAGGAAAAGGTGCATCGCATGGCCTGTATGTCACATGGCGATGCTTCGATGTGAGATATCCATTCCAAATAGACAGAAACAATTCAGAGCAACGAATGTTCGAAGCAGTTACTCTCAGGCCCACTGCTCGGCGGGTGTACAAAATTAATGATCAAGGAGATTTGCCTGTTAGGTTTTTGGTGCCTGAATCGTTGATGGAACTGCGTCCTGATGGAACTGGGCTCTAATGGAACTTGGCTCTATTGGAACTAGGCCCTAAACGAACTGCGCCCTGATGGAACTGGGCCCTAAAATAACTGCGCCCTGATGGAACTGGGCCCTAATGGAACTGGGCCCTAATGGAACTGGGCCCTAATGGAACTACACCCCAATGGAACTGGGTCCTAATGGAACTACACCCTAATGGAACTGGGCCCTAATGGAACTACACCCTAATGGAACTGGGCCCTAATGGAACTGGGTCCTAATGGAACTGGGCCCTAATGGAACTGGGCCCTAATGGAACTGGCTCTGTTGGAAATGGGTCCTAATGGAACTGGGTTCTAATGGAACTGGGCCCTAATGGAACTGGCTCTGTTGGAAATGGGTCCTAATGGAACTGGGTCCTAATGGAACTGGGCCCTAATGGAACTGGACCCTAATGGAACTAGGCCCTAATGGAACTGGCTCTGTTGGAAATGGGTCCTAATGGAACTGGGTCCTAATGGAACTGGGCCCTAATGGAACTGGGCCCTAATGGAACTGGGCCCTAATGGAATTGGGTCCTAATGGAACTGGGCCCTAATGGAACTGGGACCTAATGAAACTGGGCCCTAATGGAACTGGACCCTAATGGAACTGGGACCTAATGAACTGGGCCCTAATGAAACTGGGCCCTAATGGAACTGGGACCTAATGAACTGCGCCCTGATGGACCTGGGCCCTAATGGAACTGCGCCCTAATGGAACTGCTCTCTAATGGAACTACGCCCTAATGGAACTGGGCCCTAATGGAACTGAGCCTTAATGGAACTACGCTCTAATGAAACTGCACTCTAATGGAACTACGCTCTAATGAAACTGCTCTCTAATGGAACTGCGCTCTAATGGAACTGAGCTCTAATGGAACTGCGCTCAAATGAAACTGCTCTCTAATGGAACTGCTCTCTAATGAAACTGCTCTCTAATGGAACTACGCTCAAATGAAACTGCTCTCTAATGGAACTGCGCTCTAATGGAACTGAGCTCTAATGGAACTGCGCCAAATGAAACTGCTCTCTAATGGAACTGCTCTCTAATGGGACTGGGTTCTAATGGAACTGCTCTCTAATGGAACTGCGATCTAATGGAAGTGCTCTATAATGGAACTGCGATCTAATGGAACTGCGCTTTAATGGAACTGGGCTCTAATGGAACTGCGCTTTAATGGAACTGCGCTCTAATGGAACTGGGCCCTAATGGAACTGGGCCCTAATGGAACTGGGCCCTAATGGAACTGGGCCCTAATGGACCTGGGCCCTAATGGAACTGGACCCTAACGAAAGTGGGCTCTAACTGAGGTGAGCCCTAATGGAACTAACCCTAATAGGAATGGACCCCAATGGGGTTGATCCCTACTAGTACTGGACCTTAATATCATTAGCCCTGACGGGGACGCCCTCGCACTAATTTGACTGTTTACCATCGGACGAGATTCACCTGTAGGTATTTGCAGAGGAAAAGGTGGACTGCACGGCCTGTCTGCCACATGGCGATGTTTCCATGTGAAATAGCCATTCCACACAGACCCCAACAATTCCGAGCAACGAACGTTCGAAGCAGTGACCCTCAAGGCATGTCACGTCATATCCAGGGCAACATGCCACATGTTCAAGTCGTCTTGACACTGCATCGTCGACTGCTCGGCAAATGTACACAATTAATGATGATGGAGGTCTGCCTGCTTGGTGTTTTCTGCCTGTTTCTTTCTATCCCCAACACTGCGCCCCAGAGATTATGTGGTAGAGTAATGACTCGATCCGGAGCTCCATCTTCTTTGTTCGAAGTCTGAAGTGGGTCAGTTAGTTCTTGTGTGCTGTCAAACAGTCAACAGCAGCGCTGTTCACTGGCTCATAATGCCGATACCTCCACCACCCAGCTCAATACTCTCCCACTCAAAATTTCCCATACTCCACACTCTCCCTACTTGTCGCTGCTTGATACTTCCTCCTCCTCCTCACACTCGATAGTCTCCCTGCCCAATACCCCCCCCCCCCCCCCCCCCTGCCCCCTCCCCGCTCGACATCTCCCCGCTCGACATTCTCCTTGCTCGTTTCTCTTCCCTGCTCAATACTCCACTGCTCACAATGGAAATGAGGTCTTGATCTGGGAGAGAGGGGTACAAAAGGAAATCCCATAGTTACAGACCATGTGCGTAGACTCACAGACACAAAGACACACGGGCCTTAGGCAAACAGGGGGGAATATCAGTCAGAAGGAGTATAGAGCAGGGGGAGTGTGGAGAAGGGGAGTATGGTGCAGGGGCTCCAGCACTACAGCAGATATCGAGCTGACCCTGTCCTCACATCAGGGAAAACATGACCCTCAACGAGCAATGTGAAAGGGTGATGCAGACGGTCACACCTGCATCAGTATGTATACACAGCCATACAACACGCTCGTCCAGCCAGTAACCAGCCAGGTTGCTTCCTCTGTGGTCAGCCTTGACCAAAGACCTTATCTACTGGCAGTAACAAATGATTATATGCGGGGAGATCTACAGGGGGGGGGGGGGGGGAGTACAATCTTAACTGCTTAAACATGCTCAGACAAGTTAAGATGACGACCTTGGGGTTGCTTCAACTGTTTGTAACTCAGTGCGTGGTGGAATGGAATATAACAAATGTTGAAATACACAGGGACATACTTGACGGATACCTGTGGTCAGTCATTGTCCGTTTATGTTTCTGACAAAAACTACAGGTAACGCGATGACAATGAATCTGTACATCGAGCTCGAATAGTCATCACACCAACACACACACACACACACACACACACACACACACACACACACACACACACACACACACACACACATACACACGCACACGGACACACACACACACACGCGCACACACACACACACACACACACACACACACACACACACACACACACACACACACACACACGCACACGGACGCACGCCGCGCGCGCGCGCCACACACACACACACACACACACACACACACACACACACACACACACACACACACACACACACACACCACGCACACGACACACCACACACACCACACCACACACACACACACACACACACACACACACAACACACACACACACACAACACACACCACACACACACACACACACCACGCACCACCACACCACACACACACACACACACACACACACACCACCACACCACACACACACACACACAACACACACACACACACACACACACACACACACACACACACACACACACACACACACACCACCAGCATTTAGTCCCTGGACTTGAATATTATTCAAAATTTGTGATAGAGAATCAAGCAATCTTCTAGTAGAGAGACACAAACCGTCACCAACATTCAACACGAACTGTTTAACACCATTCGACAAGTGAGGAAGCTCCTCACTCCACCTTCTGGCTCATCAGGTTCAAAGGTCGCATTGTGAGGGACAGGGAAAAGTCTATACCCTTTATGTCATCTAGGCTCGCATTTTCCTGTTTTTATGTCTTATTTCTTCATCTGATGGCCATGCTAAAAAGAAGAGACAAAGAGACAGACAGACAGACAGACAGAGAAGAAGAAGAAGAAGAGAAGAAGAAGAAGAAAAATGCCTTTCCCCCCATTTCTTTGCTCCCTCTCTTCAGCAACCAAACATCCCTAGCACATAGTACACACACGCACGCACGCGCGCGCGCATGAACACACACACACACACACACACACACACACACACACACCACACACACACACACACACACACACACACACTGATCTCAGGTATGCACGCTCTCACCATATACCCACGCTTTTGTTCTCGCCTCAGCGTTCGATTGAATGAGGCGCAGATCTGCATTGCACAGACGGCAGTGGGTGTGAGGAAGTACCAACCGCGGAAATCGACCGATAATGTTCTCTCGTCTGCAGCTCTTCTTGCGTGCGTTTCATCTCATTTGGGACTAGGAATCTACATTAATTTGTGTACTTATATGAGAGGTCATTAAGATTTATGGCGCATTGATAAAATGAATGATTGAAATAATCAAAAGTGTTCCTGTTCTGAATTCATGAAAAATAAAGTTGAGGTGGATTTTGAATTGGGAAAAAAAAGCTGAATCTGAGATCAGGTTCTTTAACTCATAACGTTTTTCATCTGTTTACACACACACACACACACACACACACACACACACACACACACACACACACACACACACACACACACACACACACCACATGCGTTCAGGATATGTGTGTTTGTGCGTGCACATGCACACGCTTGGTGTGTGTGTGTGTGTGTGTGTGTGTGTGTGTGTGTGTGTGTGTGTGTGTGTGTGTGTGTGTGTGTGTGTGTGTGTGTGTGTGTGTGTGTGTGTGTGGCTATGCAATTCACCGAATTCTGCAACTTTTCTTGCAATAAGTTAAAACATATAGACAAACAAGAAATAAAGAGAATAACAAAGGTCAGTGTGTGTCTGGTAACGTCCCCATCTTGCTGACCACTTCATCACATGATTTTGTTTTCTTTTTTTTTATTTGGTTAAATCAGTGGGAAGGTGGGGGGGGGGGGGGGGTCTCATTTTGGTCACGTTTTCTAAATAGGGTTTTTGCCCCAACCAGTGTGTGCCATTTTTGAAGGGGATCCTGACACCTGTTCACAAAACATGTCGAGTTCTGTTCTATATTGACCGTTACTTGTCTTGACACTCCACAGACGTCAGGCTGTTGACAGCCTAGCCAACTTCAGAGGCTGAATTGGAGCTGAAAGCAGGTGGGGAAAAAATTAGAATCCAGACTTTGTGTTGCCTACAATCATGGCCGGTGAGTTCTGCGTGTTGTACAATGAACAAAGTATGAAGTGAACGTCAATGTTGAAGGCACAGTTGCTGAGGTGCAACGGCACTTGATCAGCCTATGGCGACAGAAAGACAGCGTTTCAACTGCACAACCTGTAGGCTGGTGGTAAGATCATCAGGACCCACAACAAAGCGAGGGAGGCGCTTCCCATGGGCACACGGTTCTCTGCACAAGAAAAACCAAAGAAAGACAGGAGAGGCTACATGGTGTTGGATGAGTTTGAGAAATCAAAGAACCTTAGCTTGTAAAACTCTAAAGCTGTAAATAGTAGAGCCAAATAAATTGACATGATTGCAGACAATCTTTTTAATGACACTGTCGGTTCGTATGGTCGGATTACGAAATGTTCGTGAAGTTAAACAAATGTATTTCTATAACTTTTTAATGAGTCTATCTAAGAGTTGTGACAGCTTGAGTAAAGCTGCATTACTGCAAGTTGAACAGCACAACATGCACGGCTGGGAAGGCTAAACAGCCAGTCGCTTTGTCAGAGCTGAAAGACTAACGCCAACACACTTCCGTGGTTTGTCTAGGTATTCATGAACATTAACATAAGGGCGCAGAAGCAGTTACGTTTCACTGCACAAACTGCAGTGGACTTCAGAATCTCTTGCACAAACTCCTGTAAAATCGGAAATGAAATGAGGTAGGGAACAGTAAACGATAAACAAGTGGGGTATGTTTTGCTCCCATAAGGAAACCTAACACAGAGTAACTTTTATTCAAGACTGGCACAGCCTTTTAAACTTGAATAAAGTCAGACAAAAACATAGACGAACAATCTAATAGTGGGGGAAAAAAAGGGATTGCGATGGTTCCCTTATGCAGCTAGAGAAGAGTTTTCATATCTGTAACATTTTTTTTTTTTTTCATTTCATTTTCCAGTTTCTCCATCTTCAAACTCCCCTCCCCTCTCCCCTCCCCTCAAGCCCAAATCTTTGCCAGACAGTTCAGTTATTGGCCTGCGCTTGTTTTTCCCCCACTATTAGATTGTTCGTCTATGTTTTTGTCTGACTTTATTCAAGTTTAAAAGGCTGTGCCAGTCTTGAATAAAAGTTACTCTGTGTTAGGTTTCCTTATGGGAGCAAAACATACCCCACTTGTTTATCGTAAACTCCTGTAAGTTTCCGATACCATTCTGACAAAGGCCTTCAGGTAGCCAGTGTTAGCGTTGCAGGATAAAGACCATTCAAAGATGTATTCACAGTTGGGTTTTTTCCTTTTTGGGGAGGGGATCAGGAAAAATACAGTATTTTTTTCCAGATGAAGAATGTTTTCCATTGAACGAGAGTCTGATCAAATAGCCAAAGTCTTCTAAAGCTAACTGGTACAGTATCCTAAAGTGTTAATAATGTCTTCATATCATCCAGACCAGGACCTTCATTGATATCACTTTCTCTCATTAACCCTTAAAAGACGACAGTTTTTCTGCTCTCTGATCTGATCAAGGACACGATCAGAAACTCTGTCGTCGAATTTCTATCCACGGTAGAAATTGTGCAGGTCAGAACTACAACAGAAGAGACTCGGAAGGCCTGTTTTTATTCTGTATCTTTAGAAGACAGATCATTAAGCTGTCAATAGATAAGTAACTAAAGCAGACGTTCAGAGTGGCTCTCTGTATGTTGCAGTCCTGCATCATAATCCCATACAACAGACTTCACCGGCACTTTCTATTTCGTAACCATGTACAATAATCCAGATTGCACTTTCTCATAACTTTTTCACCACATGACAAGTTTTACATTACAAAATGTGAGTTTGTAACAGCAGGTTACGAACTTGCAGGGGAAAAATCCTCCAGTACACACACACACACACGAGAATGGGTCATAAATGCAGAAGAAGAATTAAAGAAAAAAACACAAAAGGTGGAATTAAAAGAGAGTGACAGGGAACAGGAATCTATGTGCAGAGAATTTCCAGAAGGCGGGGCGGACAGTGTGTACAGAAAGATGGAAAGAGCCATTATTTCATCAGCTTTTCCCTGCAGACGTGTGGTGTGTGGGCTTTGATCTCCGCTCACCCCGGCCCTACACATTCCCTGCAGCAGAACGCGGGGTCAGGCCGTCCGAGAAGAGGCTGTGGTGAAAACACACTGCAGTGTTTATTGCACTCAGAGCACACTTACACACACACACACACACACACACACACACACACACACACACACACACACACACACACACATACACGCCCGCCCACACGCACACACACACGCACGCACGCACGCACGCACGAACGCACGCACGCACGCACGCATACACACACACACACACACACACACACACACACACACACACACGCTCGCGCGTGCGCACACACACACACACACACACACACACACACACACACACACACACACACACACACACACACAGAGGATCCTCAAGCAGTCCCATTGACAACCTTGCATCTCTCTCTCATTCACTCTCTCTCACTCACTCTCTTTTCTCTCTCTCTCTCTCTCTCTCTCTCTCTCTCTCTCTCTCTCTCTCTCTCTCTCTCTCTCTCTCTCTCTCTCTCTCTCTGGGAAGAGAGACAGTAATTTTCCTCCACACGTTGCTGAATACAGTTGCGTTTTCCTCTCGGGAGAGATGGCTCCATTGATCTGATCATGGAGGCAGAAAAGCGAGACCTGATTTGTCCGTCAAAGACACACCGCATGACTTGGTGCCAGTTCATTCTGTCCTGTTCCAACTGCATTTCACTCTGGGTCACCTGGCACTACTTCAAACTAGGGAACACCCGCACAGGCGCCCGCACACGGAGATTTGTGCAAGTATACAAGTGGTTGTAGCAGCAGCAGCAGCAGCAGCAGTAGTAGTAGTAATGATATTGATGATGATGATGATGATGATGATGATGATGATGATGATGATGATGATGATGATGATGATGATAACGATGTGAATAAATGAAGCAGCCAAATTGTCAGTGAATATAAGCTTCTAATTTAATGGCAGTTATCTTTCACAGACCGTCGACTGCCCTCCCCCACCCACCAGCTTCCTTCACTCCCTACCCCCACCACCCCTTCTCTCCATTCCTTCTTCTCTTTTCAGCTTGGGAACGTCCCGAACCCCACCACCCTTCTCTCCATTCCTTCTTCTCTTTTCAGCTTGGGAACGTCCCGAACCCCCACCACCCCTTCTCTCCATTCCGTCTTCTCTTTTCAGCTTGGGAACGTCCCGAACCCCCACCACCCCTTCTCTCCATTCCGTCTTCTCTTTTCAGCTTGGGAACGTCCCGAACCCCCACCACCCTTCTCTCCATTCCGTCTTCTCTTTTCAGCTTGGGAACGTCCCGAACTTCCATTCCACCCTCAGCCCTCCTCCATCCTCCCCCCCTCTTGTACCTCTCCTCCTCCATCCTCCTCCTCCTCCTCCTCCATCCTCCCCTCTCTTGTACCTCCTCCCCCTCCATCCTCCCCTCCTCTTGTACCTCCTCCTCCTCCTCCTCCTCTCACTACCTCCATCCCTTCTACTCTCCCTTATTCTTACCTTCTGATTCTTGTCCTTCTGATTCCTGTCCGTGGGCAGGGGTGGTTGGGTCTGTGGGGTGTGCTCGGCAGCTGGATGGTGGTGTCTTTTGCCGGTGGGCTCTGCAGTCATGAACCACGGGCTGGTACACCCATGGGGATACTATTTTAAGGCTGTTATGAGTTGCATCCTGTAGTCTGATTTACCTCTGTTCAGGAGCAGTTATGTCCCTTGATATCTTAATGGAGTGTCCTGCGCGTGCCTGTACCCATCGTCAACACAGCGCAGGCCTCCAAGGACGGTACAGGACTAGTGCTCAAAAGGCGGGTGAAGACAGTGCTTCTCTGGGTCCTCCCCAGCACCTCGGGTGTTTCTTTTTCTTCTGCCTTCTGATTCTTGTGGCTTGGACTGAAATCCTGAAGGAAAACCACCAACGTCACATCCCTCTTCCCCATCCCCATGTAGCATGTGGCCAAGTTCTCAATATCCCCATCCTCTCCCTCATTCTTATAACGGTTTATCGATTATCTACCGAATCTATCCCCCAACACCCCATCCTCTCCCTCATTCTTATAACGGTTTATCGATTATCTACCGAATCTCTCCCCAACACCCCATCCTCTCCCTCATTCTTTTTAACGGTTTTTCGATTATCTACCGAATCTCTTCCCCCAACACCCTATCCCTCCCTATCTCTCGTGTGGTGGCCTGAGAAGGAAATCATGGATCGCACCCTAAGAGCACCACCAGACTTTTCCCCTTCCAGGTCTGGCACTGGCATGAACTATGACTGGATGCTACAAATTGTCTTCTTCACCCTCTGAGAATACACGACACGCGACATAATCAGCTCACAGCCCTAGTGATGGGCAATCTGATGCTTATGGTCTACAGGAAAGAAAGAACGGGGGGGGGGGGGGGGGGGGGGATGAAGGGAGGAAGGAAGGATGGGAAGAAATAAAATCTATTCCGCGTCAACGTTCGCTTTGATTTGTGCCATGCAGGGGACATTGGGAATCAATAACCGCAATCAATAAGTTTACCAGGGCGTTTTCTCGTGTCGAACGGATGGAGAAGTCATTCGTCAATCTAAACTAGTGTGAAGAAAAACATTGAGGGAGGGAAGTGTGACACAGAGAGAGAGAGAGAGAGAGAGAGAGAGAGAGAGAGAGAGAGAGAGAGAGAGAGAGAGAGAGAGACAGACAGACAGACAGACAGACAGAGACAGAGAGAGAGAGAGGAGAGAGAGAGAGAGGAGAGAGAGAGAGAGAGAGAGAGAGAACGAAATCGTTGTTTGTATGTCACCGGTCTGACAAAGGGAAGAGAGACAGGCTGACAGACAGACAGACAGACAGACGACGGACGGACGGGTGGAAGGACGGACAGACAAACAGACAGATAAAGAGAAAGTAGAGAAAGAAAAGGTTTTAGTGAGAGAAAGACACAGAGAGAGGGGAGAGAGAGAGAGAGAGAGAGAGAGAGAGAGAGAGAGAGAGAGAGAGAGGAGAGAGAGAGAGACAGACAGACAGACAGACAGACAGACAGACAGACTGACAGGGACAGACAGACAGACAGACAGACAGACAGACAGACGAGAGAGAGGAGTGGTTGGGAGGGAGATGTCCTAATATCCATTTGATTTAGTCTGAGTTTCTTATCGCTCCGAGCTACACACACAGAGGTAAGGTTTAGAATAAGGTTCTCTTTCCATTTCTCTTCCGACTCTACGAGTTTCTGGTGTACGGAATGGCAAATGTTGTCTTCGAGTTTCTGCTGTACGGATTGGCAAAATGTTGTCTACCAGTTTCTGCTGTTACGAATAGCAAATGTTGTCTTCGAGTTTCTGCTGTACCGAATGGCAAATGTCGTCTACGAGTTTCTGCTGTACAGAATAGCAATGTTGTCAACGAGTTTCTGCTGTACGGAATGGCAACTACGATTTTTTGCTGTACAGAATGGCAAATGTTGTCTACGAGTTCCTGCTGTACGGAATGGCACATGTTGTCTACCAGTTTCTGCTGTACGAATGGCAAATGTCGTCTACCGGTTTCTGCTGTACGGAATGGCAAATGTTGTCTACGAGTTTCTGCTGTACGGAATGGCACATGTTGTCTAGAGTTTCTGCTATACGGAATGGCTCATGTTGTGCTACTAAATCCCTGACTCTGCCCTCTTCTTCTTTCGGGAGTGAAGAAGGTTCTCTGTTTCCCCTCGGACTCTGCCTGCTCTGGTTTTAGAAAGAGAGAAAGCTGTCCTTCTATTTGCCCACCAGCACAGAGAGAAAGCTGTCATTCTATTTGCCCACCAGCACAGAGAGACAGCTGTCATTCTATTTGCCCCCCAGCACAGAGAGAAAGCTGTCATTCTATTTGCCCACCAGCTTTCAGAGAAAGCTGTCATTCTATTTGCCCACCAGCACTCAGAGAAAGCTGTCATTCTATTTGCCCACCAGCACCGCACAGCTCTGGTTTAGAAAGAGAGAAAGCTGTCATTCTATTTGCCACCAGCACAGAGAGAAAGCTGTCATTCTATTTGCCCCCCAGCACTCAGAGAAAGCTGTCATTCTATTTGCCCACCAGCATCAGAGAAAGCTGTCATTCTATTTGCCACCACACGCACAGCTCTGGTTTAGAAAGAGAGAAAGCTGTCTTCTATTTGCCACCGCACAGAGAGAAAGTGTCATTCTATTTGCCCCCCAGCACAGAGAAAGCTGTCTTCTATTTGCCCACCAGCAAGAGAGAAAGCTGTCATTCTATTTGCCCAGCACAGAAGAAAGTTGTCATTCTATTTGCCCACCAGCACAGAGAGAAAGCTGTCATTCTATTTGCCCACCAGCAAGAGAAAGCTGTCATTCTTTTGCTACCGCACAGAGAGAAAGCTGTCATTCTTTTGCCCACAGCACTGGAAAGAGGAAGCTGTCTTCTATTTGCTCCAGCATGCTACGAAGAGAGAAGCTGTCATTTATTTTCCACAGCACTGCAGAAAGAGAAAGCTGTCATTCTATTTGCCCACCAGCACTGCACAGAAAGAGAGAAAGTGTCATTCTATTTGCCACCAGCACTGCAGTAGAAGGAAAGCTGTCTTCTATTTGCCCCCAGCACAGAGAAAAAGCTGTCATTCTATTTCCCACAGCATGCACAGAAAGAGAGAAAGTGTCAGTCTATTTCCCCACCAGACTGCAGAAAGAGAGAAGCTGTCATTCTCTTTGCCACAGCACTGCACAGAAAGAGGTAAGCTTGTATTCTATTTGCCCACCAGCATTGCAGAAAGAGAGAAAGCTGTCATTCTATTTGCCCACCAGCACTGAGAAAGAGAAAGCTGTCATTCTATTTGCCACCAGCACTGAAAAAGAAGAAAGCTGTCATTCTATTTGCCACCAGCACTGAGAAGAAAGCTGTCATTCTATTTGCCCACCAGCACTGCAGAACGAGGAAGCTGGCATTTATTGCCACAGCATGCAGAAAGGAAAAGCTGTCATTCTATTTGCCCACCAGCACTGCAGAAAGAGAGAAGCTGTCATTCTATTTGCCCACCAGCACTGACGAGAGAAGGCTGTCATTCTATTTGCCCACCAGCACTGCACAGAAAGAGAGAAAGCTGTCAGTCTATTTGCCCACCAGCACTGCACCGCTCTTTTGGGGGGGGTGGGGGGGGGGGGGGGGGGGGGGGGGGGGGGGGTAAGTGAAAATGCTATCATTTTATTTCCGCTCTGATTCTACTGTGGGATGTGAGAAGTATTTCCCCATTTGGCTCTGCCTTTTTTGCTGTAGGGGATGAACAAAGTCAGTTTTCTTCCTTCTTCTTCTTCCTCGTTCGCCTCTCTTTAGATGTCCAGCCCAGTGTCTGGATGAAGGCAGTGGTCCGCCGCAGCTCCTCCAGGGTGCCGTACAGCTTGGCCTGCAATGCTGTCGGTGTCGGCCAGTATTTGTTTCGGAATGCAGCATGCGTCGGACAGTTTTGGAGGATATGTTTGCTGTCATTTGTCCCTGACTACAAGGGCACTCTCCAGGCTGTCCAATGCCGAGCGTTGTGTGCATGTGGTGCGCAGACGATTGTGTCCAGTTCTCATTCGGAAGATCTGCACCTGTTCCGTCGTCGCAGAGAAAAGTAGCCATCATCTGGGTTGTGTTTTGGGGTGCTGAAGCTGCCACTTCTTCCGCTGCTGAGCCTTGATGATGGCCTTTGCTTCATCACAGCTCACTGGGTCGTCGCTCTGCTCCTCTGCGCTCCCTCTTTTGCCAGTGTGTCTGCTGTTGCATTGCCTCTGATGCCGCCATGAGCTGGGACCCACTGTAGCACCACTTTTCACCATCTCTGCACTCAGGGCAACTAGGGCTGTAGTGAGTGGGTTTAGTTCGCAGGTTTTCTTCCTATTTTCCCTCTGGCTCTGCCATGGTCTACTTCAGCGAAGGGGCTTCCCCTCTGACTCTGTCCAGCTCTGCGTTAGAGAGTGGAGACAGCTGGCTTCCTATCCCTCCCTCTGTCTCTACCCTGTCTGCTTCAGGGAATGAAGAAAGTTGTCGTGGTGTCCCTGTTCTGCTTCTGAGAATGGAGGTCATCTTACTGCTTCCCCTCTGACTGTCCTGGTCTGTTCCAGGGAGTGGAGAATTTGGGTTCAGTATCTCACTGAGGGCTTTTCCTTATGTCTACCTTAGGGAGCGGAACATGTTGTTTCACTACCTGTTGTTTTTCTCTCTATTCTTCGTTTGCTTTAAGGAATGGAAAATGTCATACTGGTTTCGCCTTTGACTCTTGACCTGTGGCTGCTTTGGGGGAATGGAGAAAGCTGGGTTTTTGCTAACACAGCTCAGACTCTATGCTGTGTCTTCTTAGGGGAGTGTTGGGGTGGTGTCTTCCTATTTCTCCCAAGACTCTATGATAGGTTTTGAATTGAAAGAAATCGCAGACAATATCGGTGCATGTCCTCTCTTGCGATCGGCTAGGGAGACAGTACAGACTATGGCTAGAGGGAAAGACATCATGAGCTCAGAACATCAGACTGCCAGAGAACAAAAAAGGGACTAGAGAGGAGAAGGAGCGGAATGAACACTGAGCACCTGCTTGGATATCACTTTGCTTGCGTACTGAGGACGATCGAACACAACATTCATTACCGACTTCATCTATGAAGCAATTTCTTCATATTGTTTGCTCTTTCTATAAATAACTATTATCCCTTTTCTGTTTCAGAAAGTGTGGGTGAGTGTATGTCAGTATGCGCATGTGTGCGCACGTGCGTGCGTGCGTGCGTGCGTGCGTGCGTACGTGCGTGCGTGCGTACGTCCGTACGTGCGTGAGAGAGAGAGAGAGAGAGAGAGAGAGAGAGAGAATGTGTGTGTGCGTTGTGTGTGTGTGTGTGTGTGTGTGTGTGTGTGTGTGTGTGTGTGTGTGTGTGGTGTGTGTGTGTGTGTGTGTGTGTGTGTGACACAGTGAATGTGTGTGTGCATGTGTGTGAGTGTGCGTGCGTGTGTGTGTGTGTGTGTGTGTGTGTGTGTGTGTGCGTGCGTGCGTGCGTGCGTGCGTGCGTGCGTGCGTGCGTGCGTGCGTGTGGTGTGCGTGTGGTGTGTGTGTGTGTGTGTGTGTGTGTGTGTGTGTGATTGTGTGAGTGTGTGTGTGTGTATGTGTGTGTGTGTGTAAGTGAACGAATGAAGAAGTGTGTATGCGCATGGGTGTGTGTGTGTGTGCACGCGAGCGTGCGCGCGCGCGCGCGCGCGCGCGTGTGTGTGTGTGTGTGTGTGTGTGTGTGTGCGCGCGCGTGTGTGTGTGTATGTGTGTGTGTGTGTGTGTGTGTGTGTGTGTGTGTGTGTGTGTGTGTGTGTGTGTCTGTGTGTGTCTGTGTGTCTGTGTGTAAGTGAGGGAATGTGAGTGTGAGTATATGCATGTATGTGCACGCACACACACACACACACACACACACACACACACACACACACACACACACCACACACACACACACGCACGCGCGCGCATGCACACACGCACGCACGCGCGCGCGCGCCCACGCACGCGCGCGCGCGCCCACGCACGCACGCGCGCGCTCACACACTCACAGAGGGAGGTGAGAACGTTGGAGTGTGTACTTATCTCCATGCCAGAGATACGAAGGTGTAAATCTGTACTCTT
>CM031604.1:15647046-15649546 GCA_018398815.1 Conus ventricosus | reverse complement strand
ACAATTCCCACAGAAGTGACAACATCAATGGAGCTGTCTGTGCGGACATCTTCTGGTTTTCAAACTACAATCCTTCATCTGTATCTTTGCGTGCACCAAGCCCACCATCTGGCAATGGAGCCACGCATCGACATGACGCAGCGTGACATAGACAGTGAGTCAGTTACTGTTGTTCCCAAGTTAGAATTCCATAATGACAGTGATGTGGAGAAACAGAGTGTTGATGAAGATTATGTACAAGACGTTTCTGATGCAGAAAGACAAAAAGACAGTCCGTTAGTAGCTACGACACAGAGTTCAACACAGCTGAAGCCTTTGTCGCAGAAGCAAACGTGTGTATGACAGATACTAGTTGTGATTGTGAAGATTCCTCTGACTGCATGAAGTCAACGACAGCAAGAGCAGACAATATAACTATAAGAGAGGTCATGACATGTTTGGAAGAAATAACAAGGAAAATGGATGACCGCTTGTGTTCCTTGAAGGAAGAATTGAGAGGCGCCGCGACAAATACACAGAGGTGGAAAACCGAAATGTCGGCGGTTTGTTAAGCTGACTGTAACTAATGTTCGGTGCTGATAACTGAATTCGATGCTTTTCCGTCATCTGGAAACTTTTCTGTTATGTATCGATCGTGTTTATCTATGGTTTTTGTTTATACAAATCCCTACCCCCTCCCCATTTCGTACCCTTGTGAAAGACCTTTGTAAAGCTGATCACAATATATCACTCATTCATTCACTCACTCATTCATTCACTCATTCTCTCTCTCTCTCTCTCTCTCTCTCTCTCTCTCTCTCTCCCTCTCTCTCCTTCTCTCCCCTCTCTCTCTCTCTCTCTCTCTCTCTCTCTCTCTCTGTTATATGTCATTTCTTCTCTCCATAAATCAAATCGTGTGTGTGTGTGTGTGTGTGTGTGTGTAAACACCCGTCTGCATGAATTAAGGAGGTGAAGAGAGAGAAAGGAGGTTTTCGGTATATGTATGCATACGCACACGATCTCACACGAGCGCCTCTATCACACACAAACATACAAATGCACGCGCACACACGCATGCAAGCACGCATAAGCATTTACGCATAAACATCAACCATTATCTGAATCTGTATACACATACAAACAACAGAAAGAAAGAGAGAAAAAGAAAGAACGAAAGAAAACAAGAAAGAAAGAAAGAAAGTAAATAGAAAGTCAATACAATACAGAAAAAAACAAAGAGCCACGCATACCAAGACAGTGTCCTGACCACAAAAAAAAATATGAATAAAAACCAAAAAAAACATTAAGCGTAGAAAAGAAACAAACCCATGTCCCAACGTGAGATGAGTCTAACTCCCCTCCCCCCTTGCCCACCCCCATCCCCTGCCCACCTTCTTCCTGCCCAACTCACTGTGTTTATGTTTCTGGCTTGACGTGCGGTTCGTGGCTAATGCATTCACCTCCGCTACTCCCTTTCTCTTCCACCTGGCTGAACTGCCCACTTTCTCACTCAGTCTCTCGGTAGTCATTTCACCCACACTTTGGTGTGGGCTCAGACTATCGACTTTGAAGATATCTGTGACTCAGACCCCTCAGAATAGAATTTGAAATTCCTGTCCCTCCCTATAGCCCCAAGCCCCCCCCCCCCCCCCCACCTCTCTGACTCTACTCCTTCCCCCTCCTCTCTCCTCTCACCCACTCCCTCCCTGTGTGCAGAGTGATCAACCCCTGGTCAAGCAAGGGGGGGGGGGGTAAGAATTAAGCAGAGAATGACACACCAATCAGTGGATGCTACTATCCATGGTGCATGAGATGCCAGTATAACAGCAATGGTGCAAGATGAGCGAAGATGTCCTTTCTGCCCTCCGGTCTTTCCTAACAACATTCATCATGTCGGTACTAAAGATGAAGCAGGTTCTGCCTAACAGAGAGATACTGCACTGCGGAACAGTATCCCTCCCTGGTGGAATCATTCTGGCATCATATCTTAGCTCTGCCTCCTACCCTGACCCCTGACCCCATTTCACCCACACGTTTTGGGTTTTGCTAGCTGCCATCGACTTTAGTCTGTAGTATCTGTATGGAGGCCTGGTCACGGCACTAAGCAATGTCTGGGTTCGATTTATATTAGGCTAGAAAAGTCTACATAGCCTGTCTGTAGTTCTATACAGTCTCTCTCTCTCTCTCTCTCTCTCTCTCTCTCTCTCTCTCTCTCTCTCTTCTCTCTCTCTCTCTCTTCAAGTACGAAGAAATCTTCGACAAGTCAAAGCTGTTTACCAGTACAGGAAGAAGAAGATTGCCAAAACTTTTTTTGTCCCATTCATGTAGGTTGAACCAAAATAACTTTTGGTTAAGGTAGCCCTATCACTTTTTCTGCCAACCCTAAACTTTTTTCCTATGTCTTCGAAAAAATAAAGATCATCGAAGATGAAGATAATAAAACAAAACACTGTTGGCTAACGATCTTCCATGTCAGCCATCAAATCCCGATAGAGGAAGTAATGTTCATGTGATCTGCAAT
>CM031604.1:15634546-15637046 GCA_018398815.1 Conus ventricosus | reverse complement strand
CGCCAGCCTAATCTCCCCCCCCCCCCACTTCCCACTTTCACCTTCCTTCCAATCTTCCTTCTCTATTAAGCTTGCAAGGAAATCCCAATTCTCAGTTCCGGGCTTTAGCTCTCTCCATCCTCTCATCCTCTTGTAACTCATCATCACTACAACCATCCCTTTCACCGCCCCCTCCCTCACTCATACATCAGACTCTTCTGGCCAGGGCTGAAATCCTGAATAAAACCACCAACGCCACCACATCCCTCTTCCCCCTACGCCACACGTGGTGTGTGGTAAAGTCCTCGATAGCACCATCCGCTCCCTCATTCTTGGTACGGCTTGTCCATTGTCTATCAGATCTCGCCCCAAAGCGCCCCCTACCTCTCTCTCCTCCTCCGCTTGAAGACTGAGAAGGAAATCCTGGATCTCACCCTACATGCACCACCACACTTTCTACCCTCCCCCCCTCCCCCCCCCCCCCCCCCCCCCACACACACACACACACACACACACTCCAGGTCTGGCATGGACTATGACTGTCTGTCATTTACTGTCATCCCTTTCTGGGAATACACCACACGCGACAGTTCGCAGCCCTAGTCATAGACCATCTGTTGCCCATATGTCTACAAGAAAGAAAGATTAGGTGTGGGGGGGGGGGGGGGGGGAGAGAGAGAGAGAGGGAGGAAGGAAGGAACAGTTACTAGTCCGCGCCAACGTTCGCTTTGATTTTACCCCTGCAGGGAGACTGGGAATCAATAAACGTAATCAATAAGTTTGCGGTAGCGTTTTCTCTAGTGTTGCACAGACCGAGAAGTTATTCGTCAGTCTCAAGATTGTGTTAAGAAAAATATTAAAGGATGGGAAAAGTAACGGGAAGAACGAGAGTGAGCTTCAGACACACACACACCACACACACACACACACGCGCGCGCGCGCGCACGCATACACACGCACGCATGCACGCACGCACGCACACACACACACACACAACCACAGGCAGTCGGACAGACACAGTGACCGACAGACACATAGAGAGAGAGAGAGAGAGAGAGAGAGAGAGAGAGAGAAAGAGAGAGAGAAAAAACAAGAACAAAATTCTTAGAGAGAGAGAGGCAGACAGACAGAGAGACAGAGTAGACAGACAGACACAGACAGACAGACAAATAGAGAAAGGGAGAGAGACAGAAAGAGAGAAAGGTGGGGCGCGTGCTTGCGAGCGCGCACGCGCGTGCAAGCCAGAGAGAGAGAGAGAGGGACAGACAGACAGACAGAGACAGACGGACGGACAGAGAGAGAGAGAGAGAGAGAGAGAGGTTCCTTAAATTCCTTTTGAGTCATTCTAAGTCACTTTCTCACTTCTCACGTTTTAAAACATATCAGATGTAATAGACAAATCAGTGTGGGTCGCTCCTAGTTACACACACAGCTCTGCCTGCTTTGTAGTTTGAAACAACGTTCAATTTCCATTTCACTTTGAATTCTGATGCTGAACAATTAAGTAGTGGGGGAAAACAAGTGCAGGCTAACAATTCTTCCGTCATTATAATAATGACTTTGCAAAGATTTGAAATTTTAGAGAAAAAAAAAATTGAAGAAAATGGGGAAATATATTATAAATATGAAAAACCCTTCACTAGCTGCCTGAGGGAACCATCGTGATCCCTTCTGGAGGCAGATCTATTTGTATTGCCTGCTCCTAGGCCTTTCGTCCGCTGGATCGGACTCATCAGGGAGACACGGCTGATTGTGTCTGCGCTCTGGTGTCAAATAGAGACACACCACAGTTCATAATTCTGTGGTGTTCTCACCACCAAGGGTTCAAAAAAGAATCCAACAGCAGCCCCAAAGCAGCCAGTGAAGGATAGTAAAATGGAATAAAACGAAAGTGTGGAGAGGAAAAAAGTTGCTAAGAAACTAAAAGCATTATACAAACAGTATAAAATGTAGGGGACAATCTTTGAGCCTATGCCTGAGGATCCATTCAAGGATACAAGGGAGATCAAAAGATATGGAACAGTTTGAGTGGTCAGCTCTGCTGTTCTATAACTCAAGCATTGTCAGTGGCTAAGAATTGTGCAGGACAACCTTTACTTGGATCTCCTAAGAGATGCAATCTCCCACTGATTGACCAAACAATATGATGCTGAACAATTAAGTAGATTGAATTGAATTCTGAGAGTTCTGTTTGACGGAATGGGGAAGGCTGTCCTACACTTTCCTCTTTGACTCTGCTCTGTTCTGCTTTAGTGTGTGGGTATGTTCGTGAAGAAAAATAAACACCCAGAGGTGCTGGGGAGGACCCAGAGAAGCACTGTCTTCACCCGCCTTTTGAGCGCTAGTCCTGTACCACCCTTGGAGGCCTGCGCTGTGTGGACGATGTGTTTTACTATTATTTTCCCTCTGACTTTGCCTTGATCTGGCTTTAGAGCATGAAGAAAATGTTCTTACTATTTACCAATCTAATTCTGCTCCGTTCTGCTTTAGGCATTGGAGAATGGTGCCTTACTATTTTCTC
>CM031604.1:15604546-15632046 GCA_018398815.1 Conus ventricosus | reverse complement strand
AGCGAAACGGTTGTGGAACAAAACGCCATCACAGTTTCGTATGTCCCCATTTCATGAATGTGCCCCATCTCAACTTTGTTTTGCCAAGTAGTCACGATTCGGAGCTGCGTGAGTGCACGTTGTCATCATTTTCTTCAGGGGTTTAGAAGTCGCCGTAGTCGTGGAGCAGTAGTGTTTGAAGGAGGAAAAGTAGGAGGAGAAGTAGTAGTAATGTAGTAGTACTGTAGGAAGAGGAGGGTAGTAGTAGTAGTAGGAGTAGGAGTAGTAGGAGGAGGAGGAGGAGGAGAAGAAAGGAGGAGGAGTAGGAGTAAGGGGGGGAAAAGGAAAGAGAAGTAGCAGTAGTAGTAGTAGGAGGAGGAGGTGAGGAGGAGGTGTAGTAGTAGTAGTAGTAGTAGTTGAGGGGAGGAGGAGGAGGAAGGAGGAGAAGGGGGGGGGGGGAGAAGTAGTAGTAGTAGTAGTAGTAGTGTAGGAGGAGGAGGAGGAGGAGGAGGAGGAGGAGGAGTGTAGGAGGAGGAGGAGGAGGGGGGAGAAGGGGGAGGAGAAGTAGTAATAGTAGTAGGGGAGGAAGAGGAGGAGGAGTAGAAGTGTAGTAGTAGAAGTAGTAGTAGTAGTAGAGTAGCAGTAGTGGAAGTAGTGTAGAAGTAGTAGTTTAGTAGTGTATTTAAGTAGTAGCAGTAGTAGTAGTAGGAGGAAGAGGAGGAGTAGAAGTAGTAGTAGTAGTAGTAGTAGTAGTGGGAGGGGAGGAGGAGGGGAGGAGGAGGAGGAAGAGTAGTAGTAGTAGTAGTGTAGTAGTAGTAGTGGGAGGAGGAGGAGGAGGAGGAGGGGAGGAGAAGGGGGAGGGAGAAGTAGAAATAGTAGTAGGAGGAGGAAGAGGAGGAGGATTTAGAAGTAGTAGTAGTAGAGTAGTAGTAGTAGTAGAAGTAACAGTAGTGGAAGTAGTAGTAGAAGTAGTAGTAGTGGAAGTAGTAGTAGAAGTAGTAGTATTTGTAGTAGTAGGAGGAGGAGGAGGAGGAGGAGTAGAAGTAGTAGTAGTAGTAGTATTTATGTAGTAGTGTAGTGGTAGTATTTAGTAGGGGGGAGGAGGAGGAGTAGAAGTAGTAGTAGTAGTAGTAGTAGTGGAGGGGGAGGAGGAGGAGGAGGGGAGGAGGAGGAAGAGTAGTAGTGTAGTCTTTAGTAGTATTTAGTAGTAGGAGGAGGAGGAGGAGGGGAGGAGGAGAAGGAGGACGAAGAGTGTAGTAGTAGTTGTAGTATTTAGTAGTTGTAGAAAGTAGTAGTAGTTAGTAGTAGTGGGTAGTACGAGGAGGAGGAGGAGGGGAGTAGAATAGTAGTAGTAGTAGAAGGAGGAAGGGGAGGAGGGAGGGGGGGAGGAGGGGAGGAGGAGAAGAGTAGTAGTAGGAGTAATAGTAGAATTTAGTAGTGTAGTAGTAGTAGTAGTATAGTAGGAGGAGGAGGAGGAGGAGAGGAGGAAGAGTAGTAGTGTAGGGGTGTAGTAGCAGTAGTAGTAGTAGGAGGAGGGGGGAGGAGAGGAGGAGGAAGAATAGGAGAAGTAATTTAGTATTTAAGTAGGAGGAGGAGGAAAAGGAGAAGTAGTAGTAGTAGTAGGAGGAGGAGGAGGGGGAGGAGGAGGAGGAGTAGGAGGAGGAGGAGTAGTAGAATGAGGAGGAGTAGTGGCGTAGTAGTAGTAGTGTTGGAGTAGGAGTAGTAGTAGTAGTAGTAGTAGGGGAGGAGGAGGAGGAGGAGGGGGGAGGAGTAGGAGGAGGAGGAGGGGGTAGGAGGGGAGGGGACGGGGGGGAGTAGGGGTAGTAGTAGTGTAGTAGTAGTAGGAGGGGAGGAGGAGGAGGGGAGGGTTGAGTGTTAGTAGTAGTAGTAGGAGGAGGAGGAGGAGGATTTAGTAGTAGTAGTGTAGTAGTAGTAGTCGTAGTAGTAGGAGGGGAGGAGGAGGGGAGGAGGAGGTTGAGTAGTAGTAGTAGTAGTAGTAGTAGGGGGGAGGAGGAGGGAGTAGTAGTAGTGTAGTATTTAGTAGTAGTAGGGGGGAGGAGGGGAGGAGGAGGAGGAGGTTGGGGTAGTAGTAGTAGTAGTATTTAGTGTAGTATTTAGGAGGAGGAGGAGGAGGAGGAGGAGGAGGAGGGGAGGGGAGAAAGATGAGGAGGAGGAGGAGGAGGAGGAGGAGGAGTAGTAGTAGTAGTAGGAGGAGGAGGAGGAGGAGGAGGAGGAGGAGGAGTAGAAGTAGGGAGGAGGAGGAGGAGAAGTAGTAGTAGTAGGATAGGAGGAGAAGGGGAGTGTAGGGTAGTAGTAGTAGTATTTGTAGTAGGAGGAGGAGGAGGCGGAGGAGGAGGAGGAGGAGGAGGAGGAGGGGAGGAGTAGGAGGAGGAGGAGGAGGAGGAGGAGGAGGAGGAGGAGGAGGAGTAGGAGGGGGAGGGTTCCATTTGCGGCACTCCAAGGAAAATGGCCCTTTTGCGGCACTACAGAATTTAGTCCGTTTTTTCAATGACATTGGACATTTCCGGCACTCCAAATTTTCCTTTCTGTGACAGGTCATTTGCGGCACCATGGACGATATTGGTATAAAACATTTCCCCCTCTACGTTTCAGGCTTGGGACTGTCTCAGATATGAGCTTTTGACTGACATAGCTTCATAATGAGGCCGCATTAGGAATGTTTGGGTTTTTTAGACTTTAATAATAGATAAAAAGATAAAAATTTTGATATTTACATTCATAGAAGAGAGAGACATTCATAAATTTGTGGCAGGCAGTCCAGTGTAACAGATGCGCTGAAGGTAGCTTTTTGTGGTAATTTGTCCATCTTCAAGTGTTTTTTTTGCCTCTTCATCCCTTCTTTCTTCTTCTTTTCCTTGTTAGACTCACACCTCACTCTCTGCCATCTTTCATTTGAACCCGCTTTGGACGATGACTTCTTGAAGACGTTCCACGAGTTCAAAAATGTTGGGTTTTGCAGAGAATAGAACATGCTGTTCAGCTGTTTGTGGAAAGCTTCACAGCAATGGTAGTCCCTTTTTGAGTTTACCTCGTGCTTGCCCAAAGAGTTGGAGGAAACAGCGACGAGCTTGTCATGTACGTCTTCAGCAGATAATCCAAATTTTGGGTCGACTCTCTCGTCACAAGGCGTTCCAGTGTCAGGTCAAAGGCGAAACTTTCAAAAACATCAAGGTGTCCAGAAATGGAAAACCCCAAACGTGAGTTTCAAAAACTTGCCCACTTCCGAGTCCATTTTATATTCAGCGCTCAAACCCAGCTCTTGGATCTTTCTCCACCATCGTGCTTTAAGTGAAAAAGGCAGCCTCTCAGGGTGATGTCCATCACTTCCGTGGCAGCGTCTTGGGCCTGCTTTTCAAATCCAAGTTTTAGTATCTTGTCGTTAAAGCTCACGCCATTGATATCTTTATAGATACGTTTAAAGATGTTAACCCTCATCCGGTACACATCTTTGGACTTTCCCGGCAGCGGAAAAAGACAATGGAGATGTAGTAGTTGTCTTTGTAGCCAAACATTGTGTATATCTGGTAAAAATCTTCGGGCAGCTCTTGGAAGTTCCCTCTCCAAAACAAATACTGCCCCATCCTTGAGGAAATTTCCACAGAACTTGTACCAATAAATCCAAGCAATTTCATGTTCAACGTCAGTATCTATTCAATAGGAGTTCTTTGTCTTTAGTGTGGCGTGCTGACAGCGCCTCTTGTTTGTCTTCGGTAGTGCTGGCTGTGTTTTCCTGCGATGACACCATATTGCTTTCCTCATCTATTGATGCATCCTGTGATACATGGTCGGTTTCCATTTTTTTCAACTTCTCTGATCAAAATTTCCTTGGCCTTCTGTCATGTCTTCTCAGCTTTGCGTTTACATGCTTGCCTCAAAAGATGAACTTGGTTTTTTTCTGTGTCCAATCATGATTGTGTACTGTCGAGCCATGCAGGATTTCGTTGTCTCGAGTTGGTGGTTAGTTCCCAGTGCAATTTTTCTTCACGCACTGCCAAATCTTGGTTGCTAATGTTTTTTTCTTCAGTCGGTACATGTAGTTTTCTACAAAATGGCTGGCTTGCCTTTACTGGTTTCGACAAACTTCAAAGCCATGTTGCCTCTTCGACTGTGTGTCTACAAATGCCACACGGAAGAGGGGGAGCCTCACTCAGTGACATGCACCTGTTCAGTGAACTCTTATTGAGTGCATTCTCAATGACAAGCGAGGGAAAATTAACGTTTGTTGGGCGTTTGTTGAACTTGTTCGTGTCTACAAATGCCACACGGATGAGCGAATCTCACTCAATGACGCTCTCTCTTGTTCAGTGGGCTCAAGCGGTGATGTAATGACGATGGGAACCCCGACGATTAGTGCCGCAAAAAGGACTACTTTTCCGTATTGTTTAAAATCAGTGCCCCAAATGGAATGCTTGTTTTTCATTGTTTGGTTTAGTGCCGCAAGCGGATACACCCCTCCTCCTCCCCCTCCCCTCCTCCTCCTCTTATACTACTACTATACTTCTCCTCTACTCCTCCTCCTCCTACTGGGTCTATCCGAAAGGTAGTTTGGAAGTTCATTCTGATTGTAATCCTTGGATAGTTCTGAAAGCAATTACGGATTGTAGTCTGATTGTAAACCTTGGATAGTTCTGAAAGCAATTACGGATTGTTTGTGTGATTGTAAAACCTTGAATAGTTCTGAAATCAATTACGGATTGTAGTGTATTGAATACTACTGCAAGTAATTGCGACTGTGTATTTTGGATAGTATTAAAAGTTTTTGTGGACTATAAAGTTTTGCATAGTACCTGAGTTATTACAAACTGGAGTATTTTGGATAGTATTGAAAGTTATTACAGACTGTACAGTTTGGAATAGTACTGAGAGTTATTACAGATGACAGGTTTTGGACAGTTCTAAAAGTTATCACAGACTGTATATTTGGGATGTACTGAAAGTTATTACACACTGCAGTGTTTGGTTAGTTGTAACGGATGGTGTGCGGTGCGTGTTTTGCTGTCTGACTCTCACCTGAAGAAGTTTGGATGCGTGTACGTCTCTTTCCTTACACACACCCACACCACACGAACACAGATATCGTCTCCTGACACACATCACAGGAAGCAAAATACTTCGCTACGTCAGCAGTCACTCCAGGCCAAGAGAACTTGTTAAGAATTCTTGAGTACGCCGAGAACCACAGTGACCAGACAAAATCTACACATCATGCGCCACAGCCAACACTGTAGGTCGAAGTTCAACAGGAACAACAACCTGATCAAAAGAGATATCATTTTTGACAAAATGCCGGTATAGAACATCATCAGACACAGAGTAATAAAAGGGAATTTTACCTAACCTCTTCACCTCACCAGAAGATGCTGACTGGAAGCACGACTTCAATGACTCATCATCCGTCTGTTTCTGAACAAGGTCAGAACGAGAAATGTTCAGATCATCAGGGATCTGACACAAAGGCTTTTTGTCTACAACATGCTTAGCTCTAGCCCTCGTAACGGCAGCTAAAGAGAAAGGTTCACTAGACACATCAGTGGACTCACCACTTACAGAAACTCCAGGAACATTACCCACAATGAGATCTGCGACAGGGCTACCAAGACACAACAAATCAAATCGCCCACAAAATAAGGACAACTGACGACACTGTAGCCAATAGAAACTCATTTACTCGGCCACCAAAGAAACACACTTCACTGTGGTTCCTAACATCTGACCGTCAGAAACTAGCCGCTTGCGAACACCACAAATGGTAGCACCAGTACCACGCAGAACAGAACTCAAAGTGCCATTCACAGAACCAGACTCTAAATGTAATTTGCTTGTGAACTCACCAGCTGCTAGACAAGCAAAAGGAGAAATCAAGAACAGACAACAAGCACTGGACTGTTTGCTGTCAGCTAAGTTTCTCCACAACAGGAGAGTCACCAACCACAAAAGGACACCTATCTGGGTGGCTAAGGGTACAAACTCTACAAGGGTTTCTACCAGACTTCCATGGACACTTAGCAGCTATATGTCCTGTCTCCTTGCACAGAAAACACACAATGCTGGAAGACTGATCAGAAGCACTTCTGAGGAACTCTTATACAGAGGTATGACGGGCACCACGACCAGATAACGGTTAGCACAAAGTTGTTTCCATGACCAGCTAAGGAACTCGGGTTCTGACCACTACACTGAAAGTAGAGTACCTGTGTCCTCTATCAGACTGACCACGGTATGGAGTTTTATCAGACCGCCCAGAAGTTCCATAAGAATCAGAAGCAAAAATATTTACATCAGCTTTCCTAGAAAGCACCCTTAGTGAGATGAGCACATCTGTACGACTCAGCAGACTTGGCCATATTATGAAAAGTTTTCTCATCCTTTTCGCACAGAAAAGTAGCCAAGTCCTTAGAGACACACTCCAAAAACTGTTCTCGCAAGATAAGATCCAACAGACATTCAGAAGACTTTTCCATCTTTGATAAAGAAACCCAACGGTCAAACAAACGCCTAAGCTCAACCGCAAAGGTTTCGAAAGGATCGTCTGAGCTAGGCTTAGCCTCACGAAAACGCTTACGAAAACCATCCGGAGTGCATTGAATTTTTTTTTCAGCAAGCTCTCTTTCAGAAGCTCGTATGACACAACATTATTTTCTGCGAGACTGTTAGAGAGTTAAAGCGCAACCTGCTCAGCAATGCAGACAGGTATGTTACCACAACTCTGAGACCAACCTAAGGAACGAGCATGGGTTTCAAAACGAAACAAGTAACTGTCTGTATCATCAGTTCTTTGAATGGGGGGGGGGGGGGGGGGGGGGGAAACTTAAGAAAAGTAGGAGGATGGAGGGGGGTGGGGGTGGCGTTAAACTTGGGCAAACCAGAACCTGACTCTCACTGTCCTGTTCTGAGACTGCACCTGGCTGAGAAGTCATTTGAATCTGTGTTCTTTTAGTTTCTTCTATCTCTCTTGTTCTTGCTTTTAGTTTTCCTCTTGCATTCGCTCGTGCTCTCTTTTAGTTTCTCTTGCATTCGCTCGTGTTCCCTCTAGTTCATCTTGCATTCGACGTGCTCTCCTCTAGTTTCCTCTTGCATTCGCTCGTGTTCTCCTCTAGTTTCCTCTGCATTCGCTCGTGTTCTCCTTAGTTTCCTCTGCATTCGCTCGTGCTTCTTTTAGTGTTCCTCTTGCATTCGCTCGTGCCTCTTTTAGTTTCCTCTTGCATTCGCTCGTGCTCTCCTTTAGTTTCCTCTTGCATTCGCTCGTGCTCTCTTTTAGTTTCTCTTGCATTCGCTCGTGCTCTCCTTTAGTTTCCTTTGCATTCGCTCGTGCTCTCTTTTAGTTTCCTCTTGCATTCGCTCGTGCTCTCTTTTAGTTTCCTCTTGCATTCGCTCGTGCTCTCTTTTAGTTTCCTCTTGCATTCGCTCGTGTTCTCCTCTAGTTCCTCTTGCATTCGCTCGTGCTCTCTCTAGTTTCCTCTTGCATTCGCTCGTGCTCTCTTTTAGTTTCCTCTTGCATTCGCTCGTGCTTCTCTGTTTCCTCTTGCATTCGCTCTGCTCTCCTTTAGTTTCCTCTTGCATTCGCTCGTGCTCTCCTTTAGTTTCCTCTTGCATTCGCTCGTGTTCTCCTTTAGTTTCCTCTTGCATTCGCTCGTGCTCTCCTTTAGTTTCCTCTTTTTATTCGCTCGTGTTCTCCTTTAGTTTCCTCTTGCATTCGCTCGTGCTCTCCTTTATTTTCCTCTTGTATTCGCTCGTGCTCTCCTTTATTTTTCCTCTTGCATTCGCTCGTGCTCTCCTTTAGTTTCCTCTTGTATTCGCTCGTGTTCTCCTTTAGTTTTCCTCTTGTATTCGCTCGTGTTCTCCTTTAGTTTCCTCTTGTATATGTACATGATTCTTTTTAGTTATCTTCTTCTTCCTGTATTCTTTTCATTTTGATTTTTTCCTCTCTTTCCGTATATTGAACAATGCATTTATCCACATAGGCCAATAGAGACTTTCCCCCCAAACCGCATACACCTTACCTCGCTGTAAATATTTAGCGAAAACTTTGTCCTCGTCCACAGAGGGGGACACAACAGGACTGTCTTCCTTAGCATTCTGTGCCATAGTGGAAATATGAAATAAAAGGACTAAATAGTTTTCAAACCCAACCAACCAAAAGATAGGAATAAACAATGAACAGGAATTCAGGGGTACAGGGAGAAAGAAAAAGACAATTGGCAATCAATGCCAAATAATTTAGCGGGAAAAAAACCCAAAAAAAAACACTGAAGGACAAAACAAAAGCACCTGGTTGACGGCTCCTCTCTTTCTCCTACCCTCCACGAACAGGAGATCGGGACGCCAGACACAGGTGCGGGAGAAAGGGAGACTATCTAGACGATAACCCTACAGAAGTGGATGGACGAGTCCCTGCAACACTTGCATCCATCACCTGAGACCGTAGGAGAGGGAATCGGCAGTGAACTGTCCAAGGGGTGGGGACATACAGATGAAGAAAAAGAACTAACCTTACACTACTAAACAATAAATGCAAGTATTAATCAAGCAATGGCACAGGAATAATAACAATATAATCAAATTTGTGTTTGTCTTTTTTTTTTCAAGCAATAAGCATTCAAAATAAACCATAATTTTTTTTAATGGTTCAGGTCAGCCATTTACACATTCACTCATTCAAGAGAAAAGAACCCTAAGAACGCTAAAGAACCAACACAATCCTCAAGTAAAGATAGAAACAGAATTAATCAGGGGAGATAACCTAAGACAATGAAATCAAAGCCCACAAAGGAAGGAAGAACTAGGCCCTCGTATCTCCAGAAACTATTCAAAAGGAGATACCCCGTTACGCTGGAGACGGGAAAGAAATTAGACACAGTCATACAGCAAAACAATACAACACAACTCAATTGCTCAAAAGGAAAGTCTGTGACCGTGACCTATCCTTATTAATTCAGGCAAGCTATAGGGGCACAAAAACAAATCCTACCACTAAGATAATTTAGAATTTACTGGCAAGAGAAAAGTTAGACTAGGGGATCACCAGATGTTACGAGACGGGGTCACCAGATGTTACGAGACGGGGTCACCAGATGTTACGAGACGGGGTAACCAGATGTTACGGATGGTGAGAAGTTTGGATGCGTGTGCGTCTCTTTCCCTACACACACCCACACCACACGAACATAGCCAGGCAACAAGTTAAGTTTCTTCCTTTCTTTTTGCTGCCTGAGCCATCAAATCAAAACAAGTACATAATACATAATAAACAAACGCAGACCGTCAATAAACTCACGCCACCACCATCAACGGCGCGCAACAATACTAGTGACATATAGTGACTACTGACATAATTATTCAATATATATTTTTTTCTGCGCAGACTACGCTGGCATCCACAGCAGTGTCACCACAAACAGTTCATGTACTTGGTCACGTCCGGCCCAAGTCACACAGTCTTCACACGGTTCAGAAACCACTCACGGAAGCAGTTCGGGGAGTCCTCCCAGGGACTCACACACAACAGAACAACACACGTCGTCTACTGGCCACTCGGTCAGCCTCTCCACACCCCCACAGGGCGGAGACAGGGGCTGGGCACTGGCTGCACCCTACACCCGGTTGGCAATCAGCTCCAGGTCGGACTCGGGGCTTCACCGACCCCTGGGGAACTGACTGCCAGCGAGGACACGCCTTCAGTCTCCCTTCAGCTCTCTGGAAGTGTTGTTGCTCGGCCGGTAGCTCTTCGGAGACTGAAGGGAAATCCTCGCTTACCCGACTTACACAAAACGCAGGTGAGTAGCTGTCAGGTAAACAGGTCAACCGGTTTTTCAGGTTAACCTGGGGTCCGAAAAGCTGTCATGTTGAGGACCTGGAATCGTAAATCATTGGTGATCCTGGGTATGCGGTTCGAACTCGCCGGTGCGTTTACGGTACGGTGGATTTTTCCTCGGAGTTAAACAATTGGTTTTGACTCATTTCCATAACAGTCTTCGATATGGAGATATAAAAGCGTAGGTTCGTGTTTGAAACGCGCATTAATTTGCCAGATGTACAAAACTATCACACTTTGAAGTAGGCGTTTGGCGTTGTATGTGAACGTTATCACAATAAGCATTCTGGTGTAGAAATGGAAGATGATGTGGAGAGTAAGGGAAATTAGAGTGATCGATATTGAACGATATGACGGATGACAGGGAAACGTGTATGAAGCGCCAGTGGAGCTCTTCAGTCGGCATTACAAGGTAGGCAGCCCGTTGTGTAAACGAGTTGTGGATTGTAAAGCGCTTAGAGCTTGGCCTCTAGCCGAGAATAGGCGCTATATAAGTATTCATTATTATTATTATTATTAACCTGTTCCGTCCAACGTGTCCCCCAAATTTGGGACCGGACGAAATATGGTCCGTCACATTAATACTGAAAGATGGTAGAGATTGTAGTGTGTTGGATAGCTCTGAAACGTACAACAGAATGTAGTGTTTTGAGCTAGTTCTGAAAGTTGTTACAGATATTTTGGAGAGAAAAAAGTGTAGGCTGTAGTGTTTTGAATATGCGGTGTTTTGGATGGTACAGAAACTTATCACGTATTGTATATTGTTGGATAGTACTGAAATTATATACAGAATAAAGTCTTTTGGATAGCACTAAGTTATCACACACAGACTGTAGTGTTTGGGAGAGTAGTAGAAGTTATTTCAGACTGTATGTTGCGGTGGGTAGCTCTGAAAATGTGATGGTTTGGACAGGATTGAAAGTTTTTTAAAGACTGCGTTGTGTTGGATTGTGCTGAAATGTAATTACACACTGTAGTGTTTGGATAGTGCTGCAAGTTATTACATGATGATTTGGATTGTACTGAAAGATTTGACAGACTGTGTTGTTTTAGACAGTATTAAAAGTTGTTTATAGACTTTATCGTACTGAATAGTTCTGAAAGTAATCACGCAGAACGTATTATACAGGACAGCCCTGAAAGTCCATGTGGTGGAGAATTCTGACGGTCATTACAGACTGATTTGTATTTGATAGTCCTACTGGTCAGGACTTTACTGTGTTGGATAATTCTAATGGTCATTACAGACTTAGTTGTATTGGATGGCTCTGAAAGCCATTATGGACCCTATTGCCATAACAAGTCCTGCGAGTCATTACTGACCAATAAAGCACGAGTGCGGCCGTGGGTTATTGACTGTGGTGACATTGTATAGGGTGTTGAACGCTGGGTGACGCTCTAAGCGCCCTGAATGTGAACGACTTAAAGGGGGCTTGAGGCTGTCTGAGAGACACTCTGGGTCTGATTATCTCTGCTTGATGGACCGTCTGACAGAGAGAGACACTGGGCCACGTCCAACAATTGGTGAAAGAGAGAGAGAGAGAGAGAGAGGAGAGAGAGAGAGAGAGAGAGAGAGAGAGAGAGAGAGAGAGAGAGGAGAGAAGAGAGAGAGAGAGACAGTGAGAGAGAGAGAAAGGGGGAGAGAGAGAGAGAGGGGAGGGAGAGCGAGAGAGAGCGAGAGAGAGAGAGAGAGAGGGAGAGAGAGAGAGGAGAGGAGAGAGAGAGAGAGGGGGAGAGAGAGAGAAAGAGAGAGAGAGAGAGAGAGGGAGAGACACAGAGAGAGAGAGAGTGAGAGAGAGAGAGGGGGGAGAGAGAGGGGGAGGGAGAGCGAGAGAAAGAGAGAGGGGGAGAGAGAGAGAGAGAGAGAGGGAGAGAGAGGAGGAGAGAGAGAGAGTGAGAGAGAGAGAGAGAGAGAGTCAACATCATTCAATTCAACTATTTTAATTGCAAAGGCCACCGACCTATCTGCAATGAGGTCAATTATGAGAGAAAATATTTGCATAACAAAATGTTCTTCCTGAAATTACTCTGGCATTTGTGTGTTAACTGATAACAGTTCCTCTCTTCGTTTTAGTGCTTTAAAAATGAACATAGCTACAGAGCGAGTTACAATTTCTTTTCATTTTGCAGTAAAAGAAGCAATGACACTTGATGAATATTTCTAGTATGAGGCAAAATGTATTATCTCTTAAATCTTTATAGGATGGACAAACAATCAAAAAATGTCTTTCCTCCTCGATTTGATTACAGAATGGCCAGTTTTTGGAGGTTCGTGTATATCTTTGATGGACATTCAAATCACTAATACAAAGTCGAAATCTCACGAACACTTTGAGAAATTTAGGAATTGTAATATCAGTTAAATATTTCTCAGGCTGCCATAAGGATTTGAAGGAACGATATGTTGAATATCGGTCACTATTAAGTATATCAATATCCCAATTTTGTCTATAACAGTCAATCATGCGTTAAGTTCACGTAAAAACAGTTTTTCATAATTCACTCCACCATTTAACCAAACAAACGAAAAGCCATAAGTTTCCAAACAATGTTTTATCGAAGATACCCAATTTGTTTGTACACTCCGGTATATAGTACAATGAAACAATTTTGATTTTTCCATTTCATATGCTTGTTTTGGTAGTCTAGCGCGTGACAGCTTTTGCAGTTTACACCAGTAGCGCATTGATTTTATTGCACCATCCGAATTCAAAGGATACCTTCCTAGCTCACTGTATTGGGCGTACATTTAAATTTAAAACGCGTTTGCATGCAAACAAGTGAGGTAATTCAATTACATGTAGATGAGACTGTCCCCAGACGTCTGCTGCATATAAAAGCATAGGTTTCACTTGCGCATGAAAAAGTTTAAAACACAGACTTCTATCCATTGTTCCCAAACTCCACATTGTTTCCATTATTTCTACAATTTTGGCTTTAGCCCTGCCTGCATATTCTTCGAGTGCAATGTCGTACGATAGCTTTGTGGTTAAAGTAAATCCCAAATACTTATAATTGTTAACAGTCTCAATCTGTTTTCCCGGATAGAACCATTTTTCTGCTTTTGATAAATGTCCCCCTTTTCTAAAAACCATAGCTTTTGTTTTCTTTAAGTTCACTTTAAGTCCTAGAGAAGTTGATGCTTTATCAAGATTATTTAATTGATTTTGTAGCCCTGAAGGAGTTGTCGAAGTCAAACATATATCATCAGCAAATAACAGTAAAAAGATTTCTTGTAAGCCTGGCAAAAACTGGAATCCGTGTTTGCCGTGCTGTGTAGCTTGTTCAGTAACCTCGGTATCAACAAAGAAAAAATCAGAGAGAGAGAGAGAGAGAGAGAGAGAGAGTAAAAAACAGACAAACAGACGACAGACAGACAGACGAACGACACACACACACACACACACACACCACACACACACACACACACACCAAAACGGTTTGGCTCAAGTCTTTATTTGTTTCAACTGTCTAAAATAGTACTGGACCAAAATGCTTCAAATAACATGACCACCACAGTTCCCATACACATCAACATAATAATGGCGTCCCTGCCCATTGTGTATACTACATATGCCGCACAGGGCAGTCAACATCGTCTCAGCCCAGACACCCATTCACCATAGAAAAAAACACACGTAGATACATATATATATATATACTGACACTCCTCACCCAGGTAGCAACGTAGACTAAAATGGTAATCAGAGCAAACCAAGACGCTGGATTCCACTTTCCAATGAGAAAAAAAAAATGGCGCCCATTCACCCGTTACTACAGTTCTCTATACGTAAACGGCCAGCCAGCACTGTGTTTACTTCTTTTCAATGCATTTGTTGTGTCACACGATACAGAAAATAAATCTCTACGTCGCTTGTCGCTTCTTCACTACCCACTCGTCCGATGACCACACGAGGCCCTCTAAGGGACGAGTCATCAACTTCAAGCATGTCTCCGTCGGGTTTCTGAACTAACAACACGGCATAACATACTACGGAAAAGAAAGAGAGAGAGAGAGAGAGAGAGAGAAGAGAGAGAGAGAGAGAGAGAGAGAGAGAGAGAGAGAGAGAGTGAGTGAGTGAGTGAGTGAGAGAGAGAGAAACAGAGAGAGAGAGAGAGAGAGAGAGAGATAGAGAGAGAAGAGAGTGAGAGAGAGAGAGAGAGAGAGAGAGAGAGAGAAAAGAGAGAGAGAGAGAGAGAGAGAGAGAGAGAGAGAGAGAGAGAGAGAGAGTAGGAAAAGATAAGAAAAGATTGAACGAGGAAAGAAATAGGAGAAGGAGGGAGGGGTTGGGGATAGTGAAAAGTAGAGAGAGACAAGTATGACAATGTAGGAAAAAATATTAGGAAGCTGGAAAAGATATGGAGACGTACGAGAAGGAAGGGGAGAGGAAGGCATGCAAAAACGTCAAAAGGAAGAAGAGAGAGAGAAATGAATAGTAAAGAAATGCCGGAAAAGGTAGAGGAGCAGTTAAAGGTGTGGAAATGTAGGAAAAGGAGTAGTTAAAGGTGTGCAAATGTATCAAAAGGTAGAGGAGTAGTTAAATTGTGGAAATGTAGGAAAAGGAGTAGTTAAAGGTGTGCAAATGTATCAAAAGGTAGAGAGTAGTTAAAGGTGTGCAAATGTATCAAAAGGTAGAGGAGTAGTTAAAGGTGTGCAAATGTATCAAAAGGTAGAGGAGTAGTTAAAGGTGTGCAAATGCAGGAAAAGGAACAGTTAAAGGCGTGGAAATATAGGAAAAGGTAGAGGAGTAGTTAAAGGGGTAGAAATGTAGGAAAAGGTAGAGGAGTAGTTAAAGGGTGGAAATGTAGGAAAAGGTAGAGGAGTAGTTAAAGGGGTAGAAATGTAGGAAAGGTAGAGGAGTAGTTAAAGGTGTGGAAATGTAGGAAAAGGAAGAGGAGCAGTTAAAGGTGTGGAAATGTAGGACAAGGAGTAGTTAAAGGCGTGGAAATGTAGGAAAAGGTAGAGGAGTAGTTAAAGGCGTGGAAATGTAGGAAAAGGTAGAGGAGTAGTTAAAGGTGTAGAAATGTAGGAATAGGAGTAGTTAAAGGTGTGGAAATGTAGGAAAAAGTAGAGGAGCAGTTAAAGGTGTGGAAATGTAGGAAAAGGTAGAGGAGTGGCTAAAGGTGTGGAAATGTAGGAAAAAGAAGAGGAGCAGTTAAAGGTGTGGAAATGTAGGAAAAGGAGTAGTCAAAGGTGTGGGAATATAGGAAAAGGTAGAGGAGTAGTTAAAGGTGTGGAAATATAGGAAAAGATAGAGGAGTAGTTAAAGGTGTGCAAATGTAGGAAAAGGAAGAGGAGTAGTTAAAGGTGTGGAAATGTAGGAAAAGCAGCAGTTAAAGGTGTGGAAATGTAGGAAAAGGGGTAGTCAAAGGTGTGGGAATATAGGAAAAGGTAGAGGAGCAGTTAAAGGTGTGGAAATGTAGGAAGAGGAGTAGTTAAAGGTGTGGAAATATAGGAAAAGGAAGAGGAGTAGTTAAAGGTGTGGAAATATAGGAAAGGGAAGAGCAGTAGTTAAAGGTGTGGAAATATAGGAAAAGGTAAGGAGGAGTAGTTAAAGGTGTGCAAATGTATGAAAAGGAGCAGTTAAAGGTGTGGAAATGTAGGAAAAGGAGTAGTTAAAGGTGTGGAAATATAGGAAAAGGTAGAGGAGCAGTTAAAGGTGTGGAAATGTAGGAAAAGGAAGAGGAGTAGTTAAAGGTGTGGAAATATAGGAAAAGGAAGAGGAGTAGTTAAAGGTGTGGAAATATAGGAAAAAGAAGAGGAGTAGTTAAAGGTGTGGAAATATAGGAAAAGGTAGAGGAGTAGTTAAAGGTGTGGAAATGTAGGAAGAGGAGCATTTTAAAGGTGTGGCAATGTAGGAAGAGGAGTAGTTAAAGGTGTGGAAATGTAGGAAGAGGAGCAGTTAAAGGTGTGGAAATGTAGGAAGAGGAGCAGTTAAAGGTGTGGAAATATACAAAAAGACAGAGGAGCAGGAAAATGTATGGAGGAGTTGGAACTGATGGAGGTGTGAGAAAGGGTACTGAAAAGTAGGCAGCGATACCGGAAAGTACAAAAAAGGTCAAGGAGAGTATGGAAAGGTAGGAAAGGCAGAACGAGGTATGAGAAAGCAAGAAAAGTAAGAAGAGCGAAAGAAAAGCTTGGAAAAAGCAGGAAAAGATTTGAACACGTAGAATAAGTAGGTCAAGATCAGAACAAGCAGAACAAGTAGGTACAGGTTGGAACAAGTAGTACAACCAGAAAAACGGCTTGAAAAAGTAGTCAACATTTGGAAACGAAGAACAAGCGGGAAAGAGCAGGTAAAGCATGGGAAAAATAAAACAAGTAGACAAATTTTGGGGAAAACGTAAGTAGAACAAGTAGATAAAGTTTGAAAAAAAAAGAAGAAAAGTATGTAAAGTTGAAAAAAAAAGGTAGAATGAGAAGGTTAAAAAAAAGTAGAGTGCATAGATACAGGTTGGAAAATGTAGAAGGAAAACATGATAGGGTAAAGAAAAAAAAAGTAAAGCATGTCGCAAAAAGACATGAACATGTTGGAAAAGGTTAGCGAAAGTAGAACAGAAAAAAAGTAGTTGGAAAATATGCAAAAGCATAGGAATAAATGGAATAGCAAAAATCAAAGTTGAAAACACACACACACACACACACACACACACACACACACACACACACACACATACACACACACACGAGAAAAGTAGGAATACGCAGTGCTGGCCAAAGACACCTCCAGATACCAGAAGAAGAGAAGAGCTCTGCTTTCACGTGACTCCAAGAATAATACACGATAAACCGCCACCAGCTTCAAAACATTGATCAGTGTACACATTTCAAAAATCATATCATTGTACACATAGTGAAACCTTGCTTATTGTACACTTCAAGGTAAACCAGTATGGATTATACACATGGTAAAATGCTTCAAATACTTGACTGCCTGAGGTATGTACTCCTGCAGCAATATATGAACCCAAACTCTCTCTTCTCTCTCTCTCTCTCTCTCTCTCTCTCTCTCAGACACACACACACACACACATACACACACACAAGCACGCACGCACGCACACACACACGCACGCACTCACGCACTCACACACACACCACATTCACAGAGACTTGGATACACAGTATGAATATACTGCTCAAAAATCACACTGACAAATCAACACATTTCCTCGCCTGTGATAAACAGCTTTGGCAAAACTATTATGGGATGACACTGTATTTCAATGGGATGACACTGTATTTCAATGGGATGACACTGTATTTCAACTGAATACCTCAGTAGCCGACTGCACTACCGAGTGCATTATGACAACAATATCAAATCTTCTGGAACACTGATTTCACATGATCTGTCAGCAGGCATCTGGTTCAGTGACTTCGTTCACTCTCTGAACTGATCTGTTTTTAGCTGATGGAAACAATTACACAACACACGGACATAAGAGGCATGGCATGCTCACAGCTTCACATCCACACCTCCAGCATTCTGCCAACACACATATCACAAAACACATGGACATACAGGCGCGCTCATATCTTCACATACACATAGCCAGCATTCTGGCAAGAGACAATCACAAAACACATGGAGATAGAGGTACGCTCATATTTTCACACACACATAGCCAGTATTCTGGCAACACACAATCACCAAACAAATAGACATAGAGGCATGCTCATATTTTCACACACACATAGCCAGTATTCTGGCAACACACAATCACCAAACACATGAGCATGAAGACATGCTCACACCTTTCTATGTGCACCGCCTTTTTTCTGGCAACACATAATCACAAAACACACGGACACACAGAGGCATACACTCAGCCAGCATTCTGGCCACACACAGTCACAAAACACACAGCTATATAGGCATTTACATGAATTTTTTTTTTTTTACAAATACATGAGCAGCATCCTGTGAACACATGAATGCCAAATCAGGCAGACACAAACAAACATACGACACGTACTCAAACAACCTGGTTTCAACAAACGTGCATCTTTCTTTGCACCTACGTGCAAACATGATCACAAACAAACAGAACCAGTTCTGAAAGACGTTTCAACAAGAGTACAACTTGTCATAATTTATAATGATCTGATTTATTACAACAATATATTATTGCTCTCTCATCTTTGAAATAAAAGTTGCGAATTTCCTTTACCCCATCTTTCCACGCCCCCTCAGTCCCATACTCGCCGACCCTCCACCCCCTATGACGAATGTGTTGTAGGGCGTCACACTTTTGTCGTTCTGATGTCTGAATAATCACATACAAAACACAATTGATAAAAGCCGTAACAACGCTACTTATATTCAAAAGGTTTGACACAAAGCAACTTTAATGACTGTAGGTGTCCAGAAAAATCAAGTACCATAAAAATGTTGCTTTTTTTAAATGTAAAAATACTTATTAAAGAACTATCAGATTTTTTTACACCATTAAGAGAACTTAAATGAAACTTATAAATTACAATTATTCAAATGGTCGGTATGATTAACAACAACAAAAAAAGGTAATAACATCATCGTTTTCTTGGGAACCATAGGGACAAAAGCCTACATCCTCCATTCTCACAGATACAGGTTCTTGACAATGTATATACCAGCATACTGATACACTGGTCTAAACGAAATGAGCCTAACAACCACGGGAAATGGAGAGAGAGAGAGAGAAGAGAGAGAGAGAGAGAGAGAGAGGAGAAGAAAGATAGAGAGAGAGAGAAAGCGAGAGGGAGAGAGAGAGAGAGAGAGAGAGAGAGGAGAGAAGCAGAGGAGAGAGAAAGAGAGAGAGAGAGAGGGGAGAGAGAGAGAGAGAGAGAGAGAGAGAGAGAGAGAGGGAGAGAGTGGGGGGGGGGGGGTTACAATTAAAGAAGTTTCTCCTTTTTTTGTCTCAGTTTGGTGTTGACTTTTATTCTGGGTCCCTCCAATCTGTTGCTCAAGTCCATCTGGAGTTAAAAACACACAAACACCACTCCCAAATAATTGCAATGTCTTAGGCGACTTTATTTCTTTCTCAACGGACAAGACAGTCCTCTTCGACTTCGGCAGGCATGACTTTGAATTCAGTATATAACTGAACAGCTAGATTAATCAGCTGTGTATATCAATAACGCTAACAGGTTGAACGTGTATTAATCAGCTCAACAAGGCAAGCAGAACAGACTGACATCCACTCCAACGAAATGATTGATACAACTAAGCAGCCATCATACTGATCGTTCAGCGCATTCTTCATTACCTGAGTTCGTACGAGAAGAAAGTTACCCGTGTAATGTATCTCGCACCCGCCGACAAACTCGTCATCTCTTGCCTGACTTCTTTAGCTTTGACCTCAACAACAGTCTCTTGTGGAAAGTGCAGGAAGCATGTCTAACGCCTATAGGACATAGGGCCAGTCTCTTTTGTTCAAGTATTCGCGCTTGCGCTCGCTTTTTCACTTTCGACAGAAATGACCACCACAGTAAGTGAGCACAAGAGCGAACACTCGCCCAGTTTCCCTAAGTTGAGCATGATCCAATCCTCAGGAAAAACACTGTACAGCAGTGGTGATCAGCTCCTCAGTGCCAAGGTGAAGATCGTATGCCCCGCCAGCCCACAGTCTCCTCTGAGCTCCATTTTCTTGTGTTACATTGTTCAGTTGCAGCCAAGGACAAGCATTTATCTACGCTTTTGGATTCTGTGTCGAACATGATTCTACTTTATAATTTAGAACTCTTCAGCGACGTAACCAGGTCAAAATGCTACTTGCTGCAATAAACAAACATTAAGTGAACCGTGAAACTGACGAACAGTCCCCGATCTGAGTCACGTGAGCAGTCCATCTGTGTACTGCTTTCTTACCATGTCGTCTGGTGTTAGCACCTTCTTCTTCCGCATGGGCGGGACAGTGTTGGAAGATATGTTCTGGGGTCTGAGATCCAGAGCCATATGGACATTCGTCAGCAAGGGCAATTTTGATTCGCTTCAGGCGGTTTAGCAGTGGTCAGTGGCCGGTTCTCAATCGGAAGAGGATTGTTTGCTGACATCTCTGGAGCTGAGGATTGGATCAACACCACCGTCTGCGCCCAGCCGTCTCTTCCACTGGTGTTGATATTCGTTGTGTGTGGTTACCAAATGCCGAGGCAAGCGAAACAACAAGTACAAGCACTATGTCTTGCTCTTGCACTCAAGTGAGGGACTCGCCTGTTGTAACATGGACTTAACACCCTGAACACCGCCTGAAGGATAACCTATTCAGATTCAACTCTGAAACATGCAAGCGAAGTTCTTACCAGTGTTGTTGAGACTATGAGAACGTTCAAACTCCCCGGGCATTTGTAGCCTGACCTCTGTCTCTTTCAAAGTGAACATATCGTTAGTAGTTTTGAGAATGGGCAACAGAAACGTCACTCTGTACTCAGACAACTAACCCCGAATGCTTCAAACGAGACTTAACGTGTGATAATCTCTAACAACTCATATCATCTCACCTTATTCAGCCAAGTTTTTTTTTTTCATAAAAAAAGGCAAAGGAAATGGTCACAGAGAAAGCCAATGAAGGAAAAAAACACCTCAACGAGTGTTGAGAAAACTATGCATGGAATGTATACCAAAGCACAACCGATCTTTTCCACATCACCGCTCACCACTGATGCTCCTTCTTACACATTTACAATGACCACATTTGCCAGTTAGAAGACATTCAACCATCTCTCCTCAATCCCTCCCTCTGGAGATCCACCACCCCTGCTTTCTCACATGCTACACGCGCACATACACTCTTTACATTTATTTACATACACACCCTACAAGAATACAGAGTTGCGCGCACCCCCTTTCCCTCACATGAAAATAAAATATGATAAAAAGATCATGGGGGCCCAGATGTACATCTTAACAATGACTTTGTCCTCAACATCAGCTTAGAAATAAAACCATTTTTGTGGTCTCTGTTTGTCTCTGTCTGCCCTGTGCTTCCAAACAAATGTGGATAAATATATATCATACTCATACCAAAACACGACCATGTGCACATGCACATATATGCTAACATACACATACATGCGTGCACTCGTACGCCAACATACGCATTTCAGAACCATACATGATATGAACCAGTCAACAGATGATATTAGATCTGACATATGAAACTAAATTCTACAAAAAAAAACAAAAAAAACACCCAAGAAAGATTCAAACAAAAACAGTGATGCCAATAGCGCTCAGAAATTGTTATTGACAGAATAATTATTTTACTGTGCATTCATCAACTGACTGAACAGTCTAACAATACAAACTTTCTATTGATTCACATAGCTTATTGTGCGTCAAGAAAACCGAGCAAACACGCTGAACACTACATCTACTGTTTCACACTAGCTGACCATGAAAGCTGTGCGGTGATTCGTTTGATCACTCCCATTCACCGTCAATGATTTCACCCTTGTCCCCTATTCTGAATCACAGCAGATCCTTTATTGTCAACAGTTCCTTGTGATCTCTGTCACAAGGATAATAACATTCAATCCAAAACAAAGACACGAATAAACTACAAGGATGCCTTATTACATCACCCTAAACAAAAACATCAATAAACTACAAGGATGTTTATTACATCACCCAAAACAAAGACATAAATAAACTACAAGGATGCCTTATTACATCGCTAGTAACCACGTGGCAGCTATTCCTACGACAACCAAAACTGACATCCCTATCAATCAAGCAGGAATTCTCAATCAGACTAAGTGGACCTATTAGTCACACTGAAATTCGCTATCAGAGTCACGCTGAAATTCTCTGTCAGACTAACTGGACAAAATCGATCATGCTGTAAGTTTCTTAGAAAGTACTTGCACGCAATCAGTCACAAAGAAATTCTCCATCAGAATATTCAATAACTCTGTACCATCAGCTGTACTGAAATTCTCTGTCAGAATAACCGGACGCTGTCAATGACTTAGAAAATCCCTATCAGAAAATTAGACAATGACAGTTGTTCTGAAAATTCTCTAACGGAATGATTTATCACAATCAGTCACACACTGAAATTCTCCAAAAGAATAACAGGACACAATCAGTCATACAGAAATTCTCTGTCAGAATAACCAGATGCCAAAAGCCACTCTGAACCTGACAGAATAACTCGCACAGTTTCCGTCCCACCGAAATTCTCTCAGAACAACCCTGACACTGTGAGTAATACTGATAGCATTGGCACCACCAGTCAAGCTGGAACTGCCTATCAGACTAACGTGCCACAACCAGTCACACTGAAAGTCCCTGTCAGCATCGATCACACTAAACATCTGTCGGAACAGCCTGGCACTGCCAATTACACTGATGACACTGTCAATCATACTGACATTCTGTATTAGAATGACTTGACTCTTGCTTCCTGCTTCTCTTGATTTCTGCCATTCTATACAATTAAATAGGAAAGAAACTCGAGGGAGAACTGGACCGCAGAATATCTTCAGAGAAGACGGCTGCTCATGCAAGTGTCGCGGTCCTAAACTCCTTAATGAATGAGTTTAGGGTAGGAGATGTATAATAACACTTCGCATTCGCAGCTAATAACAATACTCAATACTCACAACTGACACTTAATTGTCTGCACAATTATGTTTACAACAGTTGCAATATCGTACTGAGCACTGTTCAAACTTCAAGCTTAACAACATATTATGTGACTTAGTTTTGAAGAGAAAAAAACCGTAATGATTCAGCTTACCATTTATACAAAATGACCCAGGGTTTTTTTTGAGTGTGTGTACGTAGAATATATTATTAACATAGATTGTGTAAATGTATTCATCTGGGGTTCCAGTTGTCGTTTCGCCAACTGACAACAAATACCACTCACCAGCCTGAGACTGCGATCCTCACACGAACAGAACGGGGCCTAGTGGCAAATAAACACAGCTGTCGGCTTCCCCAGGCCTGACCCCTGAGTGGTCAAACCACAGTGACCTTTCACCGTGAATGCTACGCCCAGAATGACGTATTACGACATATGACGCACGAATCAACTTTTTTTTTCTACGTCAGCAGGAGACGCCAGCTAACTCGCACTACATTAATGTTAACTCGCATACATTAATAGCTGCACACATCAACAGTCAGGTAAGCAATGACATATTTCCTGGCAAGACCTAATCATGCAAAGACAAAGATTCTTTCCCGGCTGTTGAGTCAGTGGTTACAGTTCTTGCCAGCCACCAGCTTTGTCAACTGGGCTTCAAACAGTTTCAAATCAAAATGTTATGTTTGAAGTGGAAACAAATCAACGAATTCCAGCACTTTTCTTCTTCTACCTTGTTTGAAGTTTGAAAACAAGAGGAAGAAACGAACCCAGAAGTAACAACATGGGTTACTAGAACGTCGCATGTGTGTTGAGTCGAACTGCTGACAGTACCAGAGCCAGAATACCACAAGAAAGAGTACACAGTTAAGCAAGAGAAAAATAAATAAAAGGCAGAGTCGAAGGGGTGATAGAAAAGGGAAGTTATCTGCCACAGAACTTCCAGAAGGGGGAAAGCGTTTGAACTGAAAGAATGCCCGTTATCCCATGGGGACGGCAAAAGTGTCTGGCACCACACAGCTCTGGAAAATTGGTCGCGCGCGTACACGCACACACATACGCACGCACGCACGACACGCACACACACACACACACACACACACACACACACACACGTGTCCACAGACTGTAAGGCGTACACATACCAACAGGTGTGCGTGTGTAGTTCAGTTCTAGCCTTTTTGCCCACCGGTAGAGGAAGAAAATGACCAAGGTATTTATACTACAGGCCGAAAGGCATTGTTACTGGCTTTATGTCAACAACACACACACCCCTCACACACACACACACACACACACACACACACACACACACACACACACACACACACACATCCATCCATCCATCTACATAATATATATCATTTTTGTAATAGAAAGTCGCATTAGTCAAATTTCTAATGCGACCACATGGTGACGTCAAGCAAAGTCGTGATTCGAAATGTGTCAAGCACACCTCATCGTTGGCGCTAATATACATTAACACACGCTACTTACTGTCAGCCGGAATAGCTTAGTTGGAAAACTTTAGACTGTGCATCTAAAGAATTCTCGTTCAATCCCCGGTTTGAACACTTTTTCTTCACTTTCCTTTTCTGTTAAAGGGGTTCGAAGAGGGTCTAAGGCAAAGGACTAGGAAAGTTCTTGGGAAAGGCAAGAGGGGGTGGGGGTAAAAAAGGAAGGAAGGAAGTGGAAGATGCAACGAGAGGGAGAAGGAGACGGTGGAATGGGAGAAGTGGGAGGCAGGGGCAGGGAATCGGGGGGGGGGGGGGGGGGGGGGGGGGGGGGGGAGGGAGAACAGGTTCTGGGGGAGGGAAAACGCAGGAAAAGGGGAAGAGGGGAGGCCCTTGGAAGAGGGATATTATTATGCATATATACACTGTTTACAGAATCGTTGAGCTGATGTCCACCATCAATAGTAATACACTGAACTTTTCTGATCCACTTAAGCTCAGACAAGTTGTCGAGGTCCAAACCTTGAACCTTATCAAATCATCTACATTGCAGTTTCTTTTACCACGAATTTTAGATACGTTAACAATCTTCTGGCAAAACTTGCATTTCTTTTTTCTTTTTTTTTAACACACACAAAAGGACATACACTCACACACGCACGCATTTGCATGCATATACGAACGGACAGACGGATGCACACACACACATATATACACACAGAATGAACACCGAGTCACGCATGTACGCTAACAGCTAAATACTAACACCCATTCGTAATTTTCTCACAGCAAATCAGTCAGTGCGAATGACGTCTAGTACGTCCAGAAATTCACACATTAGAAAATCACGTAGTCACGTTGTTGCTCATTAGCAGCGTTATGGTTTCGAGTTTGTTCTCTGTGAAACATAGCACAGTTCAGTTTAAACCTGTACAAACGTTTATGTGCAAGAAACACGTGCAACGCTGCATGACCACTTCATCATCTTCAACAGGAAGAGATCAACCTGGTTAAAACATACACGGCTTGACATTAAACTTTCAGTGGAAGAACTGATTTGGGGGGAGAATCGCACTACGTAACCACCTCAGCCCTGTTTCCCTCCCTCATCCCTCGCTCAACTCTCTCACCCATCCCGGTCTGTCTTCACAGGGGTGCATGGCAGGGCACCAAGACTGCGAGATAATGCGAGTTCTGCGTTCGAATATGGTGGAAGAAGATTACGGGCACAAGCTTGATTTTTCTCCATACTTCACAAACTGAGATCTGACAAGACAACCTTGCTTTTGCATTTTCTTGGTTTTGAACTAGAATGTACGGCACGCACGGATGTGCACGCGCGCGCGCGCACACACACGACGCACCACACACACCACACGCGACCACACACACACACACACACAGCACACACACACACACACACACACACACACACACACACACACACACACACACACACACACGTGTGCACATGCACTCACGCACACGCACACACATACATGCACACATATGCAAACTGATGAGAAAAGCATCAGGCAATAATGGTCAACAGTTCTTTCAGGTACAGAGCGCTCAGCTAGAGAATAGCCAAGCACTCCAAATCCACCCAAGTGTAGAACCCAACACATGATTATTTCTTCAGCAAACAATTCAAGATACAGACACTGACAGATGAACAAACACATGGTCAAGCGTCATATCTAACCATCTCATTTCTAATTCAAATGGTTCTGAGTCTGCGTGTGAGGAGTACGAATTTATCACTGAAATTGAGTGACCAAATTATGCATCTCTCTTGAGTTGAAAGTGTTATAGCTTTGATATTTGAGAAAGACAGTAATTTCATTGCAAGTTCATATACTTTTGTGTGACTACTAATCTTGGTTTGATTTTCTTGTCTTCCATTTTGGATCACCTTGGTTTCAAAATGGCTTCCAAATCCTTGTTGAATCGATCGATCGATCGATCGATCGATTGACCTATCTATCTGTCTAGTCTAGTCTAGTCTTCCTTTAGTTTTGTCAAGTCTAGACTGTCTGTCTGTCTGTCTCTCTATTCATCTATCTCCATATATCCATCTACCACTATCTTATAATCGCGTGTTGATATAAACAGTTTTCCTGTGTTTTAACTTTTATTTTTCCGGATTTGGAATTTCGTTGGTGTGCTGGACAATAAAAAAGGTATCTTGCTCCCTGAAAGTGGTGTGTTCTTGCGGCAAGAATCCCAAGTCGGTGAAAGTTGCTCAAGTAAAATGCTGACAAATGTAACGGAGACACGTACGTCCACTGACAGACAGATGCCCACACCGGCTGAAGCACAACATCATGCTCATTTTCTTTTTCTTTCAGGAGATCCTGCATCCACCCTGACCAATCCAACCTGACATAGAAATAATAATAATCATCATAACATACTGTATAACATCTCACCAAAGGTGCCAGACTTTCTCAGTCTCTAGAACGAACAGCAGCAGTGTTATCTGTTGATGTTGAAAAAACGGTTCTCTAACACGCGGACCAACCGGTCCCTCATGACAGTCTTGAAGTTGTCGTACCACTGCACCACCTTCTGCCGCCGCCTCACTTTCTCCTCCAGACTGAGGCTGCGCTCCTTGTGCATCAGCTGGGGCAGGGCCTTCCAGTCCTGGATGTACAGCACTGGGGCGTCCAGCTCCTTCAGCAGTCTCAGCGGGGACAGCTTGGAGGAGGGCGAGGACCCGCACTCTCCGGGAGTCATGATGTCCTCGATCACCGGCACGGAGCCGTAGGCCATGGCCTCGTAGATTCTGTAGCATTCTGTGTTCTGGCCCACCGGGCTGAGGGTGAGGTCACTCTCCTGCAGAGCCAGCAGGTAGTCCTGTCTGCTCTCCTCTGTCTCTTGGGGCAACCATCTGCAACGACACAGTGTTACGTATTATGGGCCACCTGCAATGACAGTGAGGTTGTTCTACACTTCATGGGTCACGTCACAGCAATGACACAGTGAAGGCTGCTGTTACACTTCATGGGTCACCAGCAATGACACAGGGAAATTTGGTGTTACACAGTACGGTCACCTGCAAATGACACAGCGAAGGTGGTGTTACATACCATGGGTCACCATGCCAATTGTACACATGTAAAAAAAGGGCTGGTGTTACACATCATGGGTCACCTGCAATGACACAGTAAAGGCTGGTGTTAACATATCATGGATCACCTGCAATGACACAGTAAAGGCTGGTGTAACACATCACGGTCACCTGCAATGAAATCGCAAAGGCTGGTGTAACACATCATGGGTCACCTGCAATGACACAGTGACGGATGGAAGTAAGCATCATGATCTGCTGTCTTTAGTGTTGGCCAATATCATCGTATAAAACAGGCCTCAATACTCCAGGAGGACGATCTACTTCAAAAACAGTAACGGCTGCAGGGCTTTCGCATCTTCAAAAAATGGTTCTATGCACGTTTGTTTAAAATAAAAATGACCAGTTTCTTTTCAAACTGATTCAAAACGCCTTAAGTTGAAATTTTTCTACATAAATCAAATAAAAAATATTCATCGCTTTCAAAACATGATACATCATATCCAGTGAAACATCTTTGAACAAGGTCTTCATTGAGCTACCACACCATTGTCTGTCAAATGTCATGTCAATCCCGACTCTTGAT
>CM031604.1:15567046-15594546 GCA_018398815.1 Conus ventricosus | reverse complement strand
GTCTCCAAAAAGCCAAAATCGTAAATCTGCAATCAATATCTTCCAAATATCTTCAATATAACAAAACAGTCACTTCTTACACACCCATAGCTACGGCTTTGCAAATGATTAGTAGGCAAGTTAAGACATATAGCACAGGATCTGTGCCCAGCACAGGTGCAGATGTCAATAAGATGTGAATTAGGACAGACCACATACTACATGCATCAACGGGTACAGCTCATTAAGACTGTGTGTTATTCATTTTTGGAGAATCAAGTATCGCTAATTCAACGTTGCTGCCCTATGGCAAGTACTGGAAAATCCAAAAGGGGTGCATCAAATGCAACACAGCGTCATGTCATGCTACGTCAGAATAAGCCGTAATATGACGTCAAAGCTTGTTTTACACTGCACATTTTGGAACACGTTGGCAACCTTCAGTCCAGAAAAGGAAAACAGATACTAAGTGTCTGATTGAACTAGATCACAGCCATGAACTTTTCACCCCAGAGGAGGGTGGAAAAACAGGAATGAAGACTTGGCAAGAACGACCCGTGCTGCAGGTGTTCGTTGTGTAACGGCCAGAGAGAACGAGCTCAGGATATTTCTAGACTCTGCTGCTATTGCTAGCAATAAGTTGGACAAAAGGAATGGCGGAAGGGGGAGAGAGAAGCTGGGAGCAGCTGAGTGCCGAAGAGGAATGAGAGGTGAAGGGGAAGCGGGAGGGAGGGGAGTGGAAAGGGTAGCCAGGCAGCGTAGGTGGCTGACGCGCAGTAGGAATAACCAGTCATCAAAACATTCTCGGAACTTGCCATGTCGTTTGTTTCTGCGATGCAGCGCTACTGTCATGTAAGTGTTCGGCGCTTTACGTTTGGCATATCTAATATTAACTGATAGATCTCTGCATCTCTTCTGTAAATTTAAAGCTCGGGAGCGTGCCGGTGTTCCCCGGGTTCTATGTTCCCCAGTAGCGCTGTTCCCCGTGTCTCTGTTCCCCAGTGTCGATGTTCCCCGACCGAAAAAGCGTGCCGCTGTTCCCGTACCGCTGTTCCCCAGGTTCTCTGTTCCCCAGTAGCGCTGTTCCCCAAACTGATTTCTGTCCAGTCGGCATGAAACCCCTCTTTTACGGCCCTCCCGCTCCACCCCCAATCCCCCCCCCCCCCCCCTTCCCCCCTCCCACCCCGCCCTCCCACTGCCTCGCCTATAGCAATGAAAACAACAGTAACAACGTTTAAGTCAGCAAAACCCACCAACACTACCAACGGCAAAAACTTGGGGAACAGCGGGCCTGGGGAACACCGGGACTGGGGAACACCGGGACCGGGAATTTGCGGGAATGGGGAACAGCGGGATCGCCACAGGGCGGGGAACAACGAAACTGGGGAACTTAGGGACTGAATTTCGATTTTTTCTTGAGGGGAACACCGGGACTAGGGAATATAGAGACTGGGGAACAAAGAACCTGGGGAACAGCGGCATGACCCCTCCATCTCCTCCCCCCTTCCACTCTCCTCTCTTGCCATCTGTAGGAAGTGCAGAACAAATCTTCTCTCTACAGAACAAATCCTCTCGCCATCTTCTACTCTGTAATGCACGAAGCAAATGCTCTCTCCATCTCCTCTGTTCTTCGGCTCCACAGAACAAACAACACTCTCTCCTTCTCTTCCACTGTCATCTAGAGAAAAAAGATCCTCTCTCTCTCTCCATCTTCTCCCTTGTAATCCACAGGGCTCCTCCTATCCCCCCATCTCCTGCCCTACATCTACAGAGCAAATCCTCTCCTGCAATCTACAGAGCAACACCCCTCTCCATCTCCTCCTCTGTAATCTGCACAGCAACTCCCCTCTCCCTGTCTTCTCCTGGCATCTCTAAAAATAAATGCTCTCTCCAAATCCTCTCCTGTGGTCTACAAAAAAAATCTTCTCTCAATGGTCTTCCAGTTCCATCCCTTCACCTTAACTTAACAGTGCCACCTTAAGCTCTTTTTCTAGGTTGTGAGTGCCTAAAGGTGAGGGGACTAAATATGTGTGTGTGTGTGTGTGTGTGTGTAAGAGAGAGAGAGAGAGAGAGAGAGGAGAGAACATGGGCATTCTACTACATATGGTATCAGATTGTTCACAGCACACTAACAACAAGAGCTTTGTGTATGATTAATTCTCTACGTTTTATGATTACGTGGAGGTCCATACTCACAATCGTTCTGTCTCTTCACGCGAACACAAAAACGCAAACATCTTCGCACGCAAGCACACACACACACACACACACACACACACACACACACACACACACACACACACACACACAGTGATAGAAAGGGACAGACAAAGAGAGACACACAGACACAGAAAGACCAAGCAACCCGTCACGACTCACGTCGCCACGCCCAAGGGCCACTGGTAGAACTGCACGTTGTCCACCCAGGACTGTCGTACACCAGGAACACGTTGCGCAGCCGACTGCCAGGTAGCCACAGGTAGGGCTTTAGCCAGCCGTTCTGGCAGCGCTCGTTGCCCAGCAGCAAGAGGGCGGCGTTGCGCAGGCGCGGCAGAGAGGGGAGGAAATCCAGCCACATCTTGGCGTAGTCCACCTTGCTGCTCTCCCGGCCGTTGAGGATCAGCAGCACGTTCTCCGTGTCCTTGGGCACTTTGCTGGGGATGACCCCGGGGCCCGTGCGGAACCTGTCGGCACACATCAATGGGTGAGGACAGGATGGCAAGGACGATCATAAACGCAGTGATGCTGATGCTGATGCTGATGCTGCTGCTGCTGCTGCTGATGATGATGAAGATGACGATGATGATGGTGATGACCATGATGATGACGATCATCATCTCTCTCTCTCGCTCACTCGCTCTCTTTCACGCCAATATGAACGCACTCAAAAGTGTAGTCACTCATAAGCACAAAATTCATTCTCTCTCTCTCTCTCTCTCTCTCTCTCTCTCTCTCTCTCTCTCTCTCTCTCTCTCTCTCTCTCTCTCTCTTCTCTCTCTCTCTCTCTCTCTCTCTCCTCCCCCCCCTCTCTCTCTCTCCCTCTCTCTCTCTCTCTGTTTCCCCACCCCCGTACCTGCTACCAGTCCATTCCAGAATTGAATATAAGCCTTCCACAGTTTTATCATCTCCCCCCCTCCTCCCCCTCCTCCAAACACACATGTCTGATCTTCATCACACCCCCACTGACACCAGACGCATGGTTGAGCCACATACATATTAGAAAGGCTTTTAGACAGACAGCGTTTTCGTCGAGAGGGGGGGGGGGGGGGGGGGGGGGGGGAGGGGGGTCGGCGATGTGTGGCTGGTTTGCCAGTCATTATTCGTAACAGTCAGTCATCTTGTGGTTTTATAAAGATCTTTACAGTCATGTTTTCTGACTTGCTCATTCCTTGCCTGGTTCACTATTTTTCTGCTGCTGATGACCACAAGAGTGCGTGCCTGTGTGTGGATATGTATTACCGTTTCCTGTTCCATAGATTCCTCAATCAGTTCATGGACTTCATGTCCAGCTTCCATCCGGCTCTGAAATACACCTACTGCATTTCAGATTCTTCAGTCTCTTTTCTCGACATTCGGATCACTATCCTTTCTGACTCCAACAGCCTTTCTACCAGTATTTACTACAAGGACACTGACTCTCACTCATACCTTTTGTATACCTCCAGCCACCCTCAGAAATGCAAGGATAGCATTCCCTTCTCCAGTTTCTTCGACTTCGCAGGCTGTGCAGCAGTGACATTGACTTCCAGCACCAGGCTGAACGAATGAAGTCCTTCTTCCTGACACGCCAGTACCCTCAGCAATTGGTCCAGACTGCCTTGGAGCGTGCCATTGCCATTCCTCGCAGTCAGACATTGACTTCTGCTAATCGTTCAGATGATCAAGCAGACCGTACAGTGGCTGTGCTCACCTTTCACCCTCACAACCTCCCTGTCCGCAACATCCTTCTCAACAACTTCCACCTCCTCCAACTTGACCCCAAACTTAAAGAAACCTTCCCAAAACCACCCTTGATAGCCTTCAAGAGAGACACAAATTTGAGGGACCATCTAGTGCGTGCCTCTGTCTGCAAGGCGAGAGCACAACCCATGGGCACACACCCATGCACTCGCAAAGAGTGCAAGACATGTCCCTTCATTGACAGCTGCACCACAGCTGCTGGTCCATCGGGCCAGTTCAGGGTCCTGGCAAGCTTCAACTGTCAATCTGCAGACCTGGTGTACGTCATTACTTGCACCTTGTGTTCAAAGAAATCACTGGGGAGACGTACCGCAGCCTGAATGAGAGTTTCTCTGAGCACCTTCGCTCAATGCGGCTGGGATATGAAGATCCCGTAGGCTCTCACTTCAACAGCCCCTACCACAACTTCACCCATGCGAGAGTGGCTGCTGTCTGGCAGAACCGGTCCAGTGGACTCTATCGCCTCTTTATGGAGTCATCCATCATTGCACGACTGGGGACCCTCGCCCCTGCCGGCCTGAACACCAGAGAGTGACAGCACCTGAGCTTCAGGCACCCCCTTCCCCTTCTGTACTAATTCCTACCCCCCCCCCCCCTTTTTTTTTTTTTTTTTTGAACAGGCCTTCTTGCTTTCTACTTTATGTTGCTCATGATTCCTACTCACTGCTTAACCCCAGTTAACTTCCTTTTGTCTCTGAGCTCTGTTCATTCCTTCTTCTTTTTATTGTTAGTCCTCATATAAGATCTGTCTCTGTCACCCACTAACTCTAAGCCTGATGACAGCTCTATGAGCAGAAAGCTTGCTTTCCTTCTTGTTCCCCCGATCACCATACTCAAACCCTGGTGAGTGCACTCTTCCACCATTTTCTTCTCTATTACCGTTTGATTTTTATTTATGAGAGAGGAGAGAGAGACGAGAGAGAGAGAGAGAGAGAGAGAGAGAGAGAGAGAGGGGGGGGAGGAGGGAGGGAGACAGACAGACAGACGACAGACAGAAAGACGGATGGACGGACAGACAGACGGACAAACAGACATATAAAGTTGGAAATGAAATGAGGCAGGGAACAGTAAACAATAAACAGTAAACAAGTGGGGTAACGTTTGCTCCCATAAGAAAACCTAACACAGTAACTTTTATTCAAGACTGGCACAGCCTTTTAGACTTGAATAAAGTCAGACAAATACATAGACGAACAATCTAATAGTGGGGGAAAAACAAGCACAGGCTAAAAACTCAACTGTCTTCATAGTAATGACTTGGCAAAGATTTGGACTTAAGGACGAGGGGGGGGGGGGGGTGGAGTTTGAAGATGGAGAAACTGGGAACATGAAATTAAGAAAATAGATTACAGATATGAAAACTCATAAGACATCAAAAGACATATAAAGAACATGACACACACACACACACACACACACACACACACCACACACACACATACAGAGAGAGAGAGAGAGAGAGAGAGAGGGGAGAGAGAGAAGATGAGAGAGAGAGGAGGAGAGAGAGAGAGAGGCATACAGACTGACAGACAACGAAATATACAGTAAGAAGGGAAAACATCTTGGACAAAAAAAAGGAAAAAAAAAAGACACATGTGCGTTGGATTTAGGAGACAGGGGAATCGAGGGCGGGGACGGGGGGCGGGAGAAGGTGGGGTAGTTGGCATGGACTACATGCTGAGAGGTGGGTGGGTAAGGGGGGGGGGGGCAAAAGAAACACTCACGGAGCAAGATTTTCTGTTTATCTTCTGTCGGCTGAAGACACAAGAACAACAGGTGCCACTTCCATGCACCTTGGCTCACAACAAACAAACACGCAAGAGAGAGGAGGGAACAGAAGGAACGAGAGAGAGAGAGGAGAGAGAGAGAGGAGGAGAGAGAGAGAGAGAGAGAGAGAGAGAGAGAGAGAGAGAGAGAGAGAGAGATGTAGGGAAGGGGGGGAGAAAGAGTGGACAGTTAGGAGTGAGGGTGGAAGTAAACAAGGCAATACAGCGTTTGACATTATATTACCACACTCAGCACATTGCAAATAAATGTAAAAGAAAAAAAAAAAGCTGTTCACAATATTTCAATCAAAGTCTACAAAGATTGCCCTCGTAATACCCTTTTTTCCCCCTCAAACGGAACCGTGATTTAAGATGTCATATCTTTTCTTTTTTATGTTTTTTTCTTTTTCCTTACAACGACTTGACATGTTATGCAGAACTTCCGCGTATCTATCATCTAAAAGATCATTCGCAATTTTCACAAGCTAGTATGGCTAACTTGCTTAGTAGAGAGATCATGGGTAAGGAAATCTAATCCCCGCCCCCAAAAAAAAACAAACAAACAAAAAAAAAAAAAACCACAACAACAACAACACAAAAACACGCTATTTAAATAATTAAACAGCACCGAATTGCATTCTCTTTATAAGAACACACGCCATTAAAGATCATATACACCGATAAACGGGATTAGAGTATGGGATCATGAAACTCTATCCACAGCGACTAATGGCTGGTGGGGAAGAGGGGTAAGTTGAAGATGGGGGAGGATGTGGAACAATGACGACAGTGAGAATTGAGCTTTTACTTCTGAAGTATGTATGTCTGTATGTTACATAAATAACACTGTTAAAACTCTCTTATAAAAAAAAAATCATATAAATAAATTGGTACGGTTTTTGTTCAAGGCTGCGTTGTTATTGTCAATGAGATCAACCAACACGGGGAAGACACAAACATGAGATTGGTGGAGCTTCTCCATTAAGTACCTTCCCTTGCCTCATTGTCTGAGAATGTCAACACACACTATCTATCCTCAAAACCCCTCACCCCATCTCGATGGCAACTCCCCACCCTGACGGCAACCTGGCGGATGAAAAGAGTGGCAGGTAGTTCGGGATACTGAGGAAGTTGCCTGCCCGGATGTGAGGTGACGTCACATCCGACCTCATGAATTGGGACCCCAACTAAAAAAAAAAAAAGATGCTGGGGCTGGGTGGGGCCCAAAAAAAAAAAAAAAAAAAAGCAAGGAGGGGCGAACGGAGGTCGAGGGTTGAAACAGAAAGGAAGAGAGGCGGGGTAAGCAAATACCTACGACACCACACAGGGGATGTCATAATGAAGTGTGTCTGTCTTTGAGGGGCGACAAGACAATCTTTAAATTGAATAACTGTACGGATGGGTTCACAGAAACAGTACTCCAAGACAGAAAGAAATGAAACGACAATCACACAAAGCAAAACAAAACCACACACACACGTACGCGACACACACACACGCACGCACGCACGCACGCACGCACGCACGCACGCACGCACGCACACACACACCACACACACGCACGCACGACAGGCAGTGAAAATCAAGTAAAAGAATCGTTCCAAACTGATTGTTTGGTTGACATGTGTTCCGCCAGAGAAGCTCATACTACAGACCAGCAATCGCTGCTATGTATTTGTACACATGCCTGCCATGCGACTAGCTGGCTGGCAAGAGCGAAGACGAAAGTGAACGGACAGACAATTCCTTCTTTAAAGAAATAAAACTGAACAATTTTTTTTTAAAGGAAAAAAAAAACTAATCGGCGATTCAAATTAGCAACCAATCTCTTCAATAAGCGTGCATTACCATTCATCATAGTATTTTTTTTATATTTTGTTTTACTGTTATCGTCTTTGTTGTTGTTCCTGAATGTTTGTCCTTTCTTTCGTTCGTGGCCTTCTCTGATACCACTGGCCCTCGTCTGATTACTTCCCTTCTTCACCTCCGCAAGTTCTGTTTTCTCAGCAAATACCTTGTGGCCAAGTAGCTAAGAGGTATTGGAAAAAATGGAAGAGAGAGAGAGAGAGAGAGAGAGAGAGAGAGAGAGGAGAGAGAGAGAGAGAGAGAGAGAGAGAGAACGCACAAACACATCGAAGAGAGAGAGAGAGAGAGAGAGAGAGAGAGAGGAGAGAGGAGAGAGAGAGAGAGAGAGAGGAGAGACAGACAGACAGAGAGGCAGAGACAGAAAGTAGACATATACAAGTAAAAACATCGTCAATCTCGATCAAAAGATTATTTTTTTCTTGTACCTCCGTCTTGGCACAAACCCACAAACACCATCAAATCATCGTCTTTCTCTACATCCTCCTCTCATGCTTTGAAGAGGGCACGCGCGCGCACGCGCACACACACACACACACCACACACACATGCTCGCACGCGCGCGCACACATACACACACACACGCACACACGCGCGACACACACACACACACACACACACACACACACAACACACACACACACACACACACAGAGACAGGCAGAGAAACAGACATTTTATGTGTTTTTATTATTGACAACGGCCTACGAAGAGCCGTAATGTCTAGAAGAGTGTACACACTGATATTTGCAGCACTGAAAGAAAAAAATGTATATACAAATATATACATAGGTCTCTCCGTCTCTCTCTCTCTCTCTCTCTCGCTCTCTCTCTCTCTCTCTCTCTCTCTCTCCCTCTCCACCCACACACACACACACACACACACACACACACACACACACACACACGCGCGCGTGTGTGTGTACGTGTGTGTGTGTGTGTGTGTGTGTGTGTGTGTGTGTGTGTGTGTGTGTGTGTGTGTGTCGGCGCGCGCGCGCGAAAAGCAACTAAACTGCAGTAGATTAAGCAAATAAATGTTAATGTGAGAAATCGAAATCACGTAATAGATTTAAAAAAAAACAGACACACACACAAAGAAAAACAAAGAAACAGCGCACCTGCAAGCCACTTTAAAAAGGTTACGTATAGATATTTAGTAACACCAAAACTATAAACACTATACCTCATTCAGACACATATGATCATCGTTACCATTACCACTCTGCCACGTTCTTCATGCATGAACGTCCGTTTCAATATCATTTGAAATAGTGAAGATAACAAAGACCTTCTTCGTAGTTTCATTTTCTATGAAATCATCATACGCCAGACACCTGAGGAAGAGTTAAATATCAAAAATCATTATTGGAGCACTTTCTCTCTGTTGACATTTGAGACCTCTGCAACATAACTAGCAATATCGCTGTAACCCTACGGTCGTAACAGGATAACATGCTACACAGGGTTATGATGAGACCTCTGCAACATAATTAGCAATATTACTGTCATCCTACGGTCGTAACAGGATAACATGCTACACAGGGTTATGATGAGACCTCTGCAACATAATTAGCAATATCACTGTAATCCTCCGGTCGTAACAGGATAACATGCTACACAGGGTTATGATGAGACCTCTGCAACATAATTAGCAATATCGCTGTAATCCTCCGGTCGTAACAGGATAACATGCTGCACAGGGTTATGATGAGACCTCTGCAACATAATTAGTAATATTACTGTCATCCTACGGTCGTAACAGGATAACAGGTTACACAGTGTTATGATCGTTTGTAGAAACGATACTGAAAATCTGACACTACTCCCTGATGTCATTTGACTTTACGGAAGAACGCAAAAAGTCTTTTTTTTTTCTTTTCTCTCACACCAAAAATTATGTACACAATAGACATATATCTATCATCTACAGTATCTTTGGGACCAGGCAGGCTTTTGCTTGTGTTCAAACCAATTTTCTACATCTAAATTTAGCGAGTACACCCTTATTGCCATTTGTAACTACATGCAAGAATTTTTCTGGCTGCATAACACTTTTAAATGAATGAAACCAGGAATATTTTTTGATCATCTTCCATATATTGGAATGCTAGTTTTGTTATTACGAGGACATGAGACAGTCTTAATTCCAACATAAAAGTCCCATTCATTCCCAAACCTCCTGATTGGGCCATACTACACCAAATCCGTTGACGGGAAAAACCCACTCTACACTCACAACCGAACTGTGCTTTCCTCGCCCAAATGGATGAAGTAAACCAATCATAAGCTTGTTTACTTAACCTGCTTGCAAGTCACTAGTTAAGTTCTGACCAGTATTTGAAGCATTTCTCAAATGCCGAATGTAAAGGAGATATCTTACAGAATCGCCGTAAGCCACTGCGTTTGGTGAATGCTGTGAAATATTCAGAAATCGTTTCATAGCTAAGTATGTGCTTTTTCCATCTGAAGATTTTCCTCAGGGCCCTGTACCTCTGTGACTTATGTTAACAACAATTCTATCTGTGCATCAAACAACTCCGTAAATGAATGAAGAAGAATCAACTGCATTTTTTTTTCAGCTCACAGAATTTGTATTTCCCATTTTCCCCTTCCTGTACATTTCAAACCATCCCACATGCAATTTTAACCTCGCCATAAAAAGTCCTGTGGAAACAGAGAGCATGAAAAGAAGCTTTTCGAGCACATAAATTTCTCTGCAAAATGTAGATGTACCTAAAACTAAAGCTCTATCTCCTGAGCCTATTTCTAACGAAAAGGTCAAAGCTTCTGACCTTTTTTTGTGGGTTAAAAACAAGACATGGCTGAAGAACTGCGTATCTTACCTTAGCATTTACTGGACGACAATGGCAGTTTTATGAACCGCCGTACACTGCAGAGAAACTGGGTTCGGAGCTCAGATTTCGCTATCACATCAGTTGCACGCAATCGGTAGCAGACGGTAAAAAGAAAATAATGATATTAGTAGAAATACTAATGAAGACAGAACTTTAGCATTACAAAAATGTTTTGTTACTGAAAGGAACACACGTTTAGTGAGTGTGTGTGTGTGTGTGTGTGTGTGTGTGTGTGTGTGTGTGTGTGTGTGCGTGCGTGCGTGCGTGCGTGCGTGCGTGCGTGCGTGCGTGCGTGCGTCGTGCGTGGTGCGTGCGTGCGTGGTGTGTGTGTGTGGAACTTAAGCGCTTTTGTCAAATGGGAACAGCGCCTTAACATACCTACTGGTTTGATAGAGATGATAAAAGGGATTAAGAAAATTAAAGAAACAACACTGTAATGGCTCCAGCTTAGAATATACATCATAGAATTCTGGCAGCAAATTGTTCTGAACAGTAAATGGGCTAAATCATGGACAGTAAAAAGAACCATTTCTGTAATAGACAGAACGAGTCCATCGATCAGTTACAGCTTGTGGGAATGTGAATTTACACGTACTTTCTGGAAAGACTTTGAAAACAGTCTGAAACTTCAATGTTTATACTGTGAAAGATCGTCCTTCAATGTCGAAACCATATCATTGGAAAACAAAAAACAGAAAATCTGCTGGATGTGATCATTTTGATGTGAACAAGACAAATGTAAAATGAATAACATAAAACCTAACCTATGGTTTTAAATGTGTCTGAAGGAGCTGAGCTACAGTCATAAAATGATGAAACGTATGTACCTACTTGAAATGAATTTGCAAGCTGCAGGACAACACTGTTTTGATCTGTCGAACTAACAGAGGAAACAGAAACGCCAGTGTCTTGGGTGAAATGAATTATGCTAGCTACCCGACAAAATGGTTTCCATATATCAAAGTAAACTAGGATTCATGCTAAGTTTCCTACGCCTTATCTGTTTACCTGTTTCCATGTTGTGCACGACCTGGGAGCCTTTAAAGAATGCCTTTGATAATGAAATTCAGCTGTATCATTTGCTTTCTTGAAATGTCAGGATGTGTTTGATGGTGAGATGGTACGTCACACATCTCATGACTTCATTTGATAATCGCACATGCTGTGGCTATAACTTTACATGAATTTTGGAGACTTTTCTTCGTGTGTGGTTATCAATATTCCTAAAATTTTGTAAGCGTTAATTACCCTTATTTCACTTTCTGCGCATTTCATTTTTTCAGACGAGAAGCACCCCTGCGAAAAATAATGTTTGACTTATCTAAATTACCATTCAATTACAATCTATCTGCGTCACACGCCAATATATATATTATATATATATATATTATATATATTATATATATATATATATATATATATATATATATATATATATATTAAGCTGGCCCTATAAACCAGCAGCAGTGCAACATGTCAAAATCACATCCTCAGCACACATCAATACAAACATTTTCTTCTTTTTTTTAATATCAATGGCTCTAAGTATCAGCTGTACACAATATCTACCTTCTACTGACATTTCATGGGCTAATTCGCTCATAAACGAGCAAACATATGCAGACAAAAAAGGCAGCTTTGTTTGTGAAAGGGAGGTTAGTAAAAAAATCAAAGTAACAAATAGACAATGTTCGACAATTTACACTTTAAAAAAATGCCACAGTGCTGTAGATGATAAAATCGTGGGTATTTGGGGCTTATTCACGTTTTCTTTTTTAATGCTATACCAAGAGTCTGTATCTGTCCCCTTCTCTTGTCTGTCTCTCTGTCCGTCTCCCCCCCCCCCCCCCCCCCCCCCCCCCCCCCCCCCCCCACCCCCCCCCCCCCCCCCCCCCATCCCCATAGACAGACATCCATGAAAACAGCTTTTACAGAACCGGATCGGCAACCTAGACACGGGACAGGGAAACCCTTTCACCACCCTCCTTCAGCCCTGTCAGTTCACGTCTGACAAGATCCAAACTCCGGTGGTACCCACATTCTCCACAAGCCAGGCCATCCATCATCTGCAAGTCTAATTCTGGACCAAAACTCTATGGTGTGTACACACATCTCCAGCATGACCTCCCTCTAAGCGACAAGACGTCAACGATGTCCTGGGGATACTGGAGGAATCGCTGAATGGACTGGCAGGCGGACACAGCGGCAGAGAAAAGCTTTGGAGAACTCAGGGGTCCACGGTGACGGTTGAGTGTGAATAGACAGTTCAGCGAAGATCTCAACTCCCAGTTTTGGTGAATGTCATCTGTCGTCTGATCCTTCAAACGTTTTGGAGGAAACGACATCGAGGTTCTAATGCTGTCTGGTCTTAGCACTCGGAACTTACACGCGCAAGCCAGTCAGCTAGACCCACTGTTAGAGTAATGCCGAGTGCAAGTGATGGGTTGAAGACAACGAAAACGCTTGAACAGGCTACGAGGCAACTATTGATCGAGTCTCTCTCTCTCTCTCTCTCTCTCTCTCTCTCTCTCTCTCTCTCTCTCTCTCTCTCTCTCTCTCTCTGCGCGCGCGCACATTTTCTGTAATAGTTTTGCGTCACTGTTTTTCTCACAGACTCTGCCATAAAAAATGTATAAAAATATAGATGTTATAGCCATCTGCTGCTAAGTAATTGCTTGTCTCTTCGTATTTATAATAGTTTTCACTTTTTTACTACTCTATAACCTCTACAAATGATCTTTCAAAAATGTCAATGTGGTAATCATTGAGTAATCCATTGTCTTTTCATACTCGTAATACAGTGTCCACTCTGTGTGTGTGTGTGTGTGTGTGTGTGTGTGTGTGTGTGTGTGTGTGTGTGTGTGAGAGAGAGAGGAGAGAGAGAGAGAGAGAGAGAGAGAGGGGAGGAGAGAGAGAGAGAGAGGTGTGTGTGTGTGTGTGTGTGTGTGTCAACCTCGGGTGATGTCGATGGAGGAAGGACTAGCGCACAGCCCAAACACACTCACAGCTTGCTTACAATCTCATTCAAAATATCATGCTTTTGGGTACATAAAACCCAATTGTAAAGTCTAAAACTTTACTACACATGACCCTAAAACCCGAAAATCAATGCTTTTGGAACAAATGAAAAAAAACATTCTTCTTTCTAAACTTCAAAAAATCATTTTTCTAAACATTCATTAACAAACCCCGGGGTTTTATAAATAATTTCTATTTATCCCGGGGCCAGGTGATTTTAAAATATTCACAAATTTACTGTCTTTTTTTTTTTCCTTTTTTTTTTTTCACTGTCATTTTTCACAACACGACAAAAACTGCTGGAAAGGGTTTGGTCTGTTTTCCCACCGGTCAAGCGGGATGCTGGCCCCGGTCAGGTTGGTTTGCGGGCCCCGGTCATTTTTTGGACTCCCGATGAAAGTGGCGGGCCAAGTATGGGGGATCAAACCCCCCGGTTCAGATAGAACATGAATCAACATCGATTGTTCCCCTTTCTTTTTTCCCTGCATTAACGTTTCCCACTCTTCTTTTTTTCTCTCCTAGTCTGCTCTATTAAATGGACATGGTTGCTTTTTTTTCCCTTTTTCTTTTTTTTCTTTTTTTCTTCATTAGTTAGGAAAAATCTTTTCCTCTCACATCTCTCTTTAGTCCCCCCTTTTGCAGACTATATTTGGTGCAAAAGGCTCAAATTTACCCCTTCATTCTCTGCCTTTCTCCTGCAGGGGCTACACCCCAAAAACCTTTTTCCCCTTTCCTTGTCTCCTGTTGTTCCCCTCGTTCCCCCGTTTCTCCTCCGCCCCTTTTTTTTCCGTTCCGATCTGTAAAAAAGGGCAAAAGGTACCTTTGGTCAAAAAAATTTTTCCCCCTGATACCCGAAGTTTTCCCTCAAAATTCCTTTGGATTTTCCCAAATAATGGCCCGCCCACGCCTACCCCCTTAAATCTCTTGGTGGTCAATTGGAAATTTAATTTAAATTGGGCTGGGTTTTTCCCCCCCCCACCACGCATCCCTTTTCCCCCCTTTCCTATTTAAAACTGGCGCCGTGTGGCTTAACTCGTGGAAAAGGGTCATCAAAAATTGGCTGATGAGTTGGTTAGGCGCCAAAACGTCTGAAAAAAACCTCCCGGGGACCGTCGGCCCAAACCCACTCAGACTGTCTGCTGTCTCCCCGCTGTGCAAAATTTTGGCTGGATGGACGATGGAGGTTTCGTGCACCAAATGCCCTGCTTTTGGACTTATGTCCTTTTAAAGGGCCCGGGGGACGGCCACATTTGGTTGTTTGAATTTTGCCCGTGACAATTTCCCCCTTGCAAAGGGGGCCCTATGCCCGCATTGTCTCAAAAAAACGGGTTACAAAAAAGAAAACCCCGAATTTGCTAAAACCACAGCTACCTTTGCAAATTTTTGAAAAAACTTTAAACCAACGGTTTTTTAAATTATAAAATATATCATTAGTGGATAAAACCCCAATGGTTATCTTTGGGTGCGTTTTGGCGTTTTTTCAATCATTTTAGAACGACCCTCTGTGCGCACTTATGTTTTCCCCTACCTGCGGTTTTGCCACATCTTCCCCTTCCCCAATTTTTCTATAAAAAGCACAATATTTTTTAAAAATCCGACCCCGGGAACTTCACTGGGGGAATCTCCACCCTAAATTTTGCAAAAAAATGCATACTCCCCAAAAGGACTGTATGCCCCAAAGCATAACAAACATTTACTTTAAACCCAAATTCCAAAGAAAACATAAACAATTTCTCACAAAAAAAAATATGAACCTTAGAAAACGGGGAAGGAACCCAATTCAATCAACATAACTTTTAATCAACCCCTATTATCAAAAAAGCCCCCCGGTTTAGGACTGACTTCCTCTGAGTTGAAAGTTTGCTGGGTTTCACGGTTTAAAAATGGGTCCCCCCGACATTCTGCGGGGGGAAATTTGTCGGGCACTGGGAACCTGTAGGGCTGCAATCCCATTGCCCAAGCGCACTCTGTTTGTTTTTCAACTGCCCCCTCCTGCGGGAAATTTTGGTTTTTGATGATCATTTCTTACCCACGAACTTTTTCCCCATAAAAAGTATTTGTGGAACTTCTCCCAGGGCCCACAAAAACCGGTTTAAAACACCCTTCTCCCGTTGCGTCCCCTTCTTCCACTTTGTAAATTTCCCTGCTGCATCCCTCACAGGAAACTCAAAACCCCTTTCATGCCCCTGCAACAATACTCCCTACCCAAAACCACCTGATGAAACGTCCGCAAAAAAAAATGGTTTGGACATTTTGGGTTTGGCTTCAAGATGGGAGGGGGAAAACCAAAGTCTTTCCCAACCCCGTTGCAGTGCTTGCTCTGCAGCGTTGACCACTCGCCCACTGCCGGTTTCCCTGTTTTTTGACCAAATCACTGAAAAGGACCCTTTGGTGTGCGCAAAAATTTGGAAAAAAACCCCCCGTAGAAGCCAAAAAAACCTAGCAGACCCCTGATTTGTTTTGGTCTTTGGTCTCTCTGAATTCTTCATCTTCTCCCCTTTTCCCCCTTTCTGGCGCTTTTGTGTCCCCTTTCCGACAACAAAACCCTGGGAAACCCCAGGTTTGGGAAAAAACCACCGGCACTTTGTTGGCCCGGGCCCTTTTTGAGAGGGGTTTTTTTCAACCTCTCTAAAACTGCCCCTAGCTGCTATATGCTCCTCCCATGTCTCGGTGTTTTCCCGAAGTCACCCATAAAAATTCAAAAACCCCTTCCAACCCCGTCAATAACTTCCCCCTATCGAGAAAAGGACTGCGGGGTGCTTTGCCCCCCAAAAAGGGGGATACTCGCCCTGGTATAGCCCCATAGGAGTGGATTTTTGCTGTGATTTTCCTTTGGGGCCCTCCCCAAAGGGGCTATTTCCCCAGTAACCCTTGCTCAAAATCTACCCTGGTAAAATTACTGGCTCTTGCTTGGGGCGATCTGGGGAAAACAGGCTTCCATGTTCCGGTATGCCCTCTCCCTCGCCCTTTGGGTGACCTTTTCGGGACGTCTATAGTCAACACAAAATCGATGTAAACCTGTTTTTCCTCAAAAGGACGACGGGGTGCACTATACGTTTTGGACGGTTCGTTCCCCCCAAGGAAAAACCCTCTTTTCTACCCCCTTTTCGTTCATTTGCTTGGTCCCCTTATGGGATGGGTGGCTTTCACATGTACGGGTTTCTGTGATGTTAACTCCCCCCTTTCATGTCTTAGAGTTGTCCCCCTGGTTTATGTCGGGGCCCCCCCTATACTTTTTCTGGGGCCCCCTAACTTCCCTCCGTTTTCCTACGGTCTACCCCTTATACAGGGGAACACACCCCTGTATGACTCTTCGGGAAACTTGGGAAACAAAATCTCCCCTTCTTTGCTGGGTTTTTTTTCCCACCTATAAAATGAGGGCTCCCGGGCGCCTATGTGGGGTCTAGGGTGAATATATTTGCGGGGGAAAAATTTGCATGGAAAAGTTTTGGTTTCCATTCCATATTCGGGGATCCCGACCGACCCCCTTTTAGTGATGGTGAATGGTTTCCCTTTCCAAACATCAGCAGTTGTTGTGACCGTGGGGAAACGTACCAAAGGGCTTGATCTCCCCCCTTGAGGGTTTTCTTCCTCACCTTTTCCCGTCATTCTTTTCTTCTGAAAGCCCCGCTCTGCCCAAAACCCTTCCCCTTTCAAAAATTTCAGGGCTGTACCTGTGCCCACCTTTGGAACAGGGCGGATTGGGCAATCAGACCCAAAAGCCACCCTCCCGAATTGGGGTTTTTCAATTAAAAGGGGGGGGGTTTTTAAAAGGGCGCCTTTCCCCTTCACCCCCCTTTTGGTGACCTTTTAACACGGGCACATGACCCTACAGAAAAAGCTTGTGTTTGCCCTTTCTCCCGGGGCCATGAAAGTCATTTAAAGATTTGGTCAGCTGGTTTTTTGGGCCGGGGAGGGCCCGCCATGAGGGGAAATCGTGACCCCCTGACATGAAGTGTCACGAAAACCTGGTGGTACCCCTAACGGGTTTGGGCACCTTACCCGTCTTCCCTTTTTGAAACTCGGGACAAAAGCCGCCCCTTTTACAAAAAATTCCGTTCACCTCTCTAACCTCCTGTTTTCCCCCCTCTTTCCAAAATCCCCCGACTTTTACGAGGGGGGGGGGTCTTGGGTTTCCCGCGCTGCCCCCAAACTCATCGGGACACAAACTATGCCTGACTTCCTTGCTGGAACGACTAAGGTTTATCACCCCTTTTCCCCCTTCTTGCTTTCCGTGTTTGAAATGCTGCCCCTTTTAGCAGTTTAAAAAACTCAGGAAACCCCCGGATCCCTTGCCCCTGGGGAAATTTCCGATGATCCCCAAAACATGGGGGGGTTTTTTCCCTCACCAAAGCAGACAAAATCGCCTGAGAAATTTAAAGGGGAGTACTCAAACTTTGCCCCTGGAAAAATCCCTCACCCGTGGCCATCGATTAGAGTACAGGTTGGATTTGCCCGGGCAAAACCCCCTTTTCGACCCGCGTTTTTCGTATACCCCGCATGAAAACCGTGTTCGTAAAACTTTTACCCCCCTGCTGGCCAATCCACCCTTTTTCCATGTAAGAACCCCTCTCCTAGTTTCCTCCCTTCCCGACACTGACTGCTGTCCAGTGTAGCCATAGGCCCCACTCCACCCTCTTCAATCGGATCCTGTTTGGGTTCCCCCTGCAGGTCGTTTCCCTTGACGGCCCTTTCCACCTCTTTTCAAGGTGCTTTCCTTCTCGGAACCCCTGCGACCCAAACCTCGCCCCTGTCCCTTCTTGTGACAAAAGAAAAACCTAATTTTTCCTTTGCCCCTTTCCCTTTGCCCCACCCCGGGGGTTTTCAGACTTTGCAGAAAAATTTCCCCTAGTCTCCTTGCACTCTTCTCCCCCTGTGCCCGGCACCTGTTTCTCCCGCACCTTAGTGCCCAGAGTGCCTCTCTAAAACCCCCTTTCGAACTTTAAAATCCCCGCTGTTTGGCTGTCTCTCTTTCAAATGTATGGGTTTAATCCGGGCCGCAAACCCGACAAAATTGGGTTTTTTTCATAACTAGTCTTTCAAATCAGCGAACCTTCTTGTACCCCTCAAATCTAAACCCCTTTTCCCAAAAAAGTGATCTAAACGTGCACCCCAAAATGAGGGTTTCGGGGGCACCCGTTTTTTAAATTTGTGAAGAAATTTTTTTGAAACCCCCCTCGTGAGGTCAAATCCCTTCTCAATGATTCCTTCAACGCCCCCGGAAAACAGCGTTGTTTGTTGGGAAGCGTGAAAATTTGTTTAAAGCCCTTTCCCGTCGTAAAGTTTACAAAATGGGCTGCCCCCCTTTCTGGAGGCCAACCCCGGGCTGGTCGCAAAAGTTTTTGGGGGCGACTGTTTATGCATCAATCGAATCGGTTTCCCTTTAGAGTTTTGGCCCAAATTGGGTCGGGGAGGTAAATGCGCACAGAGTCACTGGAAACTGAACTACCATCCTGGTTTGGGCTCCCCTTTTTATTCTCACTTTCTCTAACTCTAATTGGAAAACCCTTTAAACTTTCCGTTTCTGCTTTTTCTTTCTGTCTCCCGCGTTCCCCTTTTTTTTTCTGTTTCCTGCCTTCCCCATTCTTTTGTTTTTTCCTTCCTTTTTTTCCTGCGTTTCGCTAGTTTTTAATCTTTTCCTGCTCGCTTTTTGTATTCTGCTGCGAACGGCGTTTTTTGTCGCTCTCTCTTCCATTTTTGTTGGTTTTCAACGAAGCCGCAACTATCCCTGATAAACCTAAATACGAGCGCGCTCACTTGTTCAATAGGGTGTTTTTTCTCCGCATTATTCTCTTTTTTTTTTTTTTTGAAAAGATTTTATTAGTACGACACCCAAAAACTGGGGGTTCCCGCACGGTCCCGTAATAGCACAATCCTATGAATGATAATATTATTTGGGACAACGAGTTATTTTTTTAAAAACCCCCAGGCCTGCCCCAACATGAACGAATTATGGGAAAAACTGTGCGAATAAGTATCTGGGGTGAAATGCCAACCCTAGTTTAACTATCTTGGAAGCAATCCCAACCCCAGTATTTAATACTTGGGAAAACGTAGACAACCCCTTGTCTTAGGATTACAATATTGAATCCCCCCCAGCTTCCTTTGAGAAGTTAAAACAATTAAATAAAGGGGCCCAGAATGTCCTGGCAAGCCGCAATAAATTGTCACCTGGGGGATGCGATGGAGGAAGGACTGCGCACAGCCCAAACCACCACACTTGTTAAATTTTCTTCTAATCATGCATTCGTCACATCAAACCACTAGTAAAGTCTATAATTTTAAACCCCAGATCTAAAAAGAAACATCAATGATATGGAATCAAATGAAATAAAATTCTCTTTTTCCCTGAATTCAAAAAATTTTTATCTAAAACATCATTAACCCCCCCGGGGTTTTATAAATAGATTTCTATTTTACCTGGCCAGGTGATTTTAAACTATTCACGAATCACTGTTTTTTTTTTCCCTTTTTTTTTCTTTTTTCACTGCATTTCACAACCGACCAATCTGGCACGGTGTTGGGTTTCTTGCACCCTCAAGCTGGACTGCTGCACGGTCAGGTTTGGGCTGCTGGCGTTTTTGGGCAGGTTGGGTGCCGATGAAAGTGGCGCTGGCAATATGAGGTCGAAAACCCCGGTTCAGATAGAACAGGACTATCAACATCGATCTGTTCTCCTTCTTTCTTCCTGCATTAAAGCATTTCACCTCCTTCTCTCTCCCAGTTGCTTATTAAATGGACATGGTTGCTTTTTTTTCCTTTTCTTTTCTTTTTTTTCCCTTTATAGTTAGCAACTCTCTTCCCCACAAAAATTTCTTTATCCTCCCTTTGCAGCTATATTTGGGGTAAGCCAAAACTTCCTCTCTATCTCCTCCTTTTCCCCGCAGGACTACACCCCAGAAAATCTTCTCCTCCTGTCTCCCCGTTCGTTCTCCCCCTCGTTCCCCGTTCTCTCACCCCCTCACATCCTTCTTTTTCCGTTCCACTGTCCCAAAAGGGCGGACCATTGGTCGTTTTTTACCCCCGATACCCGAAGTTTCTCCCTCTAATTCTTTTATTCAAAACTACAGTCACGCCTACACGCCTTACTTTGTGGTGGTCAATTGGTCATTAATTGATTTTGCTAGATTTCACCCCCCCCAGCAACCTTTCCCCCCTTTCCTACTAACTGGCGCCGTGTGGCTTAACCGGGACAATGGTTTTACTTAAAAGGCTGATGAGTTTGGTAGGGGCCCGACGTCTGCCAAACTACCGAACCTGTCGGGCCAGCCCCTCAGATTCTGCGTCTCCCCCCCTGTGCTAAATTTTGGGTGGATGGACGATGGGCCGTCTTCGTGGCACCAAGAGTTGCGTTTGGATTTTGTCCGTTGAAAATGGCCGGGGACGGACCCCCTTTGGTTGTGTTGAATTTTGACCCTGACAGTGTGTGGTGTGTGTGTGTGGTGTTTGTGTGTGTCCCCCATCCGATTTAAGTGTTATGTATATCATTTGTCTTTTGATTTTGTCCGTTCGTTGTTTCGTTCTTTTACGATGGGATGTCTTCAATTTCTTTTTTCTGAATGAAGTACAGAGTACCCTCTCAGGAAGGGAGGAGGCAGGGAAGAGGACCGGGGTGAAGGAGAGATTTGTTGTGAATTTTGTTTGGGGCTTTTCATTTCATGGAGCGTTAGCTCAACAGTTTCGCCCCCGCCCCCCCAAAAAAAAAAAAAAAAAAACAACAACAACCAACAAACAAAAACCCCAAACACACACACAAATAATATATATATAAATATATATATATATATTGAAACGCCCCTTTTCTCTCTCTTCTCTCTCTTTTCCCCTCTCTCCCTCTCTCTCTCTCTTTTTCTCTCTCCGCCACCCCACACACCCGAACAACAGAGAGAGAAAGAGGGGAAAAGAGAGAGAAGAGGAGAGGAGGGAGAGGAGGGAACAGAGGAGGGGTGAGAGAGAGAGAGAGAGTGGTGTGTGTGTGCGGTGTGTGTGTGTGGGTGTGTGTGTGTGGTGTGTATGTGCGCGGGCGTTTTATATTAAAATAATTATATTATATATTTATATATATATTAATATTATATATAGTTAAAATAAGTATTAAAAGAATATTTAAAAAACTCTACAAATTTGTTTTCAAGTGGGTGGCTATCTTCAGGATATATTTCTATATTATAAAGGAAGAGAGAGAGGGGAGAGAGAGAGAGAGGAGAGAAAATGAGAGAGAGAGGTTGAGAGAGAGAGAGCAGAGATGTGTGTGTGTGTGTGGTGTTGTGTGTTTGTGTGTTGGTTTTGTGCGTGCGTGCGTGCGTGCTTTGCTTTGCGTCCCGTGCGTGCTGCGTGCTGTGGTGCGTGGGGTGTGTGTGTGTGTGGGGCATGTTTGTGCGTCTGTGTGTGGTTACGACAGAAAGACACGGAGAGAGGAGAAGGAGAGATGGAGAGAGAAAGAAGAGAGGAGAAGAAGGAGAGAGAGAGAGAGAGAGAGAGAGAAGAGAGAGAGAGGGAAAGACAGACAGAGAAAGAGAATGCAAGCGTACGCACGCGTGGTCCGTGCACGCGTACGTGCGTGCGTGTGTTGTGTGTTTTGTGTGTGTGTGTGTGCGTGCGTGCGGGCGTGCGTGCGTGCGTGCGTGCGGTGGCGTGCGCGCGCGCGTGTGCGTGTCTGTAAAGTCCCAGCAGGGTGCACAGTCACCGGTGTGTCTGACAGAAATCTGGGCTGAACTCCTGGGCAAATTCATGACTACTCGGCCTCTTGCAAGTTGTCAACCATCAGCAGCGGAAGCCCGGTCTCCTGTCTGTCTCTGTTCGTCCCCCTCCCCTTCCCCACCCCCTTTCCCCCCCATCTCTCTCTCTCTCTTGGAAAGAAAACTGCTGATCCTGTGTGACAATACAAACATCATTTTGCTCCACACCTTGCAAATGTTTGCGCAGGCAAGAACTTGCCCAGCGTGCTTTCCCAAGAAACAAGTCTAGACAGACTCCTAACTCTACGGGACAGCTTACAAGGGGTGTCAACAACACCTTGGACGGTGAAAAGAGTACGTAGCACATAGAAATTTCCTGAGTGCACGTGTAAGTCAATCATAACTTTGCAGCTTCTAACGACTTCCAGAAGAAGAAAAAAAAAAACATCCTCCACAGAAAAAGCTTGTTCCAGGCCTCAGATAACGGAAGCATTCAATCTGAATTTGTATGAAAGAAATTAGCGACTAGCATTAATGGACACGCAAACAGTGTGCAGGCTAGGTTACTGGAACAAACAAACAAACAAAGAAGAAACGAAAGGAAGGAAGGAAGGAACAGAACGAAGAAGAAAAAGGTGGAAAGATAGAAAGAACGGGGAAAAAAAGGAAAGAGAGAAAGACTGCAAGAAAGAAAGAAGGAAGGAAGGAAAAAGGGAAAGGAAGGAAGGAAGGAAGGAAGGAAGGAAGGACGAAAGGCATGAAATAAGAAAGAAAGAAAGAAAAAGAAAGAAAGAAGGGGACAGAGAGAAAAATGAAGAAAGAATGGCGGAAAATGACAGGAGCATCATCAGATTTACAGGCCCTTTTGACCAGATGGGGGGGAAGAAACGAGCCGCAGAAATTCAGAACAAACTGGAACTGACACGAAACCAAACAATAATCCATTTCCTGCTAGCTGTGGTATCTATCACCTCTACCTGCAAGTGAGGCCGGTGTCGTATATAATACTGTCGCCGTGGAATTGTATCGCAGCGACAGCATTTCACGTGAAATACTGTTGTAGCGACAATATTTGCTGGAAAAAATTGTCGCGCGATAACTTTTCACGAAAAATGTCCTATAGAATATTGTAGCGGGTCCATAAAATGCAGTATTTCCCGGGAAATACTGTCGCTGCGACACGATTTTATGAGCGACAGTATTATATACGACACCGGCACAAAGTGTTTCTCTCTCTCTCTCTCTCTCTCTCTCTCTCTCTCTCTCCTCTCTCTCTCCTCTGTCTGTCTCTCTCTCTCTCTCTTTCCCAGGATCAGCAATTCTCTGTGCGTGCGTGCGTGCGTGCGTGCGTGCTGCGTGCGTGCGTTGCGTGCGTGCGTGTGTGTGTGTGTGTGTGTGTGTGTGTGTGTGTGTGTGTGTGTGTGTGTGTGTGTATGTGTGTGTGAAAGAGAGTGAGTGAGAGACACAGACAGACAGACAAACACACACAGAGTGAGACAGAGAGAGAGAGAACAGAGAGACAGACAGACAGAGTAGACATACCAACAGGCAGACTCATCAAAAGAAGGACACATGTATCCTTTGAACACATCAAAAATACTCCAACCTCCAAAAATAAGTACTACTGAATACAACTGCTCTATATGTATGTCAAATACTGCATGTACCCATTGAACATTCGTCCATACAAAAACATGTGCCTACTTAACATCTATTGTTATGCTTATACATTCCACACAAAAAAGTTTACCCTTTGAATGTATTATCCCTACACACACACACCAAATACATGTGCCCTCTGAGCATATTATCCATGTACATACCTCCAAAAATATATGTACTCACTAAATACAGAACCCAAAATACCTGTAAAAAGACCTAAACCTCACGAACATAGTATCCCTTCACATACCTTTCATAAATGTACCCACTGAATACAGTCTCTCCACAGTTACCTTCAAAATATACATGTATCCAGTGAACACATGATCTCCCACACATATTTAAAAAAATGCAATGTACCCACTGAACACAGTATAACCACACAATGACATACCTTTAAAGATACACGTGAACACATAATCCACACACAAACCTAAAAAAATACATGCGCCCACTAAATTATAGCATCTCCACATATACCTTCAAAAATACATATGCCCAACGAATACATCAACCCCCCCCCCCCCCTCCCCCCTTCACACACAGACATACTGTTAAAAAACACATAACCCGCTCAACACATCATCCCCACACCTACCACCAAAAATACCGGTACCGACTTAACTCGCATGCCCTTCAGCGCTTTTGAGTTAAAACACAAACTTTGGTTTCACTTGAAAATGCACACACCTTCTGAATCTCAATCAGCTTGCCCACAAAAAAAAGAAAAGAAATGAGAACATAAACAGGTCAATTCGAGACAAAAAGGCGACACACACACAAAAAACTAACTGAAGACTTCTGTCAGAAGGAACTGTCATGGCTTTTATTTTTCCCAAATCAATGCCCAAATCTTTTCCCTTTTGGATGTTGATATGGGTTTTTTTTTTTTTTTTTAAAATTGTTCTTTTTGTTTTTAAAACTTCCCGGGGTCCCATCATTATTGTCATTTTACCATAAACGCATATCGCAGGGTTTTGTCCCCCCAATTTCGGGAAACCCCCTTTTTTAACCACCCCACTCTGGTGATACCATTTCATCGTCACAAATCTTCATCGTAGGCAGCGCAGCTTCTCCCCTCCTCTTCATCACCCTATCGTCCCCGTCACAACTTTCTTTACCCTCATCTTCACCCCCTCCTCATCACTCCCTGAAGGGTTTGCTCCAATCTTTTTTGGTCCCAATAACTCCACCCCCCGGGCCGAGCCGTTCCCCAAGTCAGGTTAAAAGATGTTTTCCCCACAGGTTACAGTCCGGGAAACAAGGCACCCAAAAAGGGCCCACTGAGCACTTGGGTGTTAAAATTTATCTGTTTGTCTGTTTGCCTGTAATAATCTCCCCAATGTCTTTTGGGTTTGTACTTTTCCCCTGTTATTTTTTTACCCGGATTCTTTTCTCTTCTCTCCTCTCTTCTCTCTCTCTCTCCTTTTCCCCTCTCTCCCCTCTCTTCTCTCTAACATCTTTTTTAATATTTTTTTTTCCCGTCTCCCTCTCCCATATTTTTTCTTTCTTTTTTTTAAATTTTTTGGAACTTTTGGGTTGTCTGTTTTTTTTTTCTCGTTTTTTCTTTTTCCTTGAAAAATTGGTTTTGTTTGTTTGTTTGTTTGTTTGTTTGTTTGTTCTGTTGTATTTTTCCTTTCTTTCGATGATAAGTTTTTTTTTTCCCTTGAAATTTTTTTTTTCTCGCTTCCTCCCTCCGGTTTTTTGTCTTTATTTCTGTTGCGTCTTATTTTGTATTGTCTTTCTCTTACGTTTTTGGGTTTTTTTTTTCCTGGTCGTTGTGGAGTTATTCTTGTGTTTTCAGCTTCTTGCTCTACATTTTGTTTCCACTTTGTTTTTGGCTTTTCTCTAAAGAAAATGGTGGTTTTTGCAGTCTTCCACTTTGGGTGTTTTAATGACGCACATTGGGATGTACAAAATTTCCCCGTGGGGGATTTTTTTTTCCCTTTTGGGTTTAAAGCAAAGGAAAAAACAGGAAATAAAAAGGATGTCCTTTTTCCCGCCCGCCCAAAAATTGGGCCCTTTCTCGGGGTGCATTAATTTAAAGGAGGAAATTTCCCCTGGCGTGACGATTGGTCGACATCCGCTTCCCGCTGGGGGGATCAGAAAGGGTTTATGGGTTTATGCTGGCGTTTAAGGGGGGTTTGGACCAGTCTTTTTTTCAAATTTGGGGTTTTCAGCTGAGGGGTTCTTTTAATTTGGGGGTTGGGGCACAGCATTATAATTGGGTTTAAGGTGAGTGTTCATAATGGGGTTGAACCGTCAGTATTAAAAATTGGGTTTATTGCTGTTTCTGTTATAAAAGGGTGTTTTGGACACCAAATCATTATTTCAAATTTGGGGTTTTTCGCTGTTTCTGTTCATAATGGGTGTTAGGAAAACGTTATTATGCTTGGGGGGGACAGCTGTTTTGTTCATAATGGGGGTTAGGGGCACAGTCTTTTTAAAATTGGGTTTATTGCTTTTTGCTGGGTTTTAATGGGTGTTAGGGAACAGTCATTATACATTGGGGGTTTTTTGCTGATGCTGTTTTATTAATGGGTTTTTTGGACCCCAGGGCATTTACATTGGGTTTACAAACTGTTTTGTTATAATGGGTGTTACGACAAGTTTATTTACATTGGGGTTTACTGTGATGCCCGAAAAATGGGGGTTTTGGACACAGGGATTTAATTGGGTTTATTTGATGCTGTTCATTTAAAGGGGTTTTCGACACGTTCCCTTTTTTACATTGGGGGTAGGCTGATGTGGTGATAATGGGTGTTAGGACACATTCATTATACATTGGATTTATTGCTGATGTGGTATTTTTGGGTGTTACGACACAAAGGGCATTATAATTGGGGGTTTTTTGGTGATGTGGTGATAATGGGTTTTTAGGACCCGTCCCTTTGCATTGGGGTTTTTCGGCTGATGCTGGTGATAAAGGGTGTTAGGAACCCCCAGGGCATTATACAAAAGGGTTTCCTGCTGAAAAAATTTTGATGTGGTTAAAAATGGGAATTAGGACACATTCCCCCACCCCCCTATCTAGGTTCAAAAACTGGAGGAATTTTGAGAAGGGCATAACCCCCTTTCAAGTCCACTTTCCTCAAAAATTTCTCTTACCCTCCCCTCATCATTATCTGGGGATTCTGTCTCTCTCTCCCTTTTCTCTCTCTCTTTTCTCCTTTTCTTCTCTCTCTCTTTTTCTCTCTTTTCTTGCGTTGGCGTTTCAAGGGAGGGTTTTAAAACTGGGTACGGAAAATTTGGGGGCAGTCGTTGAGACATTAATTCTCTGTGACATCTGTGTTTTCGGGAGATTGAGCGCTGGAGGAACGGGGAAAAGAGAAGAGAGAGAAGGGGGAGGAGGGGAGAGGGGGGGGAGGAGAGAGGGAGAGGGGAGAGGAAAGGGGAGAGATGGGGGAGAGAGAGAAAGAGGAAAAGAGAGAGAGAGAGAAAAGGAAGGGGAGGAGAGAAGGGGAGAGAGAAGAGAGAGGGGACAGGGCCCGGACCGAAGGAGGGCAGAGAGAGAGGCGGGGGGGGGGGGGGGGGGGGGGGGCCCCCCTTTTATGGGTGGGGGGGGGGGGGGGGGGGGGGGGGGGGGAAGAGAGAGAGGGGGAAAAAGAGAAAGGGGAAGAGGGTGAAAAAAAGAGAGAGAGAGAGAGAGAGAGGGGGGGGAGATTGGGGGGGGGTTCTGATTCAGATGGGTTTTCTGACGTAAGCATTTGCTCATATTT
>CM031604.1:15554546-15562046 GCA_018398815.1 Conus ventricosus | reverse complement strand
ATATGCATTTCCAGGAACAAAAAGAAAGGAGAACCAAAACTACGAAAATAAGAAGGACAAACAAATGAAAGAAGAAAGAAAACGTTGAAGAAAGAAGAAAGAAAAGTTCCAAGGAAGTGGTTGTCGGTCTGGCGGTGCTGTTGTGGTGCTATCTCGGGGTCTGCTGTCGCTGAGAACACAGGACATGAGACAGGCCATCTACATCCACGCAGAAAAAAAAAAGACACAGAAGACCACTGCGTTCCCCATTCTCTCTCATCCTCTGTGTGTGTCTCTCTCTCTTTCTGTCGCCGTCTCTCTCTCTCTCTCTCTCTCTCTTCTCTATCTCTCTCTCTTCTCTCTCTTCTCTCTGTCGGGTCTGTCTGTCTCCCCTTCTCTGTCTCTCTCTCTCTCTCTCTCTCTCTCTCTCTCCCCTCTCTCTCTCTCTCTCTCTCTCACTCTTTACTTCCGTTCATATCATCATCCTTCTCTCAGTGCGTGCGTGCGTGCGTGCGTGCGTGCGTGCGTGCGTGCGTGCGTGCGTGCGTGCGTGCGTGCGTGTGTGTGTGTGTGTGTTTTGTGTGTTTTGTGTGTGTGTGTGTTTTGTGTGTATCCTGCACAATTCTGAGAGGGTCCTGTTTTGGGTCCTGTATGTCTAGTGTCTCTCTGTTTCACGGCAAGATAACTCCGACACGGATGTTCTTCAATTTCACCGAGTGTCGGTTTACAGGGTGAATAAGTTTGAAAACGATCTGCTGTGTGGCGTAAGAGGGGAAGAATACAGAAATGTGACGGCTTTAGTTTTAGGTTACAGTGTGCGGTTCAGGGAGGCTGCAACTATCAAACTTGATGAGAAAAAAAGCATTTATGCACAGAGAGAGAGAGAGGAGAGAGAGAGAGAGAGAGAGAGAGAGAGAGAGAGAGAGAGAGAGAAGGAGACTGACTGTGACTGATGAGACTGATGATGACAGACAGCAGACGACAGACGAGACAGACAGACAGACGGAGCGGACGACAGACAGACAGACACAGACGGTGGGGAGGAGACAGAAGAGGAGTCCAGATGGGCGACGAAGACACAGAGAGACTGGAGACAGGGACAGGGGCGAGAGAGGGGGAAGAGCAGAGTGGAGAAGAGAGTGGGGAGAGAGAGAGAGAGGGATGAGAGAGAGAGAGAGAGAGAGAGAGAGGAGGGAGAGAGGAGAGAGAGGAGAGAATGAGAGAGGGAGAGAGAGAGAAGAGAGAGAGAGAGAGAGAGAGACAGACAGACAGACAGACAGACAGAGAGCGAGAGCTGACTGTCTCTCCACCAAAGACCTCTGACACGGACGAGGTCCATGCTCTTCACCGCCCCTGCCTTTCTACTCCCCGCTCACTCTCAACAGACCAGAATAATCCTACAGCCCAGGGTCACCCCCCTATGCCCCCCCCCCCCCCCCCCCCCCCTATCCATCTCCTTGAACGGTAGAGGACAACAGGCAGCTTCCAGCTGAAATGAAGGATTCCCACACAAAGGGGGGGGGGGCTTGATACGGTTCGCTGCACGTCTGACAGAATGAAGGTAAGGTCCACTGCACACCGAGACATCCTGACAGTGCGACTGGTATTGAGTGATGATGAAAACATGGCGATCAGTTCAGAGGTCTTATGATCTTAGGTGAGGTTTTTTTTTTTTCTTGTTTTTTTTTTTTTTTTTTAGACATGTCCAAAAATATACAGGCAATGGTAACATCCTGAAAACTGTCACATCATGAAAAAAAAGGTGGGGGAGTGGGGTGGGGTGGGGTGGGGGGGGGGGGTGGGGGGTGGGGAGCTACATTGTGGAAAAAGAAACAAGCAGCACAAGTCGTTAATGACATGGCAGTTGAACCACTAACATCCTTTAAAGGTAAAAAAGGAGAATGCTGGTGTTACCAGCACCAGGTATTCTACTTAACTTACTACTCTCTGATTAAACACGCAGCACGACGCACGCACACACGCACGCACGCGTGCACGCACGCTCAGAACACACACTCCCACACACACGCGCACACGCACACACACACACACACACCACACACACACACACACTACACACACACACAACACCATTAAAGTGTAACAAGAAGTACGTTACACCGCCATGGCGACAATTTCACACTTCAGAATGGACAACAGGCGCCCACCTTGAAGTGTGTACACTTTTCGCTATCTGGTCAGATCATGATCATGAAATTAAAGCGGCATATCATTGTGAGGATCAGAAGAGAGGCAGAAGCATGACCCACAAAGGCAGAAGAGTAGCAGACACAGCAACGACAAACACACACACACACACACACACACACACACACACACACACACACACACACACACACACACACACAAAGAAAGGCAGAGTCGATGAAAGTAACAACAAAGAGGAAGTTGCTATTACAGAACTGTCAGAAAGCAGGGGAGCTACTTGTTCTGATACAGTCCCAGGTATCCCGATGGAGACCCGTTGCCATGACGGTCGGTGATGTAAACCAGGGCTCGCTGAGACATAGAGACTGGAATAGGATAAAGAGATGGAGGGAAACAGACAGACAGACAGACATTCAGACAGACTGACTGACAGACAGACAGAGGTATGTTCATTCGCAGAGAAGGTTGAACTAACACGGTGAGGTTGAACAAACACGGTTAGGCCCATTCTTATAAATGCTACTGTCTTTTGTTTTCATTCAAGTCACAGAAGTCAAGGAACACGTCGTCTCTGTGTTCTCTGGAGGTTTTCAGTCACAAGTCACAGACGTCAAGGAATACCGTCGTCTCTGTGTCTCTGGAAGTGTTCAGTCCAAGTCACAGACGTCAAGTCAAGGAACGCCGCCCTCTGTGTTCTCTGGAGGTTTTCAGTCACAAGTCACAGACGTCAGGAAACACGTATCGTGTTCTTGGAAGTTCAGTCCAAGTCACAGACGTCAAGGAACACCGTCCTCTGATGTTCTCTGGAAGTGTTCAGTCACAAGTCACAGACGTCAAGGAACACGTCCTCTGTGTTTGGAAGTTTCAGTCACAAGTCACAGACGTCAAGGAACACCGTCTCTTGTTCTTGGAAGTGTTCAGTCACAAGTCACGGGACGTCAAGGAACCCCGGCTTGTGTTCTCTGGAGTTTTCAGTCACAAGTCACAGACGTCAAGGAACACCGTCGTCTCGTGTTCTCTGGAGTATTCAGTCTCAAGTCAGAGAAAGCACGGAACACCCTCCTCTGCGCCTCAGGATGTTAACAGTTAAAGCATCGAACGTAATGGATTCCCTCTGTCACACGACACAGACGTATCGGAGTACCTTTCCCTCCCTCTCTTTTCTCACTGTTTTCACTTTCAGTCATGATAACTTCCCCTCTGGCTGTCTTCTTTGTTGTTGTTGTTTTTCAGTCCAGGTCACAGAATATCAGAAACACCCTGCCCTTCACTGCTTTGAGCTCAGATCGTTGAAATCACGTTAAACTGTCTGCCTTCAAGTTGTGTTGTTTGACTCTCAGATTGTAGGAACGCGGAACACCCTTCCCTCACTCTGTTCTACCGTTGTTGTTTTTTTGGTTTTGTTTTTTCATTCCAGGTCATGAAAATATCGGGACATCTTTTGTCTTTCTCATGTTGTTTTAATCTTAAGTCATAAAAAATAGCTGGACCTTCCCTGTCGTCACGTTGTTTTCAACTCTCGGGCCGTAGACATCACGGCCCACCCTTTCCCCTCTGTCTCATAAACTAGACGCATGCAATGGGTTAATCTCCCTGAAAATGACATGAATTCCACAAATTTGGGGAAAAGCATACAAAAAAAGTTTTAATGAGCAGCCCTGAGGCACCCCCATCTTTTCCCTGTCGATACTCTCTCTTGTCTTGCTCCCTTCCTGCTATTCCCCTTCCTCCCCCCCCTTTCCCTCCCCCTCCCACAACACATTCCGCACATATTCTTCCAACCCCTCCCTACCCCCTTTCCCTCCCCCCCCCACATACACACACATCCCGCACATATTCTACAACCCTCCCTCCCCCCCCCCCCCCCAGTCCCTTGCCTTCTCTTTCTCTCTCTGTCTGTGTGTTCCACGGCGTCTAATCCACTCGCATGCGTGTCAACGTTGAATTTGATCACTGCGACCTTCCCGACCTTTTCATCTGAGACAACAGACATCACTTTTCTGTATTTTCGTGAGGTTCACCACTGAGTTCATCTACTCTGCATATCTTTTTTTTCCCAAACAACTTCCCCCACCCCCCATCCCTTCCCTTTCCCCCCCATCTTCCCATCTACTTCCCTCTTCACACAAAAACAAACATCGCGCTAACACACAACATATCTCTGTCACTTTTTCTTTTTCTTTTGCGTTTTTTTTTCTTTTTCTTTTTTTTAAATTCTGACGAAATAAACGAAAAGGGTTTTATAACAGGAATTTAATCGAATGGTGAAGAAAGACGGAGAAGGAGAGGGGAGGGACGGGGTGGGGGTGGGGGGGGTGGGGTGGTGGTGGTGGGGGGAGATCCGATTCTGGTGACAGTGATGGACTGGCGGGATGAATGATGCCTCGTATGTGTGTTTACCAACAAACATACGCGAGTTTTGCGGAGAATACAGCGATGGTGGTGGAGAAAGGGGGCGTGAGAGGGACTCACTCACTGGAGGGGGAGGGAGGGAGGGAGACAGAGAGAAGGTGGGAGAGAGAGAGAGAGAGAGAGAGGGAGGAGAGAAGAGAGAGAGAGAGGAGAGAGAGAGAGAGAGAGAACGAGAGAAGAGAGTGGTGGAAATGAGGGAGGGGAGAAAGGGGGGGAGAGAGGGAAGGAAGGGAGTGAGGCAGAGAGAGAGAGAGAGAGAGGAGAGAGAGAGAGAGAGAGGAAAAGAGAGGAGAGATAGAAGAGAGGAGAGAGAGAGGAGAGAGAGAGAGGGAAAGGGAGGGGAGGGCGGGAAGGAGGGAGACAGGAGAGACAGAATGACAATGACAAATCATATTCGGAGAGTTCCGAAGCCTTAATGGCAAGTGGTATAACTTAGCTTATTCTGAAGGCAAAAAGCAAAGAAAAAGAATAAGGGTAAGTAACAAGCAAACTGTTACAGGTGTTGTTGTTGTTTGTATGAATTGTGTGTGTGTTGTGTGTTGTGTGGTGTGTGTGGTGTGTGTTGTGTGTGTGTGTGTGTGTGTGCGTGTGCGTGTGTGTGCGTGTGCGTGTGCATCAGCGTGTGCGTGCGTGTGTGTGTGCGTGTGCATCAGCCTGCGCATACACAACAGACAAACATGAGTGGGATGTTTGCATATTGATTGTATTCGCGTTGGAGTGATCTACATCTTTTAGGCAATAAAGATGCTGTCGCCAGACAAGCCTTTGGCATTCGTGCACAGAACATCGAAAATCATTTTTGGTTCAAGTGTCAGAGTCACGCCATTCCACGGTCAGGTGCAGTATGTTCTGAGGGGGACATGCCAGATTTGCCGCGTGCCAGATTGCAGACACGGGCCATACTGAAGGCTCCCCCCTGGCCGGGAACCAGTAGTCCGGGTTCTACTCCAAGAGAATCGCTTGGTCTTTAGATTAGAGTAGGGCGAGCCGAGAGAGGACGAAGGACGAATGAAGAAGGCCGTTAGGCCAAGTCGTGCTCACACATTTAGCCCAAGGGTGAGAGAGTGCTAAATGTAGGCAATCTGGCACGTGCCAACGTTCTGAGCACACAGTCAAGTAGAAGCAAACTGCAGGCAGCAGTCATGGTCCAACTAGTGCCTCAGCTTGGTTCTTTAGCGAAAGCAGACTGACAGAAGGCGGACATGTGTTTTGCCAGTGGGACGTCCTCTCCTCCTGTCATTCTCTTTGTTGCTGACGTGTGCAGGGGAACTGGGTGCTCTCTCACTCCCCTTTCTCCCCTGGCGTGTGTGTGTGTGTGTGTGTGTGTGTGTGTGTGTGTGTGTTTTGTGTGTGTGTGAGTGTGGTGGGGTGGGGTGGGGGTGGAGTGGGGGGGAGGAGGAGTGTGTGTGTTGCGCGCTGCGCGCTGTGTCGTTGTGTTGTGTGTGTGTGTGTGTGTTTGTTGTGTGTGTGTGTGTGTGTGTGTGTTTTTTGTGTGGGGTGTGTGTGTGTGTGTGTGTGTTGTGTGTGTGTGTGTGTGTGTGTGTGTGTGTGTGTGTGTGTGTGTGTGTGTGTGTGTGTGTGTGTGTGTGTGTGTGTGTGTGGGGTTTGTGTGTGTGTGTGTGTGTGTGTGTGTGTTGTGTGTGTGTGTGTGTGTGTGTGTTGTGTGTGTGTGTGTGGTGTTTTTGTGTGTGTGCGTGTTTGTTGGGGTGTGATGTGTGTGTGTGTGTGTGTGTGTGTGTGTGTGTGTGTGTGTGTGTGTGTGTGTGTTTTGTGTGTGTGTGTGTGTGTGTGGTGGTGGTGGGGGTGGGGCTGTGCGTGTGTGTGTTGTGTGTGTGTGTGTGTGTGTGTGTGTGTGTGTGTGTGTGTGCGTGCGTGCGTGCGTGCGTGCGTGCGTGCGTGCGTGGTGGTGTGTGTGTGTGTGTGTGTGTGTTGATCAAGGAAGGGCGGGCAGAAAGAGAAGATGAGGTGGTAATGGATGCTAGACATGACGCCAGAAGTAACTTTTACATGAGTTTGATACAGAAAACATAAGCTGACTGACAAAGAAAAGATCAATCTTTCATACATCGCCATGACAGAGAAAGCAGGACCTGTTACGTGACTCTGATAGAGAGAACTCGCAAACTTTCATGTCACTTGGACAGACTTTGACAACGACAAGACGAACGACATCACCCGCACAGCGAAATCATGACACAATGGAACGACAGCTACGTAGTTCAGTGCACGAATATACAGCATCCAAGGTCGTTCCGTTGTGCGCACAGGGGTCACCTGCTGCCACGCTCTCCTTCGTCTCTCCTCGCGTCACGCCATTCCTACAGACTGAATCAGACAGCAGGGTCAAGAGGTCAGGGGGTGAAGAAACGAAAGGTCACTGTGGAGTGGTCTGCCAGAATCGCCAAGAGCGTCCATAACCAGACCATTCCGAGACGGAGCCTCCTTCGCTGTCTATCTGGGGGGGGGGGGGGGGGGGGGGGGGGGGGGAGAGAGAGAGAGAGAGAGAGAGAGAGAGAGAGAGAGAGAGAGAGAGAGAGAGAGAGAGAGAGAGAGAGAGAGAGAGAGAGAGAGAATGATTGAAAACATAAAAAGACCTGAAGGAGTGAATGAATCCATGAATGAAATGGATTGGCTAAACCATCACAGAATGCCAGCCGATTCCCTCAGTCTAAGCTACCATAAACACCAAGGGCCTAGGGAATGGCAACAATAACATACCACCTTCATTGTCCAACGTTATCACAATACACGCAAACACCCATACAAGGCATAGAGTCGATAGGGGGTAGAGGAGGAGAAAGAGAAGGCGAAATAAAGAGGAGAGAAGGAGAAGGAGAAGAACAAGAAGGTGGAGGCGGAAGAGTAAAGGAAGAGGGGGAGGTAAAGAAGGATATGGAGAATGAGAAGGAGAGAGAAGAGGTGAAGGGAGAGGAGGTGGAG
>CM031604.1:15551420-15553546 GCA_018398815.1 Conus ventricosus | reverse complement strand
GCTGGGGGTGCGCGCAGCTGGTGTGTCGGTTTTGTGGGTGTGTTCTGTCTGTCTGTCTCTGTCTCTCTCTTCATCAAGTTATGCACCACTCTTTTTGAGGCAGACGACCTTGTCACAGTCTGTTCTTTGTGAGGCAGAGGACTTTATCACAGTCTGTTATTTGTGAGGCAGAGGACTTTCTCACAGTCTGTTATTTGTGAGCAGAGGTCTTTATCACAGTCTGTTATTTGTGAGGCAGAGGACTTTATCACAGTCTGTTATTTGTGAGCAGAGGTCTTTATCGCAGTCTGTTATTGTGAGGCAGAGGACTTCATCACAGTCTGTTTATTTGTGAGGCAGAGGACTTTCTCACAGTCTGTTATTTGTGAGGCAGAGGACTTTATCACAGTCTGTTATTTGTGAGGCAGAGACTTTATCACAGTCTGTTATTTGTGAGCAGAGGACTTTATCACACTCTGTTCTTTGCGAGGCAGAGGACTTTATCACAGTCTGTATTTTGTGAGGCAGAGGACTTTATCACAGTCTGTTATTTGTGAGGCAGAGGACTTTATCACACTCTGTTCTTTGCGAGGCAGAGGACTTTATCACAGTCTGTTATTTGTGAGGCAGAGGACTTTATCACACTCTGTTCTTTGTGAGGCAGAGGTCTTTTATCACAGTCTGTTATTTGTGAGGCAGAGGACTTTATCACAGTCTGTTATTTGTGAGGCAGAGGACTTTATCACAGTCTGTTATACTTGTGAGGCAGATGTCTTTATCACAGTCTGTTCTGTGTGAGGCAGAGGACTTTATCACAGTCTGTTATACTTGTGAGGCAGAGGACTTTATCACAGTCTGTTATTTGTGAGCAGAGGACTTTATCACAGTCTGTTATACTGTGAGGCAGAGGACTTTTATCACTGTCTGTTCTGTGTGAGGCAGAGGACTTTATCACAGTCTGTTATACTTGTGAGGCAGAGGACTTTAATCACAGTCTGTTATACTTGTGAGGCAGAGGACTTTATCACAGTCTGTTTATTTGTGAGGCAGATGTCTTTCTCACAGTCTGTTGTGTTGTGAGCAGAGGTCTTTCTCACAGTCTGTTCTCTGTGAGGCAGAGGACTTTCTCACAGTCTGTTGTGTGTGAGGCAGAGGACTTTCTCACAGTCTGTTCTCTGTGAGGCAGAGGACTTTCTCACAGTCTGTTCTCTGTGAGGCAGAGGTCTTTCTCACAGTCTGTTGTGTGTGAGGCAAGAGGACTTTCTCACAGTCTGTTCTCTGTGAGGCAGAGGACTTTCTCACAGTCTGTTGTGTTGTGAGGCAGAGGACTTTCTCACAGTCTGTTCTCTGTGAGGCAGAGGAACTTTCTCACTGTCTGTTGTGTGTGAGGCAGAGGACTTTCTCACAGTCTGTTGTGTGTGAGGCAGAGGTCTTTCTCACAGTCTGTTGTGTGTGAGGCAGAGGACTTTCTCACAGTCTGTTGTGTGTGAGGCAGAGGACTTTCTCACAGTCTGTTCTCTGTGAGGCAGAGGACTTTCTCACAGTCTGTTCTCTGTGAGGCAGAGGACTTTCTCACAGTCTGTTCTCTGTGAGGCAGAGGACTTTCTCACAGTCTGTTCTCTGTGAGGCAGAGGACTTTCTCACAGTCTGTTGTGTGTGAGGCAGAGGACTTTCTCACAGTCTGTTCTCTGTGAGGCAGAGGACTTTCTCACAGTCTGTTGTGTGTGAGGCAGAGGACTTTCTCACAGTCTGTTCTCTGTGAGGCAGAGGACTTTCTCATAGTCTGTTCTCTGTGAGGCAGAGGACTTTCTCACAGTCTGTTCTCTGTGAGGCAGAGGACTTTCTCACAGTCTGTTGTGTGTGAGGCAGAGGTCTTTCTCACAGTCTGTTGTGTGTGAGGCAGAGGACTTTATCACAGTCTGTTCTTTGTGAGGCAGAGGACTTTCTCACAGTCTGTTGTTGTGAGGCAGAGGACTTTCTCACAGTCTGTTGTGTGTGAGGCAGAGGACTTTATCACAGTCTGTTATCTGTGAGGCAGAGGTCTTTCTCACAGTCTGTTGTGTGTGAGGCAGAGGACTTTCTCATCAGTCTGTTCTTTGTGAGGCAGAGGACTTTTTCACTGTCTGTTCTTTGTGAGGCAGAAGACT
>CM031604.1:15536420-15546420 GCA_018398815.1 Conus ventricosus | reverse complement strand
AACAGGGGGGGCAACTCCAGATGTGCGGTGATATTTAGCGGCGATATTTAGTGATATGCGGTGATATTTAGTTATATGCGGTGATATTTAGTGATATGCGGTGATATTTAGTGATATGCGGTGATATTTAGTGATATGCGGTGATATTTAGTGATATGCGGTGATATTTAGTGATATGCGGTAAATAGCCGGACCCTCTTTCTCACTCCTCCCCTTCACCCTCACGTTCTCCAACGGTCAACCTTACCCCCCACCGCCCTAGCGTTCATCTCCCCCTCTTTCTTTCCCCCTCGCCCACCTTGATGGCAGACACTGCCTAGTGAAACAGAGTTGCAAACAATGGCCAGGCATCTTTGGTTAGTCCTCCTCATCGCCCCCCCCCCCCTCACCTCTCCCCATCCCTACACCTTCCCCCCCCCCCCCCCCCCCCCCCTGTTCTTCACCAATTCTTTCCAACCCGCTCCCTCCTCCACCTCCCCCTTCCTTCTTTAATGTGATGTAAAACATTGCTGAGCGAGACGGAGTTTCATGCCGTGACAAGTTAATATGTTCAGCTGGTGAGTTATTTTTGTGCTCTCTCTCTCTCTCTCTGCTTGTGCTGTTGTTGTTCAGTCGTTGCGTGTATGGACACAAAACAGCAAGTTAATTTGCCAAGTGGGTTATTTTTGTACTGGCGGTTTTTTTTTTTTTTAGATTTTGATACGTCCTGCCCATCACTTTCTCTCCATCGATCTCGCCTCCCTCCACCCTTCTCTCTCCTCTCTCTCTCTCTCTCTCTCTCTCTCTCTCTCTCTCTCTCTTTCATTATGCTACACACATGTGCATACACGTGTACGTACGCGTGTATATATACACACACACGTGCGCGCGCGCGCGAGCGCGCGTAGAGGTGCGCGCTCGCGCCCACAGAAGAGAGAGAGAGAGAGAGAGAGAGAGAGAGAGAGAGAGAGAGAGAGAGAGAGAGGGGGGGGGGAGAAGAGAGAGAGAGACAGACAGACAGACAAACAGACAGACAAAGACAAAGAGACAGACAGACAAACAGAGAGAGACTGACAAACAGACAGTCAGCCAGCCAGACAGACAGCCAGAGACAGACCGACCGACCGACGGACAGACAGAGACAAGAGGCAGGCAGACTCACACACAAACAGGCAGACAGGCGGGCAGGCAGGCAGACAACAGGCAGACAGACAGGTAGACAGACAACAGCAACGAAAAGACCACCTGTCTGCAGAGACTAAAGCAGAGGAGGCAAAGCGTCTATGTTCGCCAAAACACGTCGCAGATTTTCCTTCTTACACACTCATTCCAGCCACACCCTCTTACCTCCCGCCCCCATATGGGCCCTCTCCTTCCAAAACTCTACCCCCTCCCGCCACCCCCCCCCCCCCACCCCCATTCCTGCAAATGCTGAAATCATTAATGGTGCGCACCACCCATGGTATTTCTCTCTCCCCCTTTCCCTCCAGGCTTTTTATTTGTACTGTTTGTCTGAACCATTTTTTTTTTTTCATTTCTCTTTTTCTTTCTTCTTTCATATGACCCCTCACACACATATATATATATATATATATATATATATATATATATATATATATATATATATATATAATATATATATGTGTGTGTGTGTGTGTGTGTGTGTGTGTGTGTGTGTGCCCGCGCGCGCGCGCGTGCAGACGTGTGTGCGCACACTTATGTGTGTCTATGATAAACTTTAACGTTGGTTTCCCATCAGCAATTGCAGGCCCTAGCGATTTTCACCAAACCTGTCAGAATGATAATACTGGCAAGACTTTTCCAGCAATTCCCTGTATAAAGATGTCTCCAAAAAGCCAAAATCGTAAATCTGCAATCAATATCTTCCAAATATCTTCAATATAACAAAACAGTCACTTCTTACACACCCATAGCTACGGCTTTGCAAATGATTAGTAGGCAAGTTAAGACATATAGCACAGGATCTGTGCCTAGCACAGGTGCAGATGTCAATAAGATGTGAATTAGGACAGACCACATACTACATGCATCAACGGGTACAGCTCATTAAGACTGTGTGTTATTCATTTTTGGAGAATCAAGTATCGCTAATTCAACGTTGCTGCCCTATAAGTACTGGAAAATCCAAAAGGGGTGCATCAAATGCAACACAGCGTCATGCTATGCTACGTCAGAATAAGCCGTAATATGACGTCAAAGCTTGTTTTACACTGCACATTTTGGAACACGTTGGCAACCTTCAGTCCAGAAAAGGAAAACTGACACTAAGTGTCTGATTGAACTAGATCACAGCCATGAACTTTTCACCCCAGAGGAGGGTGGAAAAACAGGAATGAAGACTTGGCAAGAATGACCCCTGCTGCAGGTGTCCGTTGTGTAACGGCCAGAGAGAACGAGCTCAGGATATTTCTAGACTCTGCTGCTATTGCTAGCAATAAGTTGGACAAAAGGAATGGCGGAAGGGGAGAGAGAAGCTGGGGGCAGCTGAGTGCCGAAGAGGAATGAGAGGTGAAGGGGAAGCGGGAGGGAGGGGAGTGGAAAGGGTAGCCAGGCAGCGTAGGTGGCTGACGCGCAGTAGGAATAACCAGTCATCAAAACATTCTCGGAACTTGCCATGTCGTTTGTTTCTGCAATGCAGCGCTACTGTCATGTAAGTGTTCGGCGCTTTACGTTGGCATATCTAATATTAACTGATAGATCTCTGCATCTCTTCTCTAAATATGAGAAGAAATCCTCTCTCCATCTCCTCCCCCCTTCCACTCTCCTCTCTTGCCATCTGTAGGAAGTGCAGAACAAATCTTCTCTCTACAGAACAAATCCTCTCGCCATCTTCTACTCTGTAATGCACGAAGCAAATGCTCTCTCCATCTCCTCTGTTCTTCGGCTCCACAGAACAAACAACACTCTCTCCTTCTCTTCCACTGTCATCTAGAGAAAAAAGATCCTCTCTCTCCATCTTCTCCCTTGTAATCCACAGGGCTCCTCCTCTCCCCCCATCTCCTGCCCTACATCTACAGAGCAAATCCTCTCCTGCAATCTACAGAGCAACACCCCTCTCCATCTCCTCCTCTGTAATCTGCACAGCAACTCCCCTCTCCCTGTCTTCTCCTGGCATCTCTAAAAGAAATGCTCTCTCTCCAAATCCTCTCCTGTGGTCTGCCAAAGAAATCTTCTCTCAATGGTCTTCCAGTTCTATCCTTTCACCTCAACTTAACAGTGCCACCTTAAGCTCTTTTTCTAGGTTGTGAGTGCCTAAAGGTGAGGGGATAAATGTATGTGTGTGTGTGTGTGTGTTGTGTGTGAGTGTGTGTGTGGTGTGTGTGTGTTGTACATGCATGTATGTGTGTGTGTGTGTGTGTGTGTGTGTGTGTGTGTGTGTGTGTGTGTGTGTGTGTGTGTGTGTAGGCATGTGTGCGAGCAGGCGTGTGTGTGTGTGTGTGTGTGTGTGTGTGTGTGTGTGTGTGTGTGTGGTGTGTGCCAGCATGAACGCACTCAAAAATGTAGTCACTCGTAATCACAGAATACTTGCGCTCTCTCTCTCTCTCTCTCTCTCTCTCTCTCTCTCTCTCTCTCTCTCTCTCTCTCTCCCCCCCCCCCTCTCCTCTCTCTCTCCTCTCTCCTCTCTCTCTCTCTCTCTCTCTCTCTCTCTCGCTCTCCATCATGATCCCAACACAAGCTACCTGGAAACATCGGACGATTATCACACCTACTTCTCCTCCTCCCCTTTCCACCACCTCCCAACGTTCCTTACTTCTTTCTTGCTTCTGGGATCTGGTGTTCGCATTTAACCAACAAAAACACTTGTGTGTGTGTGTGTGTGTGTGTGCGTGTGTGTGTGTGTGTGTGTGTGTGTGCGTGTGTGTGTGCGTGTGTGCGGTGTGTGTGCGCACGCGTGTGCGCACGTCGCACGTGTATGTTAAGTGTGTGTGTGTGTGTGTGAGAGAGAGAGAGAGAGAGAGAGAGAGAGAGAGAGAGAGAGAGAGAGAGAGAGAGAAAGAGAGAGAGAGAGAGAGGGGGGAGGAGGGGAGAGAGAGAGAGCACGGGCATTCTACTACATATGATATCAGACTGTTCACAAGCACATCATCATCATCATCAGTCCTCTCCGTGCCTGCTGGCGCTTGAGGCTATGGCAAGAGATTCTCCCATCTGGCTCTGTCTGCGGCTGCTCTGGGGGCTGTGTTGAGAGTCAGTCCTTTGCCTTTCAGCTCTCTTTCTATTGTCCTGCGCCAGTTTTCCTTCGGTCGCCCCCGTTTTCTTTTACCTTGGGGTCCAGCGCAGGGCTGTTCTGGGAGTGAGCTGGGTGGCATGCGACAGACATGCCCTAGCCATCTCCATCGACGCGCCTGGATGGTGTCCTGTATTGTGGAGACTCCTGTTTCTAGCCTCAGTTCTTCGTTTGAGATGATGTCGGCCAGAAGATCCTGAGGAAACGTCGCAGACATTTGTTCTGGAACACTTCCAGCTTTTTCTCAATGGCGACGGTCGTCTTCCCAGCACTCTGAGCCATACAGGAGGACGCTGAGACATTGCTCTTGAAGAGTCGAATCTTCGTTTGGATGCTGAGGACGGTGGATCTCCGGATGGGCCTAAGCACTGCGAAAGCTTGGTTGGCTTTGCTGATTCTGGCGTTGATCTCCTGGTTGCAGTCGCCGTCTGTGGTCATCTTGCTGCCCAGGTATACAAATTCCTGAACATCATCAAGTGGTTTGCCGTTAGCGGTGAGGGGTTGTTGTTTGTGGCATTTTTCCTCATGACCTGCGTCTTCCTCTCGTTGACCTTCAGCCCAATGGTGCTGGCTATCTCGCTGAGGCTTTCTGTCTTCTGCTGGGCGTCCTGATGCTTGTGTGACAGCAGTCCCAGGTCATCTGTGTAGTCAATGTCCTCCAAGACCGAGGTCAACGTCCACTGGATTCCCCGTTGCTTTCCCTGGGTGACGTTTCGCATCAACCAGTCGATGGCCAAGGAGAAGAGGATTGGTGACAGTATGCAGCCTTGTTTCACTCCGGTGTCCACCTTGAATGGTTCCGTCAGCTGGTTGTTGTGGATGAGCGACACTCAAAGCTCTCATACAGGGACTGATGATGTTGACCATTTTCTGGGGAATGCCGTAGTGTCGTAGGATCTTCCAGAGAGAAGCGCGGTTGCAAACTGTCAAAGGCTTTCTCGAAATCAATGAAAACCACGTAAAGTGGGCTGTTCCATTCATGGGACTGCTCGAGGATCTGGCGTAAGACGAAAATGTGATCAATGCATGATCTCCCCGCTCTAAAGCCTGCCTGCTCTTGACGAAGTAGGTCATCTACCGCTTTCTTTATACGCTGGAGTAAGATGCACTGAAGACTTTGCTGGTGATTGATAGTAGGGTGATGCCTCTCCAATTGTTGCATTCTCCTAGATCTCCGTTCTCTTTGGTAATTTGATGATGGTACCAGTTCTCCATCGCTGGGGTTGTCTCCTGGTTCCATAATGTCCTGCAGGATGCGTTGGAGGATAAGAGGTGTGTCCTGTTCTTCTGCCTTCAGCATCCTCGGGCATACACCATCTTCTCCTGGAGCTTTGCCATTCTTCAGCTTGCGGATGGCTTCCTTGACCTCATCTAACTGTGAGTTCCCCATGTTGACGTCCAGGTCCTCCTCTGCCATAGGAATGTCAGCTGGTGTTGGTGGATCAGGGCGGTTTAGGATCCTCTGGAAGTGCTCCTTCTCCACCTCTCGAGCTTGGCACATTCTTCTGTGATAGGTGTTCCGTCCTCTGCCTTAACTGGTATGTCTTGGTTCTGTCCTCTGTCTCCCCGCAGCCTCTTGGTGGTTCTATACACTGTCTTCATATCCAACTTATCTCTGCTGCTGCCTCAGCTTCTTCAGCAAGTCTCTCCGCATAGAGACGTTTATCTTTCCTTGCAGACAACTTCACTTCTTTGTCTTTCTTCTCTGTGCTGGGTTGCTATTCTTTCCTTTAGCCTGGTGACTGGCATCTAGCAGTTTCTTCTTGATCTGTTTTTCTATCCCTCAATGGTTTTCCATGTGTTGGCAGTTATCCACTCATATTTCACACTTTTCCTATAACCTATTGTCTCTTTGCTGTTTCAGTTATAGCCTTGTTGAAACTGTCTATGGTCAGTGCTGTTTCATCTTGGAGGACGCGAAGCGATCTTCAAGGTGACGCAGAATTCTTTCTTTGTTGTTATATCTTTAGCTTGGCAACATCAAAGCGCAGGTTCCGACTGTCCCCAACTTTTGCCTTCCTCAGTTTTCAGGGTCAGTTTCGCTACCAGTAGTTCATGGTCACTACCAACATCTGCGTGTCGCATCACACGTACATCTGGTAGGGAGCGCCTCCATATTTTCCGTTGATAATGATGTGGTCAATTTGGTTCATTGATCCTTTTCCGTCGGGGATGTCCATGTTAGCTTGTGGATGGTTTTGTGAGTGAAAAGAGTAGCCGCCAATGACCAAATCATTTTCTTCACAGAGGTCGATGAGTCGTTCGCCGTTGTCGGTCATGTCTCCTATTCCATGTTTCCCCATGACTCTTTCCCTGTTCTCATTGTTGCTACCAACTCTTGCGTTGAAGTCCCCTATCAGGAGGAGAACATCGTTTCTTGGTATGTCATCCAATGTTGCTTGGAGCGCACTGTAGAACTGATCCTTGTCCTCTTCGTCAGTGTTGTCTATGGTGCATAGGCCACTATAACTGATAGCTTGGCACACTTGGAGTTCATTCTTACATACAGCAGGCGTTCATTGATTGGTTTCCATTTCAGTACGGCATTGGCATGTTTCTTGGCAATAATGAGGGCAACTCCTTCCTGATGGATGTCATCTTGCCTTCCTGACCAGATGATGGTTTCTCCAGTACTCAGTTCTCTGTTTTCCTGTTTTTGTCCATCTTGCCTCTGTGACCCCCTAGTAGGCTCGGGTTGTAGTTCTTCATCTCATTTACAGTTGGTGCTAATCTTCCAGCTTGGTACAAGGTCCGCACGTTCCAAAATCCAACTCGCATGTGACGTTTTGGCGTTAGGAGATCCGCTATCGGGCTGGAGACGTCCTTTCGGCTTTGGTCCCCCTCCTTCATAAGTCCAATTGCTTGGTCTGCTTCATTCCCTCTGCCAGATGGAGTAGTTTTCCTTGCTGTCGTTTCCGTAGCGGTAATGTTTTTACGGGGTGAGGTTGCTAGCCCCCACGCCCAACTCTCCTCCTTTACCCGGGCTTAAGACCGGCAAGTGGCTCCGAAGAACACCAGGCGGAGCTGTTCACAGCACACTAACAACAAAAGCTTTGTGTATGATCAATTATCTACGTTTTTATGATTATATGGAGGTCCTATACTCACGATTGTTCTGTCTCTTCAGGCGAACACAAAACGAAAAATTTCACGCAAGCCCCCGACAAAAACAGAGAGAAGAGAGAGGGGGGGGAGAACAAGAGAGAAGGAGAAAAGGAAAAGAAGGAGAGGAGAAGAGAGGGGGAAGAGGAGAGAGAGAAAGGAGAGAGAAAACGGAAATGGGTAAATGGAGAAGGGGTGGGGAAAAAGGGGAGGAGAGCAGAGAAGAGAGAGGAGACGACGCAGACACCACACACAACCACCCACAACACCCCCCAACAACACAACAAACGTGAAAGAAAGGGCCGACAAAGAGAACCACAGAAGAGAGAAAGGCCCAGAAAACCCCCAGAACTCGCCACGCCCAAGGGCCCGGGTAAATCCTTTGTCCCCCCGGGGACTGTTTTTACACCGGGAAACACTTTCGCACCCGCTCCGGGTCCCAAAGGGTGGGGTTTTCACACCGTTTGGCAGCGTCGTTGCCCACAAAGAGGCGGCGTTGCGCGGGCGGAGAGAGGGGGGGAAAACCCAGCCCTTTGGGTAGCCCCCTGCGCTCCCCCGGCCGTGGGGGACACACATTTTTCCCCGGCCCTTGGGCACTTTGCTGGGGATGACCGGGGCCCCTGCGGAATTGTGGGCACACACCGAGGGTGGGGATAGGATGGCAAAGGGCGAGCTAACGCAGTGATGCGATGCTGATGATGAGCGATTGCGAGCGAATTTGTTTTTTTGTGCTTTTGGGGCAGACCAAGGGCCCCTTTTGGGAAATTTTTGGCCCCTACCCCTTTATGGTGACAAAGGTTCAAAGACAAAGTTCTGTATATGATAAGGGTGATGAAGAAAGACGATGAAGACGATGACGATAGATACGATGATAATCATCATCATCACATCTCCACATCTCTTCCCCTCTCTTCCTCTTCTTTTCTCTCCTCTTCTTCTCCTCTCTCTTTCAGCCAATTAAACGCACTCAAAAGGTATCACTCAAAAAGCCAAAGTTCTCTCTCTCTTTTCTCTCCTCTCTTTTCCCCCCCCCCAATGTACATCCGTTCCGATTGAATTAAAGTTCACGTTTTTTTATCCCCCCCCCCCCCCAAAACACATCCTGACTTCATCACCACCCGTGCACCGCAATGGGTTGGGGAATAATTATTTGGGGGCTTTTAGAAGACGCGTTTTTGTTTGGGGGGGGGGGGGGGGGGGGGGGGGGGGGGGGGGAGGGGGGGGGGGGGGGGGGGGGGGGGGGTCGCATGTGTTGGTGGGGGTTTGCCCCGTCATTATTCGTTACAGAGTCACTTGGGTTTTATAAAGACTTTAATCATGTTTTCTGACTTGTTATTTTGCCCGGGTCAATTTTTTTGCTGTGCTGCCACAAAGTGGTGCTGTGGGAATTATTACCCTTTTTTTTTTATTTATGAGAGAGGAAGAGACCAGAGAGAGAGAGAGAGAGAGAGAGAGGAGGGGGGGGGGGGGGGGAAGGAAGGGAGGGAGACAGAAAAGACGACAGCAGAAAGAAGGGCCCCGGGCGAAGAGGACAAAAAGACATTTAAAGTTGGGAAAAGAAATGGCGGGAACAGTAAAAAATAAAAAAAAAACAAGGGTAATTTTTTCCCCTAAAAAACCCAAAAAACCGAGGTAAAACTTTTATTCAAATGGCACAGCCTTTTAGATGAAAAAATCAACAAATACATAGACAACAAAACTAATTGGGGGGAAAAAAACAAAGCGAGGCCAACCCAAAGTTTCCTAGTAAAGATTTGGCAAAGATTTGGACTTAAGGAGGGGGGGGGGGGGGGGGGGGGGGGGGGGTGTGGAGGGGAGTTTGAAAATGGAAAAAAATGGGGGAATAAATTAAGAAAAAAATATTACAGATATGAAAAATCATAAACATAAAAACAATAAAGAAATGACACACCAAACACCAAAAACCACCCCAACACCCCCACACCCACACAAAAAAGGAGGAAGGAGGAGGAAGAGAGAGAGAAAAGAGGAGAGAGAGAGGAGAGAGAGGGGGGGAGGGGAGAGAGAGAGAGAGGCATACGAGCAGACAACGAGATACAGAAGAAGAAAAATTTGAAGAAAAAAAAAAGGGGGAAAAAAAAAAACAATGTGCTTGGGTTTAGGAGACAGGGGAAACGGGGGGGGAGGGGGGGGGGAAGGGGGGTAGTTGGCATGGCTTTGTGAGGGTGGGGGGGTAAGGGGGGGGGGGGGGGGGGGGGGGCAAAAGAAAAACCCCACGGAGCAAGTCTTTTTTTTTCTTTGTGCTGAAGACACAAAAACAAAAGGGCCCCTTCCATGCCCTTGGTACAACAAAAAACCCTAGAGAAGGAGGGGGAAAAAAGGGAACGAGAGAGAGAAAAGGGGAGAAGAGAAGGAGAGAGAGAAGAGAGAAAGGAGTAGAAAGGGGGGGAGAGAGAGAAGATTGGGAAGGGGGAAAAAAAAGAGGGAAGGGAGGGGAGGGGGGTGGAAGAACAAGGGGAAGAAGGGTTTTTACATTACAATACCACACTCAGCACATTTCAAATAATTATAAAAAAAAAAACTGTTCCCCAATATTTTAAACAAATCTCAAAATTGCCCCCGTAAAATACCTTTTTTTTTTCAAGGGAACAGTGATTTAAGACTCATTTCTTTCTTTTTTTTTTTTTTTTTTTCTTCCCTTTCAACGAA
>CM031604.1:15518572-15533572 GCA_018398815.1 Conus ventricosus | reverse complement strand
TTATATATATATATTATAGTTAGAGCAAGTTAAAAGAGGAATCTTAAAACTATCTACAAATTTGTTTCAAGCGTGCTGCTGCGCTGTCATCAGGATGGTTTTTGGTCTGCCCACCGCCGATGTTTATATGCGTGTGGGCTCCCGTTTGCGGTTGTTTGCACGTGCGGGTTGGCTGCACGTGTTTTTTGGGGGCTTTCAGGTTTTTGTTTTGGGTGGTGTTCACTAACAACGATTTCCATTTATGCCTGCAGTTGTTTACTATTTCTGTTTTGGTGTTTAAAGTTGCTAAGTGTGGTTTGCATAGTATTAACCATTTTTCAGTTAAACATAGGTTGCACCTTTTTGAAACATTGCTGTATGGTGATGCTCTTTTTATGATTTTCCAGGATATATTGTAGCTTGTTTTTGCGTCTTTAAGTTTCCAGATATATTTGCTCAGTTCTGTTTGGTTTTTATATTTTTCTTTATTAAATGACTGTTTGTGGTTTGCATATCTGGTTTTGAAGTGGTTTTCAGTTATCCTATGTATGTTTCTTTTTCATTTTCTGATGTCACAGTAGCCTGGTATACATGTTGTTGTGGAAGACATTTATTGTTTAGTGGGCACTGCTCCTTTCTGGTGCAATTGCAAGATTTCCTTTCTTCACCCTTCTTTGCTGTGTTGATTTTCATTTTGTTGGATGCGTCAATTAGGTTTTTGAGGTTGGGCATACATGAGTACGATAGTTTGACAGTGTTTTTTTTTAAAATTTATTTTGGACAGTTTGCGTTTTTTTTGGAAATGAAGTTGTTTTTTTTTGAAGAATTTTTTCCCCTATGTTTTTTTTGATTTTCCCCCTCTTTAGGGGGGGTTTTCCCATATAAATTTTTTTTTTCCCTATTTTTCTTGCTTTTTTGGGTTGTTGTTGGGTTGTATTTTTAAATTTGAAATTTTTTCCCAAAATTGGTTTTTTGTGCCTCCTGGTTTTTTTCTGCTGCATTGTTAAACATTTCTCCCCACTGCATGCGGGTTTTTGATAGTCTCTTGTTTATGCCATGGGGTTTTGGTTTTTAAATAAGATGGTGGTGGTTATTTTGGGGGTGTACATAAGGGGGGTTTTCATTGGGTTTCTTGTATGGTTTTATATGTGATTGTTGGACCCAAGTGTTATGTTAGTAGTTAATCCCTTTTTTGGGTTTGCTTAAGGTAATTTTTTAAGTTGGGGTTTTTGGGGAAGATTTTGAAGTTCTTTCTTTTTGGTTTTTTCGATGGTTTTGGTTTGTTTTTTAGTGCGCGAGGCCACCCGTTCGGAATGTCCGATTTGGGTTTTCCGGTTTTTTTTTTAAAGGTTGGACGGCATAAATTTGGGCCACGTTCACATTTTTTCTGCCCATCATATGATCCCAGGGTTTACATCAAATGTTGGTTTTTTTGGTTTTTCCCTGATCCGGGTTTTTCTTTTTGCGTTTTGAAATGTTTTTTGGGGGTGGAGAATGTTTTTCCATTTCCGCCCTATAGGAAAAAAAAAAAAGTTAGGGTAAAACCCCCCCATAGGGGGGGGAAATTCAAAACAAACATAGGGAAAAAATTTCTTCAAAACCCAACAACTTCTTTTCCCAAAAGAAAAAAAACTGTCCAAAATATTTAAAAAAAAAACATTTTAAAAACTATCGAAATATGTATGCCCCCAAAAAAAACCTAATTGAAAAAACCCAAAACCAAGAAAAAACACAAAAAAAGAAGGGTGAAGAAAGGAAATCTTGCAATTGCCCAAAAAGGGCGGCCCATAAACAAAAAAAATGTTTACAAAACCCTTTGTATACCAGGTTTACTGTGACATCGGGAAAATGAAAAAAAAACAAAAACATGGGAAAAACTGAAAACCATTTTAAAAACCCAGAAAATGCAAACCAAAAAAAGTCATTTAATAAAGAAAAATTTTTAAAAACCAAAAAAAGTTTGAGAAAATTATTGGAAATTAAAAGGGAGCAAAAAAAAAGCAAACAATATACCCGGGAAAAATAAAAAAAGAGAATCCCCCATCCCCAACCCCAAATTTTTCCCCCAAAAAGGTGAAACCCTTATTTTTAAACTAAAAAATTGGTTAATACTATGAAAACCCAACTTAGAAAATTTTTAAAAACACCAAAACAAAAATTTTTAAACAACTGCAGGCATAAATGGAAATCGTTGTTAGTGAAAACCCCCCAAAAAAAAAAACCTGAAACCCCCCAAAAAAAAACACGTGCAGAACCCGCCACGTGCAAAAACCGAAAAACGGGGGGCCCCCCGGCTTTTATAACATCGGCGGGGGCAGCCCAAAAAACCTTCCTGTGACAGCGCGAAAGCCCCCGCTTGAAAAAAATTTGTAGATTTTTTAAGTTTCCCTTTTTTTAACTTGCTTAACAAATTGTTCCCTCCCCAAAGGGGGTTTTTGGGGGGCAACTTAAAATTTTTTTTAGGCATCTTAAATATAAAATTTTATATATTTTTTTATATATAGATATATATTTATTATTTTTATTTATATATATTTATTTATATTTTTATATTTTAATATATTTATATATATATTATTTTATTTTATTATATATTATTTATTTATATATTATATATATTTTATATATTTTAATATTATATTTTATATATGGTGTGTGTGTGTGTTTTTTGTGTGTGTGTGTGTGTGTGTGTGTGTTTGTGGGGTGTGTGTGGTGTGTTTTGGGGTGTTGTTGTGTGTGTGTGTGGGTGTGTGTGTGTGTGTGGGTGTGGGTGTGTGTGTGTGTGTCCCGGCGGCGTTTTGTATTGTAAAAAACCCAGTACTTTTTTTCAATAAATTTTTTTTTTTTTCCCTTTTAGAAAAGAACGTGGCCCAATTCGAAATGAGTTAGGATTGATTTTGTAAAAGGAAACGGGATGTCTGTGTTAAAAGGGAAATTTGGTTTAAAACCCCATGATTGCTTTGCCACAAAGAAAAGCGTTGCAAAAATTAAATTTGAAGAGTTCTTTTGTTTTTTTTCGGACGAGTTGTAATTGATTTGCTCTTGTCGGGTTTCCCAAACCCAAACGATCAAAAAAAGCTTTCGCCCCGGTCAGATTGAAATCGCCGTAGCTTCACCCCCCATCCCCCTGCTCCCCACCCCCCCCCTTCTCCCCCCCCTTTCCCTTTTCCCCGCCCTCCCCCCTGTTCATCCCCTTTCATAGTGTTGATTGTCTGTTTACCTTCTCCAAGGGAAATTGGAGCGACGGACAGACGGGGACAAAACCCCCCACCCCCAAACAACAACAACAAAAAAAAAAGGGGGGGGGGGGGGGGAAACTTTGGGAGGGTGCACGTTTTTTTTTAATGAGATTCCTAACAATTTTTTTTAAAAATAAAAAGAACACAAGAGGGTTTTAAACCGGGCTTTAGCTATAAATACGTTTTCTTTTATGATGTTTTGTTTTTTTTTGGGAATATTCATTTAAAGGTTTTGTAAACGCTTTACTTTTTATGACTTTTAAAATACTATTAGCTGAAAGTTAAAAGCTGTTTTTGGAAAAACCGGTTTTTCCCCCCGATCAATACTTAATCATTTTTTAGTCTTTGGTATTTCCCTTTTTTTTTGGGTTTCTAATTGAAGTAAAACACAGAGAAGGAGAGGAAGGAGAGAGAGGGGAGAAAAGGGAAAGAGAAAGGAGAGAGAGAGAGAGGAGAGAGGAGAGAGAGGAGGAGTGAGAGAGGGGAAGAGGGGGGGAAAAGGGGGGGGGGGGGGGAAAAGGGGGGTGTCCCTGCGGGGAAAGGGGGGAATAGAGCAAAGGGGCCCCAGGGGGAGTATTCAACGTCCAAAGGGGGAAAGAGCTCTCCCCCAAACTTTAAAAAATCCCAACAGCTTTTAAACCCCATGGATTCCCCGGTGATGCCCGGTTTTGGGACAGTAAAATTACCCCCCCCTTCCCCTTCCCCTTTGTCTGGGAGAGATTTGGTTCAAGTACCAGGTCAGCTTGAAAAAATTTTTTTTCTTTCTTTTCTCTTTTTTTTCTTTCCTTTCCTTTTTTTCCTTTTTTTTTTTTTTGGGATCCTTTTCTCTTTTGTCTTTTCTGTTTTTTTCCCCCTTGTTTTTTTCTTTTCTTTTCCCCCCCCCCCCCCCCCCCCCCCCCCCCCCCCCCCCCCCCCCGTCATTTTTGGGGTTTTTTTCATCTGTATCTCTGTTTTTTCATTCCTTCTCTCTTGTTTTTTTTGTTTTTTGTTTCTTTCGTTCTTTCTTTGTTTTTTTTCTTTTTTCTTCTTTCTTTCTTTTTTTTTCTTTCCGTATTTCTTTTAAAAATCTCTTTCTTCAAATTCCCTTTCTTCTTTTTTTAAAAAAACTTTTCCCCTTTTCCCTTTTTAAAAATTTTTCAATTTTTCTTTTTTTTTTTCCCTTTTTTTTTTTGCTTTCGTTTTTTTTCATAGGTTTCTTTTTTCCTTTTTTTTTTTTCAATCGTTCGATTTTTGTTGACATGGCCAAAAAAAAGGGTGGGCCCTCCAAGTTTTTTCTGTTTATTAAAAAAAGAAATTCCCCGGTTAGGGTTTTGGGTTTTAAAACCCAAGGGTTTCGGTGATTTTCGATGATCCTTTTACGCTGCCCCTACCCCTCTGCTAAGTGTGAGACCAAATTTCACAAAGGTTTTACATTTAGATCAATAGAAAAAATTTCATGAATCAAACCCCCCCAAACACAAAAAAAACGGTTTTTTTTCGAAGAGGGGGATATAAAGAGGCCCCAGGGAGGGTGAGTGACGCAGAAAGTGCTGGTCAGACCTTTTGGAATTTGGTTTGCTTTGTCTACGCCGTACTGCGGGGTGTGTGGGGTGTGTGGGTGTGGGGTGGGGTGTTTGTGTGTGTGTGTGGGGGGTGTTTTGGGTTTGTGTGTGTGGGTTTTGTGTGTTTTGTGTGTGTTGTGTGTGTGTGTGTTTGTGGTGGTTGTGTGTGTGTGGTGTGTGTGTAAGGTGGGTGTGTGTGCGTGGGGTGCGGCGTTTCGTGCTTTTCGTGCGTGGGTTTGGGGCATGTGTGCGTGTGTGTGGGGCGCGCGCGCTCGTGGGGTTGGGGTGTGGTGTGTTTTTGTGTGTGTGTGTGTGTGTTTTGTGTGTGGGGTGTGTTTGTGTGTGTGTGGTGTGTGGTGGCGTGCGTGCACATAGACGGGTTTTTTATGCTTATTTCCTGTACGTGCGGGGCCTTTCGAAAATTTTTGTTCCTGTATGTTTTGTGCGTTGCATATTGGGATTTTTGTTGTTGTGTGGGAAAGGGGTTTTTCAGAGGTGGTGATAAATCTAGAAAAAAACAGACCCCAAATATAAAAAGTCGTTTTGGGTCGGTAAAAAGGGTTCCCCCTTTATATTTTGTTGGCCCTTAAGGTTGGGCAATGTGAAAAGGGCTTTTTCATTGTCTTTGATTTATAAACGTTGTTGATTTTTTGTTTTTTTTTCCTTTTTTTCAAAATTTAACTTTTTTCTTTATTTTTTCTTTTTTTTTTTTTCTTTTTTCCCTTTTTTTTCTTCTTCTTCTTTTCTCCTTTTCCTTTTCCCCCCTTCTTCTTTTTTTTCTTTTCTTCTTTTCTTCTTCTTCTTTTTTTCTTTTTTTCTTCTTCTTTTTCTTCAATTTTTCTTTTTTCTTCCCCTTTTCCTTTTCTTTTCTTCTTCTTCTTCTTCTTCTTCTTCTTCTTCTTTTTTTCCCCCTTTCTTTTGTCTTTTCTTCTTCTTCTTCTTCTTCTTCTTCTTCTTCTTCTTCTTCTTCTTCTTCTTCTTCTTTCTTCTCTTCTTCTTTTCTCGTCCTCCTGTTCCTCCTCCCCGTTCTCCTATTCCTCTTCCTCCTCTTTCACCTTCTCCTCCTCCTACCTCGTCCCCCCCCCCTCCCCGTTCGTTCTCCTTTGTCTTTTTGCTTCTTCTTTTTCTGTCTTCTTCATAATTGTTAACTTGGTTCTTCTCAGAGACAGAGAGGTTTCGCATGTGACCCTCGAACGTGCAAAAGTGAATCGTCTAGTCTTTCGGGCTGGATGAGACTGTGGAACTGCCCGGACAGTCTTTCGGCTGGATGAGATGTGGAACTAGCGGACAGTCTTTCGGGCTGGAAGAGACTGTGGAACTGCCCGGACAGTCTTTCGGGCTGGATGAGACTGTGGAACTGCCCGGACAGTCGTTCCGGCTGGATGAGACTGTGGAACTGCCCGGACAGTCGTCCGGCTGGATGAGACTGTGGAACTGCCTGGACAGTCTTTCGGGCTGGATGAGACTGTGGAACTGCCCGGACGGTCAAAGAGCACGTGGAGCAGGGAGCGTCAGAGAGAAACAAACCAGTGGAATGTCATGGACTGGGGGGGGGGGGGGGGGGGGGGGGGGGGGAATAACATTGGATTTGGAGTCAAAGGTTGGAGAGTGGGGACACTCTTTGTATATTGAACCCGATTCTCAGCGCCTCCTTCGAATGATTTTTGTGAATCAGAGACAGATAGAATGGGATCCGCTGAAGAGAGAGAGAGAGAGAGAGAGAGAGAGAGAGAGAGAGAGGAGAGAGAGAGAGGAGAGAGAGAGAGAGAGAGAGGATGTATCTTAGAGAGAGACAGAGACAGAGATACAGCAAGAGACAGAGAGAGTGAATGTGTATGTCAGAGAGGAGAGAGAGAGAGAGAGAGAGAGAGGAGAGAGAGAGAGAGAGAGAGAGAGAGAGAGAGAGAGAGAGAGAGAGAGTGAGAGAGAGAGAGAGGAGTGAGAGAGAGAGAGAGAAGAGAGAGGAGAGAGAGAGAGGAGAGAGAGAGGAGAGAGAGAGAGAGAGAGAGAGAGAGGAAGAGAGAAGCATAAATGCACGGATGTTTAAAGGAACATTACAAACATAAACATCATTCTTCGCATCCTACACGAGGAAAAGAAGTAGGCGTATATTATACATAGTGCAGTAAAAAAATAAAAAGAAAGATTAAAGTAAATCAGTACATCAGTGCAGTATCAAAAGCCAAAGAGAGAGAGAGAGAGAGAGAGAGAAGAGAGAGGAGTGAGAGAGAGAGAGAGAGAGAGGAGGAGAGAGAGAGAGAGAGAGAGAGAGAGAGAGAGAGAGGAGAGAGAAGAAGAAGAGAAGAAGCATGGGTAGGACCAGTCATTCTGTCACACGTAAAGGAGCTCTTCTTATGGACTTCTGAACTGTATGGCTCTGAGGCCCATTGACTTCGGGAAGATGATGGTCGGTGGAGGCAAAATGCCGCTCCCTATCCATTATGTCAGGAGGGTCGACCGTTTGAATTTTCTCTTCCCCCTTGAAAAAAAAAAAAAAAAAAGGGGCGTGATTGAAATGCCCGGCACACATTCATGCGTATGTGTGGGAAGCCTTACGTGTTTCGGGGAGTTTTTCCACCAAGCCACAGATATCACCACACAACACACACACCACACACACAACACAACCACACCACACACACACACACACACACAGATCCACACCGTGCGGGTACGGGTGCGCGCTCTCTCTTTCTCCCTCCTCTCTCTTCCTCTCTCTCTCCACTCACTCACTCCACCACACAGATCCACACTCGTGCGGGTACGGTGCGCGCTCACTCCTCTCTCTCTTTTCCTTCCTCTCTTCTACCCCTAAACCCCCAACACACACCACACACCACACACACACCCCCCACAACAGGAGGGAAAGGCAGAGAGCACAGGGGAAAGATAAAGGGACACAATGTTTGTACGAAGGTTTTTACACACACACAAAACACCCACCACACCAACGCACGCACGCACGCACGCAGCAACGCACGCTCCACACAAAACAACCCCAAAAACACACCACACACACACACACACACACACACCACACACACACACCACACACGCACGCACTCTCCCCCAACCAATAAAGTTGATAAAATTCCAACAATTTTAGATGCCCAAGGTCTGCCCACTTTCGGACTAATGCAGTGGTCAAAACGCAAGTGTCCCATGAAGCCTCTTTGAATTCTCTCGTCCAGTCATTCATTATTTAAACATAAGCTTTTAAATCGGGGGCAGCGCGTCTAGAAACCAGCAGAACGGTGAAAGGTAAGGATATTTTCAGGGGGTGGCACTTTGATGAAACGAAAGGGAACTGAAACAAAAAGCCTTTTCTGTGTGGAGGTCCCCTCAGATACTTCATACTGACTGTCCCGTGGAATTACGTGCTGGTGCAGTCAATGTCAATCGAAAGGGGCAACTCCCCGGGGGAGACACTCCCCAGCTCCCGAGTCACTTCGGGGTGTTCGTGGCCCCTGTTTGATCTAACATCGCAAGACCCCCACCCAACCCCCCTACTGAGACTATAATTGCTTAGTCCGGAGCCGGCGTGGGAGCTCCCCTCCGGAGGGCCCACCACGTCCGTCCAACGACGCCCCCATGACTCCCCGATACCGATGACCCCGAGGGAACCCAAAACCCAAGACACAGACTGGAAAGGAAACGAAATTGAGGTCCCATGAAGCAGGGCATGAAGGTCCCGAATTGAGCAATGCTGACGGAGAAAAAGGGGTGATTAAATTATGCTACGGATTTCCTTCGGTCGGAACTACTACGGGGCTGTACCTCCCTTTCCCTTTCATAATATATCCCGGCTTAACCAGGCCCGAGAAAATTCAGCCCCTTTGCAGTTTGGTCAAAATTGAGAAACACTCTCAAAAACCACCCATTAATGGATGAAACTCGACTTGGGGTCCCAGTCTTCCCACGGGTCCGCGCAAACTCAATTCGGTAGGACCGGTCGGGGCAAAAAAAACCACATGACTCTGTGGGTTTCAAACCCCGATCCCCCCGGAGCCCGCAAAGCTAACCACTTCGCCACGGGGCGGTAAAAAACATCACTTTGTAAAAATCAAAACTTGCCCTAATCAAGGGAAGAAAAAAGGAGCCAAAACATTTGTTTGATTTCTAGAGACAGAAACAGGTCACTTTCACAGAAACTGAATTATCAGCCGTTGTCAGGGCCGGGAGACTGAAGCAGGTCCTGAACAAGTATTGTAGAAAACGAAACACGAAAAAATGTTAAATCAGCAAACCTTATAAGTAGAAATTTTGCCCCTGATTTTTTTTAATGATTCAATTAAGGTGTGATTTTTTTTCAGTTAGTTTTTTTTTTAAAAAAACCTCGCTAAAATCCAGCAACTCAAAACCCCCAATTAAACATGCCAAAAGTTTCCATTTTGGAAAAGCAATTTACGGGTTTTTTTTTTTTTAGTTTTTAACCAAAAAAAACAGAGAGAGAGAGAGAGAGAAGAGAGAGAGGAGAGAGGAGAAAAGAGGAGAAGAGAGAGAAGAAAAAAGAGAGAAAAGAGACGACAACAACAGAAAACAGACAAACAGACAAGACAGGAGAGACAGGCAGACAGACAAACAAACAGACAGACAGACGGGCGACAGGCAACAGGCAGACGAGGGCAAGAAAGAGAAAACAGAGAAGGGGGGTTAGGAGGGGGAAGGGTTGGGTATTAAACATTCAGCCGAGGTAAAGTAGCTCTCCCCCAAAACTTCCAAACTGCACCCCGCTTTTGAGCCCATTGATTTGGGGCGATAAACAGGGTTGCATAAAAAAACCCCCACCAAATTCCGGCAGATTTTGGGCAAGCCCGAGTGGTTTAGCTGCAAAGATTTTCTTCTCTTTTTTTTTCTTTCTTTTTTTCTTTTTTCGTTCGTTCTTTCTTTTTTTTCTTTTTTTTTACGTTTTTTTTTTTTAGCTTTTCTTTTTAACCCCTTCTTTTTTTTTCTCTTTCCTTTTCCTTTTTCTCCCCTTTTCCCCCTTTCTTTCTTTTTTGGGTTTTTTCTTACTTCTTTCTTTCCGGTTTTTTTTCTTTACCCCCCCCCCCCCCCCCCTTTTTTCCAATTTTTTTTTTTTTGTTTTTTTTTGGAAATTTTTTTTCCCTTTCGTTCTTTTTGGCTTTCTTTTTTCAAAAATTTTCTTTTTTTCCTTCCTCCTTCCACATCTTTTTTTTTAATTCCTTTTCTTTTTTTTCTTTTTAGGAGTCTTTTTTTTCCCCCAAAATCATCCTTTTTTCGCTGGTTTGACCAAAATCATGTTTGGGACACGCTGGCTTTTTTTTGTCTAAAAAAGATTTTTCAGTTTTAATTTCATTTCATCCGGAGGCATCAGGGTTTTGGACTCGTCGATGTCCCGAAACACCACATCTGTTAATCCAAAAAGCCCACGTAACAAGGCTTACTATGGGTAAATAGACAAGAGGTTTTGGTAAGAATACAAATCATGGGTGCTGAAAGGGTCATCCCCCCTGGTCCCTCTAACTTTCTTGGGCCTGAGAAGGGAAACTTTAAGGGCATTCCTTATTTTTCTGAGTGATTTAAAAACAGTATCTTCATACGTGTCCTTCTCTTCCTTTTTTTCTTCTAATTTCAATGTAAAATTTTCAATTTTTTTCCCTTTCTTGCCCTCAAGTCCTTCTTCTTGTTCTTCTTCTTTTTGTTCTTTTTTTTTCTTGTTCTTCTTCTTCTGCTTCTTCTTCGTTTCGTCCCGTGGGTTTCGTCGTCGTCGTGTCTTGTTGTATCATCATCCATCATCATCACATCCATATCATCTTCATCTCTCATCACATCATAAACATCATCCAGACATCTTGTTGTTGTTTTTGTTGTTGTTGTTGTTGTTGTTGTTGTTGTTGTTGTTCTTTTTTTCTTCTTCTTTTTTCTTTTCTTTTTCTTCTTCAAAAGTATCCTTTCTTCTCGTAAAGAGACTTCCCACGTAAAAACCTTTAAACGCGAAAGACGTATTTGTTTGTTTTTTGGGACGAATAAGACGTTAAAAACTATTGAACGTCCAAAGGAGGGGGAGCAGCAGGGTCAAGAGAAACAAACAAATGCCCGTCAGGACTTGGGAAGGGTGTGAAAGAAGTCAGGTGGGAAAGGGGGGAAAAAGTGTTTGGACATGAAACCCATTCCTCAAAACCACCCTGAAATACATCTGTGAATTAGACACAGAGGGGGTATGCGTGGAGAGAGAGAGAGAGAGAGAGAGAGAGAGGAAGAAAAGAGGGGAAGAGAGAGAGAGAGAGAGAGTGAGTGAGGAGAGTTTGAGAAAAGAGAGCACAGGGACAGAGTAACGAGAGACAAAGAGCAAGAAGAAGAAGAACCCGAAGAAGAAGAAGAAGAAGAAAAGAAGAAAAAAAGAAAAGAAGAAAAGAAAAAAAAAAAGAGCACAACCAGACAATTCTAGTCGTTCAGTCACAAAATCTCCAGTCGTTCTTCAGTAAACATGTAAAGACTCCTCCCCTTGGCTTCCAAACATAGGGCTTTTGGGGCCCTTTGATTCACGGAGGTAGGTCGGGGGATGCGAAAAATCGCTCCCAATCTTTTGTCAGGGGAAGCTTCGCCATTTCAATTTGTCCCTTTGAAGATCTTCTTTCCCTCCCTTTTTCCCCCTTTCCCCGCCCATCTCCCTGGCCTCCCCTTTTCCTCCGCTTTCCTTGTTTTGTCCCACTTCTTCCTTTTTTTCTTCTTTCCTTCTTTCCCCCCCTCCTCCTTCTGTTCCTGCAGTGGTGCTGTTGCTGTTGCGATCCCCTCCCCCCCCCCCCCCCTCCTCCTCCTTGTCTCCCCCCTCCCCTTTCCCTTTTTTCTTCTGTTTTTTTCGTCCTACCACCTGTACCCCCTTTTTCTTTTTCTTTGTCCTTACTCCCTTTCTCATCTTCCTATCCCTTTCTTTCTTTTGTCTGTCTTTTTTGTTCGTCCTTTTTGTTTTCCCCCCCCACCTCTTTTTAGTTCTTTCCCCTTTCCCCCTGTCTTTTTCATGTTTTCCCAAACAATAACAATATCATTGTCGTACCTTTTTGAATACCATTTAAAGACTTGAATTTTCATGGTCCTTTTCCCCTTGGAATACCATTCAAAAAGAGTGAACAAAGCTATGTATTTTCCCTTTGGAATACCATTGGGAAAAGTGAAAAAGCCCTGGTCTGTTTCCCCTGGATATTTCTGAACATTTTGAAAAATATCATTGTCTGCTGCTTTTGGGTACCATAAACATATAAATTTTGTCATGGCCTTTTCCCGTTGTAATACCCCTTCACATAGTAAACAAATGACAAGCTGTTGTTTTTGGATACACTTAACAAAGTAAACAAATGACAAGCTTTTTTTTTAGGGTATCTTAACAAGTAAACAAAATCAAACTTTGTCTTTTGGATACTATTTAAAATGTAAACAAAATGACAAGCTGTTGTTTTAGGGTATACTTAACATAGAAAAAAAATATGACAAGCTGTTGTCTTTTTGGATACTACTTTAACTAAAAACAATATGACAAAAGGGTTTTCTTTAGGGTACTACTTAACAAGTAAACAATAGACAAGCGTTGTTTTTAGGGTTCTATTCAAGTAAACAAATGAAAGTGTTGTCTTTAGGTACTACTTACATAGTAAACAATATACAAGGTTGTCTTTAGGATACTACTTAAAAATAGTAAACAAATGCAACTGTTGTCTTTTTTGGGTACTATTAAAAAGTAACAATATGACAAGCTGTTTTTCTTTAGATAGAATGAAAAAGTAACGACATCAGGTCCCTTTCCCGAAAAAAAAAAAAAGTCTTTAATAATAGAAAAGTAGCATAGCTGTTCATTGGTATAGATTTTTAAAGGGCGGAACGATGCCCAAATCAATTCCTTTGGGAGACAACTCACAAAATGAAAGGGTCATACCGTTTTCTTTAAAATACAAACTGAACACAGAGAAATGTCATAGTCTTTTGCCTTTGGCAAAACCATGGACCTAATGAAAAATGCCCTAGTGTGCTTCCTTTGGGAAACCACTGAAAAAGGGGAACAGGCTCAAATTTTGTTAACTTGGGATACAATTGAACAGAGTGAAAAAATTATATATAATCGATCCTTTTGGGAAAAAATTTAAAAGAGTGAGAATGCTACTTTTCTATATCCTTTGGATACCCTTCAGAGCAAAAAATTTACGGTCTATTCCCTTTTGGATACTACTGAACAGGAACAACTATAGTTTTTTTTTCCTTTAGGAAAAAATTGGAAAGTAAAAAAAACGAAAGCCGTTTTTTCTTACGATTCACTGAACGATGAAAAGTTTTTTGTCTATTTCCTTTTTTAAACCAAAATGGGCAAAGTGAAAAGCTATTTCTGTTTCATTTTGGACAGCGATAAATCTAACGATTGGGGTTTCCCTTTTGACTCCATTGAACAGCGTGAAGAACATTATAGCTCTTTCCCTTAAAAAAATTTCCGAACAAGGTTAACAATCTATAGCGTTTCCCCCGGGGAACCCCAACAGAATGAGCAATCCATTCTGGGTTTTTTTTTTGATACCCCAAACCCCGAGCGAACACCGTATGGTCTGTTTCATTAGAAAACACAAACATGAAAAAACCCGACAGGCCAAACTCAACCTGACATACAGTGAGAACAAAAAAGAAAATCCGACACGAAAAGAACAGGGACAGAAGAATATAGGGAGGAAAAAACGGTGTTACTTTTACGGACTCAGAGAAAACTTCTGACACAAAAAATCAGTAAGGAAAATAACCTTGGGGAGCAAAAAAGGGCGGGAAACGCTTGGACATGGGAAACCCATTTTTGGCCTTTCGCAGGCAGTTGAATTTTTTCCCTGAGTTGAAAAGAAAGGGGGGGGGTGGGGGTGGGGAAGGATCGAACCCCGGGAAAAAAAAATGAGAGAGGGAAAAGAGGAGGAGAGTGAGGGTGGTGGTACGGAGAAGAGGGAATGGTTGGAATGAGAGGAGGGCATCATTGATCTCTGTCCCAAAACCCTAAAAATGTTCCCTTTCTAACTTTCAAAAGCACGGCTTTTTTGGGCTGTTGGTTGACACTTTGGGGAGGGATCTGATTGGGGAATAGTAACACTACATCACCTAAGGGGGATTTTTTGTGGGAGGTTTTCTGTTAGTTTTAAATCACCGTGCGGTTTTTTTTGTGGGAAAGTTTTTTTGTTGCTCAAATCACCCTATCATGTTTCTTTTCATTTTTTTTGTTGCAGTTCTCCTCCCCCTTTTCCACCTCTTCTTGTTTTTTCTTTTTATTTGCTTTTCCTACTCCTTTTCCCCCCTCCCGCCCCCCCCCCCCCCTCCACTAACTCCTCCCCCCTTGTTTTTCCCTCTCCCCCCTTCCCCTCCTTCTTACTCCTCTCTTCCCCCTCCTTCTCCTACCCCAGAGAGAGAGAAGAGAAAAGGGGAGAAGAGAGAGAGAGAGGGGGATTGACCCTTTTGGTTAAGTTGAAAAAGAGCTGCAGTTTGGTTGGTTGGGGGGTTTCATCACTACAGATAATTAGGAGGAAATAATTTTTAAAATACGACCATTCAAAAACAACGGAACCTTTAATTTTTAAAATCTTTCGATAAGAAGGAAAAAAAAAAAAAACAGACAAAAGCAAACGAAATCATCTCCAAAAGAGGGGACTTAGTCAATGGGAAAAGTAATTAATTTTTAAAAAAAAAGCAAAAACCCCCCCAAACACAAGCCAAACCAAAACCAAAACAACAAACAAAAAACAAAACCCGAAAAATACATAGAAACAACTGGGTTTTTTTTTAAAAAAAAAATTTGATTGCACAGACTAACACTCCCGCTAAAAATTACATGCCACTACCATTTAAAACAGAAACAAGAGAGGATATAAGTAAAATAACAGAGGCTGCTATGTACGTTCATATGTACTGAAAAAAAAAAACCCTGATAATTAGAGACCCTTAAATCGGAGTAATTTATCACCAGTCGAATAAAACAAGAACAAACAGTATGTTGAATTCGATCTTTTTGGTTTTCTTGTTTACATTGTTTTGCATGAATGTTCAGACTATGTGCTAGCATGTGCACCGCGCTGTTTAGTGATCGGAGATCTATGTGCTAGCAAGTGCACCGCTGCTGTTTAGTGATCGGAGATCTAACATTAATTCGTTCTCGTTTGTTTGTTTACTTTGAGAAAGAAATGAGAGAGAGAGAGAGAGAGAGAGAGAGGAGAGAGAGAGAGAGAGAGAGAGAGAGAGAGAGAGAGAGAGAGCACCACAATGATGATGAT